>CM014733.1:15253842-16453842 GCA_004329165.1 Spatholobus suberectus
GGACTAAACGTAAAGCATAGACACATCAAAGTCATGTTAGTGCCGATTAACAATGTTAAATGTATTTGATGGCAAGGTATAACGACCTTCTGTCGCTACAAGACAACACCACACTATGCTATACGTTCACAAATATTACTAGCAAACTTAATACATTCAATCATGGTCACCATACATCGATTCATACCTATAACATACATCCATATACAAATATGGAAAATAAGAGGCCAACTACCCCACTCAGCTATATTGTGGTATAACATGTAAATATGTACATATACAGGGCATGAATCAAAAGAATATAAGTCTAAC
This sequence comes from Spatholobus suberectus, assembly GCA_004329165.1. Taxonomy (NCBI): domain Eukaryota; kingdom Viridiplantae; phylum Streptophyta; class Magnoliopsida; order Fabales; family Fabaceae; genus Spatholobus; species Spatholobus suberectus. The sequence continues at coordinate 15,254,155 of CM014733.1, forward strand.
TATCATATACAACTGTACGGGGAGAGGGATACAAATGCACTCCCTAAAGTTGGTCAAACTGTACATCATACCCAAAAAAAAAATATAAAACAAAAGGACTCTTTGCTGCCACTTCGTCAACCAAATGTCCTCCTTTAACCACGAGTAGCCAGATCCTTTGAAGCCTCACCCTCTACTCCCATGTCAAAATTGAGATGATCATTATAGTCACAACAACATATAACGGCAATAATAGGGCAACAGCCATAACAAACAAACTACAAGGCAAAGGTAAGCTTACAAAAACAAAATATACATATATATTGCAAAATCTTCAACACCTATCAATCCATAATAATAGAGTCTCATAATATCATTACATATTACATCATAATTCCACTACTACTTTATCAATGCATGATGACATGACTCTCGAGAGATTTACAACATCTTGGGCGATCAGCCAGGTCTCACCCCCTACCATGGCCTATGCAAGCACCATTTAGGGATTGCTAAAACTCTAATCTACGGATAAGTTTAGTGGTGTGTCGGGATAAGTGTATGTGGGTAGTGGCTCACCGCGACATAAGGCTTGCACTGTCTTGGTCCCCTACGGAATTGCCCATCCACTGATCCCCAAAAGCCCATCATTAAGACCCCATGTTTTATCCAAGCAATAGGTTGGAGGCCTATCTGAGTCGTAGCTCCTATCAACCATTCAACTTACGTGCCTACCCGCATAACGACGTGAGGCCTATCACACAGCCTCAGCCAATGACATATGCATGAAATGTATGCAGCGCAACATCTCACTCATTCAACAACAACAAGTCAATCATATATATATATATTATATATATATATACACCCAACCAGCACCACATGTGGTCCATAATCACTACTAACACCATGCAGGCCCAATCTAGCCTCAAGCCTAGTCAACAGGTAAGGCCCCATCCAAGCAGCCCATACCTCAAAAGAAACCTTACACAACAATTACCCACAACAAGTGGAGGTCATATCCAAGCAACCTACCACTCATATCCCATTCTCCATCAATTCTCTCATCAAATTCATCCTATTGATCCTTTCCCAACATATCCCTTGTAACTAATATTTTCTAGTTAGACACAACAGGACACCTCTCTTGCTTAGCGGCCCATACGCTCGCTTAACGAGTACTTTCCTTACAAAGGACCTCCTTTTCCTCGCGAAGGTTCTCGCTCAGCGAGTATAAGTCTCGCTCAGCAAACATCCTACCCCCAAGGTCACTCGCTCATCGACAATTAAGGTCGCTCAACGAATTTGTTCTAGGGACTTTCTCCAAATCTCTATCATTAGTAATTTGCTCAGCGAGTCGCATACTTGCTTAGCGACTAGCTACTCCAGAGAGCAACCAAAATTTGCACATACTCCTTGCTCAATGAACCTGTTGTTCACCCAGCAAACTTCTTATAATAAGGAGCAATAATTCTTCAGGGCCCCAATTCGCTCAGCGAGCTCAGAACTCGCTCAGTGAATTGCTTCCAGGCATTCTGGAATGCCCACATTCGCTTAGCGAACGTCGTGTTCACTCAGTGAGCCACGTTCTGGAAAAATTTCCAAATTTTCAAGATCACTTGCTCAATGATCCCGCCATCGCTTAACGAAACTCCACTTTTCATCACACGTTCCTCATTTCTCAAGAATACTCGCTCAGTAAGAGGCCTAGTCACTCATCGACTACTAGATCTCAGAAATAGAGACTCTATTCGAAAACTCAAAATCTCAACTTTCCACTCATTCTTACCCCAAATCAACCCCCAACAGGGTGTGACAACATCATACAACAACTAGCAATAACATACATAACTGATTTTTCACATAACACAACGTTCATCAACGAATAATCCGAAATTTGAACGAAACCCATTTCAACAACAAACTACAACAAAAATTCAGTTCAAATCCGGATTTCCACACAACCAAGTTCACAATCATACTTAACAACAATCATGCAATAAGTTTACAATCAAAATAAGCTTCCCTTACTTCCTAGAAGTTTCAAATCTGAATTTGGAGAAAGAGAGGAAATAGAGAAAACGCCTTCTTGAGCTAAACTCCTCCAACCAATTGGTCTACTTGACGTTAGGAATGGAATTCAAGCTCGAATTTGACTTCTAAATCTTGGTGGCTTGAGAGAATTTGAGAGAAAAAGAGAGAGAGGTTTTGGGAAGAGAGAGAAATTTTTAGAACAAAAATGGGAGAATGAGAGAGAGGTAAGGTATTAAACCTCCCCAGCCTGACAAAGGTTTTGGGCTCACCCAGGTCTGTGGCTCACCTAACCACTCCCTAAGGTTCATGACTGGTCTCACTTAGTTGTTTTCTCCCAACAACCCCAAAATAATAACATTCTCTTATTTGGCACAAGTACATTTTCTCAAATTCCCTAAATTCAGAACCAGGAATTTCAAAACAACAACACTAGACAACAAACAACATCAACAACTCATTCATTCGTTTTAATTATTAGATTACATAACTAATTTCCACTTTTAAGTTATTCAGACACTAAGTCACACATTAGGAAAAACATAGACATTACACAAGGACTAAAACATATTTGAAAGCACTCATATAAGGACTAAAACGAGTTTTTCCAAGTGTAGGGACTAAAATGTAAAGATTGTGCATATATATAAGCACCAAATAAGTAATTAAACATTTAATCAATTAACTTACTAAACTTTTGAGTAGAACATGAGATTTAGAGAGTTTTAAGTAGGAGAAAGTGACAAAAGAGCTTAATTGTAATACTTAAAAAAATTAAGGATTAAATTTGCTTAAAAATAATTTAATCACATGTTAGTTATAATAGAGGATTAAAAATGCAATTAAATTTTTTAATTATAGGGATATATGGATTTTTGAATTCTATGTTTTCATTTGTTTCAAATAATTAGAAAATAATTTTCAACATACAAGTTCTAAAATTTGTCAAAAATCACTTAAACAATGTGAGTGTAACTTCCAAATTTATAAAACAATATATTTTTCTTTCACCTTTTGCTTTCATGCTTACATGAAACCACAACTATAAAGTGGCAGTTTTGTGAAGGACAAAATTAACTTTTTTAGGAGAAATAGATTTTTCTTTTTTTCAAATTTTATTTAAAAAGTTGTAAGAAAAAAGATAATGATTTTTAAAAGGATAAATTCAATTAAACACACCCTCATCAAATGGACTAGGATTTCCTGCATCTCAAAGTAATTGCAGGTGCTTTCATCGTCATCCAATAATTTAAATGTTTTTAAGTTATATTTCATTTTACTATTTAATGTATATAAATTATTTTTAATAGTTAAGATTTCAATAAGCATATAGAATTTATGCGTACACATGTCCATCAAATAAAATCAGTGTGTGTGTGTATATATATATAAATGGTGGGGATCAAGTTACTCTAAGAGTAATTCTAGATAGAATTATGTTACTCAATAACTCTTGATATATATTAAATTTTCATGATCCAACCATTGAATTCAAAGATTTTATTGAGTAGATTAAGTTTATAAATTTTTATATATTTAGAAAACTATTTGATACTTCATTAACAAATTCAAATTAATGTATAATACTTTTTAAAATTATAAGTAAATGCTGACGATAAGATTGAATAGCCACAAATGTATAATTTACTTAACATTTGGTATGCATGATCATTGACATAATATCAAAAAATTCACTGGTTGAATCGCTGAAATTTAACATATATCAGGAGTTATTACGTGGAGTAACTTTACCAAAAGTTACTCTTAATATATATATGTATATATATATACATATATATATACATACATACATACATACATACATGTATGTATATATACATATGTATGTTGTATATGTGTATGTATATGTATATGTATGTATATATATATATGTATATATATACATACATATATATATATAAATACATGCATACATATGTATATACATATGTATGCATGTATGTATGTATGTATGAATAAAATGATGGGAAGGAGATCATACCCCCTAATCCTACTGAGAATGATATTATGAAAATTTAGTAGTGGTTTAGCCTAATCTATTATTACACAAGTCTAAAGTGTAAGGCAAAATCATTTGTACAACTAAGTGTTGACATATATGTGCATGTGGTCAACCACGCTATACTTTTGAAATATCATAATGCTCATCTTGATTGGCCAAATATGAATTGAACTCCTGAACCCCATGTTTTGGAGGCTTTCTGGTGGAAAAACCTTGTCGAGTGGTCACCTAGAAGATAGCATGAATGAGGCTGACAAGTATGGTGGTAGAGGACATGGTAGGTACACTTATGGCGATTATCTATCTAGTGACAAAAAGCCAATTTTCTCCTGTAGGCAAAGAAACTTGATCTTGAGAGCATGTTGGTAAAGAGGTTTTATTAGGGAATAAGTTGACAAGAAAAAAGTTCTTTTATTTGAATGGCAAGTAGTAACTAACAGGATTGTTCACATGGTACTTAGTGAATATTAAGGTTTAGATGGATTATACTAAATGAAGGAAGCCCGAGGGAGTACAATGTATTATTTGCGTACAACATTCAGTTGTAAGTGTCTCTTTCCTTTCTTAGGCAGTTTTTTTATGTTAATAAATAATACTTTTGCTTAGGAGTTGGAATTTTAAAAAGAATTTTACGGATACTGGAATTTTGTAATACTAGAATTATACACTTCTTATTAACGTACCAAGTATTTTAGGTGCTTGTTTAACACACCTTGTTTGTTGTAGAACAAAAAACGAAGCAAAAACCAACTCCAATACAAAAAAAACATGTGCTGTAGCAATTGAAAATGAATAGCAATGGCCTGATTTTTAATTTTTATGTTAGCTTCCATTGAAAATGAATGTTTAATAGGTTTTATTATATTTGTAATAATGACCTAATTTTCATGCTGGCTTGTTATAAGGACATGTGCTGTGTTATGAATTTAAGGTTATGTTTTGATAAATTAAGAATGGAGTTTCAATTCAACTGTAGAAATTTTTTTAATTAATATTTTTTATTAATGTATTAACTTTATACTTAAGTAAAGTGCGGGTAGCAGGTATGGGTATATAGGTACCCAGCGAGGACGGGGATGGGGATTAAAATTGCTACATGCACGGGTATAGGAGGTGAGTAAAGGTATTTTTTTCAAAAGCGGGTATAGGGACGGATACTGTAGTACCCTACCCATTGTCATCCCTATTGCCATATGCTAAATGGTGGTGAGTTCACCATAAAAATATTGGTGCAACTAGATCGTATTCATGCCAATACTTTCGGTTTTGGACTTGAATAAAAGAAAGCTACCACCAAGAAAAACCATGAAGTTGTGCCTGGCCAACACATCTAGAATTCAGAGAACACACGAACTTCAACCTTGGCTTGGTTACAAGTGCTAGCAATGTTCGTTCTCTTGACCAAGACACTGTACGCAACTTCTAAGAATGACATCTTTGGACATGCGAACAAGAAGCGTCTAGTAATGGTGTGGAACCTGAAGAAAGACTTGCACTCCCACTGTCCTTGGCACCGTTTATCAATGTCTAGTATGAGTAATTCATTTTGATGACTCTTGCATTGCACCAATAAGACCTTTATCTTACAAACATAAGATTCTATAGGGAAAGAAATTGGATTGCTTTATCTTGTCTTGCACATTACTGTCTCACTATCTATGGAACAATGTCCATTTTTTGTGCAAGAAACATTCATAGCCTTCAAAGTTCTTCGTCCATGGAAATTGTAAATTCCCAAGATTTTATGTTTGCCTACACAACCTTTACTTGAATTTGTTCATGAAGCCCCATAAGATCAAGTAGAAATTCTTCAACCTCTACCACAACAGCAAGCTGAGCCACAACCTAAGCATTTATTGATCCACACATCAAAGCTTATCTGGATATTGAGCTAAACAAGAGGTTTACTCCCATTGAGGAGATGCTGAAGCTTATCTTGGCCAACACAACAACATCCACCTCTACCTCCTCAGCCTTAAAAGTTTATATTCTATTTCATGTTGAACAATTGTGGCTTTTTGACAATGATGCCCTTATACTCTGTACCTTTTTGTCTAATGACAAAAGGGGAGTATTTTACGATAAAATCTTGCATACATTATACATTAACATAATGCTTATTTTTGATATTTGCTCTGATATATGCTTATGTTTGTGTGCTTTTATATGCATGATTGCTCTTTGTTTTACTATGAAATTTGAATAAGTTCATAATCTTAGTGGGACCATTATACTATAGTTATATCATATTTGCTCTGATATTCTTGCTCAAAATTTTAATAATGTTTATCATCATCAAAAAAAAGGGAGATTGTTGGAACCAAAGACGTATGAAACGTCTAACCTTAAAATGTTTTGATGATAACAAAGATTATTAAAATCTATGATGATCTAATATTTCATGATTTTTGCAGGGATTAAATGTTTTATGACCTTAAGCATCCATAAAAACTCACTTATGCTATCTCTCCATTTAACTTAGCTTTTCAATGAGCATCCATATACCTGCTAAACAAGTCATCCAATGTTTTTATAGATAAGCATCCATTCTTTTGGAGCGTCCTTAAATGATCTTTCAAAAGCATCCAAAAATGTTTTGTCATAAATACGCTTTTATAAAGAATCATATACGCCATATCGCTTATATATCTGGATGAAGTTATCTTTTGAAAATGAGACCTTAACAAGCTTCCTCAAAAATGACTGAGTAGTTTCATATAATATACATTTGTCCTGTCTTTTCAAATGCTGTGAAGTAGGTTTCAAATCAAATGAAAAAGCTCTGGTACTTAGTACAAGTTGATTGGAAGAAGCAAGTCAACCTATTAGAAGAAGTACCGAAGTAATGCAACAAAGAAATAAAAGTTAGAAGCACCTTGTGCATGTTAAGAAAAAAAAACTTCTTTTTGTTATAATTTGCCACTGCAGCAAGCGATCAGAAACTTTATTCTCAGTTTTTTATGATACATTATCTCGAGCATTAAACACTCTCAGAATAGGAAGAAGCTTTATCTCACAACGGATATTTTTCAAGCTTCTATAAGAAGACACAAGAATGAAGACCAATGAACAAAGCTACGTAACTTGTGCAAAAACTCTATCACTCTTTGGACAATCTCTTTGTGTTCTAAAACTTTCACATCCTTTGTATTCACAAAATTATCTGTATTTGAGCTTAACTTATAAACCTCTCATTTTTGTTGGTAATCTTTCAAAGACTTATCTTTGTGAAAACTGGAGAGGCTTGTTAAAGAATACTTGGGGTCGAAATATTCTTAGGTGAAGATTATTTCTTTATAAAGCCTAAGAGGCTTAGAGCATACTTGTTGTGTATGTTGTTTGCTTAATGGAACACCTTCAATTGAAAGGACTTGACGTAGCTCCTAATTAAGAATGAACCAATATAAAACTTGTGTGCTATCCTTTTCCGTTATCTTTTGTTCTTCATGTTGTTTTATTGAACGATATCTTTATGTGCTTACAAAAACTTGTTTTGTGAAAAGATTTCAAAAATACACATTACACAATTCACCTCCTCTTCTTGTGTGTTTCTTTGTTTATTTCAATGTATAATATAAAGTTTGACCTCACTTGATCCATTTTCACTTCTTGCAATGGACATAAACAAATCAAACATGAATTGAACCCCAAAAAGCTCCAATGAGATGAGTAATAAAGAGAAATAAAAAATGTTTTATAATAGGCTTAATTACTAATTTGGTCCCTTAATTTATTTATTTTATTCAATTGGGTCCCTCTATTATTTTTTGCTTCAATTAAGTGCTATTATTTTCAAAAAAGTTCAATTAAGACCCATAATTTTCAAAAATGCTCTAATGTTTACCATTTTTCATCTAAAACGATTTTGTTTTTTGTCCAATTTTATACTAAATAGTGTGGAAAACATAATGAAAAATGACATCGTTTGAATAAAAAGGGTACCATTGGAGCTTTTTGAGAATGGTGGGACTTAAGTAAACTTTTTTGAAATAATAGGACCTGATTGAAGCAAAAAATAATAGAGGGACCCAATTGAATAAAATAAATAAATTAAGGGGCTAAATTAGTAATTAAGCTGTATAATATAAAAAGTTTACATATTCAAGAATCATTATTCTTCAAATTTAAATTACTTTTTTACCTTATTCTACCAAATTAACCTACACTTACTTAGAAGAAAACTTATATATATTTTTCTTCTTTTTATTGAATTAAAAGGAAATGTAAATTTGCAATTTATAAATAGGTTTACTTATTTAAAATTTGAAAATATACATAATCAAATTAAGCTTATATTTAAAATTTACAATACGTATTATGAAAAATGTTAAATTTATAAAACTATGTCAATATCCTATTTTATTCAGTTTATTGGAATTTCTAATATGGATTTTATACTCTTTTATTTGGTTTAGGATTCATGATTTTGACTTCAAATTATCAATATTGATTACAATTTGCTTGTTAGGTTCTTTTAGCCCTAGTAGTTGAGTCCAATGGAATCTAACGAATAATGTTCATCAAATTATTGGTCAATAACTTCACGATGTGAGAATTGACTATAAGAATTTTTATATATTTAAATATTTATTTTTGTGCTTATATCTTATTTATAATTTTAAATATACAATTTTTTCTTTTAGTCAAATTTCTTTAATTGTTTCAATTTGGATTCCTGACACAAAATAATCTATGATTTTTAATTAAGCTAATCATATATATGGAAAAGACGTACTAAAGTGGGAGTTTTCTTATATAGAACTGAAAAATAACAACTATATACGTATTAAAATGGCTTAAAATAAAAATAAAATAAAAAATCATGAATGAATGTGTGTGATAATTTGTATGAATTTTTTAGTCTAAAAAGGTGAAATCTTATATAATAAAAAGTCAAATTTTCAAACAAAGAATTATTATTATTATTATTATTATTATTATTATTGTACGATTAATTGGACATAGAAAAATAATAGAAAATATCACATACATATGAGTTTAATTTGATATATTGTTAGTGTAAAGATTTTACACTACCAACTAATTATAAATCATTTAAGATATAACTTTTAAAATAATTATTATAAAAATCAACAATCTTACCATATATAGTATTTCATAATTAAGCAATAATATAAAAAATCTCTAAATTGAAAATATGTTTTAATTAAAGAGCAATGTTAGTAAACCTACTTTTAAACACTCTTTTCAATATACTCTTTCTTATTAGTTAAAATTTATATGAGTTTCACTAGTTTAAAAATACTTACCAAATAGAGTATGGACCTACGTATTTAGGAGATCCATACCCAATAAAAGAGGCTGTATTAAATAGTGTTAATGACCGTGTTGTTAGTATTTTTCTCTAATTAAATTCTAAAATTATGAACTAACAAATACAAATTAATAAGAAAAACCATATGTTAATCGTTATCATTATTGTTCATCTTCATATTTCATGATTCTGAAAATTAATTACCCATATATTTCATGTTTTTATAAACAAATTTTAATGAGTTTATAAATTATAAAGATAAATATTTTATCATATGTAGACAGGTTTATTTGAAAAGCATTAATATTTGAATCTCGAAAGTAATTATTTATATTATATTAAGATGGAAATTTTATATAAAAAATAGGGAAAATGTTTTAGTATTTACATGGAAGGATTAACCATTTATTTCAAACGAGAATAAGGACTTTACTTGAAAGTATTTTAAGATTTAACTTATAAAAATATATATATTTTCACTACACAAGTATAACTTGACATGAAAGTATATAAATATGTAAGTCATGGATAAACATTATATTATATATAAATCATTATGTAATTATATCAATATATGTAAATCACATCAATAAATATACATAATAAGAACATGATAAAATATTTTTATTAATTTATTATTAAAGTAATTATAAATATATTTCCATTATAAAATTATTAGAAGAAATAATAATTTTATAAGTAACTTATAATTATCCATCTAAAATGTAGATGAAAACTCGTTTATGCAATTAATGAACAACATCAAAGTGCCAAATCAATTTTTATTATTATAAAATTTAGGTGTAGTAACTTAAGTGTTTGTGATATTATTTTTATAATCTACTTTTAGATAGTTTCATAAAATTTTATAAGAAAAAGTTCTCAAAAGTAAATTTATCTATAAAAGTTAATAAATAAGAATATATTAACCTTAAATTTTAATAAGTTCTTATAATGAAAAAATTATTTTTAAATGAATTTATTTTAAAATAAATAAGTATTATTCTTAAATTTTATATTTACGAATGTTTGAATTAATTTATTTCACATTTAAAAAGTTTTTAATCAAACACTTTGTGAAAAGAGCAGTTTTTAAGTAATACTCTACATTTACATTTTAAGTAATATATATATATATATATATATATGTATTGACTGTTAAGGTCGATTGTTTTATTTAATTTTCCTTAAAATGTATAAAATTGGCTTGTAGGATCCATCGTATAATTCAAAAAAAAAAAAACCTCTTATAGTCTGATCCTATATACCTGTGTGTGTATATATATTTGATTTGATTTGACGTGTAATGATTCTATAAAAGAAGAAATTTAACTTTAGTATTTTAAGTATTTTTAATAGCATATTCCAATTAAAATTTAAATTTTATCTCACAACTTATATAATAAAAGTCGACATTGAAAATTAAAGTTGATCATTAAAATAAAATACTACTTATTTTTAATTTTTAGTTAAAAACAATATAAAACATTTAAAGTGCTGTCTCCTTCATCTTTACGTAAACTTGTGCAATAAGGCAATGGAAAGTATATACCTGGGCAAGGCTGGATGCACAAAAACATTTATAATTATAATTAGTATTTTAATTTGTGTATTGTAAAAATAAATATTTAGTTTATATATTTTAAATTTATAATAAATAAATATTTTTAAATATTAAATTATATTATAATTAAATTTGTAATAAGTAAATTTTTTAACATATATATTATATTTAAATTTAAAATAAATAATTATTGTAATATAAGTTTTTTTTAATTATTGATAATTTCTTTTTTAAAATACATTAAAATTCAATTTAAAACTAAAGATATTGAAAATAATAAATTGAAGAAATAAGAGGTTTTTTCTAAAAATGCTCTTATTATAATGATAGCCTAAATATTCTCATTGAAGAATAGTAGTTAAAAACACTATGCAAGATAATTATTTTTATTTAATATAGAGGGTGAATTTATAAATATACTAAGAGAAATATTAATACTACACTTCCTAACATATTTTTTAAACACATTTTTTATTGGCTAAAATTTATTAAAAATTATAAAATTTTGAATTTTATTTTTTTGAGTATCACTTTTTATGTTTAGTGTTTAATAAATTTTAATTCATAATTAAAAATGTGGGTAGAAGGAATTTGTTAAAATAGTTACTTGCACTCCACTTGTACTAATTTATTATAATAAAATACGACGGACAAAAAACGTAAATTGTGCAATAAGCCAATAGGAAGAATATACCTCGGCTAGGCTGAATGTACAAATACAAACATTTATAATTATAATTATAATTTATAATGCAGATCAACTTATTCTAGCAGTAAATTTCTTATTTCTATTCTCTTCAATAATTTTTTTTAATAAAATACAAAATCTATAAATTTAACCGTTAAATAATGTAATATCATTTTAAAGATAGTTTTGTGATAATTTTTTCTTTAAACTGTCACAATTTTTACGTAGAGACAAAATTGCAATATATTATAAATTAGGGGATAAAATTTGCAAAAAATTATTTGAAAATAAAATTTGTGAGATTGTAAAATTTTGGGAAAAAAAATACAACTAACCCTTTTAATTAAAAAAATATGAACTCTCAAATTAATGATTAGATTAATAAAATTTATTATGATTAAAAAATAAGTTTAATTATTATGCACTATTAAGGTAAAATTTTTTACATTGTCAACTAATTAAAAATTAATTTTAGTGTAATTTTTAAGATAATTATTATCAAAATCAACAAATTTACCGTACATAATAAATTATGATTAAATAATAGTATAAAATTAATACATAACCTATTTTCTCATAAAAAATTATTAAGTGGAGTAAATTTTTGAAATAAGTTGATGACTCACCTCATACTAGTTTATTTTTTATTACAATAGAATACGACGGAGAAGAAAAGTAAGAATATACGACGGCTGGGTTGAATATACATACATGGAATACTGTCCGAAGGCTCAGAGTAAGACATGACAACTTGAACTTGCGCGACAGCGATGGGCGGAGAAAGAGCTGAACACACAAACCCCCACGCCCCACGTTGTGCTATGTTATGTCTACTCGTTCATAAATTAAAATTAAACAAGCTACTAATAATTAAATTAGAGCATTACTTAAACAGCACCGGAATCAACGCTCTCCAATTGGCTTCGCAAATCTAAAACCACAACCATTCCCTCTCTCTCTCTCTCTCTTCGTTCCACGCTCTGTCTTTGTCTCTGTCTCTGCGTGACATTTTCCACACACACTCCCCTTCTGCGCCCTCCGATTTTGATTTTTCTCTCTTTTTATTTAATTTATTTATTCATCTTCGTTTCTCTTCTTTGCGCTTCCTTCGATTTTTTCGTGTCCCCCTTAGATCCTTCTCTGGATCACAGGTATTCATTCTTTCACATTTTCCCTCTTCTCGCGAATGTTATTTGAATGCGTAAATTTAAGATCTGAATCCTCACTGTCTTTTTCATTACACCGCACAGAGAGAGAGAGAGAGAGAGAGAACTGCTTATTTGTTCTTGTGCTTGACTCAAATTATTTGCGTTAGGGTTCATAACACGACACTGTTGTGAATGTGTTCTATTCGTGGATCTTGTTGTTTTGTGTTTAGTTTTGGTAAAAATTGGGAATTAATTGTGTGTTTGTTTGTTAATTCGGGTAAGAGGTAGGGGATAAGATCTGGATTGTGTTTTTTGATTCATTGTTGAATGAGAGAGGAAAATAAATAGCAATGCTTATTGTTTATACACGCGTGTATTTTTTTTATATATTTTTTTAAATATTGAAGTAGTTATTTATTGTTATTGTGACTGACTTTTTGTTTCTTTGGCATGTGCAATGGTAGTGAGAGACAGCGTTGTTGAGTTTGAATAAATAATGAAGGAATGTTGATGGACGGTGGATGTATGGGGAAGCTGGTGAGGTACCTTGAACTTAAATGAAGAAGGAACGTGCATGGCCGCAATTCATAAGGAATCTTTTGATCATGGTTGGATCAAGAAGCCGGCCACAGTTGAGGAGGCCTACTTGGATTATTGTTCTGCTGTCGATAGTGTGCGTGTTTCTGATTGCTGCCTACGTTTATCCGCCGCGGAGCCCCTCGTCGTGCTCCCTCTTTTACGGCCGCGGCTGTGGTGGTGGCACTTTTGATCTGCCGCCGGCTGCTCGGTCCCATGAATTGAGTGATGCGGAGAGAGAGTCTCGGGTTGTTATTAAGGAGATTCTGAACTATTATCCTGTGCAAACCAAGAAACCAAAAGTTGCTTTTATGTTTTTGACTCCGGGTTCGCTGCCTTTCGAGAAGCTTTGGCACATGTTCTTTCAGGTATGGCATTCCTGTTAACTTTGCTCTTGTGCCTTCTTTTTCAAGTATGATATGGATGCTATGTTTAGTGACTTTTTCAATTTTTTCCTCCTTTGTAGTTTTATTCTACTGCTTGTATCTTTGGGTTCTTCACGGTAGTCTTCTGCAGATATAGCCACGGTAGTATTTTGATAGGCACTAGTTTGAGAATGGGACCATAAGTGATCTACAGAACACAAGAATATGTTATAGGTGCTGGTCTGTCTTTCTATTGCTATTTTCAAGCTATGAATACAAATGAGAAGAGCACCGTCTACAGATAAGAGGAGATGTATTGGTGGGCAAGACTGATTTCCTTGGTACAAAATAGACAATTTATGATATCTTTTCTGCGGACTGGTTGATGTTGAGCAGATAATCTGCTGGCAATTTGTGTTCAAGTTGTGGAGATGAATGGTGGATGGAATCTGGATTTATTCCTATTATCCACGGGTAGAAATTCATTTGGATTACAATGGAAAAATCAGTATGAAGGAATGGACAATTTCTGTTGATAAGTAAGTTGTAAAGTTGTAGGAGATAACTATCAAACCATTTATTTGATAAGCATTGGAAAAGTTGGCAACATTGCATTGCTAAGGAGTAAGGATTTGTGGCTATTTATGATACTCCTATCTGTGTGGATGCAAAGTCAAAGGTTTCTCACTTCTCATTTTAGTCATGAATCATAATGCTTTGTGAAATTCTCAGTTCTTGAATGTTAGATATCATTGAATTTTACCCTAGTTGTTTGTGATTGAACTGTGTCATAACTACAGACTAAGAAAATCTTGTATTTAGTTGGTTTTAAAGAGTAGCTTTGAAATTATAACTTTGTTGGGTATGGACTATTTCACTGAGTAAGCTTGGTGATTTAAGTTTACACTCTTATAGAACTAAATCAGAAATTAGGTATTAACAGAAAAAATAAATATAGAAAGTGGTTGAGTAATCTCTTCCAACTCTGGATCAATGGGATTCAGGGTCAAGAAGAGAGAGAATGGCATACATTGGTGTCTTCCCCAGGAATTCGAGACCCGAGCAGATATCAACACCTGGTAAGCAAACTTAACTACCTTACAGTAACCGGACTTGATATTACCTTTGTTGTAAATGTGGTAAGTCAATTTCTTAATGCTCCCTGTGATGCTCGTTAGGATGCTGAGGTTCGCATCCTTAGATACATTAAAAATGCACCTGGCAATGGATTGCTTTATGTGGGCAAGGGGGATAGTTAAATTGTGAGGTACTCTGACGCTGATTAGGGAGGATCTCCACTTGATAGAAGATCCACATCAGGCTATTGTGTTCTTCTTGGGGGAATCTTAATCTCATGGAGAAGAAACAAAACACAGTTATCAGATCTAGTGTAGAGGCTGAATAACATGTTGTGGCAGCCACAACATGTGAATTAACATGGTTTCCACAATTACTTCAACAATTACTTCGGCAATTAAAGTTAGAAGATGTCAAGGAGATGAAGTTGATTTGTGATAACCAGGCCACTTTCCACATTGCTTCTAATCCAGTTTTTCATTAAAGAACCTAACACAGAGATTGATTGTCACTTCATTCGGGAAAAGGTCCTTGCAGGAAAAATTACGACTTATTTTGTCAGTTCCAAAGGGTTCTAGATTGAATATATTTGTAACAGGTTTGGTGCATATGATTTGTATGCTCTAGCTAGAGGGGGAGTGTTAGATGTAGCACATGCTTAAATTAGTTTTAGCACACGTCATATTAAGATTTGATTAACATTTATTATATAATATTACTGTACCCCACTTGTGAATATAAATGCAACAGTTTGTGGTTTACATTAGGCACACAATTAACAAACCTAATAGTATTGAATCCATGAAGGAAATTTTGGGAGGCTTAGGCCTTAGGGCAGAGTAGTAGCTTCTAGCATCTCTGAGTTTCTATTTTATTTTCCATGTACTTTTGTTATTTTTTCCTCTCTTTTCGTAATAGAAATTTGAGCATTGTTCTATACCTGTTCCCATAAGGCCAGAATACCAGGATCTATTAGTGGCATACTTTTTTCTTTTTAGTAAAATATCAATGACAATGTTTGTCATTCTGGAATCTGGTTATAAATACCAAGTGCAATTCTTTTTCCTTTGAATATGATGATAGAGATATGCTGCTTCCTTTATATTTGAATTGTACTCATTACCAAATGCAGGGCCATGAGGGAAAATTCTCTATTTATATACATGCATCGAAGGAAAAGCCAATACATTTCAGCCCCTATTTTATTGGCCGAGACATTCACAGTGAACCGGTATGATGTAATTTTTTTTTTTTTGACAAAGCAAAGCATATTCTTATTAAAAAGGACCCACAGGCACAAGTCGTGCCATGGAGACCAACAACAACCAAATGCAAAATACACTTGCCTAGCAGCATAGATTACACGTTGAAAAAAAGCTGCAGGACAAATACCCCCCCCAAAATCATAATAAAAAAATGATAATAAGGACAAATACCACCTCCCCCTGATATTGCTCAAAATACCACATTAAAATCATGAACCCCTACTTTGTATGAATTACAATGATCCAACTCGCACTTAGTATGAATTACCAGTATAAGCTGCCCCAATTTGCACTGACAAGGGCGGAAACCCAATGAGATGAAAATCACTCATGCAGCATCACAGTGTCCAACCACAGCTAAAAAATCTTGGCATGCTCCTCTTTGTAAATGAAAACAGGTCTCGATAAAATGGCCGTTCCACAATCCCCACTCCATTCACTGCTGTTCTTATGAATTACCCCCCCGCCCCCCAGAAAAAAGAACAACAACCTGCTATCACAGCGCCTCAGAATGGACGATGACTCGCAATGCTTGCTAGACATTTTACAGGTTCCATAATCGAGCAAGCTATTGAATAATTAAATCCCTGTTTTTTGCAGCAAAGCCAATTCCAAGACCATGATTTTACTGATTCCACTACTTCATCCACTTCAATACTCTTTCCATGAAACACAACCTTATTTCTAGCCACACAAATTGTCCATATAAATGCAAGCCAAATCACTTGCGAAGCTTCTTTCTTAATATCCCTGTTAAACCTCATCCCCTGAAATTGTTCAAAGTGGTTATATGACAGTTTCAAGTTCCAATGTAAGTTAAGGATGATAAAAAATGTGGAGAATATATACAATTTGATGTATAATTTTAATAAAAAAAAATTAGCAATTGATTGAAATGAGAGGACATTGTCACACAAATCTCTCATAGTCTCATTATTTTGTTACTCTCTGTTTTCGTATGATCAAATTTACTCTGTTTTTCTATTAGCTGTAACAAAGCTGCCCCTTTGTCTCTCAACTAAGAAGGGATAACTAGTGTTAATGTGGGACATTTATTTTCTATATAGACACAAAATAATATAGTGGTTCTCCTAATAAACAGTTCATTAATCTCTCTTAAGATGATAGTATGATAGAATCACTTTCTAATTGTGAACACCAGAGAAAATAAACAGAAAACTTTCTTCTATTCTTTTAAATACCTGGTACTTAACATGCATCCAATTTTCATAAAGTCATTCCATCTGTTTCTTTTTGCCAACTGGTTTTCAATTTCTTTCAGGTAAGCTGGGGAAAAATTTCTATGGTTGAGGCAGAAAGGAGACTTTTGGCAAATGCACTTTTAGACCCTGATAACCAACATTTTGTCTTGTTGTCTGAAAGGTACTTTTGTTATCTAGTTCTTTTTTGCTGTAGAGTCATGATTTGTGGGACTTAATCTAATCAATTGCACATTCATTTCTGCTTTAGTTGTATACCTGTGCGCCGCTTTGAATTTGTGTACAACTACTTATTATTAACAAATGTCAGCTTTATTGACAGGTAAGAAAATATAAAAGAACTTTCTACAATTTAGTTGATGAATTTCTAACTTTTTCCTTTCATTAAAGATTCTACACTGCTGAATTTTTGGATGGTAATTTGGACTAATCTGTCTCTATTTTCCCCCCTCACCTTTTGGATAAAGCTATGTGGATACTGGTCCTCATGGAAATGGCAGGTATATAGAACATATGTTGCCTGAAGTAGAAAAAAAGGATTTTCGAAAGGGTTCACAGGTATAATTTCTATGGATGTTGATATCTATGTATACTAGAAAATTTGAGCATCCATTCAATTACAGTGTTTCACTGAGGTCACCCTTCTCTTCTGCTATCTCTTTCATGTAGCATTGCAAGGCTCTGGTTTGAAAGAAGCCTTGTTGTCTACTTTTATCACTTCTTTCTCCCTCAGTGTTCACTGTATACCCTGCTTTGTATTCATATCTGCAGATTGTAGCAACAATGGAAACATCATTGCTTTCATTTATATGAGAGATGTCACTGAGGAATTCATTTACATCCCATTTTGTTGTCCTTTCTTTTATCAGGCAATTCTTCATGGCATGCACCATGAAAACAGGAAAAACAATAGCTTATTTCTTGTTGGAAAAGCTGTTTTGTATCTGCTGTCAGCTTTTCTAAAGCTGTTTTTTGCTGTATCTATTTGATTCATATAGGTTCTAGGTTGTAGACTTTTCTCTCCCTATGTATCTCTGTTCAGACTCTTGTGTTTCTCAAATATATATATATATATAGATCTGCTGAGTGGGAAATACTCATGCAGTTTTTCTCCTCTCACATTCAAATTTATTTTTAACTTGGTATCAGAGCGGGTTCGATCCTGCTTTGTTGTCTCCAGCCAAGTTGTCGCCGTCTGTTGTCGCCGCCCATCGTCCAAGTTGCCGGCGAGTGCCCTGGTGCGCCTCTGCAAGCGCAACCCACCCCCAGAGGTTTCTAGGTCAGAAACCTCTCCACGCGCACAATTTGTTCGCTGACGATACAGGTGCGTACTGTTCACGCACCAGCTTTTGGTTAAAAACACCCATGCGCCACCACCATTCAGTTCGTCGGAGCCTCCCAGCCCTGTTTCAAGCCACCACATGCCATTTTTCTCTCGTTTGGAGAGTGGCTCTACCTGTTTGTGAAGCTTCTTCTTTTCCTTCTTTCTCTGTTTGGCAAAAATGACGTCTACAGGCCCTATGCTGTCTATTTCCGGGACTCCCATTATCACTACACAGAAATTGAATGGCAAAAATTACTTGTCATGGTTTGCCTCCTTGGAACTTTGGTTTCTTGGACAAGGATACCATGATCATTTGGAAAAAGAATTTGATGAAGTATCAATTGAAGACCGTGTTCAGTGGAAGAAACTGGATTTTTAGCTATGTGCAGTATTGTGGCAGTCAGTGGAATTGAACATTTTGGAGACTCTTAGAACCTTCAAAATATGTTGTTCATTTTGGAAGAAAGCTCAAGGTATTTTTGCTAATGACATTCAACGATTGTATGATTCTGCCCAAAAGTTGGCATCTCTCAAACAAGTTGATCATGGCAAGGTATCATATGTTGCTCAGGCTCAATTAGCAATTGAGAAGCTAAAGTTGTTCTTGGTATGCATTCAGATTTTGATCATGTTTGTGATCAAATTTTTACTGGTCAAGAGGTCCCTTCAATGGAGAGTCTAATAACATGACTCCTTCGTGTTCCAACCATTACAAAGGATAGAAATTCTCTTAAGCATACTGAATCTTTAGCAATGGTATCTATTCGAGGAAGAGGAGGTCGTGGAAATTGAGGAGGACGTGTTGGTAGAAGTGGCCGTCCTCAGTGCTTTTATTGTAAGAGAATGGGTCACACTCAGGAAACATGCTATTCCTTGCATGGCTTTCCTGATAAGACAGCAAATGTTTCCAAATCGAAAAAGCCTAAGCATAAGCTCTCTGAAGATGAGTATCAAGAGTACTTTCAGTTGAAGTCCAATAGCCAAGCCCAGTCATCTTCAACTCCTATTGTTTCAACAGTTTGTATTTCTTAATCTATGGAGAGTCAATGTCCATGGATAATTGATTTAGGTGCTTTTGACCATATTTCTGGTAATAATTCCTTGTTCTCCTCTATTTCTTCACCTAAATTTTCTCATCTTATTAGCTTAGCCAATGGGTCTAAGGTTGCATCCCAAGGAGTTGGTCAAGTCTCTCTCTCTCCTTCCTTAAATTTGGAATCTATTCTTTTTATTCCTAATTGTCCTTTCAATATAATTTCTCTAAGTCAGTTAACTCGGTCTCAAAATTGTTTAGTCACATTTGATGCTGATTCCTTTGTCATACAGGAATGTGGTACGGGTCGACTAATTGGCGTAGGACATGAATCCAGAGGTCTCTACTATCTAGGAACAAGTCCCTCAGTGTCTTGTTTTGCTGCTCCATCTCCAAAGATTTTTCATCATCGCCTGGGTCATCCAAATTTGTCAAAATTGAAGAAAATGATTCCTAGTCTCAACTAATTACAAGTGTTAGATTGTGAGTCATGTCAATTAGGCAAACATGTTTGGTCTTCTTTTCCAAAACAAACTAAAACAAGATGTAATTCGGCCTTTTCTACCATTCATTCAAATATTTGGGGTCAAAGTCGTGTCACATCTTTTGGGTTTAGATATTTTGTCACATTTATTGATGAATATTCTCGATGTACTTGGGTATATTTAATGAAAGATCGATATGAACTTTTGTCTATTTTCATGTCTTTCTTTAATGAAATCAAGAATCAATTTGGAAAAATAATTAAGATTCTCTGGAGTGACAATGCCAAAGAATATTTTTCTTCTGATCTTTCTTCTTTTTTATCCTCACAAGGCGTTTTACATCAATCCACATGTCCCCATACACCACAACAAAGTGGCATAGTAGAAAGGAAAAATAGACATTTAGTTGAAATTGCACGAACCTAGTTACATAATACAAGTGTTCCCGTTGACCATTGGGGTGATGTAGTTCTCACTGCCTGTTTCCTGATAAATAGAATGCCTTCTTCATCACTTAAAAATAAAATTCCCCACTCAATTGTTTTTCCAAATGAACCATTATATCATGTTTCCCCTCAAGTTTTTGGTTGTACCTGCTTTGTTCATGATGTTTCTCCAGGTTTGGACAAACTTTCTGCAAGAGCTATCAAATGTGTTTTCCTTGGATACTCTTGCCTTCAAAAAGGGTATAAATGTTACTTTCCAGACACTAGAAGATACTACATGTCTGCTAATGTCACCTTTTTTGAAGAAACTCCCTTCTTCTCTCCGCTATGCAAGACTCCATTTCTGTTCAACAAGTTTTACCCATTCCATCTTGTGATCCATTGTTCCTTCCCACTCAGGAGACTTCCCATCAAGAAGCAGATCAAACTATCTCACCAATCAACAGTCCTCTTGGTTCATCCTCACCTCCTCTCATCACCTATCAGCGAAGGACACAACGGATTGGTCCCACATTGCATGAGGAGACAAATGATTCATGTCCTTCACCATCAGCCAACCCTACAACGGATCGAAATGATGAAAACTCTGGGTGGCCTATTGTTCTTAGGAAAGGTATTCGGTCTACTTGAAATCCCCATCCTATTTATAATTTTCTGAGTTATCATCGTCTGTCACCTTCATATTTCTCTTTTGTATCCTCCTTGTCTAATGTTACTATTCTCGAAAATATCTGTGAAGCACTTGATCATCTTGGATGGTGACAAGCCATGATTGTTGAAATGCAAGCTCTTAAAGATAGCGGCACATGAGAGTTGGTCCCTCTTCCTCCTGGGAAGAAGACAGTTGGGTGTAGATGGGTCTATGCCATTAAAGTTGGTCCCAATGGTGAGATTGATCGTCTCAAGGCCAGATTAGTAGCCAAGGGATACACTCAGATATATGGCCTTGATTACAGTGACACTTTTTCTCTTGTGGCCAAAATTACTATAGTTCGCCTTTTCCTTGTTATGGCTGCTATTTGCCATTGGCCTCTCCATCAACTAGATATTAAAAATGCCTTTCTTCATGGTAAATTGGATGAGGAGATTTACATGGAGCAACCACCTAGGTTTGTTGCTCAGGGGGAGTCTGACCTAGTTTGCAAACTTCATCGTTCTCTCTATGGGCTCAAATAGTCTCCACGAGCTTGGTTTGGGAAATTTAGTCATATTGTGTAGAGTTTTGGATTGAAACACAATGAAGTGGATCATTCAGTCTTTATTGTCACAGTTCTCCTAGAAAGTGTGTTTACTTGGTTGTTTATGTTGATGACATAGTCATTATAGGGAATGATGTTGTTAAAGTTTCTTAGCTGAAAAATTACCTATTCAGTCACTTTCAAACTAAAGATCTTGGCAATTTAAAATACTTCCTTGGTATTGAGGTGGCTCAATCAAAGGAAGGCATTGTTATCTCATAGAGAAAGTATGCTTTGGACATTTTGAAGGAAACAGGCATGACTGAATGTAGACCCATTGATAGTCATATGGACTCAAATCAAAAGTTAATGGCAGATCAAGGTGAACCCTTCTCAGATCCAGAGAGATACAGGAGACTAGTGGGGAAACTCATTTACCTTACAATTACTAGACCTAACATTTCTTTTGCAGTCGGAGTTGTTAGTCAATTCATGCAAGCTCCTCATATTGATCATTGGAATGTTGTGATTCGCATTCTTGATACATTAAGAGAGCTCTAGGACAGGGACTGATGTATGAGGATAAGGGAAATACCCAAATTTCTGGGTATTGTGATGCTGACTGGGCAAGATCTCCTATAGACGCGTCATTACTGGATATTGTGTTTCCATTGGAGGGAATATTATCTCTTGGAAGAGCAAGAAACAGAATGTAGTTGCTTGATCTAGTGCAGAAGCAGAATATAGGGCTATGGCTTCAGCCACTTGTGAGCTTGTGTGGATTAAACAACTCCTCCAAGAACTAAAGTTTTGTGAAATTCAGCAGATGAAGTTATATTGTGATAATCAAGCAACGCTTCACATTGCCTCTAATCCCGTGTTCCATGAGAGAATCAAACATATAGAAATTGACTGTCACTGTTTGAGAAAAGTTGCTATCCAAGGAAATTGGTACTGAATTTATCAGCTCCAATGATCAACTTGCAGATATCTTGACTAAGTCTTTGAGAGGACCTCGAATTCAATTTATATGTTCCAAGCTTGGTGCATACAATTTATATGCTCCAGCTTGAGGGGAAGTGTTGGAAAAGCTGTTTTGGATCTGCTGTCAGCTTTTCTAAAGCTGTTTTTTGCTGTATCTATCTGATTCATATAGGTTCTAGGTTGTAGACTTATCTCTCCCTATGTATCTCTGTTTAGACTCTTGTGTTTCTCAAATATATATATATATAGATCTGCTGAGTGGGAAATACTCATGCAGTTTTTCTCCTCACATTCAAATTTATTTTTAACTTTCTTTCACTATTTCATAAATTATGTGATATCTTACCTATTTATTATTATTTAATGCCTAAGAGTTGTCGTTGGAGAATATAACTGTCTTCCAGTCATTTTAAGTTGTCAAATTTCATTCTTAGTATGTGAAACTTATACTAGGCAGAAGTTTTTGACTTTCAGAGTGTACTCTCTTTTGGCCATTTATGTCTCCTCTAGAATGCATAACCATTCTGTAAGGAATGGTTAACACATCCGTAACAGTCAAAATTTGGATGAAGAATGGGTTTTATATTACAAATTTAGAATTGTAGGAAACCAATGAAAACTTTTCTGACATGCAGCTGATTTGGATCTTGTGGTTTCTCATGCAGTGGTTCTCAATGAAACGGCAGCATGCTATAATAATTATGGCAGACAGTCTCTATTTTACAAAATTCAAGCACCATTGCAGGGTACTATGTTGTTAAGAACCACTTGTGTTTTTTGGTTTGCTAACTGGATGGATTGTTTGATCCATTCGGTATTATTCCTATGATCCTATCACCTTTGTTAAGAATGTTAGTGTAGGTAAATGTATTTATGATTTCTGAACTACCCTAGCCCACTGTTATATTCAAATTTTTTGTCCACTGTCTTTCAGAAATCAACTTTTTTAACTTACTAAGAAAGAAACCCCCTTGATTAGCATTTCAGTGCAGGATATAATAAGTTTCTAAATTGTAATTAATTAGCCTACACATGATTAAATTTCATAGAGATTTCCTGGACATAATTATCAGTAGCTTGTTAATATCTAATATCTAGCAATAAAATATATTGGTTCTTCATTCTTCTGCTTTTTTTGGTTATTTTTTATTGTTTATCCTCATATATGTAAATATATTTCTTCATTTGCTATTAAGAAATGCATATGTAAAAAGTATGACGTTAGTAATAGTTTTTTATTGGTTCAAATATCTTTTTAGTCCCTATAAAATGAGTCTTGATTTTGGTCCTTGTAAAATTTTTCTTTGTTTTCCATCTCTCTAAAATTTGAAATCATTGATTTTAGTTCCTATAAAATGAGTGAATTTTAGTTTTGATCCTTGTAAAATATTTTTGTTTGATTTTCATTTCTCCAAAATCTGAAATCACTATTTTTAGTTCCTAACGTTCATTTTAAAGTAGATAAATAACATTTATTTTAGGAATCTAGAAATTTTTTTACCAGTATCACATGCTAATATTGTACCATAGATACTAGTGGGTGTTATCTGAGATGGTCACTTGACATTCCGTTAAACACATAAGCAGTTAATGAGTGTCATATAATAGTAGGGATCAAAAACAATTATTTCAGCTTTTTGAGGGATGAAAATCAAAGAAATTTTTTTATAAGGATTCAAATCAAAACTTGCTCATTTTCCAGGAACAAAAAACATATTTAAATCTTTTTTATTCAGATATATTGTCAGTAGTGTGCTTGCTGCAGCATGTATGAGTTTTTATGATTTTCTAAAAGTAAATGTGCTTCTCTTGATAATATGACCGACAGTTGGACAATTAATTTTATTTTATTTTTGCTGAGCAAAGTCACTATAGCATTACTTCAATAATTGTTTTTTTCTTTCATTCTTTCCAGAGTTGGTATGTATACTGTTTCCTGTTAATGCTATTTTTGGCAATTGTTGGAAAGAATATATGAAGATAGCTTCACTGACAAAATTCTTCTGTTCATGTTTTAAACTTCAGCCAAATATGGAGGGAAACCGCAACTGCTATGCTGATGAGCATTACCTGCCAACCTTTTTTAATGTTAGTGCACCAATCTGTTCTCTTTTGAATTGCAATGACAGGCATCTCTCTCTCCTGGCTAACTCGTTTGGTGTGTATTTAGATGCTTGATCCAGGTGGAATTGCAAATTGGTCGGTAACATATGTTGATTGGTCTGAAGGAAAATGGCATCCAAGGTCATATAGAGCTCGGGATATTACTTATCAAGTCATGAAAAACATAGCGGTATGTGACAAATTTTACTCATTCCTCCAGATGTGTTTGTTTTGTTCATGTTGAATTATCAAAGGGATTTTTTTTCATGTTGCCCATGAGTGGCATGGTGTCAATGAACTGGACAAAACTTAGGTGCAGTTTTTTGTGTGTTTTTGGTATTGCTGTCCAGGATTTCAATTATGCGTAATAAAGGTTGGCACAGGTTATCGAGATTAAACTTCAATTATGATTGAAGAATAACATTGAAAGTACTTAGGAAATTGTATCTAAGTTTTGTCCTAATGAACTATACTCTACTCAAAGCTGCTTGTGACCTGCTCCTTAAGAAGTTCAAGTTTTTTTGGCTTACCATGCCATCCACAGCAGCCATTGCTTACCACCTAGAAGACTTTGTGTTCTTAGTGCGTGTTAGTTTACAGTTCAACGTAAAAAAAGTTCCGTTGAACGTAAAAGACACAAAATATTGCTTTTTGGTTTTGTGCATTGGAAAGTGTGAATTCCCGTTTGCATCAATGCAAATGGGTTTCCAAACACAGCCTTAATCAGTTTCTATTCCTCATCTCTGTTATTTTACTTTTAATGATAGTAATTTGTGTTAAAAGTTCCCCACAAACCTTGATAACTTGGAAAATGTTTGTTGGACACATTGGGTGCTGCACCTGACGAGAAAAAGAAATAGAAGAGAGAGAAGTGATAGATGTGATAGGTAATATGATGTGACAAAAATAGACAATTAGAGTATCAACTGGGTGTTTGCACTATTGGGGTGCCCAAAAAACACAATTCTAATAACTTTGAAGAGTTATGGAGAATAGAGAAGGACAACAAAATAAAATAGAGAATTTACTTAAGTGAATTCCTTGTTCCAGAATTTCACTTGTGTTAAAAAGTAGGTTTGTATGTAATTATATGATTGACTCAACATAATTTTCTAGGAGGACTTGTGGTGGAAGCAGAGTGACTGGGCTGATAGTTTTAGTTATAGGGTGTACTGAATCTCATCGACAGTGAGGATTTGGGTGTATTGGACGTTGAAGTTGTTATTTGAAATTTCACTGATCTTAATGAACTTCCTTTGTATTACCCTCATGATCCTTGTCTATTTTCCTTCTTCCTTTTTTTTATTTGCACACCTCGTTACTTCCATCTGTCTTGTTACTTCGCATGGTTCTGAAACAGCATTTATCTTGAATTCTACTTAACGACATGATTTCATTCACTGCAGTACATTGACGAAAGTCCACATTTTACAAGTGATGCAAAGGTATGAATCTCATTCATCTAAATTAGGTTTAAAGCTCCTCCATATAGTGATATTGTTTCTGCTTCTATAGAAGGAATGCATTATTATTTAATTCTTGTTTTCATGCGCCTTGCAGCGAACAGTGGTGATTACACCTTGCGTATTGAACGGCTCAAAACGATCATGTTACCTATTTGCCCGGAAGTTTTTCCCAGAAGCTCAGGATAAATTGATCCAACTTTTCTCTAATTCTACAATATTCTAAAGTATTTATGTTTCTTATCATTCTTTGGTGAATCAACACCATGTGATCCCCAGCCTCACCGTCTTGCACATATCAAAATTGATTTGAGAAGTGCCCAAAGGCAACTGGATAAATTTCTTAGGAAGACAAAGAAGCTTATTCAGTTAAAATTTGCTTGTCTGGGGCTTGATGGAACTGCTGAGCTTGTCTGGTTGGATAATTTGCTGTTCCTGTTGTATTTTCTTTTTAATATTTAAAACATTGTAGATTCTCCTGAAGGATAAAAGTTTTGGTATCCTTGATAGAGACTAGAGAGGGAGGGACAAGATTTGGTTTTGATTTTGACTCTGGAAGCTAACTGTCACCTATGACTGTTATTGCATTAGAAATTTTTCTGCAGTCATTAAATGTTACTTGGTTCAGCAGTTATGCGGAGAATTTTGCAAAGAATTCTCAGTATTTTGTTTTAGAAATTGACAAATGTATGGTTTTATGTGACAATTTTTTTCTTAAAATTTAGTTTGAGCGGGTAGTATTTGATTATTTTAATACACGTGCAGACGAGTTTGGTAGGAAAGCAAAAATGGAGATATTTTACTTAAAAGTTTTATCAGTAAAATTGTATTAAACACTTGATAATGAATTTGTCATTTTACTTTGAGTTTAATAGGCATGTATTTGTCAATGTAAATTTTTACATTGTTAACTAATCAGCAATTTTTTTTGGTATAATTTTTAAAATAATTATTATAAAAGTCAATTAATTTATTATACATGATAGTTTGTAATTGAATGATAATATTAAATTTTTTTACAATGTTAATATATATATATATATATATATATATATATATATATATATATATATATATTGTCTTCATATCAAACGTTAATGAATGTGCATAAAATTGTATCTTAATACTTGTGATCTCTATCTCTAATATAAAAAACAGGATAATGTCAGATCTCTCTATCAACACTGTCAATCTCTTGGTGAATGTTTAGTTTCACATTACATCATTCAAATCACGGTGAAACATCACTTAATGTGATTTTAGGCAAGTATTTATGTACTTTGTTCCATGTTAAAAAATGATTTTGGGTCTCAAATTAATTTTGAGTTAGAGTAACACTAAGTAACTTTTTGGTTGGATAAAAAAATTTACAATGAATTTTACTATTAACTTACTTTTAAAATAAAAATATCAAAACATAAATTATTTTATTTCAAAATTAATTTTAACCAAAATTGACTTTATAAAATCAATTCCATTCTAAATCAATTTTGCAAATACCTACTCAAACACATGCTTAATTTATAACTTGCCAGTCCCTCCCTCCCTTCTTCCATGCTCTTGGATGAGATTTTTTTTTTTTTTTAATTTTCTTCTCTTTTGCATCTCAAACATTTGTCATAAAATAAAATAATATTATACGCAGAATATTATTTTATAATAGCATAAAATCAAAACACTTATAAAAATACTAATAAATATTACATAAAACATAAATAATATTATGTTAAATCTGAAATGATATTACATAACAGTATATATCACAAAAATACATAATATTATACATTATCATCCTATCATAAACTATCATGTATACCTACTTTAAAAGTCTTATTAACGGTGATTTCTAGTTAATTGACAGTGTAAAAGCATTTGTACTAACAGTGCATAATTATTAAACTCTAATATTATATTTTCTGCACCTTCAAAATATTTGAAAACTTGATAATCGGTATTCGTAATTTGTCTATGTTTATGTTTATTATATTATTATCACGTTTTTTTGTTTGTTTGGAATTTTGTAGCCTGCATAACACATATCTAATATTTTGAGTTGCTCTCACGAGGTTTTTCACAACACTTGATGCACAAATTATTCACAAGAGCGCCTTGTTTTTTTTTTTTTTTTGAGTTATTTACAATAGTTTGTTCAAAGGTCAGACATTCCATTTCCCGTGTATCAAACAATCAACGAGGGACGCCAACATGCTCTGGTATTTAGGTCGACGGTGTACGAGGACCAAAGTGGAAGTGGAAGCCTTGCTTTAGGGGGCATCCTCAAAAGGTCGATGTAGGAATTTATTTTTTACAAATTCGTTTGGAAAATTAGATGATGAACAGGGCCAGTCCTAGGATAAGGCACTTAGGTCTCAAATTTTATATCCTAAAAAATATTTTTATTTATTAATATCATTTTTCAAAAAATAAAAAAATTGATAAATAAGACTAGCTTATTAAGAATAATTAAATGTTTTTTTTTCTTAGAAAAGCCTCTTTATCTTACCTATTATGGCCTTCTCTCCTCATAAAAGGTTCCATTTGTCACTCCAATTTCTCAACAATAGAATTTAATTGGAATATACTTATAGGCGTCACTGTAAAAATATTTTTACATTATCATTTATCATATTTGAGTTGACCCATTTAGCTTGCTGGTTTGTGAACCATTCCATTTAAATCACATAACATATATATATATATATATATATATATATATATATATATATATTTTAATAAACTAATTAATTGCAAGATTTATATTTGATATTGGGTGGTTATTTAGTTGGGACTTAAGACCATTTGATGCTTGTCAATTGATATTATTTGTTAATACTTTGTATTTTTTAGTTTTTCTTAATTTTTTAGCCCTTTTTCAAATTATTTTCCATATTTTTATTTAGGCTCGTAGGCTAACTCGCCAACCAACAAACCAATAGCGGTCTAATGTCGATCAACCATTATCTTGGCCCATTTATTTCGTGGGTTAGCTCGGCTTGACCCATTTATTTGGGGGTCAATGTGGATCGAGCCTATGTGGACTAGGTTGTCCCGTATACTAAGTTCTACTGGCAACTAAATTGAAGTTCAAATATACAAAATCTAGTTCGTGTGTATTTGACTAAAGGATGGTGTCAAATAAAAATAATATACAAATTCTATGAAGAAGGATGGATGAAAATGTACTATTTTGATCTTGCAAAATTTATCATTTAGGATAAAGAAAAATATATGTCTTAAATTAAATGTTCAAAGCCTCCTCATTTATTTAAACTTTGTCGTAAAGTTTCCTCAAGTCAAATGCCTATAAACAATAAGGAAGAAAGCAACATTGTTGCAATTGATAATGGAGGTTTTGATTAATTTGTAGACAAATCATTAAGTCAAAGCTTCATCATTGGTAACTTATAACTAGATATAATGTTTGTTATTATTTTATATGTAAAGATCATTATTTGATTCAAGTAAGTTATGATTAACTATGATATAATTGTTGCAATGTTTGCCATATTGACTTTACTATTGTGGCATTCCCTACCAAGTATTAAACATGTGTGTTGGAGAATGAAAACAACAAAAGGTGACCTTATAACCTTAATGGAAATAGAGGACAAAGTGATAAAGATCAAGGAAAGCCTTCAAGAAGAAAAGAAATAGCTAAGAAGAGGAAGAGCCAAATTGGGCTAGGAGACCCAATAGTTAGGACAAGAGCTAGAAGAGCAAAGAAGATCTTGCATGAAAAGGAGATCAACACCTACAAGCTCAAGCATAAAGTGGGAGAAGAAGAGCTCAAGATGGTGAACTTGGTTCAAGTAGAAGAAGGTCCAACCTAGGGGACTTAATAATGCATCAACTAAAGGCTTGTAACTTGATTTTTATTAGATTTTATTTAAACTTTTTGGATCTATTTTAATTGTAATAAATGAGATGGTTGGATGTTAATTAGGAGGCACAAGTTTCAGCCCTA
The DNA here is from genome assembly GCA_004329165.1 of Spatholobus suberectus. NCBI lineage: Eukaryota > Viridiplantae > Streptophyta > Magnoliopsida > Fabales > Fabaceae > Spatholobus > Spatholobus suberectus. The sequence goes on from CM014733.1 coordinate 15,284,346, forward strand.
AATTAGGTTTTTTTTTTAGTTTAATTAAAGTTGTAATTTAGGCCTTAAGCTTGCTTAGGCCTTTGCTTATGTTTCTTTAAAATTAGGGTTAGTCTTTTTGCTTCATGAAGTAGTCTCCCTGTGTGAGTAGGAAAGGAAATTGGGGTTAGCCACCTTGGAATAATCTTTATAAATAAAGATGTAATCCTTCTGATTTGACAACTTGCATAATATTGAAGTATTGCTCATTGTGAGTGTGAAGAGCTTAGGCCTCTTTGTGAGTTCTTGTAGTGAACCTCTTGAATCTTATCAAAAGCCTCCATAATTTTGTGTGAATTCCTCACTTGACTTATCACTCTATTGAGTGTGGTGCCTTCTTTCCATTTATTCCATCTTTTTATTTTATTTGTTATTTTAATTCTTTTCTTCACTATGTTTTGTGTCATTGATATAGTTGTTTAAAGCTTTGTGCTATTTTCTCCTTTTCTTCTACCTCATTTCTTATTTTATTTCATCTATAAATCTTGATTCCAGGACAACTAACTCAAAAGATTCAAAAATAATATGACCCTAACTTTGATCATATCATGTGGTATCTAAAGCCCGTATCCTAGAGTTTGCTAGTATTCTTCTGTTCAATTTTCTAGAAAAAAAAAATTATGTTTATTGTGCATCTAGAATTCAATTTAACTTTTTGATCATATATTTGAGTTGTTATTGCACCATTTATCAATTATTAGCATCAAACATTATTGTTGATGCCGTAATCTTGTGCAAACCACTCAAAGTGATCTCTTTGTTCATATCATGTTCTTTACATTCTTCATCTTGTTTTTTGACTTTTTCCCCTTAATTTGATCCATTTAATCTTGTGATTTTCATCTTTCGTTGTTTAAAGTGTTATATGACCACTTGTTTTGAAGGGATTGACCTAAAGTTACATGTTTAGCACCTTGATTCACCTAAATTGAAAATTTAAGCAAGATTTAGGTGCCTTTGATTTCCAAATTCCAAGAACTTTGTTCATATGTGTTCTTGAGTGATTTGTCTTATAGAGGCATTTTGATCTTGAGACATTTTGAAAAACACAAGTGAACACAATTAAGAGGGGTTGAATTGTGTTTTGAAAACTTTTTTACAAATCCTTTAAGAAACATATTATACAAGTAGGATAAAAAGGTTCTTCTTGTTAAAAATGTTAACAACTTTATATAAAAACTTTGAATGCTTATCTTTTCTTCAAGAAGATTAAAGAAACTTGTAAAAGTAAGTTAAGAAAAGAGAAAAGAACATAGAGATTTTATGTTGGTTCGTCATATTTAAGATTACGTGAATTCCTTAGCAACCTACCAAGATTTTTATTGACAAACAAAACTGTTAGAAGTATTCTTTACACAAGCCCTTTTAGGCTCAAACACAAGTATTCTTTTTACTTGTTTCTCCAAGCAACTTACCTAAGTATTATTTTCACACAAGCCTCTCCAGGCTCAAACCAAAGTATTCTTTAAACAAAGTCTCTTTAGGCTTCCACCAATTTCACTAAGCAAAAGGTTTAGGGTGACGCTTAACATACTATAACGTCTTAATAAATGAATATACAAGGTTAAGCTTAGTCTTTCTTTCTGTTTCAAAAACACTCAAAGGTTTAGTGAGCTAAACAAAGAAATTTTAAGACAAGTTTAAAGTGTGTGTTCTTATTCAAGTTCTCACACATAAGTTCCACACTTGTCTTCCTTTTTGTGAGCTATTTATAGGATAGAAAGGAGTGTTTGTTGAAGACCGTTGTGGGCTTCTCTTGAGCTTGTTGAAATATGATCGTTGAGGCATTAAATGCTTTCACTAACCAATCACATAGGATAAGATAAAGCATATTGGTTATCTTTCCTTTCTCATATTAACGTCATATGGCAAAGGATAAAGTTTGCTTTTCCCAAAAAGTACGCTAAGTGCTTTCTTCTTTACTTTTATATTTTTGTTGCATGCCTTTTGATAAAGTAGGTAGGTATGGAATTTTGACTTTGTGAAAGTGAGATACTTTGAGGCTTCTTTGATACGTTTAAGCTCTTATAAAGACAAACATTCCTTTTGACTTGGAAAAGATACTAAAATGATGCAAATGCGTACAGAGTAGGACAAAACGTAAACATGAGGCGTAGTTTAAAGTATATGTTTGTAGGACTATCTGTCAGTTAATTATAAAAACTTATATGTTGCTTGTTATTTTCAAAACAATTGAGGGTTACAATTTGTCCCTTAATCTAACACATTCTTTACAAATGTGTTTGGGTTGTTTATGTAGAGAGAGAGAGAGAGACAAAAGTGGTAATAAATAAATAAAAAAATAAAAGTAAAAAGAAACCTGCAAGGACCTATCAACAAATATGAAAAATATAGGGTTCATGTGTAAAAAAATCTACCACAAAATTTTTAAGTCCTTTTTTTATTATGAGTGTCTTAGATTCATAGTTATAATTGCATCTTGCTATATTGGTGCTTGGATTATTCTAAATTCCTTCATTATTAGTTTGTATGCCATTCCCTGTTCATTCTTCCTACTTGTCTCATTAATATTTCCTTTAAGTGTGCTTGGTTCTTCTTAGTTTTTCTTGTTTGTCTTTTAAATTTATTTTTAGTTTTGTTTAGAGTATTTCTCTCACTTGGATTCATTAGTGATAACACTTGTTAAGATTGTTTACAATTGTATGTGCTTTTGATACTTGAATCTTATAGGGGGTTCTATTTAAGAACTTATAAAAGAGGACATGAGTGGTAAAAGGCAAGAGAGTTACATTAATCAAAAGCCAAAATTTTATGAAACATGAATGATCTCAACTAAAAGAGAAACACATGAGAAGAATGGTGAGGTCCTTCTAATTCTTAAACTTAATTTTTGTTAAATTATTTTGAACATGAGTGGAAGAAGCACTCTTCCTTCCCTAGGGAAAACTACTTTAATGCAAACCATAAAAAGGGAATAAAAGAGGTTTTAAATGGAGATTAATACAAGGTTAGGCAATGAAAAGGGTAGAGACTCTCATGATGAAGTTATGCATGGAGATGACTAATCCTATTATTCAAGTAGAGAAAGGAGAGATAGGAGAAACAATGGAAGAAAAAGAAGACATGGGAGGAGAGACAAAAATTGTGATAGAAGAAATAAAAGGTATAGAGATAGAAGTGATGAAACAAGGGGAGGGGAGCTAGGTGGGGTTAAGACCTAAGTGCCTTCCTTCTAAGGGAAGAATGACCCTAAGGTTTATCTTGAATGAGAGACAAAAATTGAACAAATAATTTCATACCACCATTATAATGAACAAAGAAAGGTGGAAGTGGTTGCCTTTAAGTTTACCAATTATGCCTTGATTTGATGGGACCAAGTTCAAAATAAAAGGGTATGAAATAGAGAATTTCCAGTAGACACTTAGGAGGAGATGAAAGGTATGATGAAGAGGAGGTTCGTACCTTCATGATACCATAGGGAGATACATAACAAGCTATAAAGGCTTTCCCAAGGCAGTAGGAGTGTGGATAAGTATTTTAAGGAGGTGGAGCGGCCATGATAAGGGTCAATGTTGTTGTAGAAAAGGAGGCTACCATGGCACGTTTCCTTCATGGCCTAAATTGTGATATAGGAGACATTGTTGAGTTGTAACATTATGAAGAACTTGATGACTTAGTGCATCAAGCCATAAAGGTGGAGCATCAAATCAAAAGGAAGAGTGCATGGAAGAAGGATTCTTCCAAACTCAAACCTTTCCCTTGGAAGGACAAGCAACCAAAGGAGAACTCTTCTACACAACCTAAAGAAAGTATGCTTTCCAAAAACTCTAACAATACTTCTACAATGATTCTTCTTCTTCTAGAAGTGGGAATATTAAGTGCTTCAAATGTTTAGGAAGTGGAAACATAGCATTTCCATACCCAAACAAGAGGGGAATGGTGTTGAGGGAAAATGAAAACATCACTAGTGACTCATCTTTGAATTTTCCACCAACAAGTGAAGGAAGATTGTGAAGTCTATACTTTATATAGAGGCTTGTTAATGGTAAGAAGACTTCTAGGAAGTAAACCATAGAAAAGAACAAAAGTCAAAAGGAGAACATGTTTTATACAAGGTGTCTCATTCAAGGTAAGGTTTACACATTGATCATTAATGGGGGTAGTTGTAGTAATGTGGCAAGTAAGAGAATGGTCACCAAACTCAACCTAAAGACTACTACATGTACTAGGTCATACAAGTTTCATACACTTGCCATGATCCTAACACACACACACACACACACACAAATACATACATACATACATACATATATAAAATGTAGTTTGGGTTTGTCTTAAAGAACTTTTTTCTTACCCAAACTAGAAGCACTTCAAACATTTTCTTCTAAATTATTTTATTTCTTATTTATTTAATAAATTATATTAATTACTAGGGCATTTATAGAGAGTGAGTTTTTAATGTGCACTTTATAAAATATTTTATTTTTCATTATTAGCTATTGGGGGAAGGATAATGGGTTTTAATAGTTTCATTATTGACTATTTGAATTTGTGCATTCATCTATTGGTTATTATGCATTCATTTAGTATATTTATGAATTTTATTTTTTTAAAATAAAAATATTAGCTACAAAAAATAAAATAAAAAATATTTTGTTTTCATAAAGTGTCCATTAGACAACAAATAAAATAACAATATTTTAGTCTAGGGCGTCAAAATTAATCCAAAATTTTACAAGTAATTAATTATAATTAATAATTTCTAATCATATTAATTTTCATGAAATATATGATTGTTTATTGACAATAATTAGTAGAAAACTTTTATTGTCTATTTTAATATACAATTTAAGTTTTAGTTGAATTAACAACTTAAACACACACAGAAATTCTAATTAATTATATTTTATATTTTAAATATTATTTTCACTTGTAAATTATGTCAATCAAGTTAATAAAAAGTTAGTAAAAATGTATGCGTTGGACATTCATTTTTTATATTTATGAATTTTAATTTGTTAAATAAAAATAGAAGATGCAAAAATTAAATACAAATATTTTTTGCTATTTTATTTTTATTTTGAAAATAATTAAATAATATTTAATAATAAAAAATATAAATATAAATATAATAAAAATATTTTTATTAATCAAACATATCCTAATTTTTTTCTTGGATTTTGAAGAGAAAAGAAGACAGAGAGAATACAAAGTGTCACTCACAATAACGTTTTTTCATGTTACTAAAAAAGAAGAAAGTGAGAATGATAAAAGTTAGTATAAAAAATTAAATGATAAATTTAATTATCCACTCTTTTACTTATTATTATTTTTAAAAGAATATAAAAGACATTAAACATGAATATATTATAATTTTTCTTATTTTTTAAACTTAACCAACTTTATCACTCTACAAGTTAAATGATAAATAAACTTGTATTTTTTTATTCTGATTTTTTGTCTTCTATTTATATATATATTTTTAATTTTCTCTTTACTTCCAAACAAACACGTTACATGTCAAGGAAGAAATTTGGTGAAAGAAAGATTTAAAAAAATAAGTGAAATTTGAGATGATAAATGTATTTTGTATTAATTTATATCATAAAATTATTTTTTAAAATGATTTTCCTTAAAAAATAAGGTGTACTTAATATGTGTATGTGAAATTTGTTAACGTACACTAACTTATTTTTTAAAGGGAGTGTTAGCAAGTCTTAATTATGTTTATCTTAAAATATACCTAAGGTGTAACTTGCTAATGTACTCCTAAAAAATACATGGTTGTGAAATAACAAGAATTGCACTAGAAGGGGGGTTGAATTGTGCGATTAAAAAAACTTTTTAACCCTTTTTTGAAAACAAGTTTGAAAGGTAGTTAAAGAAGGATAAGAGAAGACAAAGACATAGAGTTTTTATACTGGTTCACTCAACCTTGAGTTACGTCCAGTCCTTTCGTCTAAAAGGTGTTCACTAACCAACCTTAGGTTATACAACAAGTATTCTTTACTGCTTCTTCAGGCTTTACAATGCAATCACCCCAGATTGCTTAACCACCCAAGTATTCTTTTTCACTAAGTCTCTCCAGACTTTCACAACATAAACAGTTTTTCACTAAGTCTCTCTAGACTTTCACAACATAAACAGTTGTTAAAAAAAATCTACTCATAAAATGAGGATATAAAAGTTTACGTGCAATACAATGCTTTTACAGAGAAAAGTTTTTGCATCGTCCAGTAAATGTAGTTGTTCTCTATGTTACACACTTTCTTGTTGTTATACTTTCTTCTTTCTTGAGCTGGTATATGTAGTCTTCGTAGAAAAGAGCCATTGAGAGGATTCTGCTTCAGTCTTCAAGAAATATGCGAGTGTATCGAGCTTTCAGAAGAGTCAGAAAAGTAACTTTAGTTATTGCACTAAAATGGAAAGTGCATGACTGCGTTGAAGGTATGCTGTTTTGATCATTCTTTATTCGACTTGACAGCTTGATAAGTTGACTTCCTTTTTCTGCAACACTGCGCTTATGCACTAAAATGTATCTGTCTTTCATTAAATACTTAGATAATTGAATGTTAGATCTCTTAAATAGGTAAAGCATTAATTATGAATAGAACATGTGAAAGACAAGTTCTAAATGCTTAAATGTTTGAAGAAAGGCTTAAGCTTGGACAAACTTTGTATATGAGTTTTAGCTTTAAGCATTTAATTGTTAAGAGAAAGACTTACTTCTAGACGGTCCTCATAACGAGTCAATTTGACACTTGTTAAAACTGGCGCGTTGGAAGCCACGATTTTGGACGTTGTAAAAACATTTTTACAACAAAGACTAAAAACTTTAATAAGTTTGTTATCTTAAAAATTTTGAGGGACTAGATGCTTCATACGTCTTTGGTTCCAACATGGTGTGCATTAGAAAATATTTGTGGGGTTTGCTAACATTCACTCATTTTTTTTTTAGAATGAGTATTTTAGCAAGTTATCACTACAATTATATTAAAATACATCTATGGTATAACTTGCTAATGTACTATTTTTGAAAAACAAGTAGGTGTGCATTAGCTAATCCACACATACATACATACATATTTGCTTAAATATATTTTTGGTCTCTGAGATTTGTGTTTAGTTTCTTTTTAGTTGCCCTAATTTAAAAGTGATTATTTTCGTCTCCCTAATTTGAAAATAGTCCATTTTTAGTCCTTAATATTTTTTTGTGATCATTTTAGTCCCCCTGATAAGGAACAAAAGTAGGTTATTTCCAAATTAGGAAGATGAAAATAATAACTTTTAAAGTGGTTGTTCCTATTTACACCCTTTCATTTTCCCTTTTCCTTTTTTTTAATATTTTTCTCAAATTACCCTATTCTCTTTCTCCCTCTTGTGTAACCCTTTCTTCTCTTGAAAAAAAACCACAACAATGCTTTTTAATGCAAATAGCACAATGCGTGCAAAATACAAGTACCCATGACAACAATGTAGAACTACCTAAACAACATCAACTTAGCCAAGTTTCTCACAACCTTGCCATCTATATTGACACATCCCTAAGCCTTCGTTCCAGATTTTACTTTTTCATAGTAGCACCAATCCAGCTTTGGCATCCATTTAATGTAAGTACGTTATGTAGAAGAAAAAGGTGACAGTGGCCAAGAGGGCAAGCAAAACAACAATTGCTTTATCAAAGACAACATCAAAGAAGGCATCTAACAAGCTTGCAAACGGAATTGGGGACATTTAGATTTTCGATCGGACTCACACCGATATCCTTTATTCATATCCTCTTTTCAAGGATATTAGAGTGAGTACTGTGTTACACATCCATCATCGTAGTTATAATTGAATCGTGGAATTATGTTGTTTATTGTTATAGTTAATGTACAATGTTTAAGTTGAGTTTGTGTATTTTGGTGTTTCAGTTTTGTTGATTTTGTCATCTTATTTCTTGGATTGAGGGAGGGATGCTTATACGTCTGTCCTCTGGGGGGGGGTGTTTTTCCTAAGAGATACAGGAGACAGAGAAAGAAAAGGGAAGTTGAGGAAAAATTTCTTAAAAAGAAAGAAAGAAAAAAAGGGGTGTATAAATAAATTGGGAGGTACAAATAGAATCTACCTTTAAATTTGGGGGACCAAAAGAAAAGTAAGCCTTAATTTAAGAGGCCAAAAAGATATTCTCTCTCTCTCTCTCTCTCTCTCTTTATATATATATATATATATATATATATATATATATATATATATATATATATATATGCGTGGATCAACTAGCACATGTTGTTCTAACTTAACTAGTGGTCTCGAGTTCAAATCTTGAGTATATAGCTGCATTAAATTCTCGAAGGAAGAGCTTTGCTGATCAAAGTAATCCTACTTGACTCGACCAAGATTGCCTTTTATGGTCTCTACCAATATATATGTATGTGTGTGTGTGTACACACACATATATGTATATGGGGACGTTTTAAATGAGTGTTAACCAAATGGCCTTAATTACTTAGGACCCAAGGGGGGGGGGGGATAAATAGAGTTATGTTAAAAGCTTTTTTGAAAATGTTTCATTCCTAATTGTGAATAATATAATTCAGCAAAGAGATGAATGAGGAATTCATTTTGTTTGTTTTATAATAAGAAAAGTCAAAACAAAACAAAATAAACAACATAAATCCAAATAAAGCTATAAAGAGAATGGTAAGTGAAGAATACATTGAGATTTACCCTGGTTCAGTCACAAACTACAACCTACATCCAGTCCCCAAGCCATGCTTGAGATTAACCATTAATTGATTAGAGTTTACAGTGCAGCAAGCCTTTTACACCCAAGGAACCCACCTTGGCTATCCAACTCAGGATGCTTCTCACCTTCTCACTCTAATCACTCACTAGAAAACCTATTCATAGACCAAGGGAACCCATCGCTAGATTTTCTTGCCAGAGGAACCTACCTCAGGACTTCCTTGCCATAAACTACCTGCCTCGAGACTTCCTTGCCAAGAGAACTTCAATGATTTTTAATTATCAAACTGGATAAATAAGTGCTTATACGTTAGCAAACCCCACAGGCATTTATTAATGTACACCCACATATTTTTTAGTTGGAGTACATTAGTAAGCTATACCGTGGGTGTATTTTAAGATATAGTGTAGTTATAGCTTACTAACATACTCCAACTAAAAAATAAGTACATGTATGTTAGTAAATTCCATATATATATATATATATATATATATAACATACTAATTTTCAAAAGATGATTTATAGTACATAATATGGTTAAATTACTCCTTTGGTCTCTCTTTTTATTTATATTATTTAATTTGATTCTTTTATTTTTAAAATGTTCAATTTGGTTATCTAGTTTTTCAAAAAATGTTCAATGTTTCCTTTTTGTCCAAATTGATACTAATGACGATAATGAAATCGAATGAAAAAATAACATTGAACATTTTTAAAAAAATTAGAGGATCAAATTGAACATTTTAAAAATAAAGGGATCAAATTGAATAATAATCGGCAAAATAAATTATACCTATGTGTAATCTTTAAGTAAGTATGTTTTATTTATCTTAAAATTGTTTTAGATTAAATAAAAAAAATAAAAAAAATGAAAGTTTTTGAAAAATATCCTAGTTTTTTTTTATTTGTTCGACTAATTCTAAGATGAGTTGGGTTTTTAAAGTTACTAGATCGATCATTAGACCAGTTTTCAGTTAGACTGGTTGAATTGATTGGTCTAATCCGATTTTTAAAACAATAATTAAAATTGAAAGGGAATCATGAAAACAAACTTAATTACTTTACAAGATCAGAAAAACAACAATTGAGTACTTGGAATATACAAAATATAAAAAATAAAAATAAAATGATCACAAAAGGAAGAAGAAGGGGTTAATAAAAGAAAACATTAAGTAGGTAAAAGAAAATTCAAATTTACCTAGATAGCATAAAATAATAAATTAGTTAGATTAAAAGGTAATAAATAAAAGGTTAAATTGCTCTTTTGGCCATTGTTTTTAATTACATTATTCAATTTGGTCCCTTTATTTTAAAATGTTCAATTTGGTCCTATAATTTTCAAAAAATGTTCAATGTTGCTTTCCTATTTAATTTTATTAATGCCATTAGTGTTTGTTTAGACGGAAGGGTAACATTGAATATTTTTTAAAAATTAGAAGATCAAATTGAATATTTTAAAAAAGAGGGATCAAATTGAACAAAATAAATAAAAAAAAGGCCAAAAAAGGAATTTAACCAGATAATATTAATAGTTATATCATAGACGTACAAAATTTGATTTGGATTCATCCGTTCATCGTAATAAATAGCCAATGTTAAAAACAAATCAATGAATCAATATTTTTTTTGTCGCTAATTAAATGTAAATTAGTTAGGTAAAAATTGTTGGACAAAAAATTACTCAATGATAAATACAAAATTTCCTTACATAAAAAATGTTTAAAATATTTAAAAAAAACAAGGTGATTGAAAAAAAAATGTAATGTACAAAATATATTGAAAAATAACATTAAATTATACTTATTTAAGATGATAATTTTCATAGGATGATTTATAGTGGGTAAAATTAGTAGTGTCAGTTATATATAGGATATTAAAAAGTTGTTTTTTATTTAAAAATATGTAAAAAAAAATTGTATATAAATATATATTGAAATTCTAGACATAAAAATTAATTTGGATTTATCGTAACAAACAAGCAATGATAAAAGAAATGAATGAATGAATCAACCAACTTAACATTAGTCCAAGTAGAACTGAGTTCATATTTTTTAAGTAAGTTTCAGGTTCGAGTCTTGTGGATAGAAAAAACGTGGTTTAGAGAAGAGATCCTACTAAAGATGGACTAGCCAGGTTCTCTAACAGAGATCAATCATTGACAAAAACTAGTAAATACTTTATAACTATAACGTGATAACAACAACAAAAAATGAATGAATCAATATTCTTTTGTTCATAATTAAATGTAACATTATCAAGTAAAAAATGAAAAATTTTGTTAGACAAATATTGCTCAATAATAAATGTAATTTTCTTTACATAAAAAATGTTGAATATATTTTTCTAAAAAAGTTACAAGTGAATGAAAAAAATAACACAAAAGATATTGAAAATAGTATAAAAATATACTTATTCAACATGCTAATTTCCATAAGATGATTGATAGTGCAAAGTATTGGTTTTTCAAAACTATTTTACTCGTAATTGGGGTGGGAAAATGGTTTTTCAAAACTACCCTCCTTTTATCTTTGATTGCTACAAATTCTCATAATAAAACACTAAAAGAATTAAATAAAAATAGAAAGTAAAAAATAAAATAATACTACAGTCGAGATGCATTAAATTCATCAGACCTACCAAATATATGTAGTAAATAATATAATAATTAAAACTCATTAATACATTTATTTATCTACACTTTCCAACACATGTACAACAATTAAAATATTATTAATACATTTCATTTATCTACTCTTCCTAATGCATGTACAACAATTAATGCATAATTAAAAAGATACAAATAAAATATTTAAAAACAAAATAACTGAAATACCCTTAGTTTAAGTAGGAAAAATTACCCTTAAAGCATTAAAGATATCCTAGAATTATACTAGACTAATTTACTTTTAATATATAACAATAAAGATTAGTAATGTGCTAAATTAAGTGTTTTAATACATAATTTTAATTGGTACTCTCTCCGGTTCTATTTATAAGAACCAAATTGAAAGTGTTGTTTAGTCCTTTTTATAAGAACCAATCCATAATGTCTATTGCATTAATTTTTTTCTTTACAAAAATACCCTTAATTAAAATCATTTATTTGAATTCAACAGGTAATTAGTAGATACATTAAATTTAGACTCATTAGAAGACAAAAAGTCTAATGTTAGGATAGTTTAGAAAAAAAATATAAATTTAAGACAAATTTAATGCTATTAACTAAATTAACAAATTTTCTTTATCCTGATGATATAGTTAATTGGGTCTTATAAATAGGACCAGAGAGAGTATAAGATTATTTTCTACTCCTTCTATTTCGAAACTTTGATTGTTTAAGATTTTTACGCACAAATTAAAAAATATTTAATTTAATAAATTTAAACAAAATTATCCTCATTTATTGTTATACAATTTTTTATACTATTTTCAACTGCTTCATTTATACTCCTATGAAACACAAATATCTCCAACTAGTGTTAATTTTCAATGCAAATTGCACTAAAAATAGCATTAATGCTCCACTATAAATACCTTGTAAAAATCAAAGTTACTAATATTCTACTAAAAATAATCTTAATTACCCGACTACATATAATGGTATAATTGGAAAAATTATTCTAAAACTACTAAAATTTTGAAATAAAAATAAAAAGCTAGAACAATCAAAATTTTGAAATAAAGAGAGTAATAATATAAAATATCAATATCTTTTTTGTATATACAAAAAATTACTCTCTCAAAATTCAGTCGTACATCACATGAATCCACACTCTAGTTTTCATTAAAGATTAGCATGAGTAAGAGAGATACAACTTTAATACTAATTAAAAAATAGAATAAAAAATACTTAAAAAACTGGATTTATCGCTTTTTCATTCAAATTATGAATAAATATTCTTTTATTCTTTTCCCCATACACATTTACCGAGTTTCCAGGAGGTACACTGTATCCTCTCCATGCGACCACTGTGCATTAACTATAGAAACCATTTCTCCCCTCACCCATCATGACCGTCCTTCCCACTCACAACTGCGCGGGAAAATTTTTATCCCAAAAAAGTGAAATGACGGATAAAAATAAATATAAAAGAAAAATATTAGAAAAACACTCTTGTAACATACATTTTTAAATATATTTTCTATTATTAAATAAAATTTATTAAAATTATAAAATTTTGTAGGTTTTATTTCTTATTTAATAAATCTTAATAATTTTTTAAAAAAATTAACTAAAAAAATATTATCAATATATTTTCTAACATTATTTCCTGAAAGAGAAACGTCAACAAGAAGAGTGCTAGTAATATACTTCTTAACACACTCTTCTTAATGCATACTTTATTATTGATTGGAATTTATTAAAAATTATAAATTTATGAAAGAAAGTCATTAAATAAGATATAAGACCCACATTTTTTTTTATTTCTAAGAAATTCCAACTAATAAAAAAGAATGTATTCAAAAGAGTATGTTAGAAAATATATCACTAGCATTTCTCATGTCAATAATAGAGCCTTTAATACACTTTTTTAAATGCACTCTATATTAATTATTATTGAATAAAATTTGTTTGAAATTATAAATTTTGTAAGTCCTACTTCATATATATTTTTCAAGTCTTTTTTATAATTTTGTAATTTTGAATAAATTTTAACTTATGACGGAGAGTTTATTTTAGAGAGAATGTATTAATAGTGCATTACCGCTCCTCAAAGTTAAAATTTGTTAAAAATCACAAAATTATATAAATTTCGTTCTTTATTAATAAATTTTACTTATTATGGTGTAATTTTTAATAAATTTTAGGTTTAAATATGTTTTTGGTTCTTATAAAAGATTAAATTTTTTATTTTGGTCCCTATAAAATCATTTTTTAAAATGGTCCTTGTAATTTTTTTTTGTTTTAGTCCTTTTATTTTGTTTTAACCTTTTAATATATATATTTTTTCGTTTTAGTCTCTATAATATTTTATTTATTTTGAATTTGTCCCTTTAAAAAAAAAAAAGGAACTAAAAACAAATTATTTACATATTACAAAGACAAAAACAAAAAATAAATATATTGCAGAAACTAAAACATAATACCAAGGACCAAAATTAAAAACAAAAGTTTTACAAAAACTATTTAATTTTTTTTTTTTATAAAGACCAAAACTAGAAAAATAATATATTACAGAAACTAAAAACATATTTACATTTAAATTTTAAGCTAGAGTAAGAGAGAAGAATATGTATAATAGAGTGTATTTATATCCCTATATGTGAAAAGGAGTGTAGAAAACAGTGTTAGTGTTACTACCTCTCCTCACTGTAAAATGTCCCACACAGACAGATAACAACAAAGACACAGCGAGAGCTACGGTTATCTTCTTTCTCGTCAAACCCTTTCTCCTTTTCCAGCTCTCAACCATGCCGCCGGCGAAGCGCAAGGCAGAGCAAGCGGAGGAAGCTACGGCGGCGCCGCCGAGGGTCACTCGCGCGGCGGCGAAGCGCTCCGCCGCCGCGAGCTCCGACCCTCCGCCCGCTGCGGAGTTGCCGGAAGAGAGGAAGGCGAAGAAGGCAAAGGGTGCTAAGGAGAAAAAGGTTAAGAAAGAAAGCGACGGTGGTGCGGTTCAGAGCGAGAATAGAGCGGAAGAAGGAGACGCCTCTGGGAACGTTCTAGATTCTTCTATCAAGACTGTCGTCGTTGAACACTGGTGCGTCTCTTTTGCCCTCTTTTTCACTTTTGTTAGAGAGCAAAATTAAAAAAAAAGTGCACTGTGTTTTTATTTTAAATTTTATTATTTGTAATAACTTAATCAAGATTTTATTTACAGAAAGTCTTTGAAAAAAAAATGTCTTTTAAGCTTTAGCAGACACCCACGTAGACATTGAGTAATGTTTTTGGGTTATTAAATGAAAAAGAAAAGAGGAGAAAAAAGAAAGAAAGTAACATTCAACTAAACGAGCACGATGATCAACTGGTATGAAAATGTTCTAGGTTAATCAATGGTATCGTGTTTGAATCTTGGGTATGCAGTTATCTTAATTACTTGTTAAATACTCAAAGGAAGAAGAGTTTTATCGTTTATAATGATGTTGCCCAACTCGAATAAGATTGTTTTGGTGGAGAATATTTGTGGCCTCCTACAAAAAACAAATGCTTGTTATGATATCTAGATTGTTATCTTTTTTTTTTTTTTTTTTGTTATTAAAGTGGAACTTTTTTTTTCCCCCAATTTCATTTAATGTAATATTGTTGAACACTTATAAGATGTCAAAAAGTATGTGTTTTTGTTGCTGTTGTTACGCTCGGTTCGTTTGCTAAGGGTAAAGATCTTGTCCTTTTTATGCCTCGGTGGAATTATTATTGTTATTGATTATTGATGTTTTCTATCTTATATATTGGGTGTGCTTATTTGTTTTGCCTTAGTAAGCAATGTAACTCGTTCAAGACGAGAGCCCATCTGGTGAAAGAAGGTCTAGAGAAGGCGGGTTGTGGAATCCGTGTGATACTGAACCCTGAAAAGGTATGCTAAGATAACTGTTGATTATGTTATTGTTTCACTAAACTTTGGAAGACTTTTAGGTCATTGATCTATTTATTTAACTGTTATTTCTAAATATGCAGTGTTTAGTTTAAAAGTTTTTCTGTCCACATGAGAAATCTAATGTAACTTTGTTTTTAGGGAATGTTTTAAACTGCAGCTACAGCCGCAATTGTGGTTTTGTTGTGACTTGTGATTCTTGATATTTTGAAAAGTTGTGGATAAATGTGGCTGATGCAGCTGCAATTGCAATCGCAGGAGATCCTAAAAACCTTGATGTCGTGATCTCAATTGCGGTTGCAAACTGTTTTTGAAAACCTTATTTTACACAAAAGGGACACTAATAATGTATGAAGGTCACTGCCAATTGGGTGAGACTGACTTTGAAAAGTTTACTGATTTGAAATTGAGTTGAAGAATGCACTATTCTTCTGTGTACATACAGTTCAGGGTCACTTTAAGACTTTTGAACGATGAGAATGGTTGTTGAGTGTCATATGATATATAATTTGGGGTTAAATATGTTTTTGGTCTTCCAAAAAATGACATAATTGGTTTTTGTCTCCAGAAGATTTTTTCTTTGAATAAAATTCCTCAAATATTAAATATATCTTAATTAGATCTTTGTGTTAAACTCTATTTAACTTTTCTGTTAAATGATGGTCACATTAGCTTCTTAGTACAATATATTATTACCTGAAGTGTCTGGTGATAATTTTTAATAAAAAATCTTGTGATTGCTTTTGCTTTAAGGTTAAAGAAAATTTGTGGTTTAATGTTAAACATGTAATAATTTTATTTAATAAATGTTACTAATCTGACCTGGACATAGTTGACATGAATGGCCACATTAGCGAATTAGCGGTGACTTTGATGCTGATGTGGTCATTATTTAACAGAAAAGTTAAATAGAATTTAGTATAGGGATCTAATTAGGGTATTTTTAATATTTGAAAAACTTTATCCAAGAAAAAAAATTTCTAGAGACAAACTAATTTTGTCACATTTTTAGAGGACCAAAAACATATTTAATCCTGTTATTTGATTACTCTTTGCTGTCTAAGTTCTTTTGTGATAGATTAATTGATCCAACTGTGACTTCTCTCTGTTTTTTAATCAATGAACAGCCAAGAAGAGGTTGCTTTGAAATACGGCAAGAAGGTGGCAAGAAGTTCATCACTCTCTTGGTAATGAGCTATATTTGGAAATTAGTGTGCAAAATTGTTAATTATCTGTCTGAGCCATATAAGGGCCTCGTTTGAAATGGTTTTTAGTTGTGAGTTTCAAAAATTACAACCAATTTGTAGTTTTTAAACTTTAGTTTTAGTTCTTATTTTTTTTTTAATTTTTAGTTTCAAAATAAACTTACTTTGAAATTTTATATCCCGTTAAAATTAATTTAAAGGTATTTTGTGTGGTGACAACAGCGGTAGTAGTGGTGGTGTTGGTGACTGTGATGGTGGTGGTGGCGGCGGAGAAAAGGGTATTGTCAAATGTAATGAGAGTGTATTTTTTTAAAACTAAATAAATTTACAAATCTTTTTATCTTAATTTTGAAAATGAATGTAAAAATGTTTTGAAATTGAGTTAAAAATAATTTCAACTTCATTTTAGCCAAATGTATTTTGTTGTGAAAATTTCATTTGAAAATTAAAAATTCACAACCACCCCAAACGGATCATAAGAGATTTGTTTTAAACCATTGGCCTCCAACATAAGTCATTAGTATATAACTCTGTTTAATTGAAGATATATTTCTTCTCATGAAAATGGCTTAAAAAACAAAAGAGAACTCCAATTTCTATATATCTGTCATCTGAAACAATGCATATGTGGTTTGCAAACTATATATATATAATATATTTTTTTTTTTTTTCAGGACATGAAGCGTCCGTTTAAACCAATGAAGGATCTAGACATGGACAACGTCATATCGGATATCATTGATGAGATATCAAAGGCAGGTTGACTTCAGTTGTTTTGCGAGTGTTTATTTTTGGTTTGACTTGAAGTGAAGCTAGATAAATTGTTCTAATGGTAGAAATCTTACAATAGAAACTGGTTTATAATGTGTTAATTAGTTGTATGTGGTTGTTAGTTTGAGGTGACACAACTTGAAAGGCGAGGCAGTCATTTTGGATATGTTAACTGTCTCGGATGAGTCCCAATAGTTTTGGTTTTGTATTCGAATTACAAGATATTTTGTCAAAACACGGTGAAACTCAATGCAGATATAATTTTTCTTTGATTTTCTCGGAACACATTCAGGAAGCACAAGTCTTTGTTCCCTTTCTTATTTTTGTTTGTTTATTTATTTATTTTTTCCTCTTTTGATCATTTTGGCTCTCTGCAAGATTTGAAAAAGTGAAAGATTTAAAGATGCAAGATTTTTGGCCCATTGTTTGTGGTCTTTGCTCACACGATGTGTGGACGATTGCTTGCAATATCTAATTGCGAGATGTGGTCCATTCCTTTCTTGCCCAATTAGGTGTGGAAGCCCTCAATTAGTGCTATTATTGATAATTTGTCGGTGATGAATGTGCAATTGGTGTTGCCATTGATGAGTTAGTTTGAAGATTTATTTCCAGTATTTTTTGGTGATCTGAATAATGTTCTGCACATGAAAAATCTAGCCAAATAGATTACGAAGTGCTGAATGCGTGATATGCCATCACTAGGATGAGATCATGAGACAATTGAGCATGCGTTACTATTATTGAATGTTGTTAAAAAGTAGCAAAAGAGGTGCTATGTTGCAAAATTCATCCAATCTGCTATCGAGACTCCATTATGGTGCGGCTTCTACAAAAACTGCTATTGTTGCTGTGATGAGTTGTGGTTTTAATGGGTGTTATGGTTTTTTCACAGGGACGTGAGACTCCCCCTAACCCCAGGCCTTGTAGTCCCACCCTCACGTAGAAACATTTATGTTTGGTTTAAGAAAAAAAGTAAAAATAAAGAAATAATAATAAAAAGTGATGATTTTTTAGGTTGTTTGATAGAGGAAAGAATAAAAAATATATTTTTTAGTTGTTTGGTTGTTTAGAAAGCAAAAGAAAAAAAAAATGATATAAATATCTTAAATGAAAATAAGATGTGATATGAATAAAAGTATTTTAGTATTTTGAGTTAAAAAAAAATAAAAAAATCTTCCTCTCTTTGGTCTCAATTTGGATGGATCATAAACTCAAGTGGGATTTACATAAATCTGTTTTTTCTTTTCTTGGTTGGATGGTGCCAAATGATGGAAGAATTAAGCATCACGTTTTTTGTCCACCTAGAATCATTTTGTCGTGTATTCACCCAATCAAACGAAGCATTAGAGAATGTTTTATATTTTCTCGCTTTTTATTTTAAAAAACTGTTCTTACCATGATCAAATAACAAACAAATTTTAAAAAATAGAAAATTATTTTTAAATATAGTAAACAAACAATGCCTTAAACTCCTCCCATACATGTTATGTAAACCTTGTTTATATAAGGAGTCCTCCATTGCCACATTAGTGTCTATTCATCTCTTCCTATATCCTCATAGCATCTATCTCTGGCGAGTAGAGTAGTCGTCCAATCTTATTCTTAGGTTATGGTAGATTCATTCTCTTATTATTCTCCCTTTTATATCCTTCCTTTATTTTTTCCTTCTTCCTCCTTCCCTCTAGTTCTTTAATATCCCTTTTTCATCTCTGTTTTCTTCTCCCTTTTCATTCTCTATTTTTTTTCATCCTTTGATTCTTATATATATATATATATATATTTTCATCTCATTGTTTCTTCTCCCTTATTATCTACTCTTTGTTCTCTTTCAATGTTTTTTTTTAGTTTAGTTCCTTTGTTTCTTTCCTATCTCTTGTTTTTTTTTCCTTTCTCTTCCTTATGTTTTGTTCTATATCTCTAATTCTTATTA
Organism: Spatholobus suberectus; assembly: GCA_004329165.1. Taxonomy (NCBI): domain Eukaryota; kingdom Viridiplantae; phylum Streptophyta; class Magnoliopsida; order Fabales; family Fabaceae; genus Spatholobus; species Spatholobus suberectus. The sequence continues at coordinate 15,303,492 of CM014733.1, forward strand.
TTTTGCTTTCATTTTTTAAAAATTGCAATATAACAAGTGAAGAAGCATCAAATCCTTCAATGGTTGGTGTTAGGACTAACCCTAAATGAAAATATTGTCGTTTAGCACAAGAGAATGATACTAACAATGTTGTGTGCAATTTTTGTGGTAAAATTGGAAAAGGTAAAATTATTAGATCAAAAGAGCACTTGTGCTAAATATTAAAGAAGTTAGAGAAGAATTGTGGGGATATTTGAAGGATAAGAAGAAGCAAGATAATGGAGGATTTCAAAGGATGTGCTAAGATCTTGACAACCGTGATGATAGTGACAAAGAATGAGTTCATGATGAAGTGGTTAAAGACATTGTAGCAAAGAGTACTAATGTGAAGAAAAATGCTTTGAAAGGCCTTATTGATCTTTGTTTTCAAAGACTTGAAACTACAATTGAAAAAATTAAAAAGAGAAATTAAGGCTATCAAGCATAAGGGAGGCTATCAAGCATAAGGGAGGCATGTGACAAAGAGGCTATTGCAAGAATCGTGAATGCATAACATGCTTTTGGTACCAACTTGATTTGTCTTTCAATTTGATTGAGTTGCAAACCTTTTATGACATGCTTATACTTATAGGACGCTTTGAATCAAATTTGTGCCCCCCTTTTTAACGTGATATAAGAATTTCACTCCTCACCAAGAAGTTAAAGAACACTAAAAAAGTTGTTGAAGGTCCAAAAGGAGTCATGGAAAAGATTTGGATGCTCTATTATGTTCTGATGTATGGACAGACCAAAAACAAAGATTCGTGATCAACTTCTTAGTGAATTATCTAGTGGTGAGAGTGTTTATTAAATCAATTGATGTGTTAGATTTTATGAATTCTGGTGAGAAAATATTTGAATTTCTTGAATCCACTGTGGATTAGAGTAGGGAAGAAAAGATTATTAACAGATAATGGAAACAACTATGTTCTGGTGGATAAGTTAATAGAAGAAAAAAGACCACACTCAAAACCTATTGCATACATTTTATGTTGGAAGACATTGGAAAACTCCCTTTGATAAAAAAAAAAAAAAAACAATTTAAAGAGCAATGTCTCTTATTGACTTCATCTATAGCCATTCAAGTACCTTGACACACACACACATTATGCAACCGATTGCATAACCTTTATGTTGGAAGACATTGGAAAACTCCCTTTAATAAAGAAAACAATTTAAAGAGCAATGTCTCTTATTGACTTCATCTATAGCCATTCAAGTACCTTGGCGTGTGCACACACACACATAATGGATTCTTAAAGTGCTACCAATTTACAAAACTATTGGTGGTATGTTTCGAAATAAATTTGCAATTCAACAAAGGTACACAATTGCATTAGGTGAGAAATTAAAAGAGCTTGACAATTCTTCTAAACTTTAAAATGTTTTATGCATTATTGCATACCATTTCTTTGGACTTGTCATTGGTAGCACAATGGTGGCTAATGAACGGATAGTTAGTTCCGAATTTGCAAAAATAGACTATAATGATTTTGAGTTTGACATATAATATGTCAAGTCTGTACACAATTATAGCTCGTTTGAGCAAGTAATTTATTATTTAATAATTTTGTTGGTAATTAATACTTTCTACTCTTAGTCACATAATTTCTTTAATTAATTATGCAATTTTATTATTACAGACTCAATATATATCGCACGACATTATCTCTACTATATGATATAACAATTATTTTTATTTTTATTTTTAACTTTCTACCAATTTTCGTGATCCACTATTGATAGCATTACTGTTATCTAAGTGGGCCATTCATATATGGTTTGTCAACATTGAAATGCCTTCCTGTGGCCATCAATTTTACTAGGATGGATCTTCGGATTTATGGAACTTGGAAAGCCAACTGTAGGGAATCTACTTTAAGGGTAATGATGTACTACTTTTTTCAGCTCTTAAAAGCCTAAATTCTATTTATATTATTCAAAGATCAAGTAGCTAATGTAGAATATCAATGCAAATTATAGAACAAAACAATGCAAGCTTAATGAGCTGATGAAGCCAGAGTAGCACCAATTGGGCACGCCCCAGCCTCAAATGCTTAGTGCAATATTGATGCTAGTTTTGACAAGGTATAGGTAAGAGTGTAATTGAAGACTTGGATTGCAGTCATAGCTAGGGACGGGTACGGTAACATAATGAGTGGGCCTGGGTGTGGGATTTAATAATGACTTCATACACTCATGGTTCTTGGATTAACATTAAGAACATCAATATTTGTGGAAGTATGTGTTTCAGATTGAGTTTAAATTGCCATTTGCGTTGAATTTAATTTATTGATGAGTTAATCATCATTAATTTTAGATTTGAAAAGTTAATTCATTAGATATTGTTGTCATGTGAATAAACTTAGCTGAATGGCTTGACCAAAGTTGTTCCAACACGATTCCAAAATAATCAAACGATTTTGCCAACAGAGGGAATCTGTCTCCTAACTATGGGTTCCCAAGCTACTCCAGAAAGCGCTTAGTGTAGGTGAATGAATGAAGAAGATGAAGATTGGGTTTTGCGAGAAAAATAAAGGTTGAAAGCTATAAAGGAAAAGCTATAAATAAAGATAAATACAAATAAAATAGGTTGATTAATTGGTTGTGTGTTCTGAAATTAAATACAAGGCCTATTCATATTACTAGGAATTCAAATACTCTGCTAAACCATGTTTTTGTACTTGATAATTGCCTAAAATGTGGTTGGGAATTCATTTAGCTAATTTTATATTGATTTAGCAAATCTTGATACCTATTTGGCTAACATTGCACTAATTCAGCTGATCCTAATAGTTGAATTCAATTGATCCATGCGAATTCAGCTACCTACAGTGGGCCTACTATTTGATAATGGCTTGCAATTGCTCTTGAATTTTAGGCATGATCTCCAACTTCAAATAATTATCCATTTTGCGCTGTTAAATTGAAAACTACTAGGAAACTGCTTCCTATTTTTAAGGGATCACATCTTCTTTGTTGTTTTTTAATTGCCACCTTCAAATTAAAATTTGAAAAAAGCTTCTAAAATCATGGTAACCACCTTATCCTCATTGAATTAGCTTTGCTCACGTTTAGCTAACCTCCAATTCAACTAACACTATAAATTAGCCAAATCTCATGTTAGTTGAATTTCACACTAGCCAACACCAATTTTGCTGAATCCTCAATAATCAAATTATGTAAATAATTGAATTATGCAAAATTACTATCTTTTCCTCAGCTGATCTCCAAATTAAAGGCATCCATTGCATCATCAGCTGATCCCTTGGCTTTCATTTGGTTCACTTATTAGTTGAATTTTGTTGTTAGATAGTGAAATGGGAATAATGGTCGAATTCTCTACCAATCGACCTCGACACTAGTTACTCGTCCTCAGCAACTTCTATAGTTCACTTCAGTTAATTTAACATAGACGTTCTCATTACTCTAATAGTTGATCCTTCAGCTAGCCTTGGCTTATCATTCATTTCATCTAATCCCTTCCTTTCAGCTAATTTGTCTATCGGCTAACGCTACAAAATAGTCGAATTCAGCACTAGTTGATGCTAATTCTGCTAAGGCTGACTAGCCAAAGTCCAAACAGCTAATTCTTCTTCAACTGGTATCTAAACTTAACAAGACTAAATACTTTATCAGTACGACCCTTCGGCTATTTTCTTTTCCCTTCTCAACTGAGTTATATATTGCTTGTGGCTAATTTTTTCTAGGTGCCAACAAATATTTTAATCCTTACATTAACTTGCATTAATTAACACTAACAGAAATGTTGATATCATGTCACATAAGATACACATGTAATATTATTTTGGTCACTCAAAGATTTTTATCTTTTTTCATCTTTTGATGCTTTTATCCTTTTTGGTGCTTCCTCTAGAAAACCCTAGTGACCCAAAACACTAACGAAGGAGGAAAATTTTCCATTGATAAACAATTCACATTGAATTGAACAAACTATGACAATCATCAACCAAATTCAAGTTAGCTTGCGTGTAAGTTAAAATTATTAAAGAAAATGTAACTGCTGTGAACTTGTGATATTATAGTATTTCAAAAGTTATAAAGTCCCATCTCACTTGGTTTTGCTTGTTTTGAAGTTTTTATATATAACTTTGAGTTTCAAGCTTTCAAATAAGCTAGCATAAGGTATGGGCTCACGGACAAGGTTGGGCCAAATCGGTCTTCTTTTCTTCAAAATAATAATAAAAATATTTTTATCAAAATAATATAGAAAAAAAAACTATTTAACATTGTGGAGTTGTTTTAGACTAAAATGTGTAAGCATAGACGTTAGGCGTCATCCATTACTTTAATTTTTTACGAAAGAAAACGTCTAAGTATAAGGTGCTACTCTTTTTCTCTATTCATGTCAGTACTTTTCAGGTGTCTCATATTTTATCTATGTTTTGAAATTCGGACCGGATCAGCCAGTTGGACCAAAAAATCGGTCACCTAACCGATTCAAATAAACTACAAAACCAACCTAAAGAAAAATCGGTCAAAGAACTAGAAAATTAGTTAAAAAACCGGTATAACCGATCAAAAATCGACCAGTTCATAGCAAGTCAATAAAAAATGTTTAATGCAACATTATTTTTGATTTTTTTTTTTTAAAAACCAACTTAAAGTATTTATTAGTTTCTTTTTATTTTAAATATAAACTTGTTTTTATTAATAAATGTTGACGTCTGTAGTTAAAACTTATATTTACGTATCATAACATATTTGCTTTGCACTTTTGTAGGTATTTTGTGAATGTATAGAACCTAAAAAATTATGTTTTATTTTTAATTTTTAGTATTATAAAGTTATGATATTATGTTTTTTAATATTATTTTATGTATTATTTAATTATTATTATTATTTTATTAATACCAGTTTAACCACAGTTAAATTATTGAATCTTAAACTAATATCTTGACTGGTTCAATAACCGATCTGATTTTAAAAATATTGTATTTTATTAACTCAGATTAAAATTATCTCTCTCACTATCAATGAATGCACTGTTTCAGCCCACTTTCTTTCACCTTACCTTTTTAATTGAGAAAAAGAAAATGCTTTTGTTAAATCCCCCCCACACACACACAAAACGCCAAGTTTGTAGGCGCCCCTCACGTACACAAAAACACCACTCACACACACACCGTTGCTGCATCTTTAAATTTTAAATTTTATATAATATATTATTAATTATAATATAATAATATGATTAATATAAAAGTAAATCATAATATAATAAAATAATATTATTTTATTTTTTTAAGTACAAAAGGGATGATGCCAAACTGTTAGGCGTCATCTGTGTTTTATTTTTTTTGATTTTTTTTATAATAATTAATAATGTTATATAATATAATGAATATAAAATTGAATAACATAAATAATATAATGAAATATATTTAATTTATTAATAATATAATATAATAATAATATATCAATGAATAAAATAATAAGATAATAATATATTACATATTATTATAATTTTAATTTGAGTCAATAAAATCTGAAACACCAGAAAAGTACTTACATGAAATAGGAAAAAAGAGTGACGCCTTCTGCTAAGGCATTTTTTTTTATAAAAATTAAAGTAAAAGATGGTGCCTACTACTTAGGCGCCTTCTATGTCAAAAACTAATTCAAAGGTGCCTAATGAATAGGCGTTTTTTGTCTTACACATTCTAGTTCAAATTCAACGTGTTTAAAATAACTCCACAATGATAAATAGTTTTTTTTTCTGTATTATTTTGATAAATAGTTTTTTTTTAAATTAACATTTGGGGAAAAAAGCCCAAATTGGCATTGATGCAGTGCAAATTAAATATGTCAAATTGCCCCCTTGCGCACATGATATTGAGGTATACTTGTTTGAAAAAATGTGCAAGTTTTAATTCTGAAATTTAAATACGTTTCTAGTGTTTGTGTTTTTTTTTTTTAAATAAAATATGGACTGTGGCTACTATGAAATATAAGTGCTCTTTTTGGCAGCTTCATGTATGATGTAAAGGTTGTTAGAGTAAATGAAAATAGACAATAAATGAAACTATATGATTGGTTAATTTGTAGCAAAGGATTGTGGAAATTGTTACTGAATATTTGGAAGATGTAGTAAATGATTGCTTAATTTTTTTTTTGTGCTTGTAAATATCTCATTTCTTCTTCTTCTAGTCAGTGTAATTTTTCTCATTTTTCATCCTTGTATATTTTTTTTTCATTTTTAGTCCCTGTAAATGTTTTTTTTAGTCCCTCTACAGTAATGATGATGTGGCATTATTGCTGACATGGCATCTTTGCTGACGTGGCAATGATGACATGTCACTTGCGCTAATGTATCACATGATGATGTCATCATGATGTCATTTACTAACATGTCACGTGCTGACGTCATGCTGACGTTAGCTATTTAATGTTTTTTGTAACAGAGTTGGATGGTAGGGACTAAAAATGAAAAAACGTTAAAGTTTAGGGACAATTTTGAAAAAAAAAAATTACAGGGACGAAAAACAAAAAAGCGCTAACATATAGAGACAAAAATCATATTTAAGCCTAATTCCTACTGAACCAACTTGCTACCACCTAATTGCTCCACTCTCATTAACATATCTCTCCAATCAGAAAACCCCACGACATTTCATGCTAAAAAACCATTTCTCAAATTCTCAAACTACTTTCAAAATTTATATAAAATAATAAATAAATAGATAATATAATAATATAACAATATTACTATTAGTGGCCCGTGGGAGAAGTTTTACACATTGTGGTAGACTGGAAGTTAACTTTACAATCAATTAATTACAAAATACATTTTATATTATAATAATATATAATATAATAATAAACAAAATTAAATTCTCATTTTCCTTCATCTAAATTTCATTTTGCATATCAAATTTAAACACCACTACATCTCGCCAACTACCCTATTTTCCCTGTAATGTAGAATGCAAGTTTAACCAATCTAACTGTTGAATTGTGTGATATTATCTTCATGATCATGTATATCAAATTTTACATCATTTAAACTTTTCTACATGTGTTATCTAACAATGAATATTTATATATATTTTAATATTATATTATACGTTAAAATAGAGTAATGTTATGAACTATTAAATAATTTGGGAATTATATGAAATTTTGTATACTTAATCTAATTAATAAGAACATTAAATTTAACGGTTGGATTAATTAAATTTGCATTCTACAAAAAGTTATTGAAGGTGTAATTTGACTAACTTTAACACCTGGTATCAATGGATCCTAACCCTTTCTAAATATGTTATCTAATATTAAATATTTGCATATATTTTAATATCATATTGTATGTTGAAATAAAATAATGTGATAAACTATTAAATAATTTTGGAATTATATGAAATTTTGTATACTTAATCTAATTAATAAAAACATTAAATTCAACAGTTGGATTGATTAAATTTGTACTCTACAAAAAGTTATTCAAGGTGTACTTTGACTAACTTTGACACCTGGTGTCAACAGATCCTGACTCATATATATATATATATATATATATATATATATATGTATATGTATACATATATGTATATGTATACATATATGTATACATATACATATATGTATATGTATACATATATGTATACATATACATATACATATATGTATACATATATTTAACCAATCCAACCGTGTGAATTATGTTATATTATTTTCATGATCATATGTATCAACTTTCACATCATTTAGACTTTTCTAAATATGTTATCTAATATTAAATAATGTGATGAACTATTTAATAATTTTGGAATTTTATAAAATTTTGTATATTTAATGTAATTAACAAGAACATCAAATTTAACAGTTGGATTAGTTAAATTTGTAATATATTAAAAGTTATTAAAGGTGTAATTTGACTAAATTTGACACTTGATGTCAAAAATCCTGACTCATATATATATATATATGAATTTAAGCAATCCAATCGTTGAATTATGTTATATTATCTTCATAATCATATATATCAAATTTCACATCATTTAGAATTTTCTAAATATGTTATCTCATATTAAATATTTACATATATTTTAATATCATATTATACGTTGGAATAAAATAATGTGATGAACTATTAAATAATTTTGGAATTTTATAAAAAAATTTATATTTAATCTAATTAATAAGAATATCAAATTTAACGGTTGGATTAGCTAAATTTGTATTCTATTAAAAGTTATTAAATGTGTAATTTGACTAATTTTGACACCTAATGTCAATAGATCCTGACATATATATATATATATATATATATATATATATAGTCTTAATCTAATTTATGTTTTTTTTTAATTTATCAATAATATGTTATTAGTTTCATAGCAATGTATATCTTTTAAGTTTTCTTATATTAAGTTAAGAATTTTGGGTAAGAGCGTCTCTAATACTAAGATTCTCAAATGAGTTCTTAACTTACTTTTGTAAACCCTACAATGCTGCATCAATTTTAAGAATTCAAACAAAATTTTACTCCAATATTAAATTTCTTAACTTATTTTTATGGGTTCTACAATTGACTTCACATCTTTATATTTTTATTTAATTTTTTTATTTTAGTTAATTTATTTGTATTATAATTTTAGAACAATAAATATATAAAAATTGAAAATTGTTAAAAACACTGCAATTTTTTTATTTATGACAATAAGTTAAAAATAATGAGAAATACATAATATTTTATTAATAAAAATTAAAAATACTACAAAGCGTACTTCCCTTTATTCTTCTAGTTAATTTCTCTGTCATTTTTGTTAGATTTATTAGATAGGAAAATATATTTTTATTGTTGAGCAACAATTGCTTATATAAGCAAGTGTTTTTGTATAAGAACCCATCCCTATTTGCTCCTATGCATAAGAACCCATAAGAACTTAGTTAAGCAACCCTATCGTAGATGCTCTAAGACATCTAATTTTATATTATAAAGGATAAAACTTAAATACAATACCTTAATGTTGTTGATGTTTTTCTCTAATCAAAATTAGAGTTTTATTTCAGTAATATGCATAATAAAAATATGCATTAAAGAATTTCGCAAATTATCAAGGTGAAACTCCATTTCTGATTAAAAAACAACACCTAAGATATCATATCTAAGTTTTGTCCTATTATAAGTTAGAATATACAATTTTGAAAATGAGACTCTTACTCTCCACATTCTCTCAAATAGATATTCTCAATATTTTTCTCTTCTCTCTTTTGGAAATGCATTTCACACATTACTCCTACAACTAGTGAAAAAATTGTCTCTAAATCATCTCAAACTATTCTCTTTTTATCTTTATCTATATAATTTTCCTTAATCGTCTATTCATTTCAATGTACCATTTTTATCTTTATCTCTAAATTAAATTTCAATAATTTTTTAATGAAATAGTCAAAAGTTAAAAATAACATTATATTACAATTTAAATTATTCATTGTAAATTTAAAACATAATTTATATATTTAAAGATATTTATTTATTATAATTTGTAATTATAATATAATTTATATATTCAAAATATTTATTTATTATAAATTATAAATTATAAATTATAATTATATAAAGCCCAAATATTTATCTTGTACACAGACTAAAATACTAGTAATATAAAAAAAAAATAGGTGCAAAAATAATTCCTTACAAAAGTTGTTAATTTATTCAAAATAAAAAAAGCTATTCATTAGTTAGAACAAGGAGTAACTTAGGAACAAAAAATAAAATAGTGTTATACAGATAGAACTATAATGGCCAAAAAGCTTCATTGAACATCAATTAAAGGTGGGAATGTTGACCCTCAGGCTTTCTAGTAACTTTAACGACGATCTTCAATAATTACGATTGAATAGAGAAAGTTTGAATTATTATTAAACTAAATGAACGTGAATAGAGAAAGTTAGTATTGCCAATATAAAACCCTATCTATTTAAGGCTATATGGTCCATCAAATGGCTGTAATTGCACCAGTGACACTATGTTTGAGCAACGACATATAGTCATTACATCGCCACGAATCACGATCACCCTAAAAATATACAATTACTCATCTTCCGCTTGTTTCATTACGCAAAACATGGTTAACCATTCACAACTTTCTTCAAATAGTTTAGTAGAGAGAGGTTCACAATTCACCGTTTATCACATTGGCTTTTGAAGACACAAATCCAAACCATCAATTCCACTTGCACGTAATATATTTAAACGGCCTCAATTCTCCAGTTTTCTTCAGGCTTGGTTTCGGACACAAAAAATAGAAAGGAGAATTAAACCTTAGAAGAGAAGAAGCTTAAAAAAGGCTCAAAAGATGGGTTTCAATAGCTCTTCTCTTCTCTGCCTGGCTCTTTTGCTTGCATGCTCTTCCGCTATTTATGCCTTGGACATCACACAAATGCTAGGCCAATATCCAGAATTTTCCACGTTCAACAAATACATCACCGAAACCAAGCTTGCAGACCAAATCAACAGCCACAACGCCATCACCGTTCTCGCCGTTGATAACGGTGCTATCTCTTCCATTGCTGGCAAGTCCCCACAAGCCATTAAGGCCATCATTAGTACCAATGTCATCGTTGACTACTTTGATGAGAAGAAGCTCATGGAAGCTCTCGGTAGCAACCAACAATTGACGACCCTCCAAGGCTTCATCAAGGTTGCCCTCGTTGGAGAAGGCGGGATCGCCTTCGGCTCCACCGTAAGCGGCGCTCCGACCGACGCCACCGAGCTCATGAGAACCGTCACCAGCCAGCCCAACAAAATCTCCATTTTCCAAGTCACCAAGCCCATCATAGCCCCAGGTGTTGATTCACAAACCCCACAAGAAGCTAAGGCCCCATTGCCTTCATCACAAGGTGTCATGGCATCCGTGCCAACACAAGCTGCCAAGGCTCCTGTGCCGTCATCGCAAGGTGCTAAGGCACCAGTTCCGACACAGGCAGCAAAATCTCCTGTGCCTGCACAGAATGCCACAACACCAATTCCTTCGAAGACTACGGCTGTGCCTTCACCTTATGTTGAGAGCACTGTCGAAACTCCTCAAAATGCCACTAAAGCCCCAGCAACAAGCCCAACTGCGGCTCAAGCTCCGGTGCCCGCACAAAATGCCAAGGCACCAACTCCTTCCAAGACTGCGGGCGCTGGTGAAACCATTGCCAAATCTCCTCAAAATGCCGCTAAAGCCCCGGCAACAAGCCCAACTATGGCTCAAGCTCCTGTGCCGGCACAAAATGCTAAGGCACCAACTACTTCCAAGACTGCGAGTGCGCCTTCACCTTCTAGTGAGAGCATTGCCGAGTCTCCTCAAAATGCCGCTAAAGCCCCAGCAACAAGCCCAACTATGGCTCAAGCTCCTGTGCCAGCACAAAATGCCAAGGCACCAACTCCTTCGAAGACTGCAGGCGCGCCTTCACCTTCTAGTGAGGCAATTGCCGAGTCTCCTCAAAAAGTCGTTGAAGCCCCAACAACAAGCCCAACTGTGGTTCAAGCTTCGAGTGAAGGTCATGTGGCTAATGAGGGTGCTCCTGTAGGTGCTCATAAATCTGGCAGCTCTTCAACCACTAGGATGGGTTTGGTTGGGGTAGTAATGGCATTCCTTTCCCTCTTGATTGTTTTGTAAGAAGGTTCGTAAATCACACACACATTTTAATACACTTAGAGCAGAAGAAAAGGAGGAAAAAGACGACGATTGGCTTGAAGAAAGAAATAGAATAATATTGGAAGAGATACTGAAGAGTTTGTTGTTATTGAAAATATTTGTCAATGACACTGAACTTGTGTTTTTGTGATTGTGAAATAAATAAATAAAAAATATTTCCATGATCGATATACCGCCCGAAGTTGGGAATAGTACCTGACTCATCTTTGATTCAAAAAAGAAAGAAAACAAACTTTTATTATTTTTAGTTGATGAAAATACAGGTTGTTTTTTTTTTTTTTTTTGTGATTGCATGAACTTGGATTTGCAAAGCTTTAAAATAAAATGAAGGAAAAGGTCTATATCATCATTAAAAGTTGTTTATAAAACAATATGAAACATGTTATATCATCAAATTATATATGTATACTTAGATGAGGGATATAAAATCATAAAAGGAATAGCCATATACAATGACTTCATCAGTAGGTACTTGATAGATAGTCTGTGTACATACATACATACACACACACGGGTGTAAATGAGATGAGTTATTCGTGAACTATTCGAGCTCGACTCATTTAACAAGCTCGTTTGTTTAATTAAATAAACAAACTCAAGCTTGAGACTGAGCTCGATTTTTTAAATGAGTCAAACTCAAGCTTTACAAGCTCGACATTAATGGCTCATAAATAGCTTATTTATTTAAATTGATGATGAAAATCTACTAACCTTTGTTATTTATATATTCATTATAAAAATATGTAGAGCTTTATTAAGAGCATTAAAATTAATTTTGAAGTTTTTCTTTTGTAGTAGTCAAGAAACTATGAATTTTTTATTTATTGGATTATAAAAGCGTAATAATCTAGAATGTTTGAATTCTACATACTACATATTGAGTACATATTTTTATTTTTATATTAGCATATAGTATTAAAATATTTATTAAATACTAAATTAGTGAAATTAAAAACTAATTTAAGAAAATTTTTATAAAAGCAAAAATAATCAAGTTATAAATAAGCTAAAAAGCCAAGCTCAAGCTTTACTTTTTTTAAGCAAGCCAAGCCTAAGCTTTCAGTTAGGCTCGTTTAAATATATAAGCCAAGCTTGAACAACCTAATTTTTTCACAAGTCAAGCCTAAAATTCAAATGTTCGACTCAACTCATCTCATTTACACTCCTATATATATATATATATATATATATATATATATATATATATATATATATATATATATATATATATATATATATATATAGGGAGCGACCCTGTGAGAACACTTGCTTATGTGAAAACATGAGAACAATTAATAATAACGCTTAGATCAAGATTAAAATAATAGACCGTTGAGATTAAAATCCTATTAAGAACAATCTTATGAGACCACCAATGTCTTTGCCACCGTCATCACCACCTTTACCACTACCGCCACTGCACCCCTACCACCTTTGTCACCGCCACCGCTGTCGTCACCACCCCCATCACCGCTATCATGAGGGGTGGCGACAAAGGCGATGGTTGTCGTGGGATGGGGCGATGGTGGTAAGGGTGATGATGGTGACAACAATGACATTGGTGGTCTTATAAAAGGTGTTTTAATACGGTTTTAATCTCAGTGGTTTATTATTTTTAATCTTGATCTAAGAGTTGTTATTAATTGTTCTCATATTCTCACATAAGCAAATCTTCTCTAGGAGTCGCTCCCTATACACACACACAAAATTCTACTTAAATAAAAGAACTTATCGATATAAATTAGCAAACACTGAAAAAATATAAATCTTCTATCTCTTGGTACCTAATAAGCAATTGTATACGAGATATTGGGGAAGAGTGGAATAAAATAAGCATATGTGTGTGTGTGTAACTTAAGTTGTAAATAAATCTTGTCGATTTTTGGTAAATTAAATAAATGCCATGGTGACATGGAATCAAATACATTTATCCTAAAATGTCCAACATATCTATCCCAGCAAAGGCTGATACATAAACATAACTAACACTTATCAACTTTTTCTATCACCCCAAGGCACCTACTATTGCTAATCTGGCCATGCTTTTGCCGCGCTTATTCTTTGTCCACATTCTGAGTGTATCCAATGTAGTTCGGGGATGCCATGTTCCATTCGTTTACTGCTTGGTGTTAAGTAGGGGCCAAGAAACAAAAGACAAAGGGGTAAGATTCAAATTCAAAGGTTAGGTTAGATAATAGAGTATAGCATGGATACATGTAATTAGAAAACATGGTACTACAAACCCCAGGGATGCCACCTTCGATTGGTGGCAACCCACCCATCCCTACATCACTTACATAAGCCTAGACAATTCTAAACCATAAGTCATACATGCTTGTATCATGCAATAGTCCCAGATAATTCAACACAATGTATAGCATATCATGTAAGGACAAAGATTCATAGCTAAGGAACAAGTAAATAGATAAGCATAATGTAGACACATCCAACTAGAAAAACTTGGCATAACAAGTCTAGAGAGAGGCCGCCTTCCATTAGTGGCAACTTTCATACATCATGTAACATGCACATTTGCCTAGATGATTCTACTATTTCATGACATAACATCCCTAGTCAAAACATCCATATGAAACCAAACATGCCAACACAGTTTATAATTATTAGTCTAGGCATACATTAATCTTTTCAAGGCATGCATAACCCCACTACACACTAATTACAGGTTAATAGTCATAGTACATAGCATATTAAGTAGAGACAGTGTCCAAGCAAGGATTCACATGCATCAATAATCACATCTAATATGCTTGCAATGCATATTCACCTATCTAGTTAGTCACTACTTTTTAGTTAATACCATGATGTAATGTGGGGTATCCATAGCTCCATAGGAGCAACAACTCTTACACTATGTAGGTGGGGATGCATTCCTCATAAGAACGATATAGCTTTCCTATAATGGGCAAAGGTAGATTCTTAAAGGAATACTCAACTCTCCCATGAAGAGCAAAAGGCAATTTACTGGCCATATGGTGTCTAGACGATTTAACAATAATCAACTTTCCTCTATGGGGCCAAGAATAGGTTCCTTAGAGGAACAATCAAGTATCCCATAAAAGGGTTAAACACCCATTTACTTGAAAAGTAACATCCAACCACACAAGACTATAAGTCTCTCATAAAGGGCTAAATGTATGATGTGTGGCAAATTATTAATTCTTTCCCTTTTTCAAATGCCAAGATAAGAGGATTGGAAATGGATTTATATAGAAAAGCCTATATACCCACTTATGAGGAAAACCTTCTTTTCAAAAATCATTTTCCTTAGCCCCAAAATCATTTATAAACATGTAAAATCATTTTCAAACTTATAATAATATTTGAAATACAAGAAATCATTTAATCGCCAAGTACGATTCAAGGAAGATACTTTAGTTCTAAACTCATATTGAGGAAAAATCAATAAAATACTTGTGTGTTTGGATATATAAAGGACATTCAAACTTCGAGCACAAGTCTAGACATCAACCCATTGAAAGTAACTTTTTAGATTACAAATCATGACCTATTCAAGTTTGGAGAAGAGATATCAGTAGTAATCTTTTGAAATAGCCAGTTTAGGTGAGGAAAATCTCAAATTGGAAAATACAGGGTTCTTAGCCAATATTTCATAAGGGCTTTCTCAAAACAGTTAAGGATCCATAGGATTTATCTCAGAATTGTGTAGCCACACTAGGCGTCATAAGTACAGTCATAAAATCAGTCTTAATGCAACAAATACAAGATTTAGGTACCATTTCCATCATCATCTTGGGTAATTTCATATTAATTTTCTATATTATGCAGTAGGGTGAAACCAACGGCCACAAATCTAGTCAAATGCCTATTTCATATTACATTTATAGGTAAAGCACTACAACATTTACAATTAGAGGGCTATTCATAGTCAAGTCACCCATGTTGGATTTTCATTCACACAAAACATGCTGTAGCAACCAATTCATCAAGATTCACACAAAATTCAGAAGATATGAAATTAGTTACATTTAAAAGGAGCATATAGTTTCAATCATGCCAAGGGATGCCTTTGTGTTAATACATAGTATTTTTAGCAATGCAAATAGAATAGATCATAAGCAAAGGTACAATGTAGCATTGCTCCCAACATCAAGTTAAGCCCTTACAATTTTCACACATATAAACAAGGTTTAAAACTAGATAAAGGCAGTGATCAAGCTCATTTATATCATGTTAACACAGGGAAAACATTCCTAAATACATAGTCCATGTTTTCGAAACCATAGATATGCATTGAAGCACAAAAAGAACAATTTAAGCAGCATCGTTCATAAAACCAATATTACTGAGAAAATCAATAAAAATCATAGAGATCTCCAATTGAGGTGGGACTAGTTTCATTTGAAAGCTAAGACATAAATCTAAATCTCCACTAGAGGGTTTGAATTAATTCATTTTGGATCAATACCAATTTGGATTTTATCATAGGGTATCCTAAAGAGAATGATTTAGCATTCCTCCTCAACGTGGTTTGGAAATCCTAACTTTTCATAGGTTTAGACATGGTTAGAGGCTTAGGCAAGGCTAATTTTAGGGCCTCTAAGGTGTAGGAAAAATAAGGGAGATTCACCATTACAAAAGAGGCTTTCAATAGCAGTTGTTTTGGGGTTTCTACATCAGTTCTTGAAGCGATTCAGATACAGACAATGTAAAAAGTTGGACATTTTTAATCAGACAAAGAACCAATGTAGAAAGTCACTTTCAACATCGATTCACTTATTAACTGATGTAGAAAAGTGTCATTTTCTACATTAGTTCACGC
The DNA here is from genome assembly GCA_004329165.1 of Spatholobus suberectus. Lineage (NCBI taxonomy): Eukaryota > Viridiplantae > Streptophyta > Magnoliopsida > Fabales > Fabaceae > Spatholobus > Spatholobus suberectus. The sequence continues at coordinate 15,319,980 of CM014733.1, forward strand.
TATAACTGATGTAGATAGTCAATTTCTATATGTAGAAATTGACACCTTTCTACATTAGTGCATACATTAATCGATATAGAAAGTGACTTTCGACATCGGTTACAGCATTAACTGATGTCAAAAGTCATTTTTTTAAAATATTGTGTCTTCTTTTTTAAATTTCCCAACCTATAATGTAAAAATAAACCCAGGCAAACAATTGAATCATATTTATATATATTAAATTGGAAATATTATCAATAAATATTATTATACGCATTGGAACGTAATTATATGCTAAAATACATCATAAACACATTTGAAACAATTCTAAACTACCTAAGTCCATTCTAAAGTACCTAACTACAACTAATTCTAAACTATTTTCTAAACACACTTAAAACAATTCTAACTAACTATATACATTCTAAACAAACATAAAAATCAATTATTACTATTTTTTACCAAGAACTTTGCCCAAGTTTGCTAAATTTCAACAATTGCCTCATCTCCCAATGGATCTAAGTCAACAATAACTGCAACATATAATAAAATAATATTAAATCATAAACAATAAAAAATGTAATTGATGTAACTTGTTTAAGTAAAATTATATTACCTAATTCTAAGAATCCATAATATTCGCTTGGACTATGGTGGACATCCATTGCATCACGTAATAGCCACACTCATAAGATTCATTTTGTTTATTACACTACAATTCAATATGAAATGTAATTATATCTTGTAATTGTTATACATAGAAACTAATAAAGTTTGCTTTTGAATGTCGAGATTGTAAACTACTTACCTTGGGAAGAATCCATTAAAGCTTGTTTGATGTTGCTGTGGGCCTACCCTCCAAAATATGATATGCTAACATAGCACTGATTAAAAAACATATGAATGTAAATTATTTTATAACATTTTATAATATAAAGAAGAAAGCAAATATGTTACATATTAAAGATTATGTTTGTACTAAGTTATGCATATCTTTCGTGGGCTTCCTATGCACAGAACATAACCACACGGCAACATTATTTGTTGGACAAATAATCAAGAGCTGCCAATGGGACCTACAATAGGGAACAATTAGTGACAATAATGATATAATTTAAAAGCACTTTTGAACTTGTACTTACTGATGAATGAAAGGTGCCATGTAAATTTGTTTCTTTGAACCATTCATCCATCTGGACATGTACATTTAGGATTCTTTTTTCTTATTCCCTGACTTTTGAATGGCTTGAAGCTCAAAGAAACCATATGTATCTATAGTCCCCTTTTCCATACTTAAGCGATGAATATACCTAAAATATAAAAATAAATGTTAATTATAAATTAATGATACTTAATTAACTAAAGAACTTACAAATAAAATGTACTTACAATATCCATAACTGTAGAATTAGGATGTTGAGCATCACATTGCCACTGCTTATTTCCAACATATTGTTTTAGTTTACATACAATGAGATAGTGCTCTCCCTGCCAAATACACTAGCATCCCATGACACATGTATAAGATCCTCCTAATGGTCCTTAGCCGAATCAAGCCAGCCCCCAATCATATTAGTAAAAGACGGTTAGGTTATTTCAATTTTTAATAGAAAAAAATAAGTAAATAATATACCTTTGCTGAAATAGGCTTCATAAGATGTCTCGGCCATGCAATAAAAGTTTTGAGAGTTTGTCCCACAAAATGAACCTCCATAGGGAGCACAGGGACTCAAGCACTAGTATCTCAAATCTATTCAACCACCACCCTTACCAAACCATCCTACATGCATACGTGGTGTATGGTTGAACCCCCTCATAAACTTTCCCAATGTCCACTAGTTGAAGAGGATCCTTTTGAATGTACAGCTCATACTAATCAGTGAAATTAGTGTGAGTCTCATCTCCTGATGGATCTAGAATAGCAGCAACAGTACAACTCCCCTTCGTGCTGACACAGATAGCAAAAGGTGTGGGATAAGGCTTAACAAGAGTAATTTGTTAGGAAAGACCTAAAAATTCTAGCCATTAGTTGAACTCTCGTCTCAATTTCTCTATAACCTCCTATGTTATCTTTTATGCCAACTGCTCCATCACTTACTGGCTGATCGATGCAGTAGTGTGGGAATCATGTGAAGGAGGTCCAAAAAAATACCAAATCCCCACATTGACTCTAGTAGTATGAACACAACCTAGGTGCTTCGATCACCTAATGGCAGTTGTCAGTATATCCTGACATCAATGAAGAATAAAGGAACCCTATGTGCTCTGCTCAAACAAGGATTCCTACAACCAACAAATAATAATTTTGGAAGACAATTTGTAGGCTTGTAATAATTAAAATTTGAAAAAAAAATTAACTTATAATCCTTTTAGCTATATCGCATGCCTTCTACGTAGTATAATTGGCCTTTGGTTCTATGTAGGCGTGCATCCATTTCTGGGGGCGCGTGGGTGGTGATGGAGGATCAACAACTGTTGCTGAAATAGATTGGGCTAATTCTTTTTGTTTCTTCAACTTATTCGCCATCATCTTCTTCTTAAGCAAGCCATAACCCCCACGAGACAATTTGTGGGGGGTGTTGTTCTTTTTCTGGATGGCCTATACCTTTTTCTTATTCCCTGTTAAAAATAACGAACTATTAACTTTATTCAAATAATAAAATAACATATAAATGACATTTTTAAAAACAATAACCCCAACTAACTACTTAAGAATCATCCATCTGACTTTGAACAAACTATTGTCATGTTTCCTCATCAAAACCATATTTTTGACAAGGAGATATGTCTTTCTTATCCCCAAATATGTACTTACTAGTGAGGTTTATCTTAAATTGACTCCACTTTGTAGCCATAGATGAAAACGTCTTCTTCTTCATGATTTCTGTCTAAAGAATATCAATGGTGGTCTATAATACAAATCAAAATTAAAGAGTTGGTGTATAACATTAATAGGGTTAAATACAATAGAAACCATAACTTAGATTTATTGTGGGAAATATTGTAATATCCTACCAAATCAGATTTTTTTAGCCTCAGTTACATGATCCCAATCAGTGAGCAAAATAGATAGCTTTGATCGAGCTTAGATCCCCAAATAACTATTGAATTTACTTGCATTTTGCCCTAAAGCTCTACGGGTCTAAGGATGCATATCAACTCATACTTTCTCCTCAACAACTTGCCTAATGGCCATATCTCTCAGTCATGTGGCTTGTCTAGTCCGTTTTTGTGTGGACTGTGAAGGAAGGCTGCTAGATGGATCGGCCATGTGCCTATTTAGTTAAAAAAATAACATAAGTCAATAGCAAGATAAAGAACATCTCTAAACCCTTAATAAATAAGAATGCCATAAGCAATTTTATATAAAATCTGGCAGAGCTTCCTCTATTTTTTAGTATTTTCCCTATATACCTATTTACATGTATCACAATACCAGAATATCATACAAGGCCCAACTAAGCTCTATGTGGCCAAGTATGTAAACACATTGGATGTAGAAACACATATATAAAGAAACTTTACACTCCCAATTAATAATACATTCACATGTTTTTTAAAGAAAATATATCACCAAATGGTTATAAAAACAATTTATTAATCCTTTATGCCCACATTATTAATCCTCTAGAAGCAAAAGACAAGAAAAGAAACAAGATCAAATAATATACAAACAATTCAAGAAAACAATAATAAATTCATTATGTGTTAAGGAAGATATTATGTACCTTAACAAAATTAGGAACTCGAGGTCTACTTCTTATTTTCCAACAATTGCTTTTTCAACAACTCCACTCTAACAAGTGAAGTAGTGTAACATTTTAGGCATGCATCAAAGGAAAAACCAAGCTCATAGATAGTATCAACATTTTTTATATAACATTTAAGTACCATTGTTCATCAATTACAAAGAGAATGAAAAGAGTTGAAGTAGCTATCACTGGAAAAGTATCAACATGAAAATAGGCAAATAAAATTCAATACTAAAAAATTAAATTTAATAGTCAAAAAATAGAGGTAGCAACAAGTTTCACAACAATGCAGTCAAAGAAATTACAAGTACTTGAGAATATTATTTTCTACAAGAAATGAAACAAGTTTCACAAGTAATGCTGGGGTAGCAATAGTTCTTATAGTAAGTACTGAAGCTGGAATTGCCCAAACAGTTAAAGGAATGTAGTAACAACCCTGAAAATCACTAAACAAATATAGTAGTAGAGAGTCACGTTATCGTTGTCGGGGTAGCGTTGTTGCAGTGCCACGATGGTGTTGTCGTAGTCACGATGGTAGGTTTGGAGAGCAATGGTGGGAGTGATTTGAGTTTCACAGAAAGGGGGGGAAGGTTTGTGAGAGTGATGAGTTGTGCAAAGTGAGTTTTGAAACCTTATTACATCGACTATAAATATAACCAATGTAAAATAGTCCCTTTTAAATTGGTTATCTTTATAATCAATGTAAAATATGTTATTTTACATTAGTTATATATTAATCGATGTAGAAACTTTAAAAAAATTACAAAATTGCCATAGCTTTTTTTTTTACATCGATTACTAATGAACTGATGTAAAATGGTATCGTAAAATGATTATTTCCCACTAGTGATTCAAGCATTGCACCTCACAATTTGACAAAAACAACAACTAAAAGCAAAATTATCCTACATGCAAATAGGTTTGATGTGTCTCACCAAAATATTCATCAAATATTCTAAGAAACTCTAAAAATTATGGGACCAGTTAAGTTGAAAAGAGGACACTTAAACTAGGTGCCTAGCAAAGAGTTTGTCTTAATGTAATCAAAGCAGTTAACATGAGATTTTCAAAGACAGGATAGATGTTGTCTAGAATTCAGCAATCATACTTGGCATAATTTTGAACCTTTAACTCTATCTAGCCTTAGATAAGGGTTGGTAGATGGAGGAAGGTACAATCAGACTTTTTTAAGGTGTATAAAGAGAAGAAAAACAATCCTATCTCATGGTTCACACAGTACCCTTCACAATTAGGCACAAGCAATCACTTACAACAAAATTGCCCTATACCTAACGATATTGAACTCGTCTCATCAAAATATTAAACAAATATTCTAGGAAACCGTAAAAATTATGGGACCACTTGGGTTTAAAAAAAACACTTAAAGCTAAAAGACTGCAAAGGGGCGTGACTTGATTCATTAAGGGCTGTTTACACGAATTAATCAAAGTCAAGGTAGAAAATGTCCAAAATTTAGCAAACATATTCACAACTCAAAGCATTGTTTCTTTATCGTTAATTTGTGGCCTATAAAGTAGCTTAATGAGCTAATTTACCTTATAGCTCCGTAGCACGTCAGGAGTTTATTTTAAATCCCAAGGCTTCAGTTAATATACATAAAGCAATAAGCATACAATTGCATCCATAGATCACAATTCTAATACAATACACAACACAATACAAAAACATAATTTCAACACATGTTGTTATAAGTCATCAGCAACAAGGTGCCCGTAACTGACTCTAAATATCCACATAGCATAGGCTATCTTACTACCCCATTACCTTGGTTGGTAAGGGGTTCGTTGGTCGTGATTTGGGCTTTATTTGTGCTCCTTGCTCTTTTTGCCTTAGAATTTGGGATAGGTGTAATTTTTTTGCTTAGGAGTTTGATTGACAATTAGGACCTATCAAATTGAAGTTTATGAGGAGTAGAATAAGGAGGTGTCATTGCATATAGTGTTTGGAAGCCCAAAGGCTCATGTGCAAGCCCTAGAAGCTCACGCCCAAGAGAGAGAAAAAAGAAGAAAATTGCAATTTCGACTTACCTTTGGTTTCTAGACGTCAAAAGGGTTACTCTAGTGCAATCCAAGCTTCAAAAGTGAAACGAAAACACTTCCTACAATTTGAAAAAGGCTCGATTTTGTGGTAAGAAAAAAGAAAAGCTCATGCATATGGGTTTGGCGAAGGGAACCGTGACAAGGAAAGGTGGATGAGTGGCAGTTTAGGCTTAGTCGTGGTGACCCCTGGTGGTTGTGGGTGATAAGCCACGGTGGGGAGGCGAGTTATGAAGATTAAAGGTGAGGAGGAAGAGGAACAATGACAAGAAGAAGAGAAACACATATATATGGCTTGAAAGAGATAGGAGAATGAATGGGAGGTTCTGGTGTGGTGCACGTATGAGTTTAAGTGAGAGTAAGAGAAAGATGTAGAGGTTTATATCAGGTTGGGTAAGGAAATAAGAAGAAGAGTGTTGGGGTAGCTTAAAGCAATGGCGCGAAAGAATAAAAGGAGTGGGTTTGGATTGTGTGGTGTTATGATTTTAGAGTGAAGGATTGAAGGAGAGAGAGGGGTTTATAGGGCTTTACAAATTTTAGGATAATACTAGGTGATTATTTAGAGTTAATGTTGGGCATGGGATGTAAGTATGGCAACTTAGAGGTGTGGAGGGAGTCTAGTTCTAGCTCTTGAAGGTTCAGGACACATCCAATTCTAACTTGGGCAATTAGTGGTTTAGAATCACTAACCGTCACTGCGCTACACTATATGCATATTAATAAAACTTTTACAATAATTAATTTAAAGAAACCGTAGTTAGTAGTGAAATACTTGTTTAATAAAAACTTTAATTAAAACTTTCATTTGATAAACTTGGGCATCTTAGTATATAAAATAGGTAGTTGTGGTAATTAATAGTTTTTAGTAACATATTTTAATTCAATAAAATATTTGAGATATAATTATTTTAATTTTTAAATCTTAAACAGATAAATAAACTAGTATGAAGAAAGATATTAGTAATTTATATTTATACTTTTCTAAACCTTATTCAATTTGAAATCCGTATTTGATACACTTCAACATCTTATCACATACAATAAGTTGTTATAGGAATCAGTAGATTTAAAACAATATACCTTTAGCCTAGCAAAACATTAGTAACACATTTGTCTAAACCTTCATTTTAATTAAACTCTTACTTAATAAGCTTTCATAAACACTTTGGATTTTTAGTAAACTTAGCTAATAATAAAATACTTGATTTAGGGAAACTCTATTTTGTAAAGCCTTTATACCAAATTAGATTTTAAGAAACTTGGATAGAAGCAAAATACTTGCCTTAAGTGAAGTTCTATTTTAATAAAACTCTTGTCAAATAAACTTTATTTTAGAAAAACTTATTTTGTGTGTGTGTGTTTTCTCAAAACCAAGGAAAACTATTATTACATGTAATCACTTTATTTTAAAAAGATATAAGAGTCTCAATAAAGTAGCCTTCAAAATTAAATATAGCACTTAGAGTTTAATCATATTAACTAGAAATAAACATAATACTCTACAAAGGCTTATTTTATAACCTTTGGAAATATAAACAACTATGTTAGCAAAGATGTTGAAATCAAAACATATATCTGTATGAATGCACTCATAGAAGCTTGTGAACTCACAAGTTCTGAAAAAGGCAAGTACTTGCCCTTCAATAAGGCACAAGGTACTTGGTTGGGATTCACTTACCTAGGGTTAAAAACTAGGATGTTACAATTAGTTTAAGGATGCTTTAATCATTTGTTTTTTTTCTTTATGTCTTTATTGTGATCTTGTTGACATAAATTTGCGTGATAAATTTAACTTCTCCCTTCTCTATTCAAATAATCTGTTCCCTAATTGTGCCCTCATCCTTGTCTCACCAATAAAAAATTGACATGTCATTTAGAATATTCACTTATATTTTTTAGTTTGCCTACATTGCCTTTAAGCAAAATTATTTTAAATGACATGTAACTTTTTTATTGGTGGGACAGGAATATTGAGGACATAATTAAAGGACAAGTGATTTGAATCCCATCATATATTCAAATCACATGTTCCCTAATTGTATCCTCATTCCTGTCCTACCAAAAAAAAGTTACATTACATTAAAATGATTTTGTTTAAGGGGTTTAGAAAAACAAAAAATGCAAGTAAATAACTCACCATGACTTTCCTACACCCCAAATCCTCCTAACAACTCTTAAGGAAGAGAAGAAAAATTATAATAGTTAGCCTTTGTTTGAAAGTTTTAAGGAGAAAAAGAGAAGGCAAAGGAGAATCAAGTGTTTTCATCACAACTCCAAAACTTTTCCCTTCAAATTAGGGATTAAGAAGAGAGGAAAATGGTTTTAAGTTGAAGGACTGCTATTAAATAAGAAGAGTCCTCGCACAAATTGATACAAGACCACATGTTTATATTTTATTGTACAAAAGTTAAATAAAAAATTATAAAAAATAATTAATCTAATGAAACTCACACATGTGTTTATTTTATGGTTTTCATCAATTCAATTTGAGAAACAAATTTGTACAATGAAGCATTTCATTTTCAAGTTAAGTAAGAAAATATGATTATCATTCTTTTTTCCTTAATTTTAAGTCACAAACGTAAGGGAATAGGAGTTTCCTCCATTCCATACTTAACATCTAAACAAGAAAATTAATGTAAATATTGTTGGTCAAATGTTTTTGTTGACAAGTAATATATTAGTATGAGGAATCTCAAAATATTATTCCATAGATATTATTTTTAAGGACTAGTTTGACAAATTCCCTGATTACTCGGGCAAATAAAAAGATTATAATAATATAAGATTTAATAAAGATAAGAAAGAATTAATTAAAAGGATGCAGAAAAATTATAAAAGCATAGTAAATCACAAGTAACAATTTAATATGGGAGAGTCTAAGCTATTTATTTTCACCTATATGATCACTAATGCATAACCTAATGAAATTAATTATTTTTATCTTTTAATTATTTATCACTATATTTATTATTGTTATAATTTTCATATTTAATTATTTACATTTTTTGCAACTTTTTACATTTTAGAATTTTTTTTGTTACCATTTTATAGGTTCAAAACCAACATGGTGTGGCATTGTTGATAGATAATTTTATCCCTTAAGCATGTGGTCAAGAGTTTGATCCTCGAGTCTGTGTGTATGAAAAAACATTTGTTGGGAGAGGTCAGCCTCTAAAATGGATCTCAATACTTCGAGGGAGTAGTCCTTAGTTTCCAGTTGAGCTATACCTTGGGTTCACCAAAAAAAAATGTTATAGGTGCAAAATATCCACCAGTTTTGTCGATAATTGATCAACAGTTAGGAAGTTTGGTAGGTCACCTTTAGTAGAGTCTTCTCTCCTAACCATTTTTTTCACCCACAAGATTCAAACACAAGACTTTGCTTAAAGGATCTGAACCCAATTTCATTTGGACCAAAGTAATGTTAGTACATTTTGAACTTTAATTGGTATTTTTTATCTGTCATTAATTATTTAATTTTTGTACCGAGTTCTAGAAATAATTTATTATTATTTTGACATTTTATAACCATTACATAATATTCAATTTTAACTACATATAATTCTGCTATCATTATATACCTTTTGTTTATAATTATTTACTTTCTGTAATAAACTTATTTATATTTTTGTTGTTAACTTCTACTAAATATTTATTTCTATTTTCATTCTTTACTTTCTATTTTTTAATCATTTCTAACTATTTTTATTCTTTTTTTTACCAAATTTTATGATTTCTTTTACCCATTATTTTCAATGATGTCTTTAATTGTTTTGAATTTTTCTATTTACTATTATGATTCTACAACTTATTTTCACTTTACAACTGTTTCTAATTCTTTCTCTGCAAATGTTTCTAATCTGCTATTTATTTTACTCATTTTTAACCCTTATGTTGATTGTATTAGTTATCTTAATATTTTTGTTAATTATTCATTTTCTCATCCTTAATTATTTTACTAAAATTTATTTATTTATGGCTAGATACTGTCTACATTCTAGTTGAACTAGTTATCATTTACGTTTTATATTACAAAATAATTATTTCTTATAATCTTGGCACAAAATATTTTAGAGGCTAAAAAGGAACTATATTTACTTGATCTTAAAGGGGAGTTGACTTGTTTGAATAAGAGTGAGGTATTGAGGTGAAGGGAAAGTGTATTACAAATAAACTCACAAGAATGGAATGCAGTTTGTTATAATAGAAGTCCAGAGCTAGATGGTTAAGGAAAGGGAACTTAAATTCTAAATATCTTTATAAGTTTGTGGTGAAAAGGAGAAGGAGGAATAAAATTCTATATCTAAATGTTGACTCTACTAGGATGGATGGGGTTGTGATTTTGAAAGAAAATATAAAACAACACTTTTGTCGCCACTTTATGGGCAAGAATTTGGATAGGCTATGTTCTGGCCATTTGTCTATTCCAAAACTCACTGAGTTAGCAAATCAGGAATTGATTATTCCATTCATAAAGAGGTGATAAAAGATAAGGTATGGGACTGTGAGAGATCAAAAGCCCAATACCATCTGGTATTAATTTCACCTTAATTAAAGACTTTTTAGAGATGTTAAAAAATGATTTTGTTGCATTCTTAATACATGCCAATGGAAAATTGGTTAAAGGCTCTAATAGCTTCTTTATTGTGTTGGTGCCTCGAAAAGACTTTACATTTTACAATTTTTAAGAATCAAACAACATTTATCAATGGTAAACAGATTTAGGAAGGAGTGCTTGATGTGAATGAGTTAGTAGATGATGCAAAAAGAAGGCAAAAGGACATGTTATGCTTAAAGTTGACTTTGAGAAGGCATATAATTATATGAGTTGGGGGTATTTAGAGTATATGATGATGCTGATGGGTTTTGGTGCAAAATGGAGGGATTGGATTAGAGAAGATTGGCCTTTTTTAGCAAGAAAACATATTTCGCTCGGTGGTTGAGTTGTCCTTTGAAAGTTAGTCTTGTTATCCTTACCGATTTATTGACTTTCCTTCTTCAAGGCTCTTAAAGGTATTATCTCTTTACTTGAATATCTCTTTAAGCATTTCTTATAGAATTAGGAAAGTAGCAAAAATGTTTATTGGGTAGCATGCTACACTATGTGTTTGGAGTAGGAGCAGGGTTGGCTGAAAAATACATGTTTCGCCCTCAAATAAGCCACTGACTTGGGGGCAACTGTTCTAGGTTGATTCAACACCTAAAGTTTCCAAAAGCTATCAACCAATATTGACCCAATTAATAAACAAATGAAACAAACCTTTTGAACCTTACACTCACACATAGACTAACAAAACCTAAAAATATCATACAACTATAAGTGGTAATCAAGGAACAAAATGATTACAAATCATTATGTTATCATGAGAATTTGCATAGTCATGGATGACAATCAAAATAGTATTATATATGGAGAAAACCTTAGCCAAGGTACATATCATTCTCCATTTCCTACTTCTTGACTCTAACTCTTATTAGCTTAAGCATCAAAGTCCTTACAGATGACATCCACCATTGTTGATGTTCAAAAATGACCAATGGTGAATATATAGAGTTTCTACAATTTAAGACATCATAAGCCTCATTTTCAACCACAATTTCTTATACCAATAATTTTACATTTACTTCTTTCTCAACCTTTGACTATTAGCCCTTAAATAGTGAACTTTGGTGCTTTTGATCAAAGAGATGGTAATCTTTTTCTTTCTTTTTTTAATTATCACAACCTAGCTATCTCTCTATCAAGGTAGTCAAAATCACGAGTTCAATCATAAACTCATACAACTTTGTAATTTTGCATGCCTTGGATCATCCTAATCACGTTTTACATTGCAAATTCGTTAGATTGGCAAAATCATCGTATAAACTTGCATAATTGTGGGATTGTGCGTGTCCAAAGATATTGCTTGTTTTGTACCCATTTGTGAGTGCTAACCTTTTCTAGCTTTTGTGTACTCCCTCAGACTCTATTTTGTTAGTTATGCCAATGGCTTTCTCCACTACACCAAAGGGCCTTCTTCGTTGCACTTAAACCCTTTTCTCTATTGCATCAATTTTTGCCCAAGTTTGTTGTCCTCAAGTTTCTATTTCTCTACAGCTACTTGCATTTCTCACTTTCTATAGTACACTACTACATAGGTCTCTTTTTTCCCTTTTATTTCTTCTCTGTTGCATCACTTAATGAGCTTAATCGTTACCCCTTCCTCTACCAATGTTGTTGTTGACTTTAGTGGTGCCTTAACAAAAGGTGTGCATTTAAAACAGTGGCCGAATATGCTATTTAAAATAGAATCGATGTAGCTTGGAAGCATGACATTTGTGTTAATAGAGATCCTAAAAGTTCTTCAAATATTGTCAAAAGATAATAACTAGAGGGGTTTACTACTTGATGGATCACTTGGTTAGAACACAATAGGAAGTTGGATCAAGCAAAAGTGTCAATGATGAAGTGAAGATGGAAATGTTTGATGTTGTTTTGGGTTTGTAGCAAAGTTGAGCAAGAAATCAAGCTTTGATGAAGAGGAGGAAGGTGTAGAAATTGGTGAAAAATGGAACAACAATAAAGTGGAGGATGTTGACAGCTCCAAAAAAAATTTTAGAAGAAGGGAATCAACTTACAAGCCACCATCAATAACATGTTTAGGAAGAATTTGAAAAAAGATGTGTAAACCATAGGGAAACACAAGAAAGGGATTGAATTTTGTTTTCAAAGATTTTTGCAAATCTTTTTCACAAACTAAGTATCATCCTCTAAAAGATGAGTGAAAGACTTAATGAAAGACAAAATATATTTTATGTGAGTAAAACTTAATAAGCAGTTTTATATCAAACAAAACTACTTTATCTTAATCCAAGACTATGTCCAGTCCTTGGTATCCCACCAAGTTTTCACTATCAACAACACAATTACAAGTATTCTTTCCAAGCCTCTCAAACTCAACAACAAGTATTCTTTGACTTACTTCTCCAAGCAACAACACAAGTATTCCTTGAACAAAAAGCCTCTTCAAGCTCCAACCAATTTCATAAAGAAATAGTAAAGGGTAAATCTCATTGACTACTTCATCTTAGTAAGATGGATGTACAAGTTTAGGCACTAGTCTCTTATTTATCACTTAGAGATTTTTACACTTAGAAAAACTTAGCACACAAAATACTCAAGATCACGATTAAGTGTGACACTCGTTCATATTAGACACAAACCGTATTTGCATATTTATTTATTTACTGAATTAGTTATTATTTGAAAATGCGAGTAAACTTTTTTTATTCATTTGAATTTGTTTTGAGTACGTAGCCTTTAAGATAAGAAAACAAAAAGTAAAATAAAGCTTGGAAATGAGAATGAACGATAAAATAAATAATATCTATATATATGAGTCAAGTTATACAAAAGTCCTAGTCATCACTAGGTACATTACCACCATCAACTAGATACATACATCATCATCAGCGAGATACATCATGAACTCAAAACATATAAAGTCACATAGGATACAGGGAGATAATCAAAATTGTAGAACACAAAGATAACACAAGAAGGGGGGTTGAATTGTGTTATAACAAAGTATCTTTAAAACTTTTTTCAACAATATATCGTCTAAAGGATTAAACAAATGAATTTTCAAAACATTTTAAAAGAGAGACGAAAGCTGAAAAGAGATCACAAAAAGTACATAAGAATTATATTGGTTCGTCTCACTTCAGAGACTACATCTAGTTTTTGGTAACAACTAAGTTCTACTAACTTATCAAAGTTACAAGTATTCTTTCAACAAGCTTCTTCAGGCTCAACCTAAGTAGTCTTTAATTTGTCTCTTCAAGCAATAACCTAAGTATTCTTTGAAATAAAGCCTCTTCAGGCTTCTACCAATTTCTTAGAAAAAAAGGTTAATAGTGAGTTATCTCACTGAGTTTAACATCTAACAAACGAGTATACAATGAAGAGCAAATAGAAGTTTTACAAATAAAGTATATGAAATTCAGAGCTTTTTAAAGTTTTTCGAGTAGCCAACCTCACTAACTATTGAAAATGTGATTTCCTCTTCTATTTATAGACTTATCCAAAAAAGTGTTTGTTGTGAGTTGTTTGTGGGAGACAACCTACGTCTGGTGGAAAAGAGTTGTTGGAGCATTTAATGCAGCATTTAATGCCTTTCACTAACTTGTCATATTGATAAGATAACGCAGTCTACTTATCTTTACCATTCTCGTACTCTATCTTGTAACAGTGGACATATATATACTTTTCATTCTAACATTCGCATGCATATTCCTTCTTTTACGTGAAAAATATGTTTTCCTAGAGAGTAGGTGCATAGACTTTATTTATTTCGAGATTGTTTACGCTTTTACAACTGACCAGTGTGCAAATCGTTAGAACATCGTTTGAAAATAGTTAGTTACATAAACTTTGAAAGAAGGTTAAAGATGATATACGAACAAAAGATCACACGATAGCGAGCATAAGATCTTCGAATGACTAGACGATTGTTGAAAAAGCTCTTTTTAATTGTTTGTTATTATCAAAACATTTGAGAGTTATAAAATTGTCCTTTGTCTTAACAAAAATATACATCAAAAAGATACTACCTACCCTTCATATACATTAAAAGGGTCTAACATCAGAGCAATGTCTACTATTTAACCTATCCCATGTACATCAAAAAGAGGCAACACCAATGTATTACTAGTCCTCATCTGTTTAAGTCTCCTCTGAGTCATGCTTAACAACATGATAATTGGACACTTAATGTGGTGACCCAAGTCCTGATGATGCTAATGAAAAGGAGGTAGCCCACCCATTCGCCGTACCCAGCCAGTAGGGACTTTGCAAGGACGACGTCATGAATGGCTCAACTCCCTTAGCCAAAGAAGAGGGCAAAGGTGGTGGCGATGCATAATAGAAGTTTGGTAGAGGCGTAGGTGCCCCAGGTATTCCTTGATACAAAGCTTCTTTAGGCTTCCACCAATTTCACAGAGAAATGGTTAGGGGTAAATGTCACACTAGACTAGCGTCTTATCAGACAGATATACAATGAAGTTCAAGAATTTATTACAAGAAGAATTTGTTTAAAATTACAAATTGAGAGAAAGGAGAATTTTCCAAGAGTTCCATCAATTTGACCGTGATCTTTTGTTCTATTTATAGAGTTCTCCCAAAGTGTCCATTGTGAGAACTTTTAAAGACATCCTTCGTCTGGCGTTGTAAAAAGAAGGAAATAGTTGTTGGAGCATTAAATGCCGCATTTAATGCTTTTCACCAACTAGTCACACTGATAAGATAAAGTAGTCTGCTTATCTAGCCTTTCTTGTACTCAATCTTGTTGCAGTGGACATGTTTTCACTTTTTGTACTAATAACCGTATAACAATTCCTTCCTTTTAGCATAAAGTTATACCTTTTCAGTGATAGGTACGTAGACGTCTTCTTTTTTGAGAAGATACATGAATTCCAAAATTAAAAAGGTTCTCATCTCTGAATAAACAAATTATTCAACATATATCATCTAAAGGAATTAGTTACCATAACATCTTTGATTTATAAAATACATGAGAACATATGATAGTGAAAACATATAGCAAAAGCGTGTGATCAGACGATTAAGCATTAGATTATTTGTTATTATAAAAATGAAGCAAGGGTCATAAATTCTTCCTTTGTCTTAATAGGATTCCTCACCTTAAAATTGCTTGAAAATCCTCTTTTAAGACTTAATTTCGCAGAAAATGCAACAACAACAAATAACACACAAACCCTAGTGTGGCAATCCAATCCAATATTCAAGAAATCCACATAAGAGTATTCAAAGTTCAATTTGACAAAGTTCCATTGTAAACTAGTATTTTGACTAAAACTAAAAAAAAATGGACCCATTTTATAAAGAATCCATTGGATTTGAATAGGATCTAAAACAAAGTAATTGATTACTTTGCTTTAAATAGTCAATTACTTGTTCCTATAATGGATTACTTATATCATAAACTCAATAATGTAATCAGAAAGGGGTATACAAGCCAGTCTGCCCATTTAGGCTCGGCCCGCAAAGGCCCTCAACTTAAACGTTCCGAGCCAACCCAAACTGCAATATAAATGGGCCAAGTTTTAGAAGCCCGCATCCGCATCAGATAACCTGCAGGCTAACAGGCCAATCCGCAGCTCGCAAATAAAAAGTAAAAAATAAAAAATAAATGTGGAAAAAAGTGAAAAAATAATAAACATAAAAATAAATAACAAAAAAATTGAATCAAATCATCAATCCAACCATTTAAGTATCAAACATTTTTTAGTTGATTAACCAAGTACACCAACCAAATATAAAATTGAAAGTCTTCATTGTTTTCTTCTTCCCTTTCTTCTCAACTTGCTCATCCATGAATTTTGTTTCAAGAAAAAGAAGCGGTGGTTAGTAACTTAGAATAAAAAAATTATTTCAAGCAACAATTTAAAGCATTCCACCTAGTTTTGCCTCGATCTTTATGAGGTTAGAATTTATCATTAAGCTACATGGGATCGTTATGCCTACCTTTGTTTTTATGACCAGGGGCAAATTTAGCCTATCTATTCTTGACAAATAAATGCTTCTATGCAATGTTGTAAGCTTCTGCCTCCTTTTTATAATATTCTTCACTCAAATAGAGTGGAAATCTTGGCATCACTACTGATCTCCCACACTCCTCTCCAACATATTCGTACATGACAACAAATGAGGTCTTTGATGATCTTAAGAAAAATATTTGTCCTTATAGTCTTTGTAAACTTGTTGAATGTTTTGAAAAAGATTCATTATTACAACAACCTGGAGCTCTAACACCAACCACTTGTCATCCAACTTAGACCGTCATGGTAAAAACATATGGTAGAATAACACTGCATTGTCTGTGACCTTAAATGGGCGCATTTTAAAAAAGCAACAAGGAATGCCCAACCATTAGGGTGCAATTACAAAGGGCACACCAACAAGTGGTTCAATACAACTATCTCCAAGTTGGTGTAGGGTAGTCAAACTTTCAAGTCTTCAAAAATCATTGTGTATATTGGAATAAGTTTAATGTACTCAAAATAAGGCTCTTTCCTCTTTTGCCATGGAGTGCATATTCGTCAATCATCCCCAAGAGCACCCATTAATCAAGCATCATTGTCACCCTCCTTTGTCGGTGTGATCTCCTTCTACAAGGATTCAAGGGCAACCCTATTATAAACTGACCACATACCCTATACTTCATAGTTTGCCCACCCTAGCTTTTCAATCTTAAGGGCTCAATGACGCTCTTAAGTGACTTGTGAATTTTTTGGACATTCTGTCTTATCTTTTGCTTATTCAAAAGATCATATAAATCATCATTAGAAGAGTTTGAGGGCAATGGTTATAGATACCTCAGAAAAAGTAGCACCACTTGGGCTACCATTAAAGCATTTTCCTTATTTGTATTGTCTCCGATCACTCAAAGATCAACTTGGATGTTGCAAATTTTCTATCTGAATATTTCAACCTCTTTAGTTGACTTGCTCAATACTTGATGTAGTACTACAAGTGCACAGTATCATCGAGTAATAAAAATATAGTTTTTTCCACAGGGATATGCGTTAGGTTTAGTGATTATCACTATTTAATTAAAATTAAATAAAAAAATTGATTTAGAGAATTTAGGTTTTGAATCATTTAAAAGAAATTGCAATTAAAAATTAAAATGAGCAAGTATTTAAAATTTAGGAGAAAATTCAATAATATAAAGACTTCTAGGATTAGGGGTTCACATATAGACTTCCTATTAACCTAATTTCTTTATCTTAATGCTCTTGTTGGTTCCCTTTGAAGGTGAATTAATCTAATGTGATCTTCGTTCCCTTTTAAGACATGGAGATGTACCTAATTGAATTAACCCTTACTTTCGTGGTAGCTATGTTCAATTAGGCCTTTTAGGTTCTTTGCTAATTCATTTGTTCCTTGAAAGTTTTAACCCACTTTCATGGTTTAGATCTAAGTTCCTCCCCTGACATCTTGGTTCACCTTTCAGTTCTTCCCTAAGAATCTATGATTATGAAAAATGTAATTTGGACGCTTCGCATAGAAAAATTCAACAAAAGATAAACCAATAGGAGATACCAAAGAACATCAGGATAATTTAATTATAATCAATAATTGTCTAGGGCTGAGCCCCAATCCTAGAATATAAGTGATTACTTACATATAGCTATAGAAAACAAACAATATGAAAAGAGAAGATCAAACCAAAAAAGAGAAAGAGACGAAGATAGCAATTATAAGCTCTCACTTTCTACAGTCAATGCCAACGTTCAAGATGATTAAACCAATCCTAAAAGGTCTATTAAAATCTTGGGCTAATTGGAGTCTAAGCCCAAACGAAATAAAAGTACAAAAATACTTAAAATAGGTCGTAGGTGACAGGTCATGGGCAAAAGAATTGATCACGAGTTGGCCGTGATCCTTGTTGCCTTAACTCTGGTGCGCAAACAGATTTGTTCATGAGCTAAAGGGTTGATCACAGGTTACCCGTGATCTTCACTGTTTGATTCTAATGTGCTCAACAGATTGGTTCATAGGCAAAAGTGTGTTGCACAGGTTTACCCTGTGATCCTTGTTGCTTGTGAAGAAAAGATTCAATCTTCTTGGTCCTTTGTTGCAACTCTTTTCAATTCAAGCTCCAACCAAACTTGATGCCATCATCGAGACTTAACATAAAAGATTTCCGTTAATCCTTGCATACTCTCCATGCTCTAAATCAAAAGGAAATCTACTCCTGAAACCAAAAGATGACTAAAACTATGACAAGTCCAACAAAAGAAAAAACAACTGAAATAACTAGAAATAGAACCAAAGAAGGCATAAATATGCAACATATCCTAATTATAATTCTATGTAAACATGGTATAAAATATGATGCATCAATTCCACCAAGAACAGTGGGTAATTGCTTGTAGTCGAAGGCTCCAAGAACTGTAGGAACATTTAAGTCACCTTGGCAACCTCTAGTGTGTTGTCTATAACCACTTATTTTCGCTACATGATACTAACCCATTTAATATAGGAATAGTTCAATTTTAATAAATTTTTTTATTAATTTATTTATGAAAATACATGAAATTTTTTTACAATTAGCATAACATTCATCAAAGTACCTTTGCAATAACTGAAGGATATATGTATCAAATTAACAACAAAATACAGTATTGTGCTCCATGACACTACATCCTATACATATATATCAAAAGATGGAGTATCTCAAAAAGGTGGATGTGTGTGATTACAAGAAGTGTACCCATCATAAATATTTACATCTGGAGCATACTGCTTGAGTTGGTTAACACGAACATACTACACCCTAGGGATATCTAAGATGAGAGTCGGGGTGAGATTCCACTGAAGGAGTCTATCATGGGGTCTACGAGGCTTAGCATAAGAAGTATAGGGGTGTGGGCCTCCATAGAATGTACATTGAATAGCCAAAGTTTGTGTTCCACATTTTCTCAATTGATAGCCAAAACTTGATAGATACAACTAGTGGAAAGGAAAGGGTTATAATCTCATTGAATACATAAATGATGATGATCTCACCAATGCAGCATGCTATCCGAAAATGCCACTTTACACCTCATCCTTGACCATTGTGTCTAACAGTGATGTCGACAAACCTAACATATAATATCCCTAGTAGTTGTAGTTCCCTTGGCATCTACAGCCGTGAACACCACATTGTAATCATAGCAGTCAAATAATACGTAAACAAGTATGCGAGGGTAAGCCTACGAAAAAACAATTATAGATACAAATGAAATTTACAAGCATCTCAACCTAAAACAATAATATATAATTTAAATCACAAATAAGGGATACAAGTACAATCATTACCAAATAATGTTCATACAAAGCAAATACGAAAATGATGATAGTCATGTAATGTATGCAAACTTAATTCCATGGAGAAATCTAAAATTGAGCGACCAGTCAGACGTGTCCTTTAACATGGTATAACAACAATAAAAGACTGCTTAAGTCACAATAGTGTCACGTGCCATAAACCATTGAGGCGACATCGTCGCTGAGCTAGTGTTCTTGAGTGGTAGAAATGGCTATAGTGTAAAAGGAATTCGCTGAGTGAAATGTTGTTCGTCGAGCGAGTGTTCATAAAAATCTAGGAAATTTTTCATAAGAGAGTTCGCTGAGCGAGTGTATGGCTCACTGAGCGAGTGTGGGGTATTCCAGAATAATAGGAAGCAATTCGGTGAGCGAATACTGAGCTCACTGAGCAAATTGGGGCCCTAGAAAGCAGTGCTCTCTGTTGCAAGAGGTTAGCTAGGTGAGCAACATGTTCACTAAGCGAAGGGTGTGTATAGATTTTGGCTGCTTTTTGGAATGGCTATTCGCTGAGCAAATAGATTACTCGCTGAGCGAAATGTGGTCGATAAGAATTTGGAGGAAGTCCTTGGAACGAATCCACTTAGCAACTCCAGTTTTCGCTAAGCAAGTGACTCTAATTCACTGAGCGAAACTCATGGTCGCTAAGCAAAAAGCCTTCGCAGGGGAAGCTGGTCCTCTATGAGGAAGGTCTTCGCTAAGCAAGCATGTAGGTTGCTAAGCAAATGCAATGTTCTATTGTTGATCAATTTTGAAAGTATAGTTGTGTGAGACATGATTAAGAAGGACTCCTAGTATGAGTCTAAGGTCAAAGATGTGAGTAGAGTGGTAGGTTACTTAAATAGGACCTCCACTTGTCGTACGTGTTGTTGCTTGGGTTTTTCCCATGGGATGTGGGCTGCTTGGATAAGGCCCTAGAATGGCAGGTTGCTTGGATTGGACCTCCACTGGTTGTGAATGGAATTGTTATATGAGGTTTCTCACGAGGTATGGACTGCTTGGATAGGGCCTTACTTATTGACCATGCTTGAGGCTGGATTAGGCTAGCTTGGTGTTGGTAGTTGTTGTTGGACCTCATGTGGTGTTGGTCAGGCCCACGTGGTATTGTGTTGCTACACATGTATGTATGTTGACTTGTTGTTGTTGAGTGGGTGTGGTGTTGTGATACATGCATGTCATGCATATGTTGTTGGCTGAGGCTGTGTGATGGGCCTCATGTCGTTATGCGAACAAGCACGTAAGTTGGATGATTGACAGGAGTTGCAACTCAGACGAGCCTCTAATCTAGTGCCTGGATAAGATGTGGGGTCT
The DNA here is from genome assembly GCA_004329165.1 of Spatholobus suberectus. NCBI lineage: Eukaryota > Viridiplantae > Streptophyta > Magnoliopsida > Fabales > Fabaceae > Spatholobus > Spatholobus suberectus. Next base: position 15,340,961 of record CM014733.1, read on the forward strand.
TAAATAGGCCTTCGTGGATGAGTGGATGGGTGATCCCTCAGGGGACTAAGGCAGTGCAGGCCTTAAGTCGTGGTGAGCCACCACCCTACATACACTTATCCCGACACACCACTAAGCTTATCTGCATATCAAAGTTTTGGCAATCCCTGAATGAGTGTAGGATCTTCACGTTAGAGGATAAGACCTGGCTGATCTCTCGAATGGTTGTGAATCTCTTGAGAATCGTGTCATCATGCATTGACATAATTGTGACAGATTGGGTGTGATATGGGGTTCTAGACTGAGAACTCTATCATATGAATAAATGCTATATGTATGTGTGTGCGTGTGAGTACGAATGTTGATAAATCTTATTGGTGGTTTCAGAATTTACATGCTATGCCTATTATTTTAGTAAGCTTACCCTTGCCTTGTTTTGTTGTTATTGGATATCTTATTGCTATTGTTGTGCTAGTGTGCCTGTGATGATTATGTCTTATGGTGTGGGAGCAGATGGTGATGCTTCGGTGGACCCAACTTCTTAGAGCTGAGGATGGAGCTGCGAGCTAGAGATATTTAGCTGGAGGAGCCGAGCTTTTGTTCTTTTTATTATGTATTTAGTTTCATTCTTTTGATGGAGTTGTATAGTGTGACCAGCCATAGGGAATGTGTTTTGTATTCCTCTCCCCCGTTGATGTATATTGATTTTTATATGGCTTGATGTTTTTCCCCTTTTTTGTTGCTGTTGACAATTGTAAAGATATGAATGTATGGTAGTAGGAGAGATGGATAAATCTCTCAACTAGCGCATGTTTTACATTTATATGTTATGATTTTATTTACCTAGTATAACAGTAAGAGTAGGATTAGTAGGATTGTTTAGTAGCAACAGTTGGATTGTTACAGGTTTCACCAAGCAACTCTCATAACCAACAAATAGAAGTCCTACCAAACAACATCAACCACAAAAGAATTCTTCTCCCTACGTTCATTGTTGTACATTACTTAAATTTTATGAAGGTCACTAGTATTCCACTAGCAAATTTGTAAATATATTAATTTAAAATAATTAAATTAATTTTTGCACCTCTAAAATAGAATTTAATTATCATAAAATACTCTTGTTTTCATAAAAGCTATTAAACTTCAAAAATGCACAATAAATCAAATGAATTAATTTTATCTTAGGAGTTTTATGATCATTTACTGTAGTTATTTTAAGCCTCTAAGAATTTTTCCAAAATTTTCATAAATCGTTTTGGGGGAAAATTACACACATACCCCTATTAATAAATTGCTAACTAGAATTAGTGTAAAATACATAAATTTATTATAAAAACCTTCAAATCTGAAACCATATGATAAATCTCATTAAAATATATTATTTTTAACTTATAAAATAATTTTCTAAGTATAAAAAGACTATTTTGTCCTTTTTACATTTTTTTCTCACAAATATAACATTGTTTGACTAATTTTTTCTTCCATTTAATTAAAAATATCAAATAATATCAAAATTTATTTTTGACATTTTTAGTTCAGAATTAATATATTGTAAATTTCTAAAACTCAAAATTTCATATTTATCACTTCTACAAATTAATTTGAATTGTCACTTTTTCAAATTAATTTGAATTTTTTATTCAAAACTATATTGTATTAAGCTCTTTCCTAGGAAATCTTTTTCTTCAACTTATAAATCCTTTGTTAAACTCTTTTAAGACTTAATACTAAGTTTAAACCATTGTATCAAGGTAGTTAAATCATACCTAACCACTATTTTAATCCAAAATTGCAATTTTATTAAAGATTAAGGCCTAAATTTTTACCTAAAGCTATAGATCTTTAGATAAGACTTTTAATAGTTAAATTTCTCTTAATCTCAACACTGTCCAGAAATTATTTGGCTTAGTTCCAAGCTTTAAAAATTATTAAAGATTAGTAGTTTAAAGATCTTTCACTATTTTGGTTATTTGGTACTTAAATCACTTCCAAACAACCCCACATCAAAGCTATATCTAAACATAGCATCAAAGCACATTTTTGAACACATTTTCAAGCAAGAAATACTCCTACAAAATAGCCACCAAATTCATTCAAGGAGAGAATCACCACAAAACACAAAAAGAGATTTTTCACACTAGTATAACATATGCATCTTAAGGCATTTTCAACCTCAAATCTCACCTCAACTACATGTTTAATCACTTAAAACAGCCACATGACACTTAAAACAGAAATATATAGTTTAAAAATGAATAAAATGAGGCAAGCTTCCCTAACTCCTTGAAGACACAAGTTGAAAAAAATTGAAGGTGTTAAGAATAATGTGAAAATGAGGCTATATTTCCCCATAACTAAATTCATCATCACCAAAAGGGGAATTTTCATGGACTAAATACTTAAGACAAGATTAGAAAAGTTTTAAACCAAGTAGATGAAGGAAGAGGAGAAGAGAAATAGAAGGAGAAAATGAGAGGTTTCTTACCAAAATAACTTAGAATGGTGACCTTTGGGAGGAGTAGAAGTACCACATTTGGACCAACTTGTCTTTGGTGTTTAAGAGGCTTTGGAAGAATGGAAGAAGAAGCAAATGAGGGGGGAATGACAATTGGGTGGTTTGGCTAGACCAAAGAAAAGAAAGGCCAAAATGAGTGAAAGTGTGTCAAGTTTGGTCACTAATGCTTATATAGAACTTAGGGTTATTTGGTCATTTCTCTTTGGCACAATTTTGGCTCTAAAATTTAAAATTTTACCCTCCTTTTTCTATTATAGGTTAGGCCAGTCCACATAAAATGGGGTTCCCAAAGTGCCTTGGGTAGCTGTCATTAGTGACAGGGTAATGTACTTGTAGTTTTGGGGTTTTATGAAAGTAAACTATGAAATGACTTGTAGTTAGGGATTTAGTTGCATATTAACTAAAGACTTGAAGCAAATTTTTCCTTGACAACTTGGATTAAGAAGGACATCCAACTCATAGGCTAGGTAGTAAGGTAGGTTTGAATTTTTCATAGTTCAAATTTGGCTTAAGAATTAAAAAGGAAAAGAATTGAATTTTTTCTCTGTTGGACAACAACACTTTTCTAACATGATTTTTAATGTTAATGACTTTGTCTAATGTATTTGTGACACATTAGAATCAATTGAGATATTTAGAAATAATTTTGTAAGGTTTGGATGAATTTTCTCTTTTTCGAAAAGCTTCTTTAAATATGTGTCGAAAACTAGATTAAAATAGAAGTTATTTTAATTAAGAACTTCAAAAATTATTGAAATTTCTCTTATAGTGCATAATTATAATTGTTACCAGCTAATTATAATTAATTCGCTAGGTTTCTTGACTATTTTCTCACTTTTACAATGTAGTCCTTCACTATTAGTTTGCAACTCAATTGATGCATGCATTTTATAACATGTTTAGCATAGTTTTCATTATTTGATTGCATGTATTTCATAATGGTTTAGGATTAGTTGTGTGTCTAATTGCATGAATTTCCCTTTTTGTATCTTGTTACACCTTTTCTTTGCTTGTTTTTGGTTTTAGAAAAATCTTGTGTAAGTCGCCCGAGCATGGGAAACAAGAAATTGAAGATTTGAAAGCCTTTTAAAGGATTTAAAGACCTTTGGGTCTTTAGAAGTCCACATGGAAGGCATAAAGGTCATCTTAAAGAGTTTGAGAAAGGAAAACTTAAAGAAAAATTGAAGGAAACCTTGCCACACCAAGGTGGCAATCACCACCAAGGTGTGGCGCACTTGTTAGAAGTTGCCCACATGTGCCACCCTTCTGCACATGTGCCACAATGCTGTGGGCGCACCTTTAGAGTTGAAAAATGCACCTCTATGTCTACCACAACGAGGTGGTAATCACCACATTGATGTGGGCAGATCTACCTTAATTATTTTGCGAATTTTTGCTTTCTTTTTGGGACTAGGCTTAAACCCATTGTAATTTTTAGTTATAATAAACATTCATAGGGATTTTATTTTATCTTTGAACCTTATTTTTACGAGAACGACGAGAAATTAAGGATTGCTCTCTTCTTCTTCAATTCTCTCTATGTTTGTTTTATGTTCTATGTGTGATCTTGTTCTTCTATTGATTTTTTTTCTTATTGCTTTATTAATTTATGCAAAATGAATTGGCCAATGTTTTTCATAACTTTAAGGATTTGGGGAAATATTGAAAGATGAACCCAAATACTAAACCCATAGGAAAGGAACTTAGGTCTAAACGACAAAAAGTAGGTTAAAGCCTACGAAGAAAATCTGAATTAATAAAAAGTTTAGTGAGTCTAATTGAACACAACAATCATAACAGTAGGTGGTCAATTTGATTAGATACCCCTCCATATTTTGAAAGAGAATAGAGGGTACCTTAGGTTAATTCACCTTCAATGAGAACAGGTAGAAGCACATAGGTAGCAAAATTAATTCGTTAAGCGTCATTGTGCAAAACTTGTAACATCTTATTTTTCCTAATGCATGATTAAGTTTTTAATAACTAAAAAGTGGAAATTTGATATATAAACTAGATGATTAAAAGAAATAAATGAATTGTTGTTATGTATAGTTTGTTGTATGTGATGATGGTTATGTGTTGTTTATTTGAAATTCGAGTTTGAATTTAGGAAACTTGAGATATGTGCTTGAGCTAATATGGGTGTGTTGTGAGTGTGATTTTTGGGTTTTAAGAGAAAAACAATTGAGTTAAATCGGTTTTGAGATAGTTAGCCAAAAGTCCGTGTGAGAGCTCTGAGAGGTTGAGTATAAAAAGAAAGGGGGAAGGATTTCCCTCATTCTCTCATTTTCTCTCTCTCTCTCTCTCTCTCTCTCTCTCATCTCTTCATCTCTCTCTATCTCTCTAAGATTTCTTGAGTTTGTGAACGTGTAAAGGAGTTGTAAACTTAGTTTAGCGCTTACGGTGAGAGAAGGAACAAATTTGTGGAAGATTTGGCTCAAGACACTAAATCCTCAAAGAATCTAAATTCAAATTTGGAGACTTTTAGAGGTAAGGGAAGCTTACACTTGGTTGATTTTGTGTTTGTGGATGTTAATATGCTGATTTAATGCTTTGGAATCGGTTGATTTCTATGAAAATCTTATGTGTGTGGATTTTGATACAAAATGGGTTTTAGAAAGGGGATTTGAGATTTGTGGATTAAATCATTATGTAATCGGTTAGAAAGGTATTAGAAGTGATTAAGATTGTGTTGCGATGCTTGTTGTTGATTGATTTGGTCAAAAATGGGTGTTGGTGATTGATTTGCGAAGAAAATAATCGAAAATCGCACCTAGCGATGGATAGCTCGCGCAGTCGACGGATTTTTCAGTTGCCAAAAGTTTGTCACTCGCTTAATGACGAAAATGCTCGCTGAGTGAGAGAAAAATAGAATTTTCTCTAATTTTTTATAATTTTTGTTGGTTATTAATAACTTTATTGACTCCTATGAATGTAAAATGTATATTTTAATATAATTGGATGTTCGAATGGTTTTCTAAACTAGTTTTTGTGTTTTTTATTATTATTATTGTTGAGGATTTGGTTGATAAGTTGTAAGTGTCTCGTTGAGCGAAACATATGTTTGTTGAGCTAGAATTCTACCTAAGACTTGGATGCTCTCTGGAATTAAGTTTGTTAAGCGAGACTTATACTCACTAAGTGAGAACCTTTGAAAGGGAGAGCGTGCTCCCTATATGAAAAGTACTCGTTGAGTGAACATATGGATCGCTGAGCGAGCGTGTAATTTTGTTTTGTTGTATGAGAATTTTCAAAAAGTATGTGTTGCTTGGACATTGTCTTATCTATTGACCATGCAAGAGGACAATTTGGGTGTGCATAGGGTTGATTTGGGGTTGATGATGATTGTTTAACCACAGATGGTGCTGAGTAGGCCACATGGGGATATGTCGATACATATATATATGATATGATGATTGTTGTGGTTGAGTTGATGGTTGTGGTGATATGTTGATACATACATACATACATATATACATACATAATATATACATACATACATATATAATACATATATATATATATATATATATATATATATATATATGGATATTGATGAATGATTTTGGTTGAATTGATTGTTGTGGTGATACATGCATTAGCCTGCATATGTTGTTGGCTAAGGTTGTGTGGCTCTCAAGCCGTGTGCGGGTAGGCATGTAAGGTGGATGGTGATTAGAGTTGGTATTTAGTTGGGCCTCCAACCTAGTGTTTGGATAAGAAGTGGGGTCTTAAAGCTGGGCCTAGGGAATAAATGGATGGGTAATCTCGCAAGGGGCCAAGGCAATGCAGGCCTGGTGTCGCAGTATACCACCACCCACATACACTTATCCTGACAACCATAAGCTTATCCAAATGATCAAAGTGGCGATCCCTGAATGGTGCGAGATGGCCATGGTAGGGGATAAGACCTGACTGATCATCCAGAATGTAGAAAATTTCTTGAGAGTCCTGTCATTCATACATTGATATATGGGGTTGACAACATAATGTGTGATGTTGTGTGTGCTATATCATTTCTTAACGATTTGGATTCCATCTTGGTATGTTGATGGTGTAAGAATATGAATTGTATATATTATATTGGTTTTTGTGTCGTAAGCTTATCCTTGCCTTGTTTTATTGTTGGTTGGATGTCTCGTTGCTATTGTTGTGTTGCTGTGACTGTGATGATCATGTCATTTTGGCATAGGAGCAGAGGATGAAGCTTCTGCAGATCTGGAGTTGAGGCATGGAGGTCTCCATGGTGATGGTAGAAGGCCTTTTTGGGTGGAGCTCTCATGGAAACTCTTTTCTTTTTGGTTTGATGTATATGTTCTATAGCTGACCAGCTATAGGGAGTTTGGTTTTGTGTTTCTCCCTTGGTGTTGTATATACATAAATAGGCCTGTATACAGAATTATTTCATATCTTGTATATTTTTAGAGTAACATGTGGATTGATTATTATTAAGTATCTTTATATATATATATATATATATATATGGGTTTGTTTGTAGTACTGTAGCGACAGAGAGTCATTACAAAACTCAATCCAAAAAATCTTCTCCTATTGAATTACATCCAATTTTAATTATTTGCTCAATTGAATTTTTAATACTTTCACTTCAAACCTAAAGTTCCAAAAATCAATTTCTTTTGTTTAATTTTTAATTAACTAGTGATAATCACTAAACACGCAATCCCTGTGGATATGATCATATTTTTTACTTGACAATACCATGCACTTGTAGTTTTTGCATATCACCAATCCCGATTTTGGTAGAACTTTCCACTGAAAATCACACTTAATTAAATTTTCAAGGACGAAAATTTAATTTTCTTTTCTTGTTATTATTTTCAATTACTTTTATACTTTGTTTGGATAGAAAGAGAAATTGAGAGGAAAGAATTAAAGAAGAAACAAATAGAAAGGATATTAATTGAAATGAATTATGAGTGGAAAAATATGTTGTTTGGATTGATGAAATTAAGGGAATGAAATAAGGTAATTTATTTCAATTGTTCGATTATGTAGACAAGTGAATGGAAACAAATGAAAAATATTATAAAAAGACGCTTTTACCCTTATTTTTAAAATGGTCTATAACACTTGTGAAAAAGTTGATGGTGGAAGACGGATCTGTCATGACTTCTATGTAAGAAACTTTGCACATTGAAGCTCCTCTCTTGCAAATTCTCAATCATAAACACAGTTCTATACTTTGAAACAAATCAGTTTTGTACAAAAGTTGAAGGTATAGGAAAATCTTTATGCAAGTTGTGAGAATGAGCGAAACAGAGAGTGAGCGTTTTTGTTGTAAGGGTAAACACGTCTAGCAACATTTGTTGTGCCTTTTCCATTTGTTGTGTCATTACAAATAATGATTATGCATAATGGTATTGAATACCTCAAATAACACTTGGTCAGCCACTTCAAATAAAGGATCTAGGATGGTTGCAATATTTTCATATGAATGAGATAGCTCAATCAAAGACAGGTATTGCTTTATCACAAGAAACATGCTTTACATATTTTGGAAGAAATTGGAATGTTGCGCAAGCTAATTAACACTAACTTGAATGTTAAGTTGTTATCTAATGAGGGGGAGCCCTAACCCAATCCTTGAAGATAATATTCAAGACTAGTTGGAAAGTTAAACTACTTGTGACTAGTCCAAATATTTCATTTATTGACAATGTGATTAATCGATTTCTTATTTCTCTTTATAAAAGCCATTGGGATGTTGTGGTTAAAATTTCGAGATATATTAATGAATCCCTTCTAAGAAGTCCACTATATGTATATAGAGTTCATTACTATTGCAAACACAAATGTAGATTGGGTAGGGCTCCCAAGTGACAAACCATTTGCTTTGAGTTATTGTGTTCTTATTGGAGGTAATACCATTTCATGAAAAAATAGAAAGCAAGATGTTGTTGCCAAGTCTAGTGTAGAGCTATGGCTCTCACCATATGTGAATTCATGGATGAAGCAATTTCTCTAAGAGTTACTATTTTGTAAAGTAAGTACTATGAGTCTCATTCTTATGCATCACTTCTAGTCTATTTCTTATGAGAGAACAAAGTATATCGAGATTGCCTATCATTTTATTCGTGAGAGGATTCCTTTTGGGAAAATCATTACATTAGTTCTGATGATCAATTAGCAGACATCTTCAACAAGTCACTTCGAGAACTAAGGATGTCTTACATATGTAGCAAGCTTGACACGTGACTTATATGCACCAACTATAAGGGACATGTTGAGATTAGGTGTGATATTTGTTGTAATATATTTGACTAGTTGTGTTAATTGTATTTCCCCATTTATTATTTAATTTTTGTACATACTTAGAATAGGAAACCTACTATATTGTTGATTCTTTCCTAAATTATAGGTTATCATATGTAGAACTTGTATTATAAATCATTGTGCTGAGAGGTCTCTCTAGCAAGTTTTCACTCACATCTGTGTTTAGTTCCTGTTGCAAGTGAAGAGTGTCTGCAAACTAAAAAAGATTGGGGTTTTGGGATAAAGAATTTAAAATTGTTCAGCATTAACTTGTTGGGGAAATGAAAATGGAAGAGAACCATAGAAAAATATGTCTTGTGGAACCTGTTTTTAACATCCAAATATGTTTGTAACAGTTCAATCTTTTTAGATTCAAATAGACCAAGCATGGACAAAATCTCGTCTTCCTGGTGAATGGTCTTTGCAATATTGAGTCGGGTAGTTTCTCCCGAGGCTAGTTCAATTCAAGACCTACTGTGCGTTTGTTTCAAGTTATCATTTTACATTTCCAAAAATATTATAACTAGGAATGTTATTCCAGTGTATATTTAAAAAGGTGTTTTGTTATATTTTAATATTTCTGAAAATATTTTTTTAAAATTCAAAACAATTTAAATAAAAAATAAGTGAAAATAAAAATTACAAGTGTGGTAGAAAATAACTTTTCATATTTCTATTGGAATATCACTTTCCTACCCCTTTATCATGAGAATGAAAACCGTCTATGAAATGGGAATGTAGTTTTTCTAAGAATTAAAAAATACTTGGAAATCTCTCTTCATGACTTTCTAACAAACATGAAAATAAAAATTTCCACCTTCATATTCTCAGGAACAGATAAAGATAAAATGAAACAAAGGTGAAAGAAGAAGTATTATCCTATTGACGATGATGTGCAGTTGATCAGAACAAGAATAAGCTTTCTTCAAGCTTCAATGTATATAGACTATTTTGTGTTTTAGAGGACAAGGATTCCAAAATTACTGATATAGGAGATTGGGTTGGCTGGAAATTTAATTTCAACGGTCCTTTTATTGTTTGGGAAGAAGCTACTTTGGGCTAGTTTTTGAATTCGCTTAATTCTGTGGGGTTGAAATTCGGTCTTGATGATGTTTGGAAATGAACTTTAATTGGATAGTTTCGGCATGTATACCACATCATATAATTATCACTTTTTATTAAATTGGAATCTGAATAGGCAAAAGTAATTCAATATATAGAAGATAGTGATTTCTTTCTCACATTTTAGAACAAGTTCTTTTCTATGAAGGTCTTGCTTTCTCATGACAAGTGATCCCAACTTGTTTTAAAAAAAATGTAATTGTGGAGAATCAACAGTTGTTGTGTGTATTTGGCTGTGAGTACATTAAATTATCTTCACATTATGTTATTGTCCAAATGTTTTTATTCCTCAAGACTAATTAAGGTTTAAATTTTTCATGTTACTCAGGTATCAGACCTTATTGAAGATAGATTTTGGTGTGGTTTTTTATTGGGTCTTGGTTATATTTCTCAGGTTGGTTCAATTGTCCTTTACAATGTCTTAAAATAGTTTGATAAAGCCCATAGACAGATTTTAAATGTACATGGATTAGAATATTCATTGTACTCTGAATTTAAATAAAATAATATAATAACTGTTCTTTACTGATTAAAAAGAAAAAATTGAAAGGCATATTTAATTAATGTAAAACTTTCTTCATATTTTGTTCTTATACAACATCATTATATCTTCACATATTTAATGTAAAACTTGAAGTATTACGTAGCTTGTACGTACACACAAATTTCGTAACAATTTTATATGATATCTTGCTGATGACGGTTCCATACGCAGAGAGAGGACAGTTTTGCGAATTTGGCCGATAGATTCTCATTTCAAATGTGTTTCTTTTTCATTCGTCACCACTTATGTCAACTCTTGTGTGCTCCATAAACTAATTTCAAATTTAATGTGATCGTATGCTAGAATCTACAAGCCTACGTGATTCTTTAGATCAACAAAAAAAGGGTGTTCATATACCAGATTTCGAATCACAAAATTTTCTTTGGCGAGTTCAAATAAATAACACACGCATATACTGCTAAACATTCTTAGAAAACTTATATGGCCCCATCAAATTATAAGCATACGCAATCAGATAAATTATGAAAATCGTGGAATATGTGCTCATTAACAATGCTTCACCACTAATATTGGCTTACTTTCGCATTAGTCCCTGACCTCAGTTTTTGTTCTTAATTGATGAAAGAGATATTATTTTGAGGTATTAGATGCTTCTCTTCTCCACTTTCATTCTCTGTATTTTATTAGCTCCTTCAAAAAGGAATATGGTATCAACAAAATAGTCCCATCATAAAGAAACCTATTAACTCACCTAATTTACAATATTCCTTATCTAGACATTCTCTCTAAAGGTATGCGTACATTGCATGTGTCACTAACCAAATGCCTTTCTATTATCGAAAGCATTATTATTAGTTTAGTTCTAAAGTCTGATCTTATCTCTGCTTTATGTCACTAAGAAATTAAAATTAAGTAGATATATTTACTTAAATTAACACATTGTGGCTTACTTATGGGGCACATATCCCTCAAAGAAAGGACGAACCACTATTACACTAAGGGACGGAAAAGGTTCAGATTAATGATTATATAATCTGAGAGAAAAAGTAAATTAAACTTTTTGAAACCTAATAGAATCAGAATCTAAGCTCACTTTAACTAAAACTTTTCATGCATAAATCTCATCCCACATACCTCAACGAGTAATATACAGCAAAGCAAGGTATACTCGTTAACAAGTCATATATGAAAGTGGCATTTTAAATTTCATATCTAAACTTTAAATATTTAATACACGCTTAAATTAGTTTGTTTTACTTTTATAAAAAGTATAATAAAAATCATGCAAAGAAATTTTTGTATGTAAAAATTGTTTCTGAGTACAAAATAAATTAATCTATAACACTTTTATTCTTATAAAATATAATACAAAAACTCATAATTAATATTTGATGATTAAACAACTTGATTTTATTTATCTATGTTAATATTTTGCTAAATTTATGATAAGTTTATATACATAATTTAAACTTAAAATATGTAAGTATTAGTGTAAAAATATTCTTTCAATTTATGTTGATATATTAAATTACTTTTTTAAAATGAAAAACTTATATAATTTTGCCATTAGTTTTTATTTGTATTTTTTGTTAATACTTTTTTCACTCAAAATTAACTGTATAGTTAATTGATATTTAATAATTGATATAATTTTTTATCTCAAGATAATTTTATTGATACTTGTTTACTTCATAATAATAATAAAGCTAAAAAAAAACACCCCTTTATATTATTACTGGAACTTCACCCGAATCACTTAATTAGATGAGCATATTGAATAGAAAAATTGTAAAGGGGGGGCGGGCGGGGGCGATAATTTCTTGAGAATCTCATATAGTATGGGTATTATATATATATGGGTAGATACCCGATTAGATAATATCTGTGTAACAATTAAAAGTTATATTTTAGGGTTTACATATACTGGCAATTGCTGTTATAATTGGAATGAAAAAAAAAATTCAATAAAAAAAAGTAATATTGATTGGTTATGTATCCATTTTTAGTTTCTTCTCTCATTATTTAACCAAGGATTTACATGCATCATTTCCTGTTACTAAATTTTATTTATTTTTATGTGCTATTTTTTAAGAAAAAATATATTTTATATTTTTCTTTATACACTAAGGCATCATTCATCCAACAATTAGAGAATAATATCTTTTGAGAAATAAATATTATTGAAGTAAATTTTATTTATCCTAATAAATTTTTTAATATTTTTTAACTTAATCACTTCAACATTAATTACTTTCATTTACATTTTTTTATTTATATGTGATATTTTTAAGGAAAAAGTTAAGAGTTTTTAATTTAATTATTGAGTTACTTTGATATATTTGTCAATGTAAAGATTTTTACAATGTCAATCAATATAAAATTATTTAGATAGAACTTTTAAAATAATTATTACAAAGTCAACAATTTTTAATCATACAATAATCTATAATTGAAAAATACTGTAAAAAAACATTTAGAAAAATTCTATGGTGACCTTTGAAATTTAAGGATTTTATTTTGATGCTGTTATTATGAAACTCTCTCTCCTTCTCTCTCTCTCTCTCTCTTAGTATATTCAAACTCATTTAACTATTGGCCCATAAAATAACTGTGCCAAAATCCTTAGTTTTTTTTTTTTTTTTGGATAACCAAAGAAAAAATCCTTAGATTTCTTTGTGTACCATAACAACTCTAAACATTTATGCAATGAGTATAATCTAATTAATTTCTTATAATAAAGCTACCAATAGTAAAATCTCCCTATATAAACTGCTACCCGATAGAACACCAGAATCGCTAAAATGAGCATATTGTCAAATTCAACCCAAGGATTTAGATGCATCCAGCTGGTATGGATATTGATTGAAAGAGATGTCAATGAAAGTTTCAGAGCCAAAATGTGTAGACTCCTGACTAGTTTAAGGGCTGCATATTTAAGAGAACTAGCTAGGCTTTCCTATGTGATCAGTTTTCAAGCTTTTACAATTTGTGGGTTTGAAAAGAAACGAGCATATGCAACATTTTAGTGGAGGTTACTTTGCCTTTGATGATTCTCATTTTATAAAGTTTGTGGGTGCCTGAAGGAATTTAGGGATTGTCCCACCATGCTTTCTTCTTAATTAAATGAAAAGTTTCTTTCTCTAAAAAGGATATTGGATTTGGAACTTAAAACCCTTGTTGAGTTGGATTGTCCTCCAAAATTCAGACAACTGTACAAGATGACATATGAAATCATGGTCGTCCTAGTTGGACATAAGAAGTTAAGGGATATGATGAATCTGCTGCCATCTAAGAAAACAAGCTAGATCAATTTCTCATTGATTAATTAATGTAGTAACCACATGAAACTTGTGCCTTCAACATATTTTGGCTTTTAATTTTAAAATAAATGGAGGGAAGGTTGGTTATTCTATTTCAAAGGGAAGGCATTGTCAAATTAATTGGCATCAATGATAATTTATACTTCAACTATAATTTTTTTCACATTTTACATACTCACTTATACCTTTCTTTATTTCTTTCTTCCGAGACATCATATAACATATTTGTCACATTCTATCTTCTTCTTTTTTTTCACTAAACACTACTAAAAAATGAATTAGGGATCAAAATTAGATACAAAAAATAAAATTGGTCTCTAATTTTTGTTGTCTCTAATGTTTAGAGATGAAATTAGAAACAAATTCACATTTTTTCCGCCTCTGAATTTTGTTGCTAATTCATTCTTTTCTAACTGTGTATATACACTCTAAAGAGTGTTAATTAATAAATCATTGTGATTTATATTTCATCCGTCTTTGTTTTAGCATATTTAAAAAAAAAAAATAGTCAATTTTTTTAGAAAGTTTTTATATATTCCAAAAGAAAAACATTATCACATATGCATGCACCTTTTGTTGGTTGCAACGAAAATTGAGCCAAATAATATCCATAAATTGGCCAAAATATTGTTGTTTCTCTTATTTATATGCTCATTTTCATACTTAATTAAATCAAAAAATCGTTCACACTAGTGCATTGCATCTTCGATGTTTTACACTTAGGCAGAGGACCACTGTCTTCTTCACACGATATGGTGGATGTCGTGCACGTGTCCACATAGCATAGTTGTGCCTTGTGTCTGCTGCTTGCTAGGGATAGTACTTATATAGGTTGGCACCACCTAGAATTTCCCTCCACGGCGTATTACTAGTCTTTGTCATAGGGCGTTAATGCATGCATAAAGAGGGGCACACAGCTATGTACACTGACCCCTTGGATGCCCAAAGTTCATCAGCTTCCAAAATTGAGGACCACCATTGGCTCAGCCAAGTCTAGCCATGATGTTGATCGAGCATATATATGCATATTAATCATGTGGATAAACCCAACACCAGCACCTGCCACCACTGTCAGATTTTAATATTCAAACCATGACATAATGCATGAGGTTTGCGATTCGAGCAGGAGCATATGTGCTTCTAAATTTAGTCACTGAAAAGGTATGCATTGAACCATACTTATTTTGCAAGCTTGATATGTGTTAGATAGTGTTGGGTCTAACTTTTTCTTTTTCCTTTTTTTTTTTTAAGAAGGGGAAGTTGAGTTAAATATATTTTTTAAAAGCTCTTAAAAATTAGGCAGTTTATTTTTTTATAAAAGAAAAAAATTCTAAAAAATTTTGAAAAGATTGAAACTGATGAGTTCTTGGGTTTCTAACAATAAAAATAATAAAATCGGGTGAGTTCTGTTGTCCTGAGTATTATTCGGAAAAAGTCTATTAAATCTTGAAGAGCTTGCGTACCATGCGAATAAATCTTTGAAGACAGAATGAGTGTCACACGTCACAGGTTTTGGGTTGTCATTCAAGTTTTAGGGATTCGTGATTTTCACATACGACAATTACAGTTTCTCCTTTCCAATTTGTATCTTAAGTTTAAATGGTTATGAAAAAAAATAAAGTGTTCGTTTCATATTTTTTTTATTTGTCTTCATATCTTTAATACATGTGATAAAATATTCAGCGACGTGAAAGAAAAAAAAAAGTAAAAAAATATACTATTTTTCAAAACAATAAAAATGTAAAAACAAGCTAATTATATAAAATAGAGTTAATTTTCGATCAAGTATTGTCTATGTAAAGACTTTTACATTGTTAATCAATTAAAAATTATCTTAAATGTGTTTTTTTAAATAATTATTATAAAAATTAACAATTTTATCACACATAACAATTTATAATTAGATGATTGTGTAAAATGTATTTCAAATAAATTTTATAAAATAATCAGTAGTATAACTATATATGTCCATGTCATTTTTCTCGCTAAATCGTAAAAATTCGAATCCTATAATATAACCAATCGTAATAACATGGTTAGTAAAAATATTATATTATTTGAATACTTTGTTTGTTAGAAAAAAAATTTTAACTCAAATATGTCTTTAGAGTTTGTGTATATATATAATTCAATTATACTTTATCCACTATAAAAATAGTGCAAAATATTTTTTGTGGAAACAAACATATCCTATTGTACTGTTTTGGTAGTCTTGTTTTAATGACAGATTTGACAATGCGGCTACCACAGATTTTTAACCTTTTGTGGAGGACCATGAAACCTACAAGACCCATGTGATGCCATATGGGCAACTCAACAATTTTAAGCAACAAGAAAGAATTCTGTTACCACTGGTAACTGAATGGGGGGTATAATTATACGACAATGAAAATGATACGTGATAACTGAGACTCTTGTGGTCCAAGGAAAATTAAGGGGCTTTATAAAGGCCCAATCATTTCTGAAGTGACCTAAAATCAAAGGGCTGTTTTGTGATGAGATTAGAGTGGTGATGGAAAAACTCTAATGGATAATGCAATCATCTACTAACTATAACTACTCACCAATCAGGGACCACACAAAGACAAACAAAAGTAATATCAAGGTGTTTAAAAAAGGAAAAAAAACAGCAAAGGGGAAAAAGGTTGAAAAGAAATCATGTTTATCCTCTTAGTAGCTCATCAATTCTTATATAATTTTCACTTATTCTCATCATCTAGCTAGGTGAGTATTTTAAAAAAAAAAAAAAGACAGGAAATAAAGATTATTGAGAATTTTAAAATATATCAATCGGAATTCTGAGATCACAAAACAAATTAATTAATTTTGACTTTATTATATATATTATGTGCCTTTTGGCTTTTGTAGTGCTAAAAAAGATAAACCAAAAAAAAAATAAAGAATACGTGGAAAATCTTGCAGACTAAATAAATGGTTTGGATGAAGAATCTGGACAGGGAATGTTAGGAAAGGAAACTCCAACCTTTGAAAGAATAATAAAGAACAGGAGCATAGCTCACTATTAGCTGTCATTCCTAGATTCTTTGCTTCATAGATCAAAAGATCCACATTAATATTGGATGTGGAGATAAAAGAATAAGGAAAAAAATATAAAGAGAAAAAAAAATGAAAAATGTTTATAATGTTTATTTGGAGAAAAGTTTTTTATTTTTTTATAAATAATTTTAGAAATATCATCTCATCTTTATTTTGTTTCCTTTCTAAAGATTTATATATATAATAACAAAAAATTTCTATTATTTTTTATAAATATTTAAAATGAGAAACAAAAAAAAAAAATCATGGGACATTTGTGTAATTATTTCTCAATTCAAACAAGAAAATTTTCTCCTCTATTATTTCGATGAGCATGAAAAGGAGAGAGACAAAATAATCAATTTCCTTATTTCTTATTTAATTGGGATGAAAGTATGTAAGTAAAAAGAAAATAATTTTACGTTATATAACTTTCATAACTTTTAAATATAATGAATGATAAGTGTAAAAATAGATAAATACGTCATTTTAACAAATTCTCTCTCTCTCTCTCTCTTATTCTTTCTCTTTTTAAATAGAAAAAGATATTGTAGGCCTCACCTTGTTTCAATTTTAAAAAAATTCTTCATTTTTTCTTTTTAACCAAATAGTGTAAATCGTAATTTTAGTTCATATTATTCTCCATTTATTTTCACTCCCAACCAAATAAAGTGTTAACGATTAAAAAAAAATAGTTGACCCATTTTTTAAATGTTGAAAAAATTATCATAGATCCTAGTTATTTTATCTCTCTCTCTATGTATAGTGTTAGTCTAATTAGTTCTGTGTCACTGAAGGGTTAATAAGTATTGATTATATATATATTGGTCTTGTCGTTCCTCATACGCATTCGTACACACAAAAAGATACATTCGTTAGGCATCAAATCGGCTTTACGCTAAGTTTAGGAGATAACAGCTTCTACTTAACAGTTCACCGCCGTACTTCTACTTTCTATATAAATTAGAAAGTGTAAACTTTATGATAAGAAAGAAAGATCCAGTTAATGATGTGCCCCAATGTCCTTCATTTTTCCAAATCGGTACTCTACAAACCCACAGAGAATATAATAAATTCATAATTGCTAACATATGTAATGTGACCTAACTATATTTATCCTCATAATCTATTGAGTCACAGTGATATCATTTAAAAACTAAAGCAAAAAAGAAACACATGTATCCATGTATTCAGAGAAAAAATAAATCTTAACTATGTGGATACCAAAATTAAGGAATATAATAACCTACTAAAGTCGGCATAGTTGTGGAGGGATTTAAATTGTTTGCATTGAGGTTTTATTAAGTTTAAATTTTATTACTGTTATTATACACCAAAAAAAAATTATTGGATGTTTAATTTATTTATTTATCATTAGCTAATCATCTTGAAAATGAGGGCCTTTCAGAGCAGAAAAAACCCCGACATATTTCACTACATTAAAGTACCTAAAATTGCCTTTAAGGGTGTCCAATTATTCCCAATGATGAGTACCCAACATAAACAAGAACAGCTTCTCCTTTCATGTAACAGTCCCAGCAACATCTAAAGCAACCCCACTATGTTCACGTGGACTCTCGTGATCTACGTGGGAGCAAATCTTTCATTGATTGACTTTGTAATTGTTGTAGATACCGTTTCCTCAATCTGTTAAACAAATCTAAAAAAATTCCCTGAATAAAAAGGCTAGCTACATGCATACACAAAAACAAAGCCTGCATCATATTAGACCAAAGAGATTCTCCCAAACTACACCCATGGCTAGTTCTCGTGCCCTAGGGTCACCCATATGCAATCATATTTTATAAAAACAGTTAGGCCCCACAAATCTAGATTCTATGCCAAAGCCGAACAAGCCCATCTCATAACCCAACTTTTAACTCTTCCACTCCCAAGAGTATTTTCCCCTTGTTTTATTTAGCCTCACCCTCTTTTGACACACACACACATATATATATATACCCTACCACCCTAGCATTCCTCAACAACAACAACAACAACCACCAAAACCCCTTTTAAATCCCCTCTCTCTCGTTATAGCCCTAAACCCATAACTCAAAATAAGCAACCCTCCACATCCTATAACGCAAAATTTAAAGCTAGAAAAAAAAATGTCCGGGGTGTGGGTGTTCAACAAGCCGAGTGGTGTGTTTCGTTTGGTGGAAAACCCTCAAGCTGAGGCCTCGGATGGAAGTCAAGGGAAGGGAAGTAGTTCAAAGAGGAAGGTGTTGGTTCACTTACCAACTGGGGAAGTGGTTTCTTCCTATGCTTTTCTGGAGCAAATTTTAACTGGATTAGGGTGGGAGAGGTACTATGATGGAGACCCTGACCTCTACCAATTCCACAAGCACTCTTCAATTGACTTAATTTCCCTCCCAAAAGACTTCTCCAAGTTCAACTCCATCCATATGTATGATATAGTCATCAAGACCCGCAATGTCTTCCAGGTCCGGGATAAGTGAGTCTTCATTTGTTGATGTGCCACTGTCTAGTAGCTCCTCCTCTCCATTCACCTTTTTCTTTTGTTGTTTTTTATTTTATTTTATTTTAATGTCGGTTTTTATTGGTCTATTTCTCATGTTGGTGTGCTCTTATATAGAGCTAGCTAGAGTTTGTGGAAACTCTAGTGAACTCTTGTTGGGTTTTTCTTTTTGGGGTTTCTGTTTATAAGTTAGATGATTATGATGTTGGGTGCATGAGTAGTATATATGAGCTTGGTTTGCTTATGTAACATATTGGGTATTGATTTTAATAACATTTATGCATTCCATGGAGAATTTCCCTTTCTTAATTGTCCCCTCTTTGTGGTCTCTATAAGTAGTTGGAAGTTGGGAGTTTAATATTTTAATTCAATGGCTTCCTTTATGAGTTTTTGAGTGGCTTCTATTAATTTAGGTTTTGAGGGTGGGGGAGGGAGAGAGAGAGAGAGAGATAAGAACCTCATCTTTGGTTTTTTCACATTTTGTCATCATGTGTCAACATTCGCTAGTACTACACGTGTTCCCAAAATGTGGAAAGGCCAATTCAGCACAAAGGGGTCAGTGTGATACAAGACATGGTTTGATTGGTTCAGGGAAACAGAAAGAGGACCTGGTTTTGATAAGCACTGCTTGTCTGCCTGTTCCCAACTTCCATGGATTAGCACATCTCAAAAGGTAAGGAAATTGATTGATCACGTGTCTATGTTTTCTCAGGAATTAGCACGTACATCTAAAATATGTGAGGACTTTAGGAGTTAATTTGGGGTTTTAATCTAAAATAATTAATCATTTATGAAATTATAAAATAAAGTGGCATATAAATTACATCTCTCTCTTTTTAATCAGTATATATTTGTAGTATTCTTTTTTTGTCACACTATTTTGAAGTAATAAAATATAGATTTCTTGTCACTTCGAATATGTGTAGAATATATATATTACCACTATATGACAAACAAAAAATTTGAGAAAATACATACGCAGTGAAGATTTAAAAATGAACAAGTAATTAAAATCAAAGTGGTCGTAGTTTAAATCCCATCAATCTTACTATATATTTTTACAAGTAATTGATGAACACGTATTCTACTCTAGCTTTGTATAAAGAAGTAACCAACCTCTAGAGCTTAAGAGATAAAAGCAGCTAATTAATTTGCTCCCAAAATTTGCAGATCATAAGAAAAGCATTTAGGCATTTGATTTGATGATAAAAAAGCATGCTCCTTTAAGCTTCTATCTTTCTCTATTCTTCTTCTTTGCATGAGTATATTGAACACATAATTTAGGTTCACAATATATTAAAAAAAAAAAATTAAATTAAATCTGTAGAAGCTTTAGAAGTAGCGTTACTAATTGGAGTTTCAAGTTTTTTTAAGTCGTTTGATCCATCATAATGTTGGTGTGGGTGACAGAATGGATATATCTGCCGGAAGAATATGTCACCCAACCGAATCCGAACGTGAGAAGCAAAACAGACAAACAAACATGAAAAAACAACACATCCAGTTAGTTACATGTGTGTGTGAGCAAAAGAGAAGGCTGACTGAGTCAGAGAGAATCCCGCAGCCAATGAATATGCCAACAGCTGTTGTTCTTTTTCCACTCTTTTAGATGGCACATAGTAGCTGTAAATTATAATAAATGTTTAAAAAAGAAATAATAATTTTAATTAAAGATAATATTAAAAGTATCTAAGATGTTATACATATTAAAAATTATAAGATCGCCTAAGTTCTAGTACGTTTCCTATCACTTAATTTGATAATATGTTGCAAAATTCTAAGTGGCATAAAAACAATCTTACACTATTGGCATGCTATTTGGGTTTTATTAAATCACCATTGTAATAATTAAATTTTTTGCATTAAAATGAATAGAAAACGAACTCGTGTAACTATAGAAATTTGTAAAAATGCACACCACGCATTTCTTCTTCTTTTTATTGGATTGGAAATAATGAATATACGATGTTATGCGTGATAGAGAGGGACACTTAAGGCCCGAAAGAAGAGATGGGGCTTCACGTGAGGCTGATTGTGAAAGGGGGTCACTGTCGCAGCCGTGGTTGCCACGTGCTCCCAAAAGAATCTATATTCCATGAAAAACATCGAGAATTTCTTTCTTTTCTGTTCTCTTTTTTTTTGACCCATCCATAAATTCTTAAACTGCCGTGTGTCTGTGAGTGTCTTTTTCTTTTTCGCATTAATAACGATAAAGATTTTTATTTTATCCAGAACTAGAAGAGTGTCACGGCCTTACAGGACCTTATAAAGATAGAATTTGTCTACATTTAATTCCTTTTAGATTTATATATATACACCGCGAGGAATATCCAAATTTGTAACTCGATTTAACAAATTTCTCATATAAAATCAGCGACTATTCTTTTTAAATTTATATGCTGCAATCTTTAGAGAAAACAGGTTATGTATTTACAGTTTTACACTGTTATCCAATCACAAACCACTATAGTAAATTTGTTGACTTTTACAATAATTATCTTAAAAGTCAAAACAATGGTTGACAATGTAAAACTTTTTACTCTGACAGTGTATAATTATTAAACTTTTTTTTTAACTATCTTTTTCCAAAGATAACTTCTGTTATGAGAAATTTTTAATATATTAGTCAATATTTATTAAAATAATATTTTACCTTTTATTTAACTAAAAGGTAAAATATTATTATTAACTAATATCTTAAAAAATCAATTAAAAATAAATTTAATTTTTATATATTGTTAGTATAAAAAAATTTATACTGTCAACCAAACAAAAACTATTATTAATATGAATTTTAAGATAATTTTTGTAAAAAAATCAACAAACTTATGATACATGATAATTTATAATTACATAATAGCATAAAAACTTTATGTTACTTCGGTATATATATACTCTTTCCTCTTAAAAAAATTAAAATGAGAAATTCTTATTAAAATATTATTATTTATGCAGTCTACATGCTCTTATTTATTTATTTTTCTTCTTATTCTTTGTTAATTTTTTCTTCGCGTCACTTCTTTTGCCAACTTTTCCAATTTCTTTTTTCTTTTTTCTGTCTCAATAAAACTGGAATTTACCTGTGGCTGTCTTTGTTATAACTCGCACATTCCGTTTACCATTCTTGCTGTCCCTTATCACTTCCTCTCCTCCACCCTCAAAACCACTTTCTGTTTCTCATTCCATTTTTTAGCAACAAACGGAAGATGGCATGAAAAGTGTGAGTGGCGAGAAATCTGAAACGATTTTATTGTTGGAAACCCTTTCTCTTCCTTTTATTTCTCACGCATGCATCGATTGGGTCCTTGGGGGTCCTCCATCAGTTTATGTTTGGTGAGTTCCATGCTCTTCTAGTTTTCTTTCTTTTATTGTCTCTCTTTTTTGTTATTTTGTTTTGTCATTCTTTCTTGAATTGTGTTTTGTGGCATGAAATAATCGTTGTTGATTGAAGAAAATTTGAATTTCATTAAATAGAAAACACACCCACGTAATTTCATAATTTTTAATAAATTTTAATTAATATAGAAATATTAAGCAGACAGATTATTTCTTCTGTGAGATTTGTAGACCGCGTTTGGTTTTCGTCCTCGCAGGTTTTTCACGCAATATAGTTGGAGCTCACGTCATTCTTTTTCTTTTTTTTTTCTTCAGAGCTCTTCAAATATTTCCAACTTATTTTTGGTTTTTTTTCGGTTTCTCTTTTTGTTGAAATTTTGCTGTCAATAAACTTTTTTGTTTACTAATTTCTTGTAGTATGTGGTGGAAATTAACCCTTTTTTCGTTAGTTTTGCTGCAAGTGCTCGATTACTGTTCCATTTCCGTTTCAGATAACTCCATACAGCTAAAATGTATGGACATGCTTGCCTTTTGATTTTAGTTTGTTGTTATTAGACTCTACGTTGGTGCATATGTTTTAATTGTTGTGTTGGAGTTGACTTGGCTTCTGAGTTCTTATATATATATATTTGAACTAAGAAATAGAAGCAAGGATGATGGCTTGGATTTTATCTGTGAACGATGACTTCAAAAGAAGCACTAGACTTGAGAAATTAAATATGCCCCTAAGATGTTCGTAAAAATGATTGAAAAACACTTAGTTTGTAAAGGTAGAGGACTCTTTAGTGATTTGGTATCTGCAACATTCTGATTTACCAAAGGAGACTATTTATTTGAATTTGCAAACTATTTTGGAAGGTTGTTTACTTGTTTTTGGTGTGAACTATAAGGTATCGAATTTGCCCATCTTATTTTAGTAGTGAAACACAATTTTTTTTTCCTTTATTTATTTTTGAATCACATTATTTGATTGTGTCTTTCTTGGCTCACCATTTATTCCTCCGCTCATTTCCCATGGAGCCATCTGAAAATGCCACTGATTAACCATTTGAGACGGCAAAGAAGATTATTCTTCGAGTTCAAGCATAACATATACTTGCCCAACATTTTCTTCTATACATATTTTGTTTGAAATTTGAATTTAATATACTTAAATAGTTTTTTTTTTTTTTTCATTTGGAACTTCACTTGGATTTTTTTACAATGCATATAGGCCTCAGTAGAAGAAAGCAAAATTGAATATGAATGGAAGAAAATGTAAATGACTGCCCATTTCAGGTGCATCTAATTAGTAATTATAGGTGTTGAGCTTGCTGCTTTCATTGCTGTGTTTATTGGATGATTGTTTACATTCTCATCTTTCAGTAAAGGTGTGCATACTAGGGAGCAGTGTTACTGCTCTTTATTTATTTATGTGTCTTAATTTTGTATTAAGAGTAATGAATCTTGATGAAGGTATCTCCTCAGCCTCAAACAGTACTAGTACTATTTGCAATTATATCAAACTCAAACATGTCAGATATTCAAATGAGATGCTACAGATGTGATTGAGTAGGGGAAGGACTATTTAATTTGACTGTAAAAGTTATGCATGCTTTAGGAATGCCAAACTAATAATGCTCATTTAGGACCTTTGTTTTTATTATGCATTTAGTTAGTGATTTTTTCCTCATTAAATTATCAACGTCTAGGATTCATATTTTGCAGGTTTGTCTTATTTTATATTTAGAAAAGGTAGGCAATTTGTCGGCAATCTTCTGTTGACACATGCCACAAGTCCACAGCAATTGGGGTTAGCTTTCTTTATATATTAAAAGTGTAAGACTTGGTTTCTTACCAAAAAAATTAATTGATTCGTGCTTGATTGGGAACAATTTATGCAATTTTATTTATGTATGTTTACGGCTATCTACTTTGCGTTACTCTTCCTTTATGAAGAGATATTTTGTTGTGGCTTTCTTTCTCCATATGTATTGATTGATATCTATAATTAGTAGTTTGCTTGCTTATGTGTATTTTTACCTATTACATGCCTTATTGCTTATTAGGTTCATTGGGCACTTAATTTTTTCATCTGGGTTATTTTGACAGGGAAAGCAAATGTTAATTGTACTTCTCTAGAAGTTTTAAATGAAACTAGCATATGAGATGATAGAATGTAAGTATTATGTTACTAGAATGTTTCACATTACTGGAATGTTTCACAGTGCATTAGTTTCTATCGGAGAATATTTTTTTGTTGTTTTTGTTTATTAAGCTTGGAATTACTATGTATTTTGAAGTCCTTGGTAAATATTTCTTTTGCTATAGGAAATATATATTTTCTTGATAATTTTTTTCTCTTCATAATTTATAAATATAAAGTCATCAACCAAAACAATGTAATTCGAATTACTTGTGACTTCACATCAAAATATGGTCATGTTAGTGTATTTTGGCCCTACTTAGATAAAATTCTCAATAAGTACTTATAGAATAAGAAAATAAAAAATAAATTAAATCAAACTTCTTTCATAAATAAAAATTAACTTATGTACATCAACTTTTGGGAAGTTGATTTTAACTTATAAGAAGACTATGAGATGAGTTTAATTCATGTTACTTTATTTTCTTTTTCTATAAATATTTATTGAGAAGTTTATATAAACAGGCCTTAGTTTCTTTTGATAATCATGTGGAAAGGTGCATGGGCCTCTGGAGTAAAGCTTTGAGACGATAAATTTTGTTTTTGCAACTTATAATTAATATGACATTTCCTCCATGGTTGGATAAAACGGTGCCTGAATCTATGGTTTTTTCTTCTGGAAACTATTTTCGGATTCTCATTTCCTCTAATTGATTAGTCCTATACTCTTGATTGTGGTAGTTTTGGCACTGATAAAAAGGAGGTTGATTGTTTAGATAACAGAATTGGATTTCAAATCACAGAACTGATGCTCAAACCGATTATTGAAATTTATTTATTTTTGGTAATCATTGTAGTTAGGACTTTTGGCTTCCTAGTAAGAGCCCAAGATATCTTTGTAAGTTTTAGTTTTTTGAATTGGCTATGGGACTAACTTCAATCTGGAAGTTAGTTATACTTAAAACTCTCCACCCCTCTCGAAGGATATATTCTGCAAAAATTGAATGTTCTCCCCCAAACATATAAATTAAACCAAATTAACTTAATTGATTTTATTTGGTTTATCGAGTCCATGACTTGGTTCAATCCAATATGTTAAAAGTAATAATAATGAACAAAACTTTTAGGTTGTGTTAGGATGAGGAATTTTAAAATTTCAAAGAATTTGAAATGTTTGAAATTTGAGTTGTTTTAATTTAAATTTCTTTCAATTATTAAATGTTTTGTTTGGATAAATCAATTTAAATTTTTAAAATTTTAAATTATAAGTTTGGATATGACATTTTAATTTTCATCATATACAAAATTTAATTTTTAATTATATATTTAAAAATCAAAATTTTAATATTAAACTTTTTCAAAAATAAACATTAGTCAATTTTTAAATATTTAATAATTTACAAATAATTTTACTATTAAACAATATTTAATAATTTAAAAGCATAAATATTGATATTTTTTATGTTAATATTGATAAAGAGAAAAAAAAGAAAAAAGAGAAAAAGGAGAGGGAGAGGAGAGGGAGATAAGACAGAGGGGAGAGAGAAGGGGGAGAGGAGAGAAGAAAAGGAATGAACAGAGAGAGTTGAGAGAGAAGAGAGATAAAAGAAAAAGGTCATAAAGAACAAAAAGAGAGAAGAGAGGGGAGAGAGAGAAGAAAGAAAGGGGAGAGAAAAAATAAACATAAAAGTGAGAAAAAGTGAATATAAAAATTTCAAATTCTTACTATATTGGTGAAATTTAAAATTTTACAATTTTAAGTAATCAAAATACTTTTAATAAATTATTAGTTTTTCAATTTTTTATTGAATTTTCTATCCAAACAATAAGTTTCATCACAAAGTATTTTAAATTCTCTATAAAAATAATTTATCCTCTTAAAATTCTTCATCCAAACACAAGGTTATTGAAATTATTTTTAATATTATCTTAATATTTTACTAATTGTTTACAGGTCTCATGCAAGAACTACTCGGTTGAAGTTGAACTACTCTCCCCTCCTTGAGGATTATCCTGGGGCTGATAAGATATTGAAATTTTTGGCACCACAAGAATAATAAAATTTTCATTTTCCCCTCAACCTCCACGACTTGATCTCGAATAATCTTAAAGTAAACCATCGGGTTGGACCCAGTGATCCATGGATAGGCACCATGATAGCCTGGCGCATCTGAAACCCGCAGATAGAGAATTCTTTTAAGGGAACCTGAGGCCCCGGACCCAAAAAAATAAAAAAAAAAAGGAACATGAGGCTTGGAAATCAAGGAGTTTGTACGTAATTTATCCAGGGCAGCGAACCCTGTTGACATGTAATCTTGAAATTCGAAGTGTACAAATAGATAGATGTCCTAGCAGAATGGATGAAATTTATACGGATAAAGCTTTCTGGCCCTGTATATGCAACGCGTTTACGTCAAAGTTGTGCCTGAATCTCTGAAGTCCATTTAGGAGCTGGAATAAGGGGCATTGCAAAGTTATTGTAAATGAACAATTCCAAAACTACTGCGCCAATTGAACGGCAAGCTGGAACTTCTATAAAGGCTTCATAACGCCCCCCACCTCCGCTGGACTTGATACCTATTGATTTGTAAGGGTTTGAAATTTTCTGTAATATTATTCTTTCTGGTTAGCTACTTCTCTTTTAGGCTATCGGTGGGCCGATGAACATTAAAAACAATCTCTAACTTCCAAGAATTAAAAGAAATGAAAATAAACATTTTTTCAAAGCAACCTAACATCATTTAACAAGTGTTAACAGAAGTGATTCTTTTGGTTTGAGCATACAATAGATTAATTCATCCAGAAACATATCTACATCTCGAAACTAATAATCAAAATGGATCACGGTTCATGTCCTAGTATCCAGCTCGATCCTCAGCTATATTTCCTCAGATTACATAAAACATCAAGCTTGTTTGTAATGGTAGTCATCAATGGTGGAGTATACTAAACCATCATCTCCAAGAGTCTTCAGCGACAACCTGGCATCATAAACAGCCGAGTTACATCATGAGCAAATGCTTCGCATACCCATATCAAGACAAAAAGATACATATATAAAGGAACTGACATGATCTTGTCCAATGGAAGCTTGAGCTCCCGTGATAGTTCATTAACATGTATTCCGCGTTCATCTGTCCTGCAATTGAAAACCAATTTTGAAATCATTCAGCATCATAGCTCACAAAAGTGAATTGTGTAGTGAGAATCTAAATAATCCTACATTTCTTGAAAATATAAAATGAATGGTATCAAGTACAAATAAAATGTTGAATGTATAACTCACATATCTGAATGCTGCTGCAGGTAGTCAATAACCAATTTATCACAATCCTTGAGTCCATCCACGCTATATTGTGCATATACCTGAGATGAGGAAAATAGCATCAACAATCAACAATCCAATCAAACAACTGTAGCAAATAGCAACCTGGCATATCAAATCTCATACTGGATTTGATGATGATGCCTGAGATTCATTTGGTGCTTTTTTGACAGGAGTGTTCAAAGATGAGACAGATGAAGGATTTGCAGAAGTGATTCCTTCCACCTATAATCCAAACAAAAAGAAATATATATTAAATAATCGAGTATGTCCACTTGAGCAAGGCACATAGCTGGACATGTCAACGGTCAACACTTCCAATGATCCTATAAATGGATTATACACAATTCTCAATTTGCAGAATTCCTGGGAAGTTTATGCATAATCCACTACCATCAATCACATCATACTATGATCTAACAGTATTCAGTGGAATATGAAAATTATGTGCACCTTTACTTTGGAGCGGAGATGGCTATGTATGCAATCAATAAAGTGAAAAGGGACCTCATCAAAATTTGTCACGGGCCTGTAAAACACCACAAATATGAAATAAGCATATGATAAAACCAGCTAACCAATTTGCCAAATATAAAACATTTCTCGAAGCAAAGAAAGCTGCATATATCATAATATGGAAAATCACTTTTCCACAACTAGATATCACTAACGCTTTGCAATTCACATGTAAATCCATCAATCATACAAACCCCCAATCTTCAAGCAAAAGAATCATTGTTCTTGGGGAAAATTTTAAAAACCAAATCCTACCTCCAGAAAGGTCACTAGGGCATCTATCACCAACAATAGAACAAAGATTGAATTCTAAATAATGATCGTTCAAATTAAAATGAAATTGAATTAGATCATGTTTGTCAGAAGAAAAAGTTAATAGTTGAATATGCCAGTCTCTAACCATCAAAGATATTTTCAACTTCATGCATAATATAATCCCAGAAAGGCAATAGGAAAAAGAAGTAATATCAACAAATTATGTGGCTTTTGATGTCAGTGTCAGGATTTAATACCAATTGTGCTCAAGTTTATACATGTTAGCTCAGTTAACTCCAATGTTAGATTAACTCACAAATTAAACATTTTTTTGCAAAAGGATTTCATCTGACATCATGCTAAATAATGCAAACATCCATAATGCAATCAAAACCAAAAGTCCTAAGTTAAAGCTCTTAAAACAGCCAAGCACACCACAGAGGAAAATGCAGTCCAGTAAAAAAACACCGTAATGCATATGCGCAAACCCACTATTAGCAAGGTCTCAACATCCAAAGCAGCTAAGTAGCAGTGCTTTGAATCATTAATGAAATCAATAACCAGTGATATTCTATTATATTCAATTGTTCTAAGCCCAGGCTGAACGCTTTACATCTGTTCTACTAGCAATAAGGGGGATGTAATGTAAGTTGTTGAGTCAATTTTAGAGTTGGTTCTGGCACTACTGATCATCCTTGCCTGTCCCCCCTCTTTCCCAAATTCAAATTTCATAGATGAAGCCTTCAGTTAGGCAGTGTATCTAAGCAAATCAGTGTTGTGCCTTGATTGAAGCACCTCACCCTGGGAGCAGGTGAGAGAGCCAGCAAAAAGGTGGATACTGTTGCACCAGACCCAATCAGCGTCTTTATAAATCTGCATATATCACATCTGCAGAATCCAGCATATTTTCCTAATACATAATAGCGTCTCAACATTGGTGAACCTGACCAACCACAATAATGACCCTCAGAGCCACCCCGTTCTTCAATATCAAATGCCCTTAACATTAGATATTGTGATCCATGTTCTGAGCATTTATAGTTCAAAATGATCAGGGAATATTTATATGTCACCTCATTCTTTGAACAGAACAAGACTGCAAAATCTCCAGACACATTCTAGAACTTCACTCCAAGTTATAATTAGATAGCTAAGGTAATGACATAAACAGGGATTATCTCTTCTTCATAACTGACTTGAACCTGTGCTTATTAATGTATCTTATTGAAGACTCAGAAGAGAAAATCACATTTCTCTGGCAACGAACTAATATACTAAAATTAGTAAATAAATAGACACGGCACAATTGATACAATATAACACAAT
This sequence comes from Spatholobus suberectus, assembly GCA_004329165.1. Lineage (NCBI taxonomy): Eukaryota > Viridiplantae > Streptophyta > Magnoliopsida > Fabales > Fabaceae > Spatholobus > Spatholobus suberectus. The sequence goes on from CM014733.1 coordinate 15,371,079, forward strand.
GGGTCTAGCGCACATGCCTGACAGAGAAGGCGACAAGTTGCCTAACACCTTGAAAGCTTTTCAAATGCCCATAAACACGAACGTACATACCATTCCTATCATTAAATAATTTGAAAAGGTGAGAATTATAACCACCACAAACTCGTACATAAGCATCCTAGTTAAGAACTTACATTACTTCCTCCATTTCCTTTGTGTCATAAGTCTCATTAACCCTAATCAAAACAACCAAAAAGAAGTCAGCCTACTTTCAGCAGCATATATTGAGGAAATTTTCCAAAATAGGTCATAAATAGTAAATAATCAGCACATATGCAAGCACAAGCACATATAATTTGACATCTACTTTAATCCAAACTAGCATTTAGAATGCACAAAGTACCATCTTCGACATTTGATTCGTCCTGTTCCGTCATCCAAAACAAAATTCACATCAGTGTTTCTCTCTACTTTCTCAAACACCATCCCAACCAAAGTTACCTGAACCAAAAATATATAAAACAAATGTTAAACGGCTAAAGCATATAACATTAAATAAAGGTTAAATTAATCAATAGATCCTTGTAGTATTCGAGAATTTTTAATTAGATCCCTAAACTAAAAAAAATATTATAATTGAATCCTTGCCATAAATTGTTAATTTTTAGCAATTTCAAGCTGACATAAACTAACTTCAAGAATCTAATTACAAAAAGTTTACAAGATCAAGGACCCAAATACAAATTTTTTCAGTTTAAGAATTTAATTAAAAATTTTCAAATAATTCATGGACCTACTAATTAATTTAACCTTAAATAAAATAAAACAAAAACTTTAATATGAAGTTTTGATCTATTTTATATATAAACAAGACATAGAATTAACCCACTAAGATTAACCTAGTGGTAGGGGGTTGTGTAGTATGCACAAGATCCTAAGTTTTATCCTTCTTGTCGCACAAAAAAAAAAAAAAAAGGAATAGAATTACAATTCTTGATAAGATAAAAGCAAAATCATTCAAAAACTGACTAATAAAGCACGAGGCGTACATTGTTCAGATCTACACCGTTGATCACAAAATTCGACTTTTCATCACCGGATTGCGAGGCTTCACTTATCTGCTTCACTGTCACCGGCACCAAACCCTGAGTGTCGCGGCTCTTCAACGATCGAAACACAAAACCCAGTCAGTCAAGCACAGTGTTTCGCTTTCAAACCAAAAGGAAATGAATACTTATTTCTAATTTCCCTAATCTGGTTATCACCAGCACATTTGATTTTTCATAAGATAAATTCTCCTAAGCGCGTGCTTTGTTTTTTGGCGGTTTCTTTCGCAGGGAAATGGAAAACATAAGAGAAGAGAAGAGAGAGATGGCGTACTTTCGGCGGTGCGGGAGAGGAATCGTTGAGTTGAGAAGACTGGGAAGACATGAATCCGCCGCCGGAGAAGGCGGTGGTGGCATCGAATTGGGAGCTGGAGAACATCTGGGAAACCCTAGAAAGAGAGAGAAGTGAAAGAGTCGATGTTATGTTGGTTACGCTGTGCGAAGAATGAATTAATCAAAATGGGTGTCGTTTTTTATGTTGATTCCCGCCAGGGACTTTTCCTTTTTTTTTCCCGCCGTTTAGGGTTTCAACTTTCAATTTTCGCCCCTGGCCCCTCTCCCTCGGCCCTAGTGCTTTGAAGAAATTATTATTATTATTATTATTATTATAAAAATAAAAATAGTTGTTAAGATGAGGATCCACGGGTCGGTACTTTTAATACACCCTTTTAGTAGCGTGGAAATAGGCCGAAATAAAAAAGAAGAGAAGAGAACGGAAATGACAAATTTTTCTTCATTTGTTACAGTGAACAAGTGCAGCTTTTAAAAAAAAAAGGGTGTGTCCCATGACAAAAGCCTTCCACTCAAAAATGCTAAAATTTGCAAAGTAATTGTACACGTCTCTTTTATCTTTCAAAAATAATCTTTGCATGTTACTCGAAATACTTGTCTCTTTCACAAGCTTGGTGTTGTGTGTTTGTTGTGTGTTGAAGGTGGTTCCTCTATTTTTGCAAGTCTCATTCTTCCATCTAACTACGTCTCCTTCAACTATTACCCATATTAAGGTTGGTATTTCAAATAATTGAATATGTATGATTTTGTGATTTGCTAGTGAATATATGCTTAGATCTTGTTGAATTTTTACTTGATTGAGTTGTATCTGCAAGTATGCCGTTGAAATGGTGAAGATTAGGCCACTTCATAACTAGATTTGTGTGATCTGCAGAAGGCGAAATCGATTTTGTGCCAAAGGAAATCGATTTGCTTGAAGCTACAGTTGAACGCGTACTGAAATCGATTTTACCAAACTGTAAATCGATTTTGTCACTCTTTTGAATGCAAAACCAATTTGTGTATAGCAAAATCGTTTTAAGCTCTGTTGCTCTATTGACAACATCATGAAATCAATTTGAAGAAGGGGAAAATTGATTTTGTGTTTGTTTAAAATTGATTTTGCATACCTACATCATATAATATAGCTTTTGGAATTTAATGAAATCAATTTGCTATGAATCGAAATCGATTTCATTCCTCAAGTGTAAAAGTTGTGATTGATGCCAATTTTTTAATTTGTCATGTGCTACATATATTATTCAAATAATTTTTTTAATGTGAAATTAGAGAGCGATGGAAAATGTCTTAAAAAATTTCATCATCGTTGCTTTCATCAATTTTTTATTTTAATAAAAGTAGTATATATGGCTATTTGATCATATGTGGACAAACATGTAAGGATATAATGGTAATAATCTAATTTTCTTTTTTTTTTCAAACCACACAACCCCACACATTTATTTTCACTCTATTTCTCTTCAACCAAACAACTTTAATTTCTACTCTATTTTTCTTCTCTTCTTTTCTCACCTCTTCCCTCCCTTTCCCCCCTTTCTTTGCCCCCTACCAAACAGATCCTTAAGGTAAAAAGTTATTTTCGTCTTTGAAAATGTATAGCTTTTGATATATTAGACTTTAAAATAAGAAAATTTTAAAAAAAAGTTTTTAAAAGTGTAATTCATCAATTATATTAGTTTAATGGTTACATGCAACATGTAACTAAAGTGATAACATTAACATATATTTAAAGACCCAAATAACAATAAATGGTTAAATTTAGAAACTTAGATAAATAGTAAGAAATTTTAGAGATTTATTTGAATTTTTTTAGTTTCAAAAACTAATGTAATAGTGCTTAACACTTTCAGGAATGAAAAAGGTGATTTATCTTTTTATTTTTATGATATTAACTATTTAAAATTTATACATTATAATCTATATCTATAGCTCTATAACAATTATAATAGGGATATCTTATTTTTGTTTTCATTTTTTGTTAGACACATTTATTTTTAGTTTTTATTAAGTAATATTAAACTTTGGTGTAGGTTAAGGTGAACCATGTACTAAGTGGTTTATAGTGAACTACCTAAAATGACCTGTTATAGTAAGTCATTTTGATCTATTAGATATAATTTTGTATTTATTATTTAGTTCTTATAACTTTTATTTTTAACATTTTATTTATTTAGTCCATACTACTTTAAATTTTCAAATTAGCAAATTTTAAATTTCAAGTTGCTAATCCTTAATTCTTCCACATTGTCATCCCTTCCTTAATCTAATAAGGCTTTTCCCCTCCCTTTGTTGAAGAAGCCACCAACATTTATGGCGTGGTTCAGAACTGCCTCATAGCTGCCACCCAACAAACCCACCACATTCAACAGCAATCAGTACCAAAAACACAAGAGTTCACCTGTTTTTTCTCAACTAAAAAACTAACAATCTTTATTCAAAAAAAAAAAAGGAAAAAAATAATCCAAATCTTGAAAGTTCAAAAACCCCAAAATAGTTTAATAAGATTTTCACGTAATGAAACAAATCCTTCTTTTTTTTAAATCTTGTTTTTAGAAAACACAAATTGGGGATTTATGTATAAAATTAAGCTACAGGAGCGAAAACAATGAATAATTGAAGAGGCTAAAAGCATAGTTGGAGGAGTTGAAGGGAAAGGATGGGCAGGAAGGAGATGAGATGAATGATGGAAGAAGTTCGTCCACCATGATGAACTAAAAATGGGAAATCAAGATGTAGTTGATGGAATAGTTGCAACAAAAATACAAGGTAAATCATCATGCCTAATTGATGCAGGACGTTAGAACCTGAAGCAAATGAATCATCTAATTCTGTAAGTGTCCTTGCATCAAGTTTTTCTATGTGGGAGTATCAGAGTAATCCTATATGGGGAAAATGATAAAATTAGCAACAACTTGTAGAGGATGCAACAACAGTGGTGGAGGATGGAATCTTCTAGGTAGGGAAGGAGTGGGGGGAGATTGGATCTTGGTGGGAGATGTTTTGAATTTCAGAGAAGATAAGAACTAATTTGTAAATATGTATATAAAATATTTGCAATTAAATCCAACCCATCTAGCAAGCAGTCAGTCAAAGATCTCAACCATTGATTAAAAAAAAATTATATCTGATAGTATATGTTGGTGGTTCACCCATAGACCACTCGTTAAATGGTTCACCCTAGAATTCACCTTAAACTTTTCCTTTCTTTGAATAAAATTAACTGCACATTTTTATTTTCTATTTAACCTCCATCATCTCTCGTCCTTTTATTTTATTTTATTTTTAAAAAAAATGTAGAGAAGCATGAAATGTTTCTCTTTCTCCTAGTATTAATTAAATTGATATCATTTAGGTTATTACAAATGTAAAATTGCAATGTTATAAATTATTTCAAAAAATTTATTTGTTTATTTATTTAAAAAATATTTATTTGACATTAATTTCTTTCATCAAAATTTTGTAAAATTAAATAAGTTTTTCAAAGATAAAAAAAAATACTCATTTTGTTTCTTTTAACAATTGATACATTTATTTAAGTGTTAAATTTGTTTTTAGTCCTTGGTAAAGAGGCAACTATTGTTTTTAGTCTCTCAAAAATAATTCATTTCCTTTTAGTTTCTCATTTATAAAAATATGGCCAATGTGATTTTAACCTTCACACACACAAAAAAAAAAAATCATCTCTTTTTAATGCTTTATTTTTGAAAATAAGGATCACATATGAAACATTTTCATAAAAAAAAAAGGATTTATTTTTTAGAAACTAAAGGTAAACACTATCTTATTTTCAACGACTAAAAATACATTTAACATTTTATTTAATATTATAAGAAATTTAAAGAGTTCAAATTAATGTGAAGTGAATTCTTAGAAAACAAAAGTAACAGTTTAGGTGTCATGTTTAGAGTTATGAACATTTTTACACATATTATATTTTCTTATATTATGATAATTACGAAATAATAATAAAAAATATTAAATATTTAGAACCCATTTTCTCTTTTCTTTGCCATGTATTAGCTTTCAACTTGTAACAATCAGTTGGGTGAGTTCGTTATTGGCCAACTCGCATAGTGAGTCAGGGATAATTGATGTATATATATATATATTGTTAGCTGAAAGCAAACATGTAAGTAACCATCATTTTTTTAGAAATTCAATATGAATATTTTCTGTTATCTGAGATTTAATTCATGAAAAGTTTAATACTTATAACATCTTCGCTCTGATATGTGCCCTTTAAAAAAGTAACATAGGCTATGAGCTACAATATAGTTGGCGCAAACACCTAACTTCTTGGTCAAATTAAATGTTTTTGCAGACAAAATGTTGAGCCTAGATAAGAGCAATATCGTAAAAGCCAAAGTAGTTGAAGTTCTGGTCTAAAATCATCATACTTATGAATATAAGTTACTAGTGTCCATGCAAAAAATAAGTAAAATAACTTGTTTCTTCCGGATCGTTCTCTTTTACCCATCACCTGCGACTGGTCAACGACTCTTCTTGAATTTGGTTGACTTGCATGGTAGCTGCCAAGACCAATGACTAGAAAAGCTGGGGCATTTAAGATCTGATTATACGGTCGGCTATGAGGTCCCCTGGAACTGTGATGTGCTGATGGTCATGCTCGGCTACTGGTCCATGACAATTAAGGTCTCCGATTATGAAGGTTTCCAATTTTCTAAATTAAAACAATTTTTAGCTACTTGTTTCCCATTAAACAATTTTTTGTTACTTCTTTGACAAATTGAACAATATGTGAACAGGGTTACTAGTAACACATTCTTTAATACACTCCTCCTAATATCTTATTTTTGGTTAAAATTTATTGAAAACTATAAAATTATGAGAGAGAGTCATTAAATAAAATATTGGACCCATAATTTTTTGTAATTTTTAAGAAATTTTAATTAATAAAAAAGAGTGTGTTCAAAAGAGTGTATCAAAAAGTATATTTCTAACATTTATTATATGCGAAAAATTGTCCCATTTTATATCTGTAGTTTTAGTTACTAAATGATGCCTAATTAAATAGTATCAAGGTTTGATATCATAGAAGTGGATTTCTAAAGGGGTTAAGATATTGGACAAGATGGAGCCATTGATAAGTGCACTACTTACAAGACTCAAAGATTAGGAAAAAAAAAAAAATCAAATTGAAGTTGTAGTTTGTTACAAAATTCAATTACCTTAAAACATCAGACTACGCACTCAGTCTTTGGTTACATATACATGACCATTATTATTTAGCATGTTTTATGCTCCAACACATTTACCTCTCTAATTACGTACACATGGGGATGGTAAAGTGTATCTGGACCTTATGAGCACCCACAAAAATATCCGCAAATGAATAGGGTAAATACCCGTTTATTGAGGATGGGTCTGGGGGCGGATATTTACCTGCAAATTTTAATAAGGATGAGTGTGGGTATGGGTACTATAATATTCACCTCACCCCATATTCACACTTATTATATATATAATAATTTAATTAAAATATCTTATATATATATATATATATATATATATATGTATACTTTATTAATTATTAATTATTAATTTAATTACTAAAGCATAGTATTGATTATTGAAGATATGAATTAATTATGTGTTAATAATTTAATTATTTGTGCTTAATAAATTGTTTAAACCATTATATTATTTGTTATATTTGTGATATATACAAGTTTTAACTTTGGGTGTGCTTGTGCGCAACTTTGGGTGTCGATATACTAATTATCCATAATATGTAATTATTTATTATAGGCAATATAATTATAAGATAGTTAAAGTCAATGTCCTGTTTTTTGGCTAGTCTTGGAGAGTACCAATATATGATGTCTAAGTTTTTAATAATTATGTTAAATAATTAGAACATTACATTTAAGAATGATTATGTTAGATTATTATGTTTTTAATGTTGTTGAGTTATAACTTATGCTTGAATGATTTAATGTTATGTTTAGATAATTTTAATGTCATATTTGGATGATTTAATGTTATGTTTGAATGCTTTTAATGTTATATTTGAATGATTTAAGATTATGTTTGAATGATATAAGAGTAAATTTTCAATTTAGTTGTAGCATTTTTTTAATTAACACATTTTTATTGATTTATTGATTTTTCACACAAGTAAAGTGCAGACAGTGGACGCGGATTTGAGTATATAGGTACTCAGCAAGTACGGAGATGAGATTAAAGTTGCTACCTACATAGTATAAAGACAAGTATAGGTATTTTTTAAAACACGAATATGAAGACAGGTACTATAATACACTACTTAGACCTTATGATTGTCATTCCTACCTACAAATCAGACGAGTAACGAGGGTAGTGTCTTCGATGTTTATCTCTCTCCGAATATTCGTTCTTTGTTTATTTCAGAGAAAAGGAAATTTTAAAATTTGAATGAAAAAAAAAGAAAAAAATCTTTAATTATTTTCTCTCTCTCTTTTTTTTTTGTAATTTTTCTTCGATTAAAAATACATTATTATTATTATTATTATTTTCTTTTTACTCCTCCACACAGATGACAGATACCATTGATGTGAAATGAAGTCGCCTTCTCATTTCCAATTCAAGAAGCCTCGACAGAGACATTTTTCTAAAGCAGAAGTTCTAAATTTTGAAATTGAAAATTACGGGGACAACGTTTTGATTTTCAATTTTCAATTTTTAATTTCTATGTAATTTGACGATTAGGCGCAAATAGTTCTCATATTTGCATGAATTGACGCTGTTTAAACCACTAGAAATCACCTGCGACAATTTCATTAAAATAGCGAATATGAAAAAAAAAGAAAGAAATAAGAAAACGTGATGTAAAAATAAAAAATAAAGAATTAAAATGAATAAAAGATAGACAAAGAACGAATTGAATCATTAGTAAAACTAGAAAATGAAAATATCAATACTAATTATATCAAAAAAAAATCAAAACTAAAAAATATTGTCAGATACGTAGCCAACTCGGCACAAAAAGTGTCCACATAAAATTATCTTTTATCATACTTTAGGTTCAAAGAAAAAAAGAAAATGGGTGTGGCCACTGTTCAGTTCGGCCACGTGGACCACACAACATGCAAGTGTTCGGCTCCTGTGGCTGTCGTCTTCGCAACTGCACCACGATCTTTTCGTACATGCGTATTTAAATGGAAAACTAATTTTCAAAGCAGAGGTTTGGCTCTTCAGTTATTCACTTGTTCTGATCTCACAAGTCACTTGCTATGCTCCCAATTCCATCTTCAATTTAGGGTTTCTCCTTCGATTTCGCGCATCCATGGATTCCATCTACGCGAGCTCATCGTACACGGTTCCCAACCTTCTCCGTCGCGAGACTCTCTTGCTGCCGCGAACCTCGAATTCGATTCCTTCTCCGTCGCTTCGGCGAGCGAAGAAGTTGAGGCGCGCGCGGGTTTCGAGTTCCGCGGCGACGGGAAGTGGTGCGGCGTCGAACGGCGCCGTTTCGAGGGCGTTGCAGGGAGCGAGCAACACCGCGCTGGAGCAGCTCGACATCGAGCGTGGCGTCTGCATCCCCTTCCGCAAGTACTCACCCGAGCTCGTACGTACGCATTCAACTGCTCTCTCTCCCTGCGTTTCGATTACTCTCTTTGCGTTTTGTGTGCCTCCTCGTCGTTTTAGTCTTGAAGCGTCTACGACACCCCCCGCTGATTCAACTTTCTTTTTTGCAACTGGAGTTGTCTCTGACTCATAGTCTCATGCATTTGAACTAATCCTTCAAATTACCGGAACAGGTTTTATTAGGAATAAATAATACATGCATGTAATTATAGTAGTTACCTTAAAACTCATTATAATAATGAGAATTAAATATGTTATTAGTTTCTATAAAATGAGTGAGTTTTAATTTTTGTCTGATTTTTTTTTTTTTTGTTTTTCATCTTCTAAAATTTGAAATTACCATTTTTGATCCCTATAAAATGAGGGAATTTTAGCTTTAGTTCCTATAAAATATTTTTTTCTTTTAATTTTTATCCTTCCAAAATCTAAAATCACTATTTTTATTCTTAACTTTTATTTTAAGATAGATAACTAACATTTCATGTTAAGGATCTAGAAAATTTATTAGAGATGTCACATGTTGAGCACACATTGGTGGGTGCCACTTAGGATGGTCACTTAGGATGGTCACTTGACCTTTCATCAAACATACAAACAATTAACAAGTGTCATATGACAATAAGAACCAAAAGCAAGATTCATTTTTATAAGGACTAAAATTAAAATTAGCTTATTTTATAAGGATTAAAAACATATTATTTAAGCCTAATAATAATTATTTTTGATTGATTGACAATTTGACGATGTAACTATAAAGATAAAAAAATTTTAAACTATTATCTAATTAGAACTTGTTTTAAGTTTATAATTTCAATAATTACCTTAAAAAGTCATACCGACTATCATTTTTGATTAGTTGACAGTGAGTGGATAGAAATTAAATTCAAAACTTTTACATATTAAATTCTTTAATTAGTTACAAAAATATCATATTAGTTCTTTAATCAGTCAACTTATTAAAAATCGGTCGTTATAGGTCTTATATTTATAATTTTAGGATTAAAATAAACGTTATAGGTCTTATTTTTTTAATTTCAGGGATTAAAATATTTGGTACCGTCATTGACTAAAATACCGTCATTTGGTTATTTCATGGGCAAAAATTTTATTTTTGTAATTTTGGAGTTTAAATTGACCGGGTGTATTACTCGTTGTATGTTAAAGCTTAAATTACATTTGTCTTTGGACTAGGGACCATTTACAATTATAGTCCATGAGTCAGTTCAGTTGCAATTGCTTAAAAAGTAACCTATTTTTAGGAACAATTTTTTTTAATAAGCATATTTTTAGGAACAATTATGTAACTTTATTTATTTTTAGTTTTTGGGTGCTAGGCAATTTCTTCATTTTAGTGCTTTGAGGAATTGGATTTAGATGGTTAAAGTGCACTTAAGAAAGTAAAGTGGAAATGATAACCGCCAATTGAGGGAGTGGATTCTTACCATCTATTTCTGGTATCCATGTGATTGTGTTTTGTAAAATTTTAGTCTCTTGAATGTTTTTTAGAGTTAAATTTTTATACATGGTTGATGCAAAAAATTTTACATTGTCAACCAATCAAAAATTATGATGGTATGATTTTTAAGATAGTTATTGAAAAAGTTAACAAACTTATCATACATGGTAATTTGTGATTGGATGACAATATAAAATAGTGTATCAACTATTTACTCTTTTTTTTTAATAAATGATTATCAACTCTGTACTTGTTTTCCCTCTGAAATACACCCTTTTTCTCACTTTTGAGAACACAAATCCAGATGGAAGGGGTATTTGCCCAACGGAGTGCAGCTGTTTAAGTAATTTGTTTTAGATTATACTGTATGGTATAAGATGTAAAACTACAGATTATTCTGCATGACAAGTATTTTACACATGCTACTATAAGATGGATATAAGTGTTGTTGTAAATGGGGATCATCATCCCTGTTGGTAGAAGGGAGGGCTGCTTCTCGCTGCCAGAGAAAACAAAAATATGCCAATCTACTGGATGATTATTTCTAACTTAAAGCTAGTTTTATTTGACGACATTTTCCTTGTTGGTTATTAGGTGAGGAATAAGGTATTAGAATCAAGAGGGGCTATTTTGTCACTTATGTTGCGGGGAGTGGAGATAGTTTGGAATCTGGGCTTGTACTGGTCTAACTTGGGGTATGATTTCCTGGTTGGAAGGGATGAAGAGGTTGTTCCATATCGTGCTCGACAGCTTAGGAATCTCTTGTGTGATCTGGGGCCTTCCTTTATTAAAGCTGGTCAGGTGTGTTGTTAGTCTTGAGCTCATCTGAGCAACGGTTAGTTTAGGGTTTTCCAGTTGATAATAAGTTTTCTTTCATTTGACAGGTCCTTGCAAACAGGCCAGATATCATTCGAGAAGATTATATGAATGAACTCTGCATTCTTCAAGATGATGTTCCTTCATTTCCCAATCAAGTAAAACTTACCACCGAGCATCAATTGTTTATTTTTTAATTCTATTTATGCTATGCATTTATCATACAATTGTCACCTGGATATTATAAATCTGATGTATGGCCTAAAAATGTCCTAGATTGCCTTCAGAATCATAGAGGAGGAACTGGGTCAACCCCTTGAAGCTGTTTTCAGCAGAATCTCGTCAGAGACAATAGCAGCTGCAAGTTTAGGTCAAGTTTATCGAGCTACTTTACGTGCTACTGGCGAGGATGTTGCTATCAAGGTTTCATTGTTCTCACCTTGTGTTATAACTCTGTTTTCATTTCCATAGCTTGATTAGCTAATAATTTTTCAAATGATCTGTTAAACTATTTTGCTTAATCCTTTTTTTGCAGCATCTGAGCCACTGGCTTCATGTTCATAACAGTTTAATAGTGATCAAATCTTGACTATATGATTGTTTGGTTCGAATTCCTTTTTCATTTATACAATTCAAATCGAATCCCTAACAGAAAGAATGAAATGTTGGACCTGCATTGGTATCACTCACATACGTCACTATGACTATGGGTAGGAGATCCTGATCCCGGAAATGCCATTCATTACTATGATATCTCCTATTCCCAAAACTTGTCTGGGCAAAGAACAAGGGCTGACAGTTTGCCTTCATGTCTATATACCGAAGCTCTTAGACTAAGTCACATAGGGTGATAGCTATACCCTCTTTTGATGCTTTTATCGAAGCCTTGAAGTAGCGGCCAAAAATTTGTATCCATTTTTCATGATATTATACATGGGTCAGATATATTATGGCAAATTTGTCAGATTCCACTGTGGAAGGCACAACGGAATCTGATAAGTGAGATATGGAATTTGATAAGTGAGATTTTGAGTAATTGTTTACATAATTTTCTTCTGTGAGACAGATCTATCTATATATAGATATAGATAGATAGCTAACTATAGTTGGAGTTAGATCTATGCATATTTAATAAATACAAGCCTTATTACACACTTTAATCGTATTCTCCAAAAAATAGTAAAAAATATCTTCTTTCTTTGCAACTGCTGTGACCTGAATTCTTTGCTAAAAGCATTATGTGTTCATAACAGTTTTACATAATTTTTTTGTTGGGTTGATTGATTGATTGATATTTGTCCATACTGTTCCAATTCAGTTGATTTTGTTCCTTTTTTTTTTTTCCCAATTGTCTTTTCTATATTTAGCGATATATGAATTTGGACTTTTTCATTATTTCTAGTTTATACTTGTTTTGATGTTTTCCTAATTTCCATTGTCAAATATGGCTTTAATTTATCAAAATACTTTTATGGCTTTATATGATTAGTGCTGCAAATGTATTGCTAAAATATAAACTGAGAGGAAAGAGTAAAGTTTTAGAACAATATTAAATCCACTTCTGAAGACATACATTGGTGTACTTGCAGGTTCAAAGGCCTGGGATAGAGCCCATTATATATCGAGATCTTTTCCTATTCCGCACTTTGGCTTCTTTCTTAAATGGCATTAGTATGCAGAAACTGGGATGTAATGCCGAGCTGATTGTTGATGAATTTGGTGAAAAGCTTTTGGAAGAGCTTGATTATACCCTGGTAACTTTCAGCAGTGCCTTTTGTTTGTCATGGTAGTTTAATGAGTGCTTTGAACTTGTCAACGCACCAAATATGTGTTTCTTGGCATTTTGAGTGTTTTTTCACTGTATATTTGTTATAATAAATTTACTGGTTTCTCTATCTATATTTCAGGAAGCCCGCAATCTTGAAGATTTTCTTGAGAATTTTAAAAATGACCCTACTGTCAAAATTCCTCAGGTTTACAAACAATTTTCTGGTTCACGTGTGCTAGTAATGGAATGGATTGATGGTATCAGGTGCACCAATCCGCAGGTTTGTTATTTGGATTGGTGATGATAATATATATATTGAATCTATTGTGAAGCAACGTGGTTTGTTGTCTTGTTGTGGATTAATAATTTTCCTTCTTGTGAATCAGGCCATCAAAGAAGCTGGTATTGATGTAGGTGGATTTTTAACGATTGGAGTGAGTGCTGCCCTACGACAATTGTTGGAATTTGGATTATTTCATGGAGACCCTCACCCTGGAAATATTTTTGCCATGCGTGATGGGCGAATTGCATATGTGGACTTTGGCAATGTTGCTGTTCTCAGTCAGGTAATTCTTCATATGCCAAGCATGTAGGGCAATGGCCATTGTGTTTTTCTCTCTCTGATCATCAATTATTGTTTTGCTATGGTATAGAATAATGGCTTCTAATGAGTTGTTTAGTTGTGTTCATCCATCAGGTGAATGTGGATTTAAGTTTAACAGAAGTAGGTGGACTAACCAAGCCTTGATTTATCATTTATCTCTGGGAATGTTTGCCATTGCATCATATGCCTAAAGTTATCATACATGTTAGTTTAAAGCCATGTGTTCCACTGTACATGTTGTTTTGTTGTAATGATCTCCCTTACCTTTCATTGATGTGTGAGAAGAATATCATTTGTCTTAATACACAGCTGCTGTGAAAATCATGTTAATATTTTTTTCTCTATACTTCCCCCATTCCACCACAGATGCCCACCAAACATGTCTTTTGATTTTTTTTCCTTGTATTTGAATAATTTGAGTTATATAATAATTTAACATCATGTGTTATATTATCTGGTTTTGCAGCAGACTAAAAACCCTTTAAGGTGAAGTAGTAAATGATATAGTTACCTAATGTTTTAAAAGATTTTCGCACTGTTTGTGCCTTTTCATTGGATTTTATTCCATTAAATTTTGGTGGACTAGGGCCCTAAACATAGCTATATGCTGTATAGTTTAAAGTCTAACTCGAATGTGGAACAAATAATGGATTTATTATATCTCTAAAATAAATGAATATTTCTCAAATTTTATCCTGGTTATTGATTTTGAAACTTTCAATTGGAAGAAGAGAATTTTTATATTAATTTTCTTCTTTTTACATTCACTAATCTCCCTTTTAGAGGGTAAAAGGTAAAAAAGGAAACAAGAAAATAACAATAATAAAAAATAGGAAAACAAATCTCTAAAGATATTAAGAGATATTTTGACTTCCTAAATATCTAAGATATTTACAATACTCCCTCTCAAGTTGGTGAATGAATATCAGTCATTCCCAACTTGCTAATAAGATCCTAGAATCTAGCACTAGGAAGCCTCTTTGTGAAGACATCTACTACTTGAAGCCCTGTAGGTATATGTGCTGTAATTATAAGGCCACTATTCAACTTCTCTTTGATGACATGTCTGACAATCTCTATGTGCTTTGTTTTGTCATGTTGGATTGGGTTATGAGCAATGCTGATAGTTAAATCATTATCACAAAACTATTTCATGGAACCCTCATATTTAACTTTGAGGTCATCAAGAATAATCTTCATCCATAATACTTCACATATGCCATGTGCCATAGCTCAAAACTCAGCTTCTACACTGGATCAAGCAACTGCATTTTGCTTCTTGCTCCTTCATGTTACCAAATTCCTACCAAGAAACATGCAATAACCAGAAGTGGATCTTCTATTTGTGATTGACCCTGCATAGTCAACATTAGTGTATATCTCCATGGACAATGAACCTTCTCTTCTAAATAATAGTCCCTTTCTTGGGCTAGCCTCCAAATAGTGGAGGATCCTCTCAATTGCCTGTAGGTTTCTCTCACGGGGGTCATGCATAAATTGGCTGACTACACTCAAAGCATAGGCAATATCAGGCCTAGTGTGAGATAAATAACTTAGCTTCCCCGCCAATCTCTAGTATTGGGACTTCTCTACAGGTGGACTTTCTTCACTTCCAATCTTGTGGTTTTGCTTAATGGGCACCCCGTTGTGGTCTTGCATCCCAATTTTCCTGTCTCCTTAAGAAGATCAATTACATACTTCTTTTGGGAAATAAAGATGCCCTTTTTGGAATAGGAACCTCTATTCCAAGGAAATATTTCAGCTTTCTCAACTCCTTTATTTCAAAATGAGTTGCTAGCTTTTCTTTCAGAGCTAGTTTTTGTGTCTCATCATTACCTGCAATGATCATGCCATCTACATACACTAATAGAAGAGTGAGTTTGCCATAAGGAAATGTTTTATAAAGAGAGTATGATCACCTTGACTTTGTTTGTATCCCAAAGATGTCATGGTTTGAGTAAATCTTCTAAACCATGCTTGGGGAGATTGTTTGAGGCCATACAAAGCTTTCTTCAACCTACACACTTTGTTCTTTCCACCATGAGGTTCAAATCCTGGGGGAATCTCACTTCCTCCTCTAGGTCTCCATGCAGGAAGGCATTTTTAACATCAAACTGTTGTAAGTCCTAGCCAAAGTCGGCGGCTAGGGAGAGAATGATTCTTATTGTATTCATTTTTGCCACCAGGGCAAATGTCTCCTCATAGTCAATGCCATAGGTCTGTGTGTATCCCTTTGCCACCAATCTTGTCTTGTATCGATCTAATGTCCTATCAGATTTACACTTTGCCGTGTATATTCATCTGCATCTTACAATTCTCTTTCCTTTGGGTTTATCAACAATCTCTCAGGTAGAGTTTCTCTCTAATGCCTCCATCTCTTCATTCATGGCTTGAACTCAATTTTTATCTTTTAGAGCTTCCTGGACTGAAGTTGGGATTTTGATTGCATTAATGGCTGCAATAAAGCTTCAATGTAGGATAGAGATATGGTCAATACAAACAAATTGAGAAATAGGATACTTGGCACATGATCTCTTCCCTTTCATCAAGGCAATAGGCATATCGTCAAACTCATTATCAACCTTAGGGACATTTACCTCTGGTCCAGACAATTCAATTTGTTGTGGGATTAGAGTGGGTTTCTCTCGCCTTTGATATTTCTTTCCAAAGAAGCAATCTTCCTCTTTTGCTTTCATATGATCTTCCTGTGCTTCTTCAAGATTAGTGTCTTGGACATCTTACAAAGGCGGAAGAGGTAAAGACAGAAGAGGTAATGACCCTAAGATAGACTCGGCTTCTAGAATACTCTTCTCCTGAAGTTGAGGGTTGACAAAGAAGGATTCTATTTCTTGAAGGTGACGTCCATTGATACAAAAAATTGATGACTGTGAGGGTGATAATATTTGTACCCCTTTTTATTTGAGTGATAACCAATAAAGACACATTTGACAGCTCTTGGGTCTAACTTACCACGATTAGGATTGTGAGAATGGACAAATGCAACACACCCAAACACACGACATGAGAGACTCAACATAAGGAGAGAAGAAAGGAAGAATGACAACAAGTGGTTAACTAGACTAATACCTTGTAAGACACAAGTCGGTAACTTGTTAATGAGATAGATGGTAGTTAGGACAGCTTCTCCCCAATAAACATTAGGAACAGACATTTGAAAGAGTAGAGCTCTAGCAACCTCAAGTAGGTGACAATTCTTTCTCTTTGCAACCCATTTTGTTGGAGAGTGTTAACACAAGTTAGCTCATGGATAATACCTTGGCTCGTAACAAACTAAAAAAATTCAAGGTTAACATATTCAGTACCATTGTCTGACTGAATTTGTTTAATGGACTTACCAAATTGGTTTTTGACAAGATGGAAAAAATTGACAAATATTTGACAAACCTTGAATTTGTGTTTTATAAGGTAAGTCCACATCACACGGGTACAATCATCAATGAAAGTTACAAACCATCTAGGCCCAGAAACAGATTTAGTAGTAGGTCCCCAAACGTCAGAATGGACAAGATCAAAAGGAGCAACACTTTTATTATCACTAGATAGAAATGATGCATGATGGTGCTTAGAAATTTGACAAATATCACAATTAAAGGACTTAATAGACTCTTTTGTAAACAAATGCAGAAATAGAGACTTAAGTAAGCTAAATGGGGGATGTCCAAGATGCTTGTGGTGAAGCCAAATTTGTGAAATAGCCCATGTGTTTGAGGTTACTTGTTGACTGGAAGACATCTTTTTTGTCGATATTATCAACGGCTTCTTAGGTTGCAAGAAGTATAACCCACGTTGCGCTTTAGCAAATAAAATTGTCTTCCTCGTGGCAAGGTCTTGCAAGAAACAATGAGAATGGGTTACTAAGCAATTCAAGTCTTGGGTAAGTCTATGTATAGAAATGAGATTGTTGGCTAATTTAGGGACATGAAGAATGTTGTGTTGGGAGAGAGACGATTAGAGTTGGATGCTGCCGGATCCAACAATAGGGACATGGTCTCCATTAGCAACTGTAATAAGTTGCTTGCCAGGTGCTCTGGTATATGTTGTAAAGTGTATAGGGAATAGGGTCATATGGTCTATTGCCCCAAAATCAAGAACCCATATGCTTTGGGAGACAGAACTAGAGATATTAAAGGAGCTCGTACCCTTCACGATCAAGGCACATGATCTAGAGGGCTTGCCAGCCATCATTGCACAGCACAGTCTCCAAAAAAAAAATGCAGCAACCACAAAAAAAGGGAGGGAAGAGGATGTAGATCTTGGACACCTCGCACGGATTTGGCTAACACAACCTCCTAACCCGACTGTTGGTCCTGAAGACGGCGATGGCGGCAGCAGCAGCAAAGGGAGCAGTGGCAATACGTTGCCAGAGCGGGCAGCAAAAACAGGGCTCCCAAGATCAGCAAAAACAGGAAGAAGAGAATTTTTATATTAATTTTCTTCTTTGTACATTCACTAATCTTCCTTTTATAGGGTAAAAGGTAAAAAAGGAAACAAGGAAATAACAATAATAAGAAATAGGAAAACAAATCTCTAAAGATATTAAGAGATATTTTGACCTCCTAAATATTTAAGATATTTTCAACACTTTCTCATGAAAGTCAAACAGAGTGTGCACTTATTATCCACTGAGATTGACATTTTTTTTTCCCTTTTTTTAATAAATGAAAAAAAAATGTAAGAGAGAGACAAAGATGACAATCAAGGAATTATATATTATTCTATGAAGGCAAAAGAAAAGACAAAGAATGCTCAGTTACCGATGAAATACATCATTATATCTAATAAATCCTGTTGAATACATGACGGGCACTTCTTTGAAACGAGCATTGATCAAGTATCACAAAGAAGTAAAATAGACAATTTTATTTCATAAAAGAAAAATAAGCAATAATTTCGGCTCTAATATTTAGTGTTGTATTATTTCAGAACAAGATTAATTGGATGGTTTTCTGTCTTGATAGTGCTTCAAATTCAAATGAATTAACCCCAGAAGCATAAGTCGAAGCCAATTGAAGATCTGTGGCTAGCAACATCCTAGACATTAACGAAATACAACTATCAACTATGTGCATTTACCCATAGTTTTTGACGTGTGTAGTGCATAATATTATAGATGTGCCTTTTATGAGGGTGCTTTTGTATTTTTGACAAGTTAATGACTTCTGTTTTGGTTAGATTAAAAAAGGGTTTTTGTGAATATGTTTATGGTGTCCAACTGAACTGGCACAAATACCCCTATTGGGTACACATTTGAGGATCTATTATGGAAATGGGAAAATCTTTGCTTTTAGGACAGCTTTCATTATAATCTTGAGTATGGGATTTTCTTTGGTTTGCCCTTCATGCTTTTTGTGGCTGACGACATGTTGATCTGCTTCCATTTCTTCAGCAAAATAAACAGATCTTAATTGATGCTGTTGTCCACGCTGTGAATGAGGACTATGCTGAGATGGCTAATGATTTCACCAGATTAGGCTTCCTGTCACCAGGGACTGATGTCACTCCTATAATTCCTGCTTTGGAAGCAATTTGGCAGAACTCTGCTGGAAAAGGACTGTCAGATTTTAATTTTCGTAGTGTCACTGGTAGGGACTTTCCCTTGATTATTTAATATAAATAGCTATTACTATAATGTGACCGTTTGACCTAGCCTCCCATGCTTTTGAAATAAATTTTCTAATTTGAGATTCAATTTTTGTGTCTTGTTAAATGGAGGAGTTAAAAGTAACTAGCCACAATGAATACTGTCTGAATCTGAAAGAGGAAGAAATCACAAGAAGGACTCTTAGTTACAAGTTGTATGACTATGTTGTTCCATCTTATTCTTACCTCTTAAATACCCACATTTTCCCTTGGTGATATTATATGGAGGGTGTCACGATATTTATGGGAGGAGGAACAAGTCTGTTTTCTTATGTAGGGATCAAAAACTAATTTACTTTTTCATTTTCTTGATTCTGAAGATACTATAATTTAGCCCTTAATATCTCTATAGTGATTTCGTTTGGTGTCTCAAATTCATGGTAATCTACGAATGATTCTGTAGTCACATGTTAATTGTAATTAGATTTTTAGGTTTTTTCATGCCTTGATCATATTTTAATGATATTTTAATGAAATATACCACAGGAAAGTTTAACCAGTTGGTTTACAATTATCCCATTCGAATTCCAGAAAGGTTTTCACTTGTAATCCGTTCTTTATTGACCCAAGAAGGCATCTGTTTTACCCTGAAGCCTGACTTCAAATTTCTTGAGGTAAAAGCTCCCTTTTTTCTGACTTGTCCAGTTTTCAAGTTTAATTGAAGACTTCATGCTACTTATTTTCAAAAGGCAATTTTTTTTAGTAAGTTGCATAAGAAGAAAGAAAGCTGTCTGTAATATGGTATCAGAAGTAGAAAAGTATTAAATATTTTTGTAGAACAAATACTTCATCATTCTAAATGAATCAGTTTGAGCAACTGTCAAAACTGTCCTTTCTCTATCATACCTTATTTGTCAGTATAATATGAACACCAATATGTCAAATAGGTTGCCTATCCTTACGTGGCTAAGCGACTACTAACAGACCCAAATCCAGCTCTACGTGAACGCCTCATACAGGTTAGTAATTCTGTTCAAAATGCATAAGCTTTTATGCATATAAATTTTATTTTGAATAATTTATGATCCTTAAATTAAAGAGGCTCATTTTTGGTGATCTATATTTAAAATTTTGAATCAATATCAAGTATCACATATTGGGTAAGAAATTTACAGTGGTAGGTTTCCCTTGTTGAGGAAGAAAATCTGCAAGGGGGGTGGGGATGAAAGATGACCAAGGGGTTCCATGGTGCCATACTGCCATGCAGTAATACCATTTTACCTGCTATATTTGAATTCATGGATACTGCTTTATCATGGTAATTGGAGATAATGCTAGTTAGACATGATGGGTTTAATTTTGAAGCAGATGGCTAGATTTGTGCACTATGGCATCATGTCTTTGGTGTCTTTAATCTGGTATCTTACTTCACTTGTGTTAGTTATAGTGGTGAAAGGTGATTCTGTTATATTAATATATTGGAATGGAAAAAATAAAACCTTTCTTTTTTCATCCCTTTCTTAAGCATGTTAATATGTGGCTGAACAATTCAGTCAGCTATGCTAGAAGCTTGATTTGCTGCAAAGTTCCTTCCATTTTCTCTCTTCCCTCTGCTACCTAGGTCAAAGCACTAAATTCAAGTGGTCTTTTATGTGAAATTTTCAGTACACTACCCGAGAGATATCTTAGGCAGTATTAAGTAGCAACCAATAATTAATCCAAAGTATTTTTGTGATTCTTTCTTCCACCAAGATTCTGAATGCTAACTTAATCATACTTGCAATGTAATCGCAAACATATGTTGCTCCTCGTTCGATATACTTTCTTGTTTCAGGTTCTATTCAAAGATGGTCTTTTCCAGTGGAAACGGCTTGAAAACCTTATTGTTCTTGCAAAGGAAAATGTGGCCAAGATGAGCAGCAATCCAGCATTGCAAGTGAAAAACACGTCCGTATTTTGTTAAAACAACATTGTCTGTGACAGCAAAAAAAAAAAAAAACACCATTGCATGTTTGGTTATTTGTTGAGTCATTCAGTAATATTCACTAGAGGCACGTTTATACAGGCAAAGCCAGAGAGACTGGAAAGTTGAAAGAAAATTGGACCTCACAGACACAATCAAAGATGGAGCTCGCCTTTTCTTTGTTGATGAAGGAATACGTAGACAGCTTCTTCTTGCTTTGACTGAGGACTCAAGGCTACATATTGAAGAGGTTTGTGTTGATGATATGACCCTTTCCTCTCCCTTAAAAGTGTATGATCTTGTGCTGGAGAATTCTGACTTGTGTTTTCTACAGCTTGTAGATGTGTATAGGTTGGTTGAAGATCAGATAGACATACCCTCAGTGGCTGTAGAAGTAGCTAGAGGTAAAGTTCTTGTGAAACGTGAATATGACTTTGTTCAATTAGACTACATTATCTTTTTGACCCTCAAAATATCACCATTTTTTCATTTGGTCCCTCATTTTTAAAAAGTTTTTATTTAGTTCTCAAAGTCTTTTGCTCCCGTATAGTCCCTATCTTAAACTTTTGTTTGGCTTATACGTTAAGTGTCTGTGCATGGCTCTGAAAAATGAGGAATCAAATGCAAAATGTGTGATATTTAAAGAGAAAAAATAGTTAAGTCGTGATATTTAAAGGGATTAGAGAATAAACAAATAAACAATAATAGTCAATGGACAAAACTAACCAAAGATCTACAAAAAAATTTATATGGAAAAATGAAAAAAATTCTATGAAGACTATATTATACCTTTTAATGATAGGGACCAAAAGAGAGAATCGTATTATTTTGAGAATCCAAAAACATAATTTAACCATTAAACTGTTATCTGCCATTGCTATATGAAGGCATGAAGCAAGTTAAATATAAATATCTTTTTTGGTGTAGACTTCCCAACAGTTGTCAGGGACCTCCTACTTTCATGGAGTGAGTCAGTCTTGTACGATAGATAGCTAAATCTATGGACTACCAGCACATAGCAAATACAATACTGTTTCAGTCAGATGAGTATACTTGACATATGTTCTATATTTTTTCTTAATTCTTTTCTTTTTTATATTGCCAAAGGTTTGCAATATGAAATTTTGAATGAATGTCAACACTCGTAACTAGAGTAAATCAGTACTACATTTGTGTAGGAAACACTATTTTGCTCAATAAATATCAAGTAGTAATTTCACGGGGAGAAAGTCCAAAAAATTCATATAATCGTTGAGCTTCCTTCAGTGTTATTTATTGTATAAAAGTTTAATTAATCATTTAGTCTCTTTTTATTTTAGTCTCTATACCCACAAACTTTACGTTTTAATTCCTATATAAGCAATTGTTTTTTGTTTTAGTCCCTGTTATTAGTTTTCTAACAGTCTAAAACTGTCACAAAATCGAGGCATAAGGACTAAAACATTGTATAAAGACTAAAACCTACAGTTTTAGGTTTAAGGACTAAAACAAGAAGTTGGTGCAGGTATAGGAATCAGAGATTACTTAAACCTTGTATAAATCTAACTTGTGTTAAATTTTTATATACCGTTAGTGTAAAGATTTTCAGCTCATAAACTAATTAAAATTCATTTAGATATGACTTTTAAAGTAATTATTATAAAAGTAAACAATATTATTATATATGACAACCTATAATAGGATAATAGTGTAAAGCCCTTTACATTGTAATTACATTTTAATTAAATTCTTAGTTATTCAAACTTCTGTCCCTACCCATGAATAGCTTACACGTCCGTATTTGTATAATTGGAAAATCCTCTGGTTGATCTTCTACATCGTGTTGCATCCGATTATCTGAAAATCTAAAAACTCATGTAGTATTGTGTACTCTTATAAGAAAGGTCATTGTAAACATAAAAAAAACAAGAGAATTATGTGCAATCTAAAAAAAACCTTAAGCAGTGTCAATGTAATTTATTCTAAATTTTATTACTACATCTTAAGCTGTTACTATTGTTCACGTTTTCTTCCCTTTGGTTTGTTGAACAATTGAGCATGTTTATTCACTTGTGTGAACAACCAGTTTTGTTCACCCCTTTTATTATTGTCGTCGTTGTCGTCTTTTTGTAAGTGATGGCATCAAACTGGGTCATCGTGGGTCCATAGGTCTTTTTCTTTATTTTATTTTTTTGTTATTGTATTTCTTTGCCTTTTAAACTTCAGACTGGGCTATCATAGACCAGTCTTTTTTTTTTCTCTTTATTTTATTTTATTGCTATTTTATATGTGGCTTTTTAAAATTGAGATTGGGTCACCGTAGGCCCAGGTCTTTTCGTTTATTTTATTTTATTGTTATTTTATTTCTTGAGGAGTGTTAGCAACACATTCTAACACTATTATTGGTAAAACTTAT
The DNA here is from genome assembly GCA_004329165.1 of Spatholobus suberectus. Lineage (NCBI taxonomy): Eukaryota > Viridiplantae > Streptophyta > Magnoliopsida > Fabales > Fabaceae > Spatholobus > Spatholobus suberectus. The sequence continues at coordinate 15,394,645 of CM014733.1, forward strand.
CGGAAACTACAAAATCATGATTGCAATTCATTTAGAAGTGCATTTTACAAATTTTATGATTTCTAATAAATTTTAGTCAATAATAAAAAATGTAATCAAAAGAGTGTATTAGAATGTTGGTAGTATTTCTCTTATTCCTTTGCTTTTTAAAGTTCAGATTAGGCTACCATAGGTTTGGAGGTTCTTTTCTTTATCTTATTTTATTGATATTTTAGTTCTTTACTTTTAATATTCAATTTGGGCCACCCATAGGCCTAGTAATCTTTTATTTATTTGTGGGAGTTGCTTTTCACACCTCCCTTTTGGCTCTTCACACCTCTTGTAGTTGTAATTTTTTTGTACAAAAATACCCTTTTCGAAAGCTAGTTTTCAAAATGTGTTTTTGGAAAAATGTGACTCAGTACTGCTAAATATATTATGGAAAATAGTTTCTATAATGTAATTTTTTTTTTATATATTATGAAAACTAGTATCCATAATGTATAAAAAATTACAATACAAAAACTAATTCATAATGTAAATTTTATATTATGGAAGGGGACGGCGAGAATGGAAAGGGTGAAGGTGAGAGAAAATAGGGGTAGGGTCAAGTGTGGACCTAGAAATCTATTAGAGGGAGGTGGGGGAGGCAATTTTTTTTTCTTGTTTTTAGTTATTTAAATATCAAACTTCTAACAAATATTCTCCTCTGGTTTTATTTATAAGAATCAAATTTAAAGTGTTGTTTGGTATTTTTTATAAGAACTAATCTATAATATCTTTTGCATTAATTTTTTCTTTACAAAAATACCTTTAATTAAAGTCATTTATTTGAATCCAATAAGTAGTTAGTGCATATATTAATTTTAGACTCATTAGAAGATAGAAAGTCTAATGTTAGGGGTAGTTTTGATTCAAAAATATAAATTTAAGACAAATTTAATGTTATCAACTAAATGAACCAATTTTTTTAGTCCTAGTAATATAGTTAATTGGATTTATAAATAGGATCGGATGGAGTACTACTTAATAAATAATGACTTTTATAAAAATATTTACCAATTTTATACATAATATATATATATATAAGAACCTTGATGGATGGGGGACGACCCTTGCTTGCCCTCCTCTAAATCCTTCCCTAGGAGGGTACGAGGAGGGGAGAATGAAGGTGCAAAAATAGGGGTATTTTGGGAATATAAAAAATTAAAAAAGTGGAAGGTGTGAAGAGTAAAAAGGGAATGTGAATAGCAATTTCCTTTTATTTATCTCTTGATTTCTCTTTTAGAATTCAATGGTTTAGCAAAAGCCTGCCTTTTTTTTTTTCCTTTGTTTCTAAATCCTGATTGGGCTTTAGTGGGGAGGAGAGATTTCACTAAAAGTAGCTAGAGAGTTTTTGGGGTAGATATTAGTTATCGATAAAGTCAGTAAATATTTCGTACCAATAATATGGTAATCTAAAAAAATCCTAATTGGGTTAACTTGGGGTCCTAAGATCTATCAGGTATTTCTTGGTGGCCGTATGAAATTAGATTGGGCCAACATGGGCCAAAGGTTTATTTTGATTTCATTCTTTCTTTTTATTTATGTATTTTTCTTCTTTTTTTTGGGTGCTCTTTTTAAATTAGGATTAAGTCAATATTACGTCATAAATTTTTATTTATTTCAAAAGTAATAAAATTTGTTTTAAATAATAAATAAATAAAGCATGTGAAAATTTATTTTCTTGTTATCTTTTAAAGAGCAAAATAAATATTTCTAAAGTTATTTTCATTTTATTTATTTAAATAGAAGTAACCATTTTAGGACGGACGTTGTAAGGAGTTATTGCATTTCTTAAGCGTAATTGAATGACTCCTTAGCTTAAATATGGTCTTAGGGATTATTTTCTTTTTAAAAGATTTTTCTAATGTTTTTCAAGATAGACCTTGATGGCGATTTTCTTTTTTCTTTTCGATCCTTTTTTAAAATCTTTCAAGTTTTTCTACTTGCTACAATTAATGTTGAAAAGAATGTTAAAAAATAATTTATGTTTGAAAATAATATATTGAGTTAGAAGAATTAATCTTGTTTAAATGATAAAGTAAAATTACTTTTGAAGTATAGTAATATTTAAAGTTTTATTCTTAAAATTAATTCTTAATAGAAAATTTAAAGTGATTGTTTTTGTGAAATAATTATTTTGGAAAAAAATTTATCTAGACGTTAACAAAAGAAGTTGTTATTACTTTAAAATAAAATGTATGTAATATGCATTCATTTTAACAAAAAAAAATTAAGTTTCTCAGAAGGATTTTTTTTTTTTTGAAATTCAAAAGGTTGGTTAAAAGATTAGTTTATAATAAATAGTTAAATTAAACATGCACTTAATCTATGTTCATAATTTGTAGGAATTGTAAGTAAAATTTTAATATCTATATTCATAATTTGTAGGAATGGCAGGTAAAATTTTAATTTTTTTATGGATGTTAAATTTTTTAAAATTAAATTTGAGAATCTTTTTCATAAAATGTTTAATTTGGGATTAAGGCAAGAAAAGTTACGTTAAATTTTATGTTATGTACACATTTAACTTTTTGTCATAGTTATAATTAGTTCTTAAATTTGACTATTATTATAGCTTTTTTTTTTTTTTGTTAACTGAGTGTTAATTTATAACTATGGATAAACTTTGGTAGTTCGTACACCAAACTCTAACAATTGATCTATATTAAATATTAGTCATTTATTAAAATTTAACTTTATCTCATAATTTTCTTTTTAATTTGTTAAAAAATGTGATAAAACATGTTCTATGTTTCTTATTTCTTCGTTTTGGTTAACAAATCACATCCAATAAAGACTAGATTTTGGTTTGAGAATATTCTCCTCTTGTGAAGAATCTTGGGGGTATTGATGATGGAGTTACTGCTAATCAAATTTACAAAAGCATGCATTCTTGTACCCATGCAATTGAACGTATATGGATTCATCCTGTGTGTGGACTCTGAGAGCATGCAAGATGCGAAATTGTCAATAAATAAGGAAATAAGTACGAGTGTTTGGGTCATCAAAGTTTTTAGTCAAATAGAATTGTTGAAAAGAACATATGAAAAGGGAAGGTGTAGATGAAGATCGGAATATATGGAGTTACAACGGAAGAAGCTAAGTACGGGAGTATTCAAAAACAAGATTTTCAAATTGGTTGAAATGGGTATATATTTGAGGTCTTATTGTGTGTAGGAGAAGACTCAAACTACGCTCAAAAACAAGACTTATTTAGAGTAGTGTTACAATCGAAAGGAGGTTCGCGTTGCAGTTAGAAGCAGTTTTCAAAGAGAGATAATTTTAGACAGGTGGCGACATCTTAGTTAAGCACATTTACTTATTGTACACATGTTGAGAACGTAGAGATTCAACAATTATATAGATTATGTATAAATAAGCAATTGCGTAGCCATTTTTCTTTGATTCTAACATTTCACACAATTCTGTATACCACACACATCATACACTAATGGCTATCGGTTCAAAGGAGAATGTGTATGTTCTTACTCGTTTTTATTTTAATGCATTTCTATTTGCTCATCTTGATTTCTTCTATCTGTGACTTTTTCTTCTATCAATAACCCTTACTTCACAATTTAATTAATCTTTCTATAACTCGTTCTTCTGTCTATGACCCTTTCTAGTAATTTACATTATCAAGCATATGTTTCGATTTGTGCATTAGTGATTGTATAATTGAGAATTGACTTTGAGTGCAAATGTTCATATACGTATGACTAATCGTTGATTCGAATGAACACATAATAATGATTCGAATTCATTGTATGAAATTAATGTTCAATGTGCTCATTGAAATTGAAGCAGTAATATTAAATTATTGACTAAGATTTTCTCAAGTTGAAATTGTAGGTTGCTAGTTCAAATAAAAAGAACTTACAAGTGATTTTGATTTCAAGTCTCACGAATAAAAATCCTATTTGTTGACTAGAATCATCATGAGAGGTTATCTTTTGAGAATTTAAATCATTTTGGTTCTTGAAACGAATTTCCACCATCAACAATGAGTGATAATGGGAGGTTAATGAAAATAACATTTTGAACATTGCCAGAATTTAGAACAGGTGTTGGGGGGCACGTGTGGAAGTCTACTCAATGTAGATGTCCTTTCGAGTTAGTGGGTGTGGTAGCTCATGACAAATGATATGATAGTAAAGGTTGCCTGGAAGGTAATTTCAATGCTCAAATTACTGAGTATTTAAACAAAGTAATGATAGTATTGAAAGTTCCATATTTGAAGGTAAGCATTAAATGGCATGGAGTTGGTGAGATTTGGTCAATTGATGTTTGAGGTGTCAAAATGGGTCTGACTCGATTAGTTCAACAAATGGGTTGAGTTGAGCTATGAAAATCTAGGCTTGAGCTCATTTTGGTCTAGCCTAGTCTAGCGCAAATTTTTGCTAACCCTAAACGAGCTGGGCTAGCCTGTAGACCAATTTTTTTTATTTATTTGTTTATAATTGGTAAAATCATAAATGATAAATTTAATATTAAGTGTGTTGTTAATGTTTATTTTAAGATTAATATTTTTTGCATATTTAGTTTTGTTTTTACTTTTAGTATTTGTTTATAGTTACAATTGATACACTCTATTCTATTTTATTTCTATTATAATGTAGAGTGAATTACATGCGCACCCCCTGGGTTATGAAGAAAATACACTCAATACCCTTCCGTAACTTTGTATTACTTTTCGCCCTTTCAGCAAACGGTGTTAGTTAACGTCGTCATTGGAGGGTTGAATGACGAAAATAGCCCTCTTTACTAAACCCTAAAACTCAAACCATCTCATTCACTTTGAGTTACGATTTTCGACAGAGAAATTTAGGGTTTTTAAAAGGGGAATGTCCAGTGCGAAGATGGACTTGGGTAGGGTTCCAATTGTAGGTCTTGTCATCGTTTGTCGGTGAAGGAGGGAGAGTAGTGGGTAGGGTTTAGTTAAATAGGGTTTGTAGACTAATTTCGTGTGAGAAAGTGATGACATGGAGAGTTGACGACATGAAGAGTGGACAAAGATATTGTGTGTAACGAGCTTGCAATTGAAGGTAACATTTCCAATTTTTTTGCAATAATTTTTGTTTCAAGGCTTTTGAGTGCGGCCTTAGGGGAGGACCATTGACCTAAGTACGAATACTTAAGGGTTTTTAGGGTTGTTTGATGTTGTGTAGGTAGGATTATAGTGGGGTCCACTGACATTACTGGTTGTCATAACCAAGGTCATGATGGGACAATGAAAAGAAATTAAAAATAGAGGAGTCGCCACCATAGTTTATTAAAGGAAAACATGAAAAAACCCTAAAATAATGGTCTTGAACCAAAGATTGGATTTGGGAGTCAATTACGCATAGGGAATGTGTTAGCACTCTACAATGTCCGTTATAAAAACGGTTACCCTTTAACTTAATGTGTGAAAATATCAACTGTCTTCTCCTCTTGCTTATAAAATTATTAATCCTATTTTTTTATTTTATATATTTTTATTTAAATTTTATTGTAGATTTTACAAAATATTATTATTATTACTATTTTATTTTTATTGTTTTTGAGATCAATAGGAGTGAGCCCTTGCTCCTACGTATCCTCTAGTGCAATGAGGAAATTAAACTCACTTAGTTCTTTGGGTAGAAAATCATTTTGTGGGTTTATTTTTTTAGTTATATATTTTATTTTTATTTTGTTTTTATTATGATTAAGGATTATTAAGATATTAAATCTTAAGCTTTTATAGAATATCATCCACAACGATAGACGGCCTAACAGATGTGAGATATTCTTGCAAAAAAAAGGTTTTAGATGAGACTGTGATATTCAAGTGGGCCCTAGGCCCAACTTGAAAAGAAAAACTAAGTCTACATTTTAAACTCTAAATAGGATTTTTGCGATATTCAAGTGGGCCCTAGTCCCAACCTGAAAAAAAAAATACTAAATCTATATTTGTTTTATTTTCTAAAAAGAATTATCCTAGTCTTTAGACAAAATTTTGTAGTATTCAAGTAAGTCCTAAACCCAACATGAAAAAAATATATTTTTATTTGTATCAATTGACAAATTATTAATTAATCTTTTAGCTTTTAAAAAAAGATATATTCAAGCGGGTCCTAGACCCAACATGAAAAAAACTAAGTCTGAGATTTATTATATTTTTATTAAATATTCAAGTGGATCCTAGACCCAACATGAAAAAATCACTAAAATTATGAATTATATTTCTATTTCTATTAAAAAAACAAATCAATAATTGATCTTATTTTTTATTACGTTTTAAATAATATTTGAAAACAATTAAAGGATTTTGGTCACGTTAATGCATGAATTCAACTTTTATTAAAGAAATTTATATTAAGAAAATGAGGTAAAAGGTACTAAATGTATTCGGCTTTTTTTTAAAAGGAAACTTTCATACGAAAATAAATCAATACGGACTAAATAGATTCAGCTTATTAATGAAATTTTTATTATGGAAAAAAAATAATTTAGCTAATTTTAAATAGAAAAGGAAATGGGCTAGGCCCATCACCTACCTAGCCCGTTACACAAGCAAAAGGGGGTAAGATCACCCTTCCCCTTCATTCTCTCAAATTGTTAACCCTAAGAAGCTTTTCCAACAGCATCGCAAGGTCTCCAAGTTGCAAGAACACACTGGCAATGGCATTCGGACGACTCGTGTCATGGCAGAAGCAGCGCGAGTTGAAGAGCTCAAGTGGGGATGGCATCGCCGTTGGCACGGTGACGAAGTTCTCGCGCAATGATAAACACGCGGTGGTTGTCGGAGATTGCTGTAGGTTCGTTTTGACAGTGCGACGGTTGATAATGGAGGCGCGGATCAGAGTCGGAAGAGGTGCAATGGTTCAACGGAGGTGCGATTTCAATTCGCCTCATATTCTGGAAGCAGGGAAGAATCGGAGCATTGTGAAAAACGCTAACGCATCGTTGCATCGTGGCGGTGACATTAATCGTGATTTCGTTTATTATTTTATTTTATTTTTTGCATCATTATTTTGATGACAAAGATCTACTTGTTAAATGAAATGCGGTGATTACATTTGATTAGACGATGATCTATGCATGCGGTGCCTGTGATGCTTTCATTTGCGAGAAAAGAAATGAAATCTATGCATGTTAGATTTATAATGCCATATTAATGCATTTGTAATGTAGTATTGATTCTTACATTTCTATGTGATATAAGCAAATTATAAATGGAACGGAGAATTGCATAATTACAACGTGAATATAGAACAGTGGAATCAGAAACTTCAATGCACAATGTCAAGAAGAAAAGGAATCACATAATGACAGAAGAGAAAGGAAAGAAATTATACCTCTCTAGCTTTTGTCAAGAAGGAGAGAACTTAACAGCAAACAATACGTGAGAGCACGACGAATGAGACAAAGAAAGCAAAATCCCCCTAAAACTCCCTCCAAAAAACTATATATAGCCTCCATTAACCCACTTTAAAACTTCTTCTCGAAGCTTTCATTTAGCTTCCTCTTCTCATTTTAGCTCCCTCTTTTTATTATTTGTTATTTTCTTTTATTAATAATGGGCTTAGTCCAATGTTTTTATCTTTTCTATGTTGTTTGTTATTTTCTCTCTTTTGGGCTGAATGGGCTTTTAACTTGCAAGGCCCAAAACAAAGGCTCTAAAAAAACCTTCATTTATGGGTTTAAAACATAATGGCCTAATCATAAATTTAATTACTTACTACTTTCATTATTATTATTTATTATTACCATTATTATTTTTATATTTTTATACTTTTCCTTCTATATTTATTTTTAGTATTTTTCTAATTACCCAGATAAAATTGAGTGTTCATACTAGTGTACATTCAGATGTTTGTGTTTTGTTTAGTTTTTATTTTTGGGCCTCTTAATGGGCTTCCAGTGGGGGACCACGCATTGAATTGCTTATTTTTTTGGTTGGCGCAGCGTAGTCAACACCATGGATGACTTGCCTTATTTGGGTCCTCTGCCAAATAATGTGGATATCTTGGTCCACTTTACTAAGAAAGGCAGTGAACCCAATATGATATACGTAATGTGGATCCTGACAAATTTGGGATCTTTGATGCCCATGATGCGGTTAACCTGTTAGTTGACGACAATGGTTTGGAACCATGTTACTCATTCACCGTGTGGTTTCTGGCCAGCTGTAGTGGTAAAATTCTACCCCTTAATACTGATGGTGATGTTTGAAATTATTTGGAGACAATAAAGGTCATACATATGTTCATATGTATGTGAGTAGGAATAGGGATGAGTTTTTGAATAAATCTAATATGCTGTCTATTCTGTGTATATGACTAGTTTTTAATTGCTACTAGATTTTAGTTTGTGGCTAGTGCCAACATTGATATATTGTGTGTATGACTAGTAGTGAATGACCGTCTGTAATTGTAACATTACTAGTTTGCTTTTTGATTTTTGGTTTTGGTGCTGTTTAATCTGCATACTATTTTTTTGAGAATTTCCAGTTTATAATTTGTGGTTAGTGGTTCAGTTTTATCAAAATGTTGAGTGACTAGTTTTTGGTTTAGATTGAAGTTAGCAATAGTTTTGGTTTGCACATAGTTGAATCAGTGGTTTGTGTTTCACATTGAAAACTGTTTGACCTGGTGTGCATGTACTTGAATCAGTGGTTTATGGTTTCTAGTTCACTATGATCAACTCGTTTTTGGTTCCTGTCCTATGCATTGGTTGGTTTTAGAGCAATTCTTACAATTCATAATAAGTGGATTATGTTGTATCAAGTTTCGAAATGTATACTCATTGCCTGCATGATTTTACATATCTTGAAAACTTCTAAACCATATTATATTAATTGTTGCAATCATATGTTACATATGCTTAAAACTGCCTGAAAACAGTATAGTCATGCCTTGAAAACTCCCTGACCATAATATATAATTGTGCTTTAATTTTAAAAGATTGTATCAGTTTTTTTTTTTAATAAGCTTTACTTTCTTTCAAGTTTTGTTGCAATCATATGTTGAATCACTTCCAGATGAAGTTTAGATCATTGCTGTTGACTTTTCACTTCTAGGCCTGTGCTATGGCATACAACGAGTTCATGTTTGACAAAGCTATGCAAGCGATGAGGAAGGCTTGTCTTGAAGTTGCTAATTGGTTATTATCACAAGATAGGCCAAAAAATATGTGGGCTAGGCACACAATTGATCCACATTGTAAGAGTGATCACGTAACCAACAATGTATGTGAGGTTTTTAATGCTTGGATAGGTGAGGATAAAAAGAAGACTGTATTGGCCATGCTACAGTCTATTGTGACAAAGTTAATGGTCACATTCCATAAGAGGTTTGAAAAAGCAACAACAAATCAAAATGGGGTTGCTCCAAGGGTGAGGCTTGTGTTAGACAAAGTAATGCAAGATGAAAGATATTATGATGTTACCTATGCTAGAAATGTTGAATTTCAAGTAAAAGATGGGTTCACTAATTTTGTAATCAAACTAAGGGAAAGGACTTATGAGTGTAATTATTGGCAAATAACTGGATTGCCATGCAAACATGCATGTTCCTGCATAGCTCACTAGAGAGACAGTGCTGAGAGTTATTGTCACAAAGCATTCTCAAATTCAATGTGACTTTTGGCATATGTTGAAATCATTCATCCAATGCTCGAACTTGATGTTAACAATAGAGGAGACTACTTGGTAGGCCTAGAAGGGCTAGAAGGAAGAGTGAGGTTGATGTTATCAAGAAGCAAGGAGGTCAAATATAATTAGATGTTCCACTTGCAAATAGTTCGGTCATAATTACAGAACTTGTCAAAGGGTTGCAGTCAAGTAAAAAAGGAAAGGCAAATAAGTCTTTAAACAAGTCTTTAAATATCATGAACTTTGCTATTTTTTAGGTAACACTTATTGTTATAATTTTTTTTGTGTAAAAACAATATGTTGGGGATCAATCTAGCCAAAATGAAAACACTCAACTCGTCCAACATAAGGTGCCAGGCACAACAATCTGTAATCACCACATAGGTTAAAAAATAGATACCACTAAAACTTATTGCATTATAATTTGCACATACTAATTTCCTCTTTAACTAATTCTAATAGGATACACAAACAAGTACCCAGGTTCCTGTTGGATTATCCATTGGAGGAGGAAACACTATCAACAATTCATAAAATCAGCCTAAAAAAAAAAAAAAATCAAGCTTAGAGCCAAAAAGAGGATGTTGAAATAGGAACCTTTAGTCTAAAAAGCTTGTTTATTGTTGTATTTGGACAAACAATATGAGTGACTTTTTTTTTTTTTTGGGTTTATACTCAAGTATATGAGTTATAGGCATTTACTAATGGAATTGCTTTTTTGTGTATAAGCCTCCCGATAGTGAACTGATTTAGGAGCAAGTTATACTGTATTCAATGTGCAGTTAGTACATACTTTACAGGGCTTGTTTTTTTTTTTTGGTTCAACAAATGTTGTAAATGTTCAATGTGCAGGGGAGGTTGGCAAAGTTAATGTATGAACAATATGATCCTTGTGAATGAAATTAGCTATTTTACTACTAATTCAAGTGTGTATTTGTTAAATAAGTGTCATTCATGCCTGTAAAGGCTGCACAATATTTCTTAATAGAATAAAAAAAAAATCAACAAAAAAGTAACAATCTAGTAAGAAAAAAAAAAGAAAAGGATTTAACATATAATTCAATTAAGTAGTATTCATATGGTATAATATACAACATAAAGGTCTTTACCAAATCACCACCACACTTACACTAAACAACCATTAACACTTAATAACAACATGCTTAATAAGTAGCGGGTGGACTTAACATAATTGATAGCTACACTCATAAACTCACTTAAACAAAGTTGCAATAATTAAAATCCCAACAACAATTACAACTAAAATGGTGAATATTACAACAGTTTGTTTCAACCATTCACAATTTCCTTCTAAAACTTTCAATTTTGTCTTTGCTTTTTCAAGCTTCCTTCTTGTGTCTTCTATGTCCATTTTCAACTTCTCGTACTCTTCTTCAATATCTCTTTCACACCACTCAAAATAATCACATACAATCACCCTACAAGTGTAAAAGAGTCGATTTGGATTGGCTTCCGTTTCACTACATTTAATTTTGTGGGTCTTCCATGATGATAATATCTCTTTGATGTCTCACTCTTACTCCAGCTCCACTAACACTTGATGAAGATACTGCTCTTGAGTGTGACATTTTATCGAACACACTATCAACAAAATAAGCAACAAAATTTTTTGAACAGGATTTTGAATGACAAACCCAACTCAAACAGGGACAAAAGAAGGATACAACAACTCACATTGAGCATTCAAACATGGGCATTAAAATAGAACATAACAATGAATGCCTTCAAACACACTTATGGATTCGTAAGACAACTTCAGCTACCGTGTGGTCTTCGCACCTTGTCATGAGGAAGAAATCGCATGAATAGTATGCAGGTGGAGGAGTTGACATGTGTTCAAAAGCAAAGGGATAAGGTTATTTTGGATATAAAATTACATTAAAAATCATGTGACCCACACATGATCCCCATCCACTAATGGCTTCAACGGTGTTCCACGAACAGGGTGCACGTTGTAACTTTCCACAGACTTTTAAGGGGTTTACTGTAATGCAGCAAAAAGTAGGGGTATTGGGGACATTTTTAAAAAAACTTAGGGGTACACATGTAATTTAGTTTATAATGTATTATATATTGCTATTTTATAGTACAAATGACAACCTATATATATTTTTTATTTTGGTTTATAATGATTAAAAAATATTTTATTAATTTATTATATAAAGGATAATTTATTTTGATAATTTAATTTTTTATATTTTAAAAAATGAGTAGACCATAGGTCGCCCTGTTTGGCTCGCAGCTCATCAAGGACTAAGTTGGGCTATGAAAATTCTAACCTAACATAAAATTGGCCTGGCTCGACCCAGCTTGAAAAAGTATTGGCTCATAATGAGCTAGTCTGAATGGGTCGAGCTAGCCTAAATTGACAACTTATGTCCTCAATCAAATACCTCTTGTGATTTCCGTATCATTTTTGCAGTCACACAATGTTCCCAATATTGGTGATATAGTGGCAGTTTCTGAAATAGCAACGACGATTGTAACATTCTTGTTAAAGCTAGAGTGTATCTTAGTTCATCGTGGTAGTTCTAGCTTGTCAAAGAGGCAATTCTCACCTTGTATGATTGTAGAGTGACATCAAAGTGTGAGGGTGGTGATCGTTAGATAGTGTTTGAGTTGTTTGGCTGGTATTCAATTGTGTCATTGTGGTTGTTGAGATCCAAGTGTTAAAATTAAGATAATTAGGGTGTTTGGTGCATCTCGGATGAGGTGAGGTGTTCAAATTGAGCCTCTATGGGGCTGTAATACATGGGTTCATTAGGACCTCAAAAGGCTAGAGGTCAATCTAGAATAAAATCTAAATCAATTAACTAATAAAGTTTAGGCTATTTTAGATTGATGAAAAAAGATGAAGTGAAATGAAATGAATTAAAATGGAATGAAGGGGAATGAAATATAATAGAATAAAACTTTTGTTTCATTTTTAGATATCCTATGATAGAATAGAACAAGATTCTCATTCCATTATTCTAGGTAATGAATGAACTAAAACAAATTATTTTTATTATTATATTACCCCTATTTTAAAAATATAAAACACAATTGTGTATTTTTCTTCTTCTCTTATTGTGACTTGCAGACGCCTACAACAACTTAGCTTCACTTCGTGAAATGAAACTTGTCATAGTCTTCTCATAATCTCATTTGTAGTGGAAAAACTAATCTTCTATCCATCATTTCTATATAATTTGTTAAAATTTTCCCTAAAGCTATCATGCCACGCACCTAAAATTTTTGTTGTTTTTGTATCATTTGTGTTAAAATTTGTTTTGTGAAATAAATGATATGAATAATTCTGCATGGAGCAAGAAGCTCAGGTGCATAATTTATGCTTTTGGAGCATAACATTTCAATAATGCTCAGTTCCTCTTTATAAAAATCATTCAAATACTACAAAGATTTTCATTGCAAAAAAGTTTACTACAATTATTAAGCAAGTTGCTCTACTATTTGTCAAAGACCAAGATCAGGAGATGAAAGAAATCCAAACACGTAGAAGAACCACAATAGTGAGAGATGAAAGAAAATTAATGAAAACCCAAGAAAAGTCCAAGCATGAAGCAACCAAGGAACGAGGGCAGAAACAAAGAAACCAAACAAAAATAAAAAAAATCAACCAGAGAAATAAAATAAAAAATCAAATCCAAGATAGTAAAGAAAACCTCACCAAAGAGAACTAATAGCCTACCTTGTTAAGAAGAAACTAGAGTACATTGTGCAATGAGCCAATGTTGTGCAAGAAGAAATAAACGTGTGCAGAATGGTGGTTGTTTTATTTGTATTTAGGTAGGATAAGGGGTAAAACAATAACTTTACAATTAAATAGGGGAAAAATGAATCGTTCCATCACATACTTCCTCCCTTTGAATTTGGAAGGTAAGAAAAAAGGCTCAAAATAATGGAATCAAATTCAATGAACTGCATCATTTCTCATTCTTTATTTTTCAATTCAATCAGTGGATCTTAAATCTATTTCACTCCACCACTTTCCATTCTTTATTTTTCAGCTTGAAGAAATTAGTCTTTAATTATCAATTAAAAATATGGATAATTTATATATAAAAAATTCTAAATTAAAATTAATTAAATAATTGAATTGGGTTAATTTAAATTTGTTAATTTTTTTAGGCTAAATTACATTTTTGGTCCTTTTAATTTTCCCAATTTGCAATTTTAGTCCTCCTATTTTTCTTAAAGATATTTAGTCTCTCTATTTTTAAAAAATCGTAATTTTAGTCTCCCTATTTTTTTAGAGACATTTAGTCTCTTTTTTTTTTTTAAATTTGCAATTTTGGTCTTGTCATCAAATCTTTTGCGTTAATCGTTTGTGGTTTAATGTTGACTCTGACATATCAATGTTGACTTTAACTTTGACACGTTATTTGAATACTGACACATCAACGTTAAACCATTAACGGTCAATATAAGAGATTTGACGGCGAGATCAAAATTGCAGATTTTTAAAAATAGGAAAACTAAATGTCTTTAAAAAAAATAGAGGGATCAAAATTATAGATTAAAAAAAATAAGAGATCAAAAATACAATTTAGGCTTTTATTAATTAACTCGATTCGAATTAACCTTATTAAATTTTGGTTAAATTGGATTATATCATCGAGTTGTTATATATCTGTACCTTTTGGTAATTTGAAAGAAAATATTTATAAAAAATATTGCTTTTAAAAAAATCAGATTAAAGGAAATGAGGAGGAAATGAGGGGTTATATATTTAAAGGAAAAGTGCAAAATTATATTTTTGTATGTTTTGTTAAAAAGTTGGGGGTGAACTTAGAGAAACACCCCCTTATTTCTTTGGTGGCCTTTTGAAAATAGATTGGGCCATCATGTGCCCAAAGGATTTTTTTTTTTGTTTTCCTTCTTCCTTTTTATTTTTGTATTTTTTGTGGGTACTCTTTTGAAATTAGGATTTGGTCAACATTAGGTCATAAATTTTTATTTATTTCAAAAATAATAAAATTTATTTTAAATAATAAAGATTCTCAATAATAAATAATAAATAAATAAAACACGTGAAAATTTATTTTCTTTTTAAGGAGTAAAATAAATATTTTCAAAGTTATTTTAATTTTATTTATTTAAATAGAAATAACTAATTTAGGACGGATGTTATGGGTGTTAAAACATGCTTTATGTGTAATTGAACTTGACTCCTTAGTTTAAATATGGTTTTAAAGACTATTTTTTTAAAAGATTTTTTTTAACGATTTTCAAAACAGACCTTGATGGCAATTTTTTTTCTTTTAGATCCTTTTTTTGAATCTTTAAGTTTTTCTACTCGCTACAATTAATGTTGAAAAGAATGTTAAAAAAATAATTTTTGTTTGAGAATAATATATTGAGCTTAGAGGAATTAATCTTGTTTAAATGATAAAGTAAAATTAGTTTTGAAGTATAATAATTTTTAAAGTTTTATACTTAAAATCAATTCTTCTTAATAGAAAATTTAAAGTAATTGTTTTTGTGAAATAATTATTTTTGAAAAAAAAAAATCTAGACGTTAACAAAAGAAATTGTTATTTCTTTAAAATAATTGCATGAAATATGCATTAATTTTAACCAAATTTTTTTTTCTCAAAAGGCTGGTTAAAAGATTAGTTTATAAAAATATTAGTTAAATTAAACATGTACCTAATCTATGTTCATAATTTGTAAGAATTGTAGGTAAAATTTTAATATCTATATTCATAATTTGTAGGAATAGCAGGTAAAATTTTAATTTTTTTTAACGTTAAAGTTTGTAAAATTAAATTTGAGAACCTTTTTCTCAAAATAATTAATTTGGGATTAGGACAAGCTCAAAGGTACGTTAAATTTTATGCTATATTGTTGGAAAATATACACATTTAACATTTTGTCATAATTAGTTCTTAAATTTTGACTATTATTATAGTTTTTTTTTTTGTTAACTGAGTATCAATTTATAACTATGGATAAAACCTAACAGTTGATCTATATTAAATATTAATCATTTATTAAAATATAACTTTATGTCATAATTTTAATTTTAATTTGTTAAAAAATGTGATAAAAACACGTTCTATATATGTTTCTCATTTCTTCGTTTTGGTCGACAAATCACATCCAATAAAAACCAGGTTTTGGTTTGAGAATATTCTCTTGTAAAGAATCTAGGGGTAGTGATGATGGAGTTACTACTAATTGAATTCACAAAAACATGGAACATTATTGTACCCATGCAATCGAACGTATATGTATTCATCTTGCGTGTGGACTTTGTGTGAGAGCATGCAAGATGCTAAATGATCAATAAAGAAGGAAATAAGTACGGGTGATAATGGTTGGGTTAACAAAAAAAAAATCTTAAACATTGCCAGAACTCACAACAGGTGTCAAGGGGCATGTGTGGAAGTCTGCTCAGTGTATATGTCCTTCAACTTAGTGGGTGTGGTAGCTCATGATAGATGATACGACGATAATGGTCACTTGTAAGTACATTTCAATGCTCAAATTAGTGAGTATTTAGACAAAGTAATGATAGGGTCGAAAATTTCATATATGAAGGTAAGCATCAAGTGGCATGGAGTTGGTGAGATTTGGTCAATTGATGTCATCAATCAACTACTGCTTGTGATCTCCTTATCATTTTTGCAGTCACACAATGTTCCTTATATTGGTGAGTTGTTTGGTTGGTATTTAATTGTGTCGTTGTGGTTGTTGACTTCCAAGTGTTAAAATTGAGATCCTTAGGTTTGGTGCACCTTGGTTGAGATGAGGTGTCCAAGTAATACATCGATTCATTGGGACCCTTAATAGGATGGAAGTCAATCTAGAATAAAATTTAAAGCAACTCATGAATAAAGTTTAGGTTATGTTTGGATTGATGGAAAGAGATGAAATGGAATGAAATGAATTAAAATGGAATGAAGTGGAATGAAATATAATAAAATAAAACTTTTGTTTCATTTTTTAAATATCCTATAATAGAATAGAAGAATTTCTCATTCCATTATTCTAGGTAATGAATGGACCGAAACAAATTATTTATTCCTATATTATTTGAGGCGTTGCATTTTATACTATAATTTGCATCTTAATCCATGTAGTTTGCATGCATTTTAGCTTATTAAGAATAGCTTTAGCTTTGATTTTCTTAATTTTCGTAGGCTATTTGCTTGGAACTCATTAGGCGTGTTTTTGTGTTTTGTTTTTGAATTTCAGGGGAAGTTTAGCATAATGGATTTAGTTTTAGAGACTTGGAGTGATTTAAAAGCAAGAAGCATTTGGGAGTGTGCTCAAACTTTATGCAAGCAAGGAAAGGATCACAGGCATCCATACTTGGAGGAAATAATGAAGAAAAGTGTGAATTCTACAACCAAAGAGCACCATAGGCTGACCATGGCAATTGCCATAGGTGTGGCAGATTTCAGGAAAAGCACCAAAGGCTGCTCGTGGCAAACGCCACGCCTATGGTAAATTTCAGGAAGACACCACAAAAGCTACCAAAAAGCACCACAAACTACTTGTGATAAACGCCACACCTATAGCGCATTACTGACATTAATTATCTTTATTTTTCTGTTTCTTTTTAGTTTAGGCTTGGACCTTTTTACAATTGGAGACTTATATAAACTTCTTAGGCTTAGGAAAAGGGGGTTCGAACCTTGCGTTCTTTACGGCTTAGCACGATAGCTTTGGATTACGATCTTCTTCTCCTTTTCTTTCGGTTTGAATGTTTTTCCTTCTTTCTCATTTGTTTTCTATGGCTATGTGTGACTAGTCATCTTTGTTCTAGGATTGGGCATAGCCCTATGAATGTTTAATGAATTTATTTCTTTTATCCTTGTGTGATACTTGTTCCACTCTTGATTTCTTCTTTATTGATTTTCTTTATTGCGAAACGGATTAGCCACGTTTTACATAACTTTAGGGATTTGGGGAAGTACTGAAAGGTGAACTTAAATACTGGAACTATAGGGAAGAAACCCATGTCTAAACCATGAAAGTAGGTGAAACCTTTGGAGATTGATTGAATTGACAAAGAGCTTATTGGACCTAATTAAATACAACCATCACGAAAGTAAGGGGTTAATTTGATTAGATACCCCTTCGTATCTTGAAAGGAAATGGAGGGTACCTTAGGTTAATTCACCCTCAAGAAGAACAAGTAGGAGCACGGGGTAGAGAATTAATTTAGTAAGCGTCACAGGGTGAACCTTGATCCTAGAAGTTTTCTTTTATTTAATTAATATCAATTTTATTTGCTTGTTTAATTGAATTTCTAATTCTTTTTCTCTCAAACCTAAATTCTGAAATTTAATTCTCTTTGTTTAATTTATATTAAATTGCAATAATTACAAAGTCAAACACACTGTCCCTGTGGAGAGAACGATATTTATTACTAGGACGATACCGTACACTTGCGGTAGTGTATCATTATCCTTATTTTAAAAATATAAAATACAACTGTATATTTTTCTTCTTCTCTTATTATGACTTGCAGACACCTACGACAACTTAGCTTCTTTTCATGAAATGAAACTTTTCATAGTCTTCTCATGTGTAGTGGAAAAACTAATCTTCTATCCATCATTTATATATAATTTGTTAAATTTTTCCATAAAACTATCATGTCACACACCTAAAATTTTAGGGTGTGTTTAGATTACAGTTGCATCTAATTAAGCCGACGTTGAACTCAATCCACCATGCACATAGCTTTTTCGTTTATGCATTGGAAAGTGCAAAACCTTCATTCATAAGTAGATCCTTGTATAGTTGTAAAGCTTTCTCTAATCATAAGTAGTTAAAATCTTAGTTAAAGTTGTGGTGTAGTTCATGCTTGAAACCCCAAATGCTTAGTTTTAATTAAATTCTTATTATTTCCTTAATAAAATTACTTTACTACTTTTAACGTCTTACTTGGTTATGATCAACTCCTCGTATGCATTTGAATTAGTTGATTAATGACGACCGCACTGTAATCGGTAAATAGGCTTGTAGAGTAATTGAATCAAGGGTTAATGCGTGATCAAACTCCAACCTTGGTTCCTAATTAGATTACATGACCAAATAATTGTTTCCTTTGCTCTTCATGCCTAGTTAGGGTTCTGGTTTCCTACATGACCAAATAGGGAATTACCTTAAAGAGGACTGTTAATATCCATGATCACTAGTTGTTAATGAAATTAATAGGAGAACATTGGCAATTAAGAAGTATATGAGAACTGATTGGAATTGGATATAAAAGATGTAAAAGCATAAACAAAACCACAACCCAAACCTGTCCATTATTGAACTTTTCCACTTATTGAACTTTGCCTTGCAATTTTTGTGCATGATAGACCATTTTTAAGCAATTTTAATTACCTAAACAACATAAGAATCCCTGGACTCTGGTAATCCCTTTAGTCTTTTGGGTACGATATCTGGACTCAGTCCATTGTTATTACTACGATAGGGTACACTTGCCCTTAAGCGCATTCTGACCGCATCAACATGCTGACAAAAAAGGGAATGGAGGCTAATCCCAACAAGTGCGAGACTATTCTTGAGGTGAGGAATCCCTAAAACATTAAAGAGTTGCAATAACTAATAGGGAGAATGGTCATTTTACAATACTTTATATTCCAGTCAACCTAACGAGCCATCCCATTCTTTTGCCTGCACTGAGGAAAAAGAATGCCTTCAAATGAGATGAAGAATGTGATAAGGTCTTTGAGCAATTAAAAACAACTTTGTCCATGCCAAACATAATATAAAGGACAAAACAAGATAAATCTTCTATATTTGAAGTCGCTATTAGTGTCATCCTTGTTAGAGAAACTTTTGAGGGACAATGACCAATCTATTTGTAAACAAGGTCATTCAGGGCTCAAATTTGCTATATCGACATGTAGAGAAAGTTGCTTAAGCCATAGTTTCTACTGCCTGACACTTAAGGCAATACTTTCAAAACCATCCTATCACAGTCAAAACCAACCAACCTATTGGGCAAATTCTCCACGATCCTAACTTGGCCTAAAAAATGATCTCCTAGTCTATTGAGTCGTTAGATTTTGGGTTATAATATGAACCATGACTGGCCATAAAAGCACAAGCATTGGCTAACTTCATTGCGGAAACGAATCCAACATCTACTCTCACTCAGAAGAGTAAATGAATTGTCCATGTTAACGGATCCTCCAACATAAAGAGTAGTGGAGTAAGAATCCTCCTTAAGAACGAAGAAGGAATAGCCATAGAGCATTCACTCACCTTATTATTCTAAACATCCAATAGCCAAAAAGTATACGAGGCTCTCATTATAGAACTCTAAGTGACCTTTAACCTAGGAGCCATTAAGGTTCAATTATTTAATGAGTCTCAACTTGTCACCTCCTAGGTCAAAGGGTATGCCAAGTGAAAGAACCATTACTCCAAAGATATTTAACCAAAGTGCATGATCTAATAGCCAAATTTGAAGTGGTTGTCCCTAGAGAACAAAACTCACGAATCGGTACACTAACAAAATTGGCTATTCTCTGAGCCACATTAGCACTTCACTACCACATCAACATCTTTGTTAAATATTGGATATTGCACAATTTATAAAAAAAAAAGAGACCAAAATTGTGAAATTAAAAATGAGGAGACCAAAATCATAGATTAACTATACTAGGAGACGAAAAGTGTAATTAAGTATAATTTAAATTGATCACTTATATATTCAAATATATTTATTTATTATGAATTTTAATTATAGAAAAATAAATGTCTATCATCTACAATACACAAACTAAAATACGTATTATATAGAAATAAATATTTATTTTGTATTATGGACAAATTAGAATACTAATTTTTTAATAAAATAAAAAATAGAAGTGAAAGCTCTTCTCCCCATACTTTTATGCTGATTCGGTGGAGAAATGTTTGTAGGTCCTAGATTTTTTTTTTGTATTTTTTCGTTTAAATAAATAATATAAATTTTGATATTTTCGTCTTATCTGATATCTCTTTCTCCTCAAGTTACATCCAATCAAGCACAAATAAAAAGTCAATACAAATTACCAAAATAAAAATTTAATTTTGATTAAAAAATAACGTCACAAGCACGCACCTACCGCTTGTGAACTTCCAAGTTTATTAAAGCATCCAAAATTTACGACTTCCTTCTTATTCTTATTTTATTTAACAAAGATACTATAAAAAATAAAGTTTAAAAAATAAAAAATTATTTTTTAAGCAATTGATTAAAAAACAGAGGTACATAAATTTGTTAATAATCAATATTGAGCACATTTACTATACCCACTCAATAAAAACGGTTTAATGATTTTGGAGGACCATTTCACATCTAATGTCAATCTTAATAAAACAACATTATTAATAACTTCTTATATATGTTAAATTTCATCAACCCTTAAGTTATGTTATATTATTATAATATAATGATCGTATATATTATATTTTAAATAATTCAAAAATTTATAGATATATAATTTAATAATAAAAATTTATGGGTTTAATTTCTATACATAATGTCAACCAATTAGAAATCACAATAGGAATGACTTTTAAAATGATTATTGTTAAACTCAACAAATTTATCATACATGACAATTTGTGATTGGATATTAGTGCTTATTCTATGAAATTTATTTGTATTTAAAATAATACATTGTACATTGAAATAAATTAAATTAATAAAGTATTGATTATATTTTAAATTATAATATAAATTAAATTTATTTTTTAATTAAATTTATAAAACATTAAATATATTTTAAATTATATGAAATTTTGTAAACTCAATTTATTTCGTATGAATTTTTAATGTAATTGCTAGATTGATAAAATATAATATTTATAAAAAGTTATTAAGGTTTTTAGTTTACTAAACTTTACATTACATATCAATTGATCTGATTTTTTTTATTATAATTACTACCTTTAGCATAAATGTTGTTCGACTCTTGACTCATTTCATAAGAACATAATGCTTTTATTATTACAAAATTTCTTTGCATTGATTAAAAAACAAAAAGCTATCAAGAAAGTGACCACCTCTATCCTCTAAAAGGTTAACATGAATTGAATGGAGCTTTATTTCTGAGAACTTCATTCGAAAACGGGATCGATTGAACCTTATTTTTATTGCGGTTATCAAGTATGAATTTAATTACTATGTACTGTTAGCATAAAATTTTTTACATTGTCAAACAATTAAAAATCAGTTTTAGTGTGATTTTTAGGATAGTTGTTATTAAAGTCAACAAACTTACTATATATGATAGATTGTGATTGGATGATAGTGTAAAATTATTTTATACTCTTAGTGCATAGCTATTTTCTCATCAGGTATTTTAAAAAACAAAAATAGTTTGACTTTGACTATTCGGTCTCCAAACGAGTTTTCATTTTCATAAAACCTTGATGCTTTTATTAAGCAAAATTCGTTAGATTAGCATCAAATCCGAAAGAAAAATGGTAGCAAGAAATTGATCAAGATTATCCTAGGTAAGGCTAACAAGTAACATAAATTGAATCTTACACGTAAAAGAACACTAATATTTTTAAATTTATCTACAAAAATATAAAAGGTGTAGTTTAAAAATAACTAATAATTAAAAAAGTCAATGATTAAAATAATATAAATATATAACTATAAAATTATTAAAATTTTAATCATTAATATTTTTATTAATAATAATAATCAAATTTTATCTTTAAAATTAAAAACATTTTGTTTATCTATGTGATATAATTTTCTTTTAAAATTATTAATATAAAGTTCCCTGTTAATAATTTTTTCAAAGGAGTTTAATAGGTATATATTGTTAGTATAATTTTTTTTACACTATTAACTAATTAGAAATAATTTTTAAGGTAATTATTATAAAAGTCAACAAACTTATATGAAGTTAATAAATATATATGTTAGTGTAAAGTTTTCATAATATCAACTAATTAATAATAATCATTGATATGACTTTTAAGGCAGTTATTATCAAAGTTAATAAACTTATCACATATAGTGATTTATGATTGGGTAACAGTAATATAATGTTTGTGTATATACTATTTTCCCAACTTATATTAGTACATGACAAATGATTGAATGATGGTATAAAAAAATTTTAGACTATCGGTCCATATATTATTTGTTTTTTTTCAAAAATAAGTTAATAATTTTAAAAGGTAACTAAAAATTTCTCATTTTACATAACCCAATCTAAATCTAATATTTTTCTTTGTTGCCCAAAGTATCTCCGGACGAAGATCGGAGGCAAATTTTTGGAGGTATAAAAATCTATTTAAGGATTGTCTTCAACATATATTCATCTATATACACGAACATGAAAATTAAACCTCTAATTACATGTGTAAGGGACATAAATAATGTAGGTGTCCAATATTTTTATAGAGAAAAAAAGGTTATGTACTGATGGTGTAAAGTAATTTTACACTGTCATTCAATTACAAACTATCATTTATTGTAAATTTGTTGACTTTTATAATAAATATTTTAAAACCTATATTAATATTGATTTTTATTAATTGACAGTGTAAAACTTTTTATACCGACTATACTTGACTATTAAACTCATTTTTATAAACCTTTACGGTATTATCTTTCCATTTTATTAATTATAAAATAGTAGAAATAGAGGAATTGCACTTTGCGAAGGGAAAGAAAGGAGAGACAAGCTGCGTACCCTTTCACACCAGTGCTGAAACTGGCATCGCCATTTGCACAAAGATCGCAACAACACTTGAAACTGAAACGCCAATCCCTCGTACGAGGTTTCTCTATTCCGTTATAAATTCTCGTGTTTAAGGTTTGGTGACCTTGGCTTTCCCCTCTGGACCTGTTTTTCAATGCACTTGATCACTTTTGTCTCAAAGTTTGTCTCTTTTTTGTTTCTTCTTTTTTGGGTCTCTTGTTTATTTGCTGGGTCCGCTTCAATTTATGTCTACCTGAGGTTTGTGTTTTACCCATTTTTTCATCCCTTCAGAGTACCCTTTATTTTCGATTGGTCAACTTGGTCAATTTTGAACAATAATGAAAATTGGGTTGTCTATTTTTATTTTTCTTCAGAAAAAAATTGGATTTTAGATGAAGGGTTTTTAGCGTTTTATGAGTTCTTCTTGTGTTGTCAATTCGCCATATGTGATTGGTGGATTTTTTATTTTATTTTTTTCATTTGAATCAACCGTTTTGTTATCCGGTAATTATGTGTTTTAGTGTCAATATGGGGGTCATTTTGTTTTACTTTGTTGGTTGGTTTTGTGCTATTTTATGTGTAGACAGGTGTTCTTGCTTGGTTTCTTTCCTAACATTTCAGATTTGGGTGAAATATTGATTATGGAATTTAACTGATGTGATCTCTTAGATGACACTGTTGTGTGACTTGCGTATTGTGTCTGTATATCAGTTTATTGGTTAATCAATTAGCATTAGGGCACCGGTTGACCTTAATCCACTCTGAATTTTGATTTTGTAATAATTTCTTTGAGGGACTTGAAGGACTATGTAACTAACTACCCCTTCAGACAGAATAAGCTCAGGTTTCTGATACTTCAAAATGTTTTTTGTTGATAATTTGCATTTCTCAGTCTATTAAGAGAAAATGTTGTCATGGAAATAATATTCTGATTGGTTTCGTGTGTTTGCTTGCAGATGCACACTTAAATGTTCCAAGTTATTTAAATTCCTAAGTACCTTTGCTATATGATTCTAAACTAGAATTTTCTTTTGTCTCTTACCATATTTGTTTTGTTCTAAAATCCAGGACACAGTTTGCTTGATACATTTCCAAGCTTTTCATCTCCATGTTTTTATTTTGAAGAACAAGGAGCATGCAATTGACTAGTACAAATATGGTTTTGGTATAAGTAGCCTGCATATGGGTTCAATCTTTGTGAGTGTTAAAAGCATGGAGGATGTTCAATTGGATATCAGTTGGGACGATGTCCTCTGTCCTATATGCTTGGATTTTCCTCATAATTGTGTTCTCCTCCAGTGTTCATCTTACGATAAAGGATGCCGTGCATTTGTTTGTGACACAAATCAATTGCACTCAAACTGTTTGGATCGTTTTAAAAATGCATGTGGCATGCCATCCTCTCCAGGGTCTAATGCAGCTTCTGCCGAAAATAGTGATCCTGAGGTATCAAATGGTCAATGCAATCTGATTTGCCCCTTATGTAGAGGTGAGGTTTCTGGGTGGATTATAGTTGATAAAGCTCGTGCTCATCTTGATGAGAAGAAGCGTTGTTGTGATGAGGTGCAATGTACATTCATGGGAAGTTACATGGAACTACAAAAACATGCTCAACTTGAACACCCTCATGCACGCCCATCAAAATTGATCCTGCCCGCCAGCTTGATTGGGAGAATTTTCAACAATCATCAGAGATCATAGATGTTTTGAGCACTATTCATTCAGAAATTCCACGGGGGGTGGTTCTAGGGGATTATGTAATTGAATATGGGGATGACGATGCCAGAGATGAGTTTGAGGACTTCCCCGGAGATGAGGGCAACTGGTGGACCTCTTGTATTTTGTACTTTGACAGGAGATCCAGAAATAGAAGAAGGACTAGAATCAGTCATACAAGAAGGGGTAATCGCCGTTTAAGTTACGATACTTCAAATTC
Organism: Spatholobus suberectus; assembly: GCA_004329165.1. Taxonomy (NCBI): domain Eukaryota; kingdom Viridiplantae; phylum Streptophyta; class Magnoliopsida; order Fabales; family Fabaceae; genus Spatholobus; species Spatholobus suberectus. Next base: position 15,419,936 of record CM014733.1, read on the forward strand.
TGATGAAGGTTCTGTAGCATCTGTGGAGTATGCAGATTATAGGATAGAAGAGACCGATGATGAGTTTGTTAGTACAAATGGCTCCTCAAGGGGTAGCAGTGGTTATCGCAGGTGCATAGACTTCTCCTTTTTATTCACTTTTGCTCTTTCTATGTAGTAATATTAACATCTTTTACATCGCATGTCTTTACTTTCTGGATTGTTAAGCTCTAACAATTTCAGTACAAGACTCGCATGCAGAACTTTTTCACTCTTTCTTTCGGTACCATGATAAATAGTTTTCTGGTGCTAAAGATGAATTTTTCTGAAGCTTAACATTCTAAACAAGTTACTATTTTCTACCATTCATTTTTCAATTCATTTTACTATCCTTTGATGTCAATAATCTAACTTACCATTTAAGTGAATGGTGTTTCATTTGCATTACTGCAAAGTACATAATTATACATAATATATTCTGATTTGAAAAAGAAACCTGATTTATTCTGGTTCATTGAAATGTATATCATACTTAAGAAGTAGTTATAGCGGTAAATTCTGTACTAATCAGCTTTTTAAGTTGTTATTCAATAGTTCTTTACTTGCTATTCTATTTTAAGAGAATTATATGCTTTTCTTACTCTTTCTCTTACCAATGTCGGTCTTAAAGGCTACTTTCTTTGGCCATTAATGATGATGAGATTTCATCTGATTCAATTGTTTGCATGTGCTATCATTGTCCAATGATATAATGTGATTGACTATCAATCTTAGGAGTGACTTTAGTGTGTTTGATTAAGTGTTTTATTTGATTCTTGAACTTTGAATTAAAATGATTTTCTCTAGTTATATTTAGATTTTCGATATTCTTATTTCAATAATGTCATTCACAGATCCCATAGACGCCGTTCCCGCTTTTATGACAATTAGGTATGTGCTGTTTTTTTTTTATTGTTAAAAGGTCCCTGTGACTTAAACTTTCTGCTAATTGTAGATTTCCTTCTTGCTTATGTTCCATTACCTTTAAATTACTTATGATTTTTCTCTTAAGTTTGCAGGCAATATATGAATTGAAGGGAAGCAAAAGTGAAGCGACATGGAAAACCAGCTTGTGTTTCGCCATGCAAAGACTACATTTAGCTAGTCTATTGCTTTTACCATGAGATGTGGTGATTGGGAGACTTTATAAATTTGACAGTTCCATGTGGTCATATACTCAATTTCTTTTCTCTTATGCTTACCTTTAAAATCACATTTTCTGTCTGAATCTAAGGAAGTATGCCAGCCATTAGAAGCCTGTTAATTTTTTTTTTTTTGATCTTATTTTCCCTGTACTGTACATATAGGATATAACTAATTGATTGTGATATGTTAGAATAATAAGGATGCCAGTTTCTATGTCACTATTCTCATTTACTAATTGCCCACGTGACTTCATATATGAGCATTTACAAATTCTTACATTTGTAACTATGCACAATTGTGCAAGTGGTTTCTATTTGGATTCAATTTGGTTCCACCTGAACTTTATGTTGAAATATTTAACAGAACCGTTTCTAAAATTGTGGAGCAAATGTAAGAATTGTGTAGTCTTTGCCTATAGCATTTGCAGACGTGGAATATAGGAGTACAAGATTGATGGCTATTACTTGGTGCATGTTTGGTTTACATGTAAAATCAGCTCCTTCCACTATAACATACATTTCAATGTAAAATTTATAATAGAGATTAATTTGAAAATACATTTTAATTATGTATAACGGTTTAAAATTAATTTTATTAAAATGAACTCTAATCAACTTTAAAGCCAATAGGCCAAGTAAGAGTCTGTCTGGTTTAGGACAAAATTAATTTTACAGTGACATTTTTAAATCTAAAATCTATTATTGATATAATCTAGTTGTTAGATTGATTAAAATTGCATTTTATGTATGATTTAATGGTGGAAGAATTAATATAATTTAGAATGAATTATATTGATATTTCTTAATTTTTTTTGAAATTGTACATAATTTTCTAATTTTTTAATATTTACAGTAACTTTCTTTATAGAGGTATATTGTGTAATATGTTTCAAATAATTAAGGAGTATCACTGTAACATTTTTTAAATAATTAAAGAAAAATAGTGTAGGAATAGAAAAAGGAGGGTGTTGGATAAAATTTGATGAAATCTCAGAGTATCAGTGTAATTTATTTTATAATTTACTACGGTGAAATTTGATTCATCCTCGTGTTGAAAGTTTTAAATTGTTTTTTTTTATTGTACTTATATAATGTTTATACTAAAATGTAATAAATAATAATCTTAATATAATCAATTTTTAAGTTTAAGCTCAATAGTCTAAGTCTTTTCTTTGATATAGTAGAAAAATGATTTTATGCTTGACGCAAGATAAATAACTTTTTTTATCATATATATACAAATAATTAAGTAGAATACTTTGATAATGTAAATATTTTTTATAGTATTATTTAATTATAAATTGTCATATATGATCAAATTATTAATTTTTATAATAATTACTTTAAAATTCATATCTAGAATAATTTCTAATTAATTAATGACGTAAAAATCTTTACCCTTCATTTAGAAGGGTAGAAAACAAAAAGAAATAGTGAAAAAGAAAGGAAAGAGACTTAGCTTTCTTTCCTTCGTTTGATTTCAAAAAATGCATGAAGGAAAGATGAAAATGTGAATGGGTCCCACAAGTGCATGTTTCCATCCAAAATTGAAAAGAATGAGAAAAAAGTGATTTTTATATATTAAATGACCAAAAAACTATTATTTGGATATATATATTTTTTTTAATTTAGTATATTTATGTCATGTTGTGTATATACTTAACTTTCTTTTCTTTTATTTTCTTTCCTATCAAACAATTTATAAAATTATCTCTCTTTCCTTTTTCCTCTTTTATTTTTCTTTCTTTTCTTTCATTTTCTTCCCTAAATCAAACACACCCTTAGTATATGAAAGTTTAAAAATCTTTGAATAATGTGACTTATTATATATACACATTTATCACATGTAGATCTGAAAATAAAATACTACTCAGTGTTTGGGTTCGAATTTGACTTTCAAAATTGATTGGTTTTCAAAGTATAAAAACATGGGTAGAACAATTTCGTTTTGTCTTTTGTTAAAATTATTTGTACATACAACATTCATGAGACAACGAATGGTGAAAGAGAAGCACCTAAATAAGTACATTTTAGAATCTAAAAAATAATTTGTGGTATTCATTCCGCGTGTTTGTTTTTCACTCATCCCACTTTTTAATGCACGTTTACTTCAATCCTCCTTTCACAATGGATTGGCATTCAACATAAGCCAACAGTGTTTAAACACAACCTAAATAGGTGAAAATTTGGCAATCCGTAAGTGGTGGGAGTGTGGTACAGTGATTATGGCATTTCCTTTTATACAAAAAGAAACACATTCATCACACCACGTCGTTATAATCCTTTATGATGCATGAAAATGACGGGACTAGCGAATGTTTAAAGGAAATCCGAATATTCAAAAAGAGATGCTGGCTTGACATATATTGGTTTCTACTAATTCCCACTACCTGCAAAGTCAATCGTTTACAACAAATTTGTCACACGAACAAGACAATCCCGTTACTGACCAAAACCATATACAAAGTTCATGCCAAGGTAACATTCGATTTGCTTCCCATAAAATGAGAAGATTCATTTAAGAGAATAAAGAAAAGAATAATTGATCAAAAATTCAGTGATTAGAATTTAAACTATTTAATTTATTATAATACGCATTTATTTAATCACAATCTTAATGATATTTCAATTAATAACTATTCAATTTACTGTCTAAAGTGAATAATGCTCATTTTAAGGGAAGCATATCCTGTATTTCCATTTCATATCGGAATACTTTCATTTTCGTCTCGTCCTATTTGACTAAATCCATACGATTCATGAATACGAAACACGATCCAAAAATTCTCAACTTCTTAGCTTTTGAAAATAAGAAACCAAATCCATATGGTTTATGAAAATGAAATACTACCTAAATTATTCTTTAAGCCTCAAACTTGAAAAAAGGAATGCAATGTCTCGAAAGAACAAGAGACTAGTTCAATGACCCATATCCCTCAGACAAATAAAAAACGACCAGAATAGAAAATTGTCAATCCTCCTGGATTAAAATTAAAACTTCTACTCATTTTGGTCCCATCGTTTTCATGTCTATAAATATCATCAATAAACTCCATATGTGTTCCTGTGAAATGATATTGTAATTTCATTTTCCCCCCAAAAGCACCAACCAAGGGTGTCCTTATCATCCAGATGTTGATGAGACCACTAACCACAAAGGAATAAGTACAGTGCCTAATACCTCATTAGAAAATACCATGTCACTCTAGTACCTTTGGATGCCTTATAACAACCACACAGCAACACCTCTTAAATAAGTAAACTATTACTTGTGAGGACTAATATGGGACATTCTTTGGCAGGTTCCGGATGACATTACTCTTCATCGCTATCTTGGTTCGCATATTCTCCACACCTGACTTATTCATTTCCTTCAGGACTTTCATCCGCACAATTTGCTCCCTTGATTGGACAGTGGTCAAACCCATGCTCCTGTATCTGAAAATAAAGAAACAACAACCCCATCACCATGTGACTATGATTTGCTTGAACAATACATCAAATGTTGCCCATCAGCATTACCAAAAAAAATAGAGCACAAAGGTTAGAAAGGTAAACCTTGAAGCCAATGCAGCAGTGATGGCCATATAGTTTGCTGGTGATGGCCGAGGTTTCTGACGATAATAACGCAAAAATTCACGGGAACCAAGTGTTTTGGTTGATATTCTATCACCAGACTTCCTAGTGATTATGAGCTCGGACCCACCAACAAGTTCTACATTGTTAGCCGCATCACCAGATACAACAAGCTGCTTGCCTTGATCATCCACATAACTAAACAAAAAATAAAGAACATTTGAGATTGGACGTATCAATAAGCCTTGCCAATTTTATAGGGATAGTTTATAAAGAAGGGGGAATTCAAACCAAAGCAGTTGGAACTAAACTAACCTGCTGCTATAATCATAGAATTCTTCTAACTCTACCTCCTCCTCGTCATCACCATCACCATAATGCACTTTACAGTGACTTTTTGCTGCCATATGTTTCCTGACTGCTTCCAAGCTGCTGAAAGGATAACATCGATCATTGCAGTACAGACACATGTAGTCCCTTTTGACCTAGAAAATGGAGAACAGTGAAATTAGAACCAAACCTTTTTTCTTTTTTGTTTGGGAACAGGGGGGGGAAGGGGAGGCAGAAATATACCTTAAGGCCAAGATAGGTGAGGAGGCCTTTTGGATCCTTCAAATACTCAACATCTGGAATAAAGAATCCGTGATGTTTGTGCATGTGAACCATGCAGTCTTCTATTGTTTTGTGCTCTTGATCGCACATAAAGCAACATGAGGGATCTAACTCCCCAAAATCATCATCATCATCTTCATCCATATCAACATTGTCACCATGCTCATTCACATTCAAATCAGTCAAGGACTTTGCAGCATCATCAACCAAATCATCTTCAGGATCAACCTCCTCCCATTCATCCTCACTTTCTTCGTTTTCAGAGTTATCTACCTCTCTTCTAGGAGGAGGCCTATTCACAACACGTTGTGGAAGTGGCTTAATTATTGCCTTCTCATCTGCACGACTAGTTCCTTCAGAAGCCCGCATCATATGACCACGTGATTTAAGGTGCTCAGCATGAGCCTTAGAACTCTTATAATCCTTTCCACAAAGACCACAGCTATAGAGCATGGGGGTTTCACTCAATTTATTTTTCTCTTGAGCAAGCACAGATTGTCTAGCCAGAAATAGTGCTTCTGTCACCCCAGGAACCCCAGCCACCTGTATATATTTTAAAAAGATTGACATTAATTTAATATTTTCAAGGAAATAAACCAAGTTCTTCAAAAAAAATGGATAGTCAACAAATCCTCCTCCTCCCTAACAATACATGCATACACACACGCATATATCTAGGGGTCATATCTACTGAAAGTGTGAAAGGAATATATCTTAGTCATATAACCACACAAAGATGGTTAAAATTGTTTTAATTCGTTTTAATCTTAGTCATCCATTTCAATTATATGGTTGAGATTTGCTTCTTTCATGCATTCATCTTTTTTTTTTTAAGTGGTCATGTGATCGTTAAATGGTTTTTAATCTTAACCATCCATGTATGATTGTATGGTCCAAACTTACTCTTCTCATTCTCTCATACAAACACTCATCTCACTTGATATCCTCCCTCTACTAACAACACCTCCCTCCCAAGTCTCAAAATTTTAAGACCTTGTTTGAATAAACTTTTCCATAAGCACTTATAAGAGAAAAAATAAGGTAAAATAAATTGAGCTTCTCCCATAAGCTAAAATCATTTTATGCAATTAACTTTTATAGAAGCTCTCTCATCTAACTTCTCTAGAAGTTGAGATGTATAAATTGATTTTAGCTTATAAAAAAAGCTCAATTCATTTTATTTTCTTATTTTCTTCTCACAAGTGTTGAGGAAGAACCGAAGAAGTTTATCTAAACAGTGTCTAAAACCTCCTTAACAATATACCCTCAACAATTACTCCTATGAAATGTTCTTAACACCATTGATTTGAAGTTGTTTTGATACTACCAGCTAAGCCAACCCTCATTGGAAACACATTCCATATTTTGACACAACCTACCCATAACAAAATTTACAGAATAAATAAATAATACAAAACACAAGACAAATCTCCCCAAAGAATTCAACTAGTAAAAGAACAATCCCAACAGAGAAACATAACACTTCGAAAAAGAGAAAATCAAGTCGAAGTACGAAATAGCAAGGTAAATAATTAACCAAGCTAGTTTGTTCTTTTAAGGAGGGCGTAACAGAAGCTTATTTCATTGCATATTCTCAAACTTTCTAATATTTCTGGATTGAACAATCAAAAAAATAAATTAGGGTTTAACAAGAATAAATAAATAAATCGATTGTGTATATTGAGAAAAGGAAAAGAACCTTGCGCTTGAGGTTGTACCGATGCCACTCGGACTTGTAATGGAGCTTCTGTTCTGTGTCATCCTTGAATTCCGCGTTGCAAGCGTTGCACGTTAACCCCGGCATGCTTCAAAGAAATTCGAAATATTTTCCTATTTTATTTTTTGATGATTTTGTTGAAACTGAAAAGGCGAATGAAGTAACAGAGTATATATATAGGTAAGGAAGAGGACTGAGGAATCGTTCGTTCGTCGTTCGTAGTCGGCGACACGGGGAAGAAGGTTTAGCACTCAGCGCTTGCGTCATTCACTTCGGACCCGTTTTCTTACTCTTCTTGGGCCTCTTTTTGGGTTTTCCTCCAATCTTATGGCCCTGCTATTCCCCCACCCTCTTTTACTCTTTTCACCTTTTTATTTTTTAAAAACACATAAAAATACATAAATAGCTCTGGCTCTTTCCCTCTCCTTCCACTTTTAAAACTTTCCACCCCCCCTCTCTTTCCCCTCCCCACTCAACGCCCTCTCCTTCTCCTCCCCTCCTCTTTCATTTTTCTTTTCGCTCTTAGCCCCTAGCCTTTGTCTTCTCTAAAGAGCTACTCTCCATTTGGACATTGCCTTCCTCATCGCTGAAGAGTTCCCTTTTTTTTTTTAAGTTTTATATTAAATAGAAATGTGATTCAGTTGTGTACAATACACAATAGAATCGTGATTTCGTTGTGCATTGGGGTTGGGTACAAAACAAAATTGAGATTTCATTTTGTATCTTACCCAGATACATAACGGAATCATGATTTCGTTTTTGTATCTTTACATAATACATAATGGAATTGCAATTCTGTTATGTATTATGTATTTTTTAAATTATTTTTTATTTTAATTATTTATATGAATTAAATAATTTAAATAATTTATTTTTAATTATTTCAATTTAAATTATTTATATGTAATTATTTCTAATTAATAATGTTAATTATAATTTGTTATTAATTATTATCTAATTGTTAAATTATTACTGTTTCAGATTCATTATGGCATGCACGAAGTTCAATGCCTATCGTCCTAGACGAGACCCTTTGTTGGATGATGCACCAGGCACATCTAAGCTCCCACCACCGATTGCATCTGCATAGCGAGCTAGACAGGCTGCAATCGTAGCAGCTATAGAGTAGCGTAGGCAACAACAGTAGGATGGGGAAGTACATGCTAATGTACCGAGCCAGAGCTTGAGTTGCCGGAGGTAGAGGGAGAGGTGCCTCAAGCTGATCAAGTCGATCGCATTATTAAACCTCCATTTGGAGGAGGTCCTACAGACTTGTCTCTGCTTAGGTCCTATAAGGACCATGGTGCTGGACATATATGGCTCGGATAACCCCATCCTAAGTTGAGGCTAATCAGCCATGGGGTAAAGTCTTATCGATGCCAATGCACCCGCAAGTAACAAAAATGGTGTGGAGTTCAAGACTTGCCCCTCTTATAGAGGCACGATATGTTGCTGCCAACAAGGGCACCATATGTGCCTTTTTGAAATGGTGGCATAAGAACAATAGCTCTTTTCATATACCAATAAACGAGATGACCATCACCCTAGATGATGTGTCATGTCTCCTGCACTTGCTTATTACAAGCAAGGTTTGTGAGCACGCGTATTATACTCGCGATGACACCATTGGGTTATTGATGAGCAAGCTCAGCGTTACACATGCTGACGCACACATTGTGACCACAAAAGGAGCTTGGGTGATGTTATAGTGGCTAAAGGACACATACGGTAGATGCGTTGCAATTAGGGAGACCACATTCACTGCGAGAGCATATTTGTTACATCTTGTTAGCTGCACAATATTCGCCGACAAAAGCTCGACACATGTGCAGGTTTGTTATCTAGATCTCTTCCATAAGCTTGAGTCCTACGTCGGGTACTCTTGGGGTTCCGCTGCATTAGCGTACGTCTATGACTAGCTCAGCATTGCCAGCCTCTGATCTACGACTCAGTTTGGAGGATACATGAGCTTGCTAGTGGTACGATTTTGTATTTTCTGTTCATATTTGTTTAGTGTTAATTTTGCTTATGTAATTTAATATATTAATTGCCTATTATAGACATGGATGTACGAGCACTTCCCAATTGTTGTGGATTGAAAGCAGACCGTTAGTTATTTAGAGCAGCTTCCTCGTCTCTGTTAGTAGAAGGCTACGAGGGGTACGGTTCTTGCACTGGGGACCAGGTAGGCATTGGACCAAAAGTAGTTGGACGACGTCATCTCAGTGCCATATGAAACACACAAGGTCGTTCGATTGTTGCAGGCGATCTCATTATACTTAGGCTTCATTAGATGCGGTACCCATATGTGCACCCATCTACCAGAGAGGGTGTTTAGGCAATTTAGGTATATCTAGGGGATCCCTCGCCCCTCACCTGTTGAGTATCTGTCGTTTACCAACCAGTTTGTTGACTGGGAGGGCTGGCACATGCACGTGGTGGATAGAGGTGTTGTTGTGCCGCACGAGGCTCCATGGACATGCGTTAATGGCTACTTGAAGTGGTTCCTTTGCGCTTTTCATCCATATCTAATTCTCCAATGGTGGGAGATCCCCAACGAGGCCCTTTGCAAGTTCCTGTGCTACAACCTAGGCATGATTGGCCTATGACGGAGTCTTCCTCTAGCGACACCCATTCATGCGAGGTAAGTATCCATATCTTTATAATGTGTTTTTTCAATGATAATGAAACCTTTTGTTAATAAAAGTTTGTATTCTTTTTTTATAGGTACAGTGGGAGACACTTGCTTGCAACATGGAACGCATGCTACGCCTGAGGGCGGTACTGAGGGCATCAACGCTAATCTCATCCTATCACAGACATTAGCCATTGCATAGGTAGGCATGACATCTAAGTGCACCTATCAATGGAGGAGGTAAAGGAGGGCGACCACCTCTAACGATTGACTTCTTATTTTTGTTTTTAATTGTTGGATCTTTTTTTTAGTATTTTATATCTTATATACGAATCTTATTGTATGTATTTTTGGATTTTATAGACATTTTGGATTTTATATATGTTACACTTATTGTGTTGTTGGTATCACTGTTACATTGTTACAATTATAACACACGATACAAATAAAAACAAACAAACACAACGTAAATAATATTATTTGATAAAATAAAAGCACTTCTTCATAGATTCAATACAAATACAAATAACAGTAAACAAGGTGCATCGTCATGGTTCACTTAAACTAATGGTTGCTTGGTCGTTGGAGCTAGTTGATGCCTTTATTTCACGTAAGCATGCAATGATCTCTTCGGCAATTCGTGGACAACGCAAAGGGGCCAAGATCTCTTCGGGAAATCTGCATAACGTAGCGTATAACTCAATCGGCGCAAGTTTAGAAAATTAGGCAAAGATGGACAACATCCTTGCCACATTCTTGTCGTGTTTAATCTCTATAGACTCGTAATGAACACAACCATTCCCTAAAGATATAGGTTGACGATAATGAATATCAAGTATTTTTCTACAATTTTTGATTACGATGTGAATATTTTTCCTTAGAGCAGCAACCATTATGTCCTTAATGACGCTAAGAAATTTTGGATCATGAGGACATTGAAACAAGACCCCTTCAGATGTTGTTATCATGTGACCATTGTAATACACCAAAGCAAGGAATCCGCCCATCTTCTAAGGAGAAGGAATAATATGGAACAAAGATGGTTGTGAAGAAAGGAAATGTTAAGTGCTTCAAAGCACACATCTCTTTTATACTAGTACAAATACTGTTCATGTCACTAAGGAAAAATTTGCATTCTTTTTTTATAGGTACAGTGGGATAATGAAACCTTTAAACACTCATCAAATATTTTACTTTTGAGTTAAATTTTTATTTTGGTGGGTGTTGATTTCCTCTTTTAAAGTTATAATTAGTTTAATCTCACCTCTTAATTTTTTTTTATAAATTTATGTATTCATATTATTGTAAAATTTTATTTATTTAGTTTTACTTTTACAAATGAAATTATTGATGTTTTAAATTATTTATTCACATTTATTACTGATTATTTTAATTCTTAGATTAATAAGTGTAACATCCATTCATATTAAATATAATTTGTATTAATTTAGTTTTTAAGTTTAAGGAAATGAAAATGCGTGTAAAATTTTTCTGCTTCTATAATAGAAAAATTCTAAACTTAACAGAATTTGGAAATGACAGTAAAAGATGAAAGATAAGACTGTATATATATATATATATATATATATATATATATATATATATATATTGTAAAACTGTATATCATGGTTTGATAATACATGACAGTCATAAAATACTGAAAAACTAAAATTACATCAAAAGATAGACACTATCTAATCTAATATGTACATAAAAAATGTCCTATATAGAGCAGTGCAATCTTCCCTATCCCTCATACAAAAAGAAAAATACTATAGGTAGTCAGATCCTCGCTCGTTGAAGTGTCCTCTGACTTGTACTCAACATTAAGGGGCGTTAATGTCGTCTTCAATAATCACAATCAATCATATACAAAAGAAAACAATGGAGTGAGATGTTTTGTTCTAAAATCACTGTTACATGTATGGTAAGAAATCTACCATAAGACAAAGATAAAATAAGCTGACAATAGAAGGAAACCTAAGGTTCATTCTAAGTTGTATCAAAGTACCCTTGACTAAGTTTGGATCCATATTCCTCATTAGTAGCTAATAGTTCTCAATAGAGTCTGGGAAGTGACTAGAAGTACATCTACCTCTCTCAACATCATCACTTGATACAATCCTTATCATCAATGAGGAACAAATATCAGTCAGGACGTCCGTTTATAGATGTATACTCTTAAACCAATTGTTGAATGCTGAGTAATTTTTGGGGTTATCAAGCTTGGTCAGGCGAATATCCTGGTTCAAGGGTGCTACCCTTAGCCATTGGGACCTTCACCACTTGATGCTTATCCCCATACCTCTGCAAGTGGGTCTCTTTCATTTCTCAGCGTACCAAACTGTAACTTCCCTAATAAGGTGTCATGCCACTACATTGGGACTTGCTTTACATTACTAACTAACTATGAATTCCTAACTTCTCAAATACAAGTTTTCTTGATCTCATTTAATTTGAGTATTAGTATAATCAATATTTCTGTCTTATATTGCAGAAATTGCACAATACCAAAATTTTAACAGAATAACAATTTAGTAATCACATAAAATTTTAGTAGAATAATAACTTAGTACTTACCAAAATTTTAGCAGAATAATGACGTAGTAATTATAATTTAATTACTAAAATTTTGATAGAATAACAACTAAATAAATACATTTTAATTTTTTAAATTTGAGCAGAGTAACAACTTAGCAAGCATAATTTAATAATTTAAATTTGAGCAAAGTAATGATTTAAAAAATAGTTAAAGTTTAACATCAAACAGTATAACAATGATAATGAAAAGTTCAGCCTAAACGGGTTTAGCGGAAAACCCTTCCTACCAACATGCAAATTGACAATAATGTAGAACTAACCCCACTCCCTCCATTACCTCTAAGGTGGTTGATGAAGAGAATGAAATTGTTGGTGCAAAACTTCTAGGAGGAGAAATTCTACTAATTAAAAACTAGCAAAATTTTAACATAAAAACTAAGTAGGAAAAAATTTCTAGAGAGAAAAACTCTCTATGTGGATTTTGACCAACTTTAGAGAATGGAGGATGTGTGAAAAATGTCCAAGAAGCATGAGTTTTTATATAAGAGGAACAAGCTTAGGTGTCCACATGCTTAAGTCATGTATTATGTAATAATTTTAATTTTTTATTTTTCAATTTAAGGACACGTATGCAAACTTAGGGACACATAAACATATTAGAGTGGTGAATCATCCCCCCCCTTAGGTTTGGGATGTGGTCAATGTGCTGTCCTAACTTTATCAGTGTCAATTTTATTCGTATTTAAATTAATCAGTACCGATAAAATCGCCTAAACTTGAAAAAAAGGACTTTTAATATAAAAAAGTGTAATTAAATGAAAAATGGAACAAATACATTATTTTTCATCAAAAATAATTTTCAAATAATTAATTTTAATTTTTAGTAATTTATTTGAAATTATATGTATTTATTTTATATTTTTAAGTTAGAAAATCCATAACAAATCCATTTTTATTCAATAAATACCAAAATTTTTATGAAAATTATAAAATTAAATATTTCACTTATAAATAAATTGAAATTACTATTTTCACCATTTCTGGATGTCACACCAATACTGGCTAAGCTTATAAACACTTAGGGACATTTTGGTCATTTTACACAGAAATTCTAGAAAATTCCCAATTTTTTTAAAATCATATTTTAATATATATGACTTGATTCGAAGCTCAAATTTATATTTTAATATCAATTAAATCTTTTTTTTTTCATGTCAGCCATTAACGTTGAGAAGTATGAGCAAAATCGTCATTTTTTAATTTCTCCGGCTCCAGCTTAGAAAAATTATTAAAAATAACAATTGGATAGATCTCGGCATTGTGATTTTAACCATGAGAAACAGAAATTTGAGATTCCTTCTCGATATTTTAGAATTAAATTGTCAAAAAAAATAGTTGAAAATTGAAATAGGAGTATTTTCGTTATTTCACAAAGGTTATCTCAAAAAATTTATAAAATTATTATTAATTATGCTAAGTATATTTATGACTTAAAATTAATTTTTAAACACTTTTAACTATTTTTTTTATTAATTATGTTATCTAGTTTTTTTTAGGGACGAAACAGTTATTTTACCAATTTTCGGGTTCCATTCCCTAGAAAAATATAAACTAAGTACTACTTAATAATATGAACGGAAATATAGGGATCAAATTTTTGATATTCCCATCCGGTTCTACAGAATAATTAAGAAAAGAGTTTAATGGGCAAAAATAGGGGTGTTACAATAAGTATTTTTTTATTAAGTAATGTTATTTTTTAAAAGAAAATAATTGTTGTTCTTTTTATTCAAACAAATATCATATATAATTTAACAAGTATCTAATGTATTTCGTATATATTTTAAATTTAGATGAAACATAAAATAAAATATGTAAACTATTAAAAAATATGTATAGTTAAAAATATAAATTAAGAAGGAGAAATTATATCTATACTATAATAAATATTTAGTTTAAACATCTTTTAAAAGGAGTTGTGCCAACATTTTCTCTAGAAAAATATTTTGAAATAAAAAAGGAATTAAGTCTTTCCTACCAAACCTTTGAAGTTTGATTCAAACCATACAAATTTTTTTAAGTTTGAGAATATGGTAGGAAAAGCAGCATCTTTGACTAAAAGGTTGTTTAATTAAAATAAAATTTATTCTACAAACCATTTAAAAAGCATCTTTTACATTTGTTTGATAAAATTAGATGTTATATTGTGCAACATATGCTAATAAGATGCAATTAGCATCTAACCAAGTTACATGTGCAAAAGCTTTATTGAAGTTTATACTTTCTTGTTAATTATAGCCATGAGCTACTACCCTATCTTTATTTCTTATTACTTTACCCTCTTCATTTAGTGTGTTTCTATAGACTCATTTATTTTTATTATGATTTTGTATTTTGGTTTAAGTACAAAAGTTCAGACATCATTTTTTATAAATTAGTTCAGTTCATCTTGCATTGTTAATATCCAACCATCATCTTTGAGAACTTCTTCAACTATCTTAAGCTTTATTTTTTAAAATATAGCTAAATTTGATTACTCTTTGAAAGCAAAGCATGTTTCACACCTTCAATTTGACTTCTAATTATAATATCCTATATGATGTGCTTTGAACTTTCAGTCCCTCATAGGAGTAGCATCTAACACTTCAAGGTCTCTTTGTATTGTCTAATCTTTGTATTATTGTTGATCTTGATCTCACATTTTTATATCTTCAAATGCTTCTCCAACCATTTGACCTATCTATAAATTTGTAAACTTATCCCCAAGTTCTAGAGGTTAGTTTGTTATTGAATCATACATGGACAAATTCTTCCACAATCAAGCTAAAGTTATAAACTCGATAAATCTTAGGTATGTCTGACTATCTAAGAAAGATTTATTTGTTTATCATAGGGTCAATTTTCAATTTGTCTTTGGTATTCAAGATATAACATTCACATCCAAGAAAATTAAAATTATAAAATGTTGAGTCATTTACCTTTCCACAATTCGTAGGGGTCTTGTTTACCTAATAAGTATTATATTTTATACATAACAAGTAATATTGTTTGTCTCTGCCCTAAAAGTGTCTTGGTAGAGAATTTTCATAAAGCACAGTTATTGCCATTTCATACAATATTCTATTATTCTTTTCCACAATTTTCTCCTACTGAGCAATCCTTAGAGAAGAAAAATTATTGAAAATGTTATTTTCTTAGGTTTTGACATTTTCATTTTCAAATTCTCTACCATGATCATTTTTTATGAAAGTTATACAAAAACCTTTTATTTTTATTTTGAATTTTCTTATAAAAAAACCTTAAGAACCAAACCATATCTTTTACCTCCAAGACTGTGTTTTGGTAGGACCAAATAAACCCATATGTAATAGCTCCAATGGTTTGGAAGTGAAAATAACATTTTTGAATTTAAAAGATGTTTTTGTTTGTTTCCTTTATTGACATTCTTCACATAAAAAGATTATTTTTTTTTAAAAAAAAACCTTAAAGAATGTTTCTTGCAAAGATTTTAAATATGTTCTAAATTGATGTACCCAAGTTTTTTTTTATGTCAAATCCATTTTCATCATTGTTTGAAAACAAACATGTTGCATATTCATCATTTAGTTTCTCTGAAGCAATCTTATATAGATTAAGGTATATATTGGTAGTAAAGAGTGTTGTGCCATTAAACATTTAGCCATACACTTTCTTTGTCAAAAGAAACATTATATGTACCGTCACAAAATTGACTTATGTTAAGTAAATTATGTTTTAAACTTTTGACATCTATTAACATTACAAAGAGGAAGTTTTGAAAGTACTATACACGTTACTATACATTTTTTACGATTCATTTACATTTTCCATCCAACGGACCTGGTTTAATTTTTGGTATGATTGAATCTGGACCATCCATCGGTATCTATTTTTGATGGGCGCTAGAGGAAGGAATATAAAAAAGTAGCTTTTGATTATTCATTGTTAACCTAATCATCTCACTATTTTTGTCAATTCCTATAGGTGTACAATCGGGGAGGTGTTGTGTACATCCACAATCTCGCTCAATTTCTCTCCCTTAACACATAATGTTTTCAAAAGTTTATATCTATCAACGTGTTATTTTTCAAATTTAGGTTCCCACCACCTAACATAACCCCTTCCCCCAACTCCATGTTTCTAATTTTAGCCTCTCATTTCTCTCAGTTTAACTTGCATTTTAGTCTGGTGGAGAAGAAGATGAAGAAGAATGGCATGGACAAGGAAGATGAAGTATGGGTTGGTGTTGTACAAGATATACAAAGCACGACCTAAAGTTATGGAATGTCACATTAATTTGCCTTCACTTGTAGTGACACAGGTTCTTTCGCTTAAAGCACCGTTGGCGGTGACTGGAGTACCTTGATCACCCCTCTCATCAGGCTCGATGATAAGGACCATCACCACTATGTCTGTTTGCTTTATAAGGTACTCACACGTCACACTGACACTCCTTTCTTTTCCATTTATATTTCAAGCATGTTCTTTTCCCTTTTTTTCTCAAGGAAAAGCAAAAGCATGTGTAAGGTTTGCAGAAGAAAGTGTTTTTGTTATGGTAATCACAGGCCTTGCCATCACACTTGGTAGGTTCATCGTAGCTTAATTTTTAATTTTTGTGCTTTATATTGAAGCCTATTAATTTGTGTTTTTGTGTCAAATTTTTAGGTTTCATTTTTAGGTGAACACATGATATTGACCTTTACAAGAGGTGGCCAAGAAAGCCTTACAAGATGCCGTTAAGGAATCTCAAATTTGTACTTAACTAACACTTACAAATTGATTATTGATTATTTGTTTACAAACTCAATATATGCATAAAAATAATTTTGCTTACATTTTGCAAATTGAATGAATAGGAAAGTCTTTTGAATTCTAACATTTTCTTAATTTATTAATAAAATTTCCATTTACTTGCCATTTTTTAAATGTGAGATACTACCAATACATAAGTTAGGTATATAGAGGTAGCCTCCAAATAATCATTTTTCATTATATATTTTTTAGGTTTTCTGTGCATTGCTTATTGAATCTCTTAGTCATATGTGGTTTTATTGTATGTTGGACATAAAGTACAGTCCTTTTGTTGTTTTGATTTTGAACATAATGATGAAACTATGGTTAAATCCCATTTGTCATGATATCCTTCCTTTTATGATGCTCTTAATGTTCATTATTATTGTTATTTATTTATTTTTTAATATTACATTATGGACATATTATAGCAAGGAAATAAGAGGAACATATTGTTTTTGTTGGGTTGGTTCCAACTATTTTGATAACTCGAGTTTCATTTCATTAATTGAGTGGAAAATGAAGATGCAAAAAGGCTGACTTTGTGCTTCTTTGTATATTGAATGTTTATGTCTTATTGTGGCTATGATTAATTTTGGATCTCTTTAAGATAGAACTTCCTCTTGGAAGGACTAAAACTGTATTTAAACCTTTATTTAATTGAATTCATGAGTAAGTGTTCTTCTACCCTACGTGGTAGTTCTATAATTGTGTGATTGTAGCAAATATTTATTATGTGGTAATAAATTTTTTGGTTTTGTACTACCTCACTTCAAGGCTTCTGAGTTTTGATAAAATATAGTGGTTGATGAAACTTTCTCACTTATATATGTTGCTATCATGTTTATGAAGTTGTAAGGGTCATTCATTAATTACTACTTGCTACTCTTTGTAATGCTGATATAGACTAAGAATTGACATGGCTACACTTAAATTGTTCATCACCAAATAATTTACCTTTTAAAACAATGATATCACCCACCATTGTTGTCTAACAATATACTACTGAATCTATCCTCATAATGTAAAGGAAATATTTCACTTAATCCCCCAAATTATTGATTTTCTTTCTCATTATATTAATAGTGATACACATCTCCACTATGCAATTCCTTGGGTATCACCAAGAGATTTTGGAGAATTTCAACATTGTTATCAAGAGTACTAAGAAGTCCTACAATGTGAGTTTTTTTTTTTCTTTCTCTATTATTTCTCATGAATAGCATATATAGTCTTTATATGTAGTGTTACTGTTTCCCATATTTATTAACTGAGTTTTACAATTTTTTATACACGATTTTTATAATTTTTATACTTGAGTTTTAATTTTTATATGAAGACTTGGTTTGTATAGCAGTCACATGCTTATCTAGACCATTATTCATGTGTATTTGCTTCTCATGTATCTCTAGGTTGAGCCACCACTTCATTTACTTTGCTTTGACTTACTTCTCTATAGTCACTTCCATAAATATTGATAAAAATTATAAAAAAAATATTAGGTATTAAACATTTTCTCTAGCTTATTATTTGGAAGGACGTGGTAGGGAGTTCCGAGAACTATTTTTTATGAGCCAGTCGTGACCAACATAAAGGATCTTTAACTTTTCATACTGTTATTGTCTACATACTTGGAATAGTAGAATATTCATTTAATGTTCAACTTTGCCTTTTGGCACACAGGCAATGAATGGAATGGTCTAGCTTTATTGTTTTATGACTAATAAAATTATATGTGATAAAATATTTGCATTCCTTAAATTCTAAGAAGCAACCTTCTTATCCTACTCTCATTGTGTTGGTGGATTTGGGGGAAAAGGTTGTTGGGGGTGGATTGTTTGATTCAAATTATATAAACTTTGTTGATCCCAATAACCCAAACTATGATAGCAGTGAGATAGGGAGTTAAGATTTTATCAGTATCTTATAGTAGTGACTTATATTACGTGGATTAAATCTTTGGTATTCTATTTTGTTCTAAAAGCATTGGTCTATGTAACACCAACAACCATGAAAGTATAAATGGTTTTTGTAGGAATATGACCATTCAAATGAAAAGAAATTGACAATAGATCTCAAGGACTACAAAAAAAAGAGGCTAAAATGATAGTGGAGGAATAGTTTGCCATAAATGATGTTGTTTTAACAATGAATTAACTTAAAGAATTAGGACAACCAGAGCATGGCTATTATTTTGTCAAAAAACTTGTACTTATGTCCATGAACAAACATGACAAAGAAAAATAAATGGCTGCTATTTTGTTATCTACCCTTTTTGCTAACATATTTGATCCTTCACAAGTTTACGAAGACTTTAGCAAATTGGTTGAATCATCAAATGACTTCATTGTAGATATACCAGACAAAGATGAAGTTCTAGTGCTTGATTATGGATATACTAGACACAGTTAATTGTAGATATATGTGTGAATTTTTACCTCTTCTTTTATCTCAGGTAATCTAATATATCTTTTTAATTTTTTGGGGTAAATTTTTAACTCTATTTTGATGTTTATATATGTCTCTATTTTACATATCTCTTATGCTTTTCTTTGATTTTATAGTTGATTGGATTAATCTTTATTTTAATTCTTTGTATGCTTTGTTGATACTTATGCCTCTCTAATCTTTATTTTGATACTTACACACTTAGTGTGCATATTACTAATACAAAAGGAATTGTTAAGCCACTGAGTGTTAAAGCAATTCCAATTTGAAGTAATATTAATCCAAAAAAAAAAAAAAACTATTGTTACCATTGATTATTGTTACCTGTTTTCAAAAAATAAAAACAAAAATAAAACTATTGTTACCTAGATTTCATTTGTTCAATTTATAAGCGTTATAAAACAATTTGTTTAAAAAAATATTCTCTTCAGAATCAAAGGTTAAAAAAGAGGAATGACTCTAAAGGGTGAAAATCTGTAATTTAAAAATTTTCACAATCATTGTAGTCTTACATATCATACTTTTTTAGTTTCGTTTCAAGTTCAGTGTATATTGAACAAAACAATAGTTAATAATGTAATGAAAATAATTCTTCATTATAATTTTAATAGCAGATAAAAAAAGAATTTAATTTTAATATAAAAATTATTCGCATGTGGTATATTATTTATATAATATTAATTCAATAATTAAAATATAATACTAAATAGTTAATTTAAATTTATTTAGGCATACTTGATACGTAAAATTTATTAAAGTTTTAAAAATATTTTTTACAACATGGTACATGTTCATTTAAAATAATATTAAATTATAGATAATGGATGAATTATTTAGTATTTACTGCAATTATTCAAGTGAATTTTACTAGATAGATATTGATAATATATACCTAAATTTTGTTTAATGATTAAAATAACTAATAGACAAAATTAAAAAAAAATTGCAACAGCCTTGCTAATTTTAACTTACCTGTCATTATATTTTAAATTACAATTTTAAGAATGCGGAATTGAAAATCACGGATTTAAAAAAAAATGGAATATTATACAAAATATTCTTAATAGCTGGAGGAAAAATATATAGTGTTACTATTAGTTTTTAAATGACACTATATATACATGAGTTATATTCAAAGTAAACAATCATTAATAATTATATCTAATACAATTTTATTAAAATTATGTGGTAAACAATCTATTACAGTTATTTTTTATATAATTTAATAATTGATGACCGTGTGTAGCACGGGTAAAAACACTAGTATAAAACATTATCAAAGATATATTTTTTCTCCTTTGTATAAAACATTATTTTGTATCTAAAGGTAATTGTTCCTCCTTTGTGTAGTTGAAGGCCTAGAACATATATTTTTCTCTTGTTATGTGATGTAAGCAGTCATTGTCCAAATATCATTTGAGGGATTTCATTCTTATGATCAAAGATGTCTGCAACAAGCAATCACAATTTTAGGTGCCCATATTTTTTGGTCCTGAGTGTTAGTGCTTGAGGATTTTTATTCCTACTTTCTTCTTTTGGAAGCACTCGGATATTGCATGTCTTTAACTTTCTACGAAGGGTACAAGAATAAATAATAGTTACAAATATGCAAAAATCATGGTGTTACAAGATCAAATGACTGTCAACTAAGGATTTTGAGTTTAAGCCTTTGAGAATGTAATTATAATAAAAATTTAGAGAAAGAATTTTGTTACATATAATAGTCTTCCTCAACTATGTCTTATGTAAAATCCGAATGATATTGATCACAGAGAAAAAGAAAATAAAACACTGTTGACCCATTGTTTTGTAAATCATATTGGTATTCTATTTCTCTTCCTTTGAATTCCATATTTTGGCAGTTTTATATTATTTTGTTTGGGTGACAAGTGAAGCGAGGAAGAAAGAAGATAAAAAATAGAAATAACAGAAATAAAAGAAAAATAAAATAAAATAATTATTTTTAAATAAATAAAAAGAAAAAGAAAGAAATAGACAACTTTTTTTTTCTATTTATTTAAAAAAGTAGAAGAAAAAGTGAAATAAATAAATAATATAATTTTTTTATACTAATTAATTTTTTTAATGTAATTTAAAATATTTACACCTTTAACTATATTACTTTTTTAAAATAAATTATTTATTACTTACTTATTTATTTATTTATTTTATAAACAATACAATTTTTTTTAAATTTAAAAAGAACTAAAAAAATCAATGAGCATGTGAATCAATTGTCGCGAGATTGTTCCAATTTAACTAGTGGTCTCGAGTTTAAGTTCTAGCTAGGTAACTACGTTAAATACTCAGAGAAAAAACCTTAACACCTACTCGGCTTAAAAATGATTGTCAGATTTATACCAAAAAAAAAAAAAAACTAAAAACATTGTGGGATAGTTTCATTCATTCTCATCCCACCTATTAGAGTCGGCTTAGTGGTGAGGGATTGGAGTAGCATGCATAAGGTCATAGGTTCTAATCTCAGTATGAACATTGTATACGAAAAAAAATTAAAAAATCATTCTCATTGCGGGTATGGATGCAGGCTTTCGGGTATTGGTTTGTCCACACAAATGAAGTCTCATGATCCCTTTCCAGCTCTTATTATTGACCCTACCACGGCCCTTTTTGTTGGCAAACTTGATATTACCTATTTCTCGGTGTCAAACCATTCCCCTTAATGAGATTGAAGAATTCGGTGCCCACTCTAAACACGTTATTCTTTTTTAGTCTATTTCTATCAGATTTGTTATGATCATAAAATGAACCGTCATTAATCATTATCTTTAGAACAAATCCTCAGTTTGGTTACCCAAAGATTAGGGTGTTGCTACATTGGTCTTTCCAAAAAAAAAAAAAAATTGTCACCAAATTGTCACCATATTAGCCATTCAACACTTAATTATTATGAAACATAAGAATATTAAATATAGGCTATTAGATTTAGGTCATGTTTGAATGGTTAAAACTAAAAAATGAATACATGTAACTTCTTTAAATAGTCATGAGATTACTAACTTTTAATTTTGACTATTTATATATGGCTGCATGTCCAGATTTACAGTTGTTACATTTTTAAAATGAGAACTATTATCGTGATATATATTCCTAAATATATGTTTCCACTAAATTAATCCGTCAAAAGATAAACTTGTCGCCAAATTTGTCATTTAGTCCTTCATATAAACAAATTCAGGGATTAATTTGTCGATAAAGATCTTTGAAGAACTAATTTATGTGACATGCCTTAAATTTTTACCAAATCAAAGTGAAGGTATACTCTCATTTTAAAGGTATGATATTTCAATTTCAAAATTCCTTTATTGCAGCCCGAAAGCTAGAGCAAGCGAAGAATCAGTTGATGCACTGGCAATTTGAGATCAATGTCAAAGGTTGATCAGTGAGTAGTTATTTTCACTAAGAAAGAAGAGCACAATCGATGAGAACGTGTGAAGTTTGAACGCAAATTGGTACCTTTTATCGGTCTGTCCATGCCTTACATGGCATAATACATGTGTTACCAATAATAAAAGAACATGCAAAGTTATGGTAACAAGTACCAGCAGATTAGTTTGTAAACCACACTAATTAGAACTCATTTGAATTTTTTTGGTTGTGGGAGGAGGTGGTTATAGCTGACTAAAACTGGCAGAAATGTACTCGAGACTCTAAAACCGTGGAATCAAATTACATTGTGAAAAACTCCAGCTCAAATTTTTTTCAATTGTGACTCAACTTGGTTAGCTGGATTTGTTTACTCATTTTATCTCTATCAAACTGCTTGGTTAAATGCAGCTATGATAATGAGTTCGCTTTGGACTAAACAATGGCTTAATGAAAACAGTGGTGTGTGGGGAAGGCTTATGACAATGAGCTTGCATTTCCTTGCCGATCAGTGGTTTCTGTACATGATTGTTACATTTGTTTTTCCAGATGATGGCCGGCAATGAGAAAAATAATGATCACTGATATAGAAGGATTTTTCAGGTGGGAAATAGGCATATTCCAGTGAGGTTAAAATGTAGAAAGGCTTAAAAGGTGAAAATTTGTGAGGTCTGAGATTGCCAATAAAAACATTTGACAGAGACTCACAAGGTGTGGCACAAGTAGCTAGTAGCTTGGATCTTTTAAGCATATGATAGGGGTTTGATTCTTGACTATGTGAATAATGTAGCACCTGTGGGTAGAGGAATTATCCTTTAACTGGTACTCTAGTTTCTCGGAGGATTAGTAGTCCTATCACTTCCGGCTGTGGGGATACCGCTGGGTCCAATCCCAGATCTTAAAAAGAAAAAAAAATTGACAGAGGACATCTGACACATGCATGCAGTGGCAGAGAAGTTTCATGTGAAGGAGCATGGTCTATCACTACATCTACAAGTACATAAG
Source organism: Spatholobus suberectus (assembly GCA_004329165.1). NCBI lineage: Eukaryota > Viridiplantae > Streptophyta > Magnoliopsida > Fabales > Fabaceae > Spatholobus > Spatholobus suberectus. The sequence continues at coordinate 15,443,826 of CM014733.1, forward strand.
CAGAAGTGGAAAAAACAAGGACACCAGAAAGTTATAACCATCAGCAGGACTTGCAGGAAAAGTGAACTTTATCTGAGTTGATGTTTTTATTGAGGGAGTGTTCTATTAGTGTTTTGGGAAGCCTATGTTAGTTTCCTTTTCTACTTTCTGTTTTGGTTGATTTTCTTGTGGGATTTCTTTTAGTGTATTTTCTTTCAGCTTTGTTTTTGTCTCTTTTGGAGGATATCTTATTCTCTCATCTATATTTCCTTCCTTTTTAATGAAGTTTCTTTTCCTATCAAAAAAAGAAAAGATGAGCAGAAGCACTGGGCGGGTTAGATCCATGATATGACTAGAAAAAAAAAAAGAATCACTGACAGGGAACCATGAATGTGGGAAGAAGAATTTTTGGGTGGTGAATGAAGACAAAGGGTGGGAGAAAACCTAAGAGAGTGAAGAAATGGAGTTGCTAATTTTGATAACTTTTCCGTGGAAACAGTGAGAGAATCAAGCCATGGAGGATGATACCTCTTTGATACCATTTTGGCATTTTAGGAGTTAGATACCAAATATACCAAGCTGATATAAGGGATTAGATGGTAAAGGGAAAAGAGGGATTACGTTGTACTAATAAGACTCTGAATAATTGTTATACATAACCCTGACTTTAAATTTATAGATCAAGTTGTAATACAATTAGTGCAACGTAGACCACTAATGCTATTACTTGACATAATTATGCTATTTAACATAGAATACCTTAATATTCTGATATTTTTAATTCTATTTTCCCTTGGAAAAGTGTTGATAATTTATCATATGGATGGTGAATCACCAATGCTTAATTTGGAAGGACATAGATGGTATTTAGGTGCATTTCTGAAACTTGTATCTATTAGGAGTCTTTCTGTTTCTCTGAGTCATGATCATGATTCAAATATATGAATTGTTGGAATACGAATTGTGCTTTATGATTAATTATCTTAGAAGACAATTGGGGTTCTGCTGGCTGACTTTGCGGTGATGGTTTCCCCGTTCCTTTGTAGACTTCTTAGTCAATTTAAATGTCTACAAGTATACATGGTGACATTCATTCCCTGCCAATTAAACTACCCTCATAGTCATTATTCCATATCCTTTTCTTTTGGAAAGTTTCATCGAAAGAAAGAAGTGTCTATGTTCATGTACTCATGTTTTCATGCAAGTGCACACAAAATAGTAAAAAAAAAATTATATTAATTTTGGTTAGTTTTTGCCCACCATATTATTTGGATACTGAGCACTTCCAAATTTCCATGATAGACGTGTATAAATATGGATGTTTCATAGTTGGGGGTGAGTTTTATGCAATGTGCTTAAAATTTCAACAACTCTTGTCCTCTTATGATAACGGATACCATGTTTTCCACATGAAACCAATTTAGAAATTGCAGTGCTATAAATACATAACAAGATCTGTCACTCATTTGATGCTGTTAAATTTTGTGATTGTAAGCCCTGATACCACTCAATGCTTACTTTTACATTTTCCTCTCAAATTTTCCTGCAATATGCACATCAAATACCAATATGAATTTCAAGAAGAATCTGCACTTGCTAAGATTACATGGGATAGTGCAAGGATAACTCTGGAGCTGGTGCATGGTCTGATGCCTCAGGTGACTTGCATTGCTACACTGCTTTTTTTTTTTTTTGCTATACTACTGAAAAATTATGATCAATTTCTTCTGGATTTTGAAATATTTACCACATTTCCCTCTTCTACGTAGGTAATCAGACACTCTTTTCAATTCACTGTATCAAGCAAACATATCCCTCACAGAAACATCTGAACCTGAATCGATGATTGAAAGCTGATTCTGGCATCTACTAGAGATGCCTTTATTTGATTCATTTTTGGGTATTGCTACATATTGGGTTACCTAAACATTAGACTGATGGATGCTAAATGCATTTTGCCTGTTTGATGTGGGCTTTGTGGCCTGCATAACCTTCTTTTTTTTCTCAAGAACTATCTTGGGCTCCGTTTGGATTAGATTGTTGCAGAATTGATTTTGAATGATTTTAGAAACTAATGTTAATAAATTAATTTATTTTCAGAATTTTTTTTATTCAAATTTATGTTCAGAATGATATTTTAAAAGTGAGCTTAGAAAAATTAACCTTGTTTGGAGGTAAAGTACATTTTTGAAATCTAAATATGAGTGTTTTAAATTGTTGCTGGTTCTATGCTTAGAATTAATTTTATTTATGTCTTAAGTTAAAATTTTAACTTCTCTCAAAATTAGTTTTACTTATTGTAAATATGATTTTCTTTACCCAAAAGTTAATCAAATTGGTTACTGTTTAACGTCACTCTCATAATCCTATAAAAGTACAAATTATGTAAGGGAGAAAGACTAGCCTGACTCTAAAACTGGCGTATGCATTTATATAATTTTTTTTTTCAAATTCTAAAATTGTAAATTTTCTCCATTGAGGTGATTAGAATATTATTAAAGCGATACTTTAAGAAATCAATGAAGAAAAAGTGACTTATTGGTGTGGCAGTCGCTATCAATACTTGTTATCAACACGTGAAAATGGCACTGACAAATTGTTTAACAAATAACAAGTTTCAAGTCACCAAGTAAATTGAAAAAAAAAAAAAAACTCTAAATGGCAAAAAGTCAGAAAGAGAGTCTGAAAATAGCACCAAAAGATACAAAAATGTATAAGAAAACATTCATACAACAGGTTACCATGGACCTAGTGGGTGGCCATTGAAACCGTATTATCAAACTCTCCCCACACATAAATGATGAATTTGGATACGTATCTCTAATCCCTGGTCATGGTATGTGAGTTTGTGTGGTTGATAAAGAAACAAGAAAAATTAGAAGAATCTTAGAGAAGGAAATTTCTGGTCTTCAACATCCCTTTGGTGTGGTCTTCACATGCACATTTTTATAATTATATAAATATATAAATCTCTCTATGTCATTATCTTTTACATGATAATTCAGATTGTAATCATTTCAATGCTTTGGGAAGACGTACGCTACATATATTTCTTCACCACCACTTCCCACTAAGAGAGCAAAAGGCCAAGAGAAACAGGACTTACCAAATCATCAACGCACTTTATAGCTTTAGTGGGATTTTAGGCTTTAGTGGGGTTTTGTGGATTGTCATAGAAATTATGACTCTCATGACTCTCTCTCACTCACTCACATCGACACCACCAAACCAACATGCCTAAGATATAGATTCTTGTGTGTAATATAAAAAGTGACACTTTCACAAGCAAAACGGTCCACACCTTAATGGTGCTGGACCTGTTTGTAAGCAACTCTGATAGTATGTGTGTGACAGCCTCACATGGGACTTAGACCACACATCCACGAGACCCCTATCCTTTCTCTTTCAAGTATCTGTGCATCATATACATCATGGAAGGCTATGTTCTTAGATATAAAGGCATAGCTAATTTGAAGAGCAACTTTCATAATGCCACAACATCGATATCTGGTCCTAGTAATTGACACCATCAAGTGTTTTTCACTTTGTCAAAATTGTTATTTGTCTCGTGTTTAGTGCTTTTCCGTCTTGTGACTACTCACTCACGAACTTCACCACCCATGTTGTACTTTTGGGCTTTCGTGACAGTGAAAGTGCTACTCTTCTCGTGACAAATCAAACCCTCACTGCCAAAAGAGTTTGTGTTCACATCTTGTTTCTAGTCACGGCTATTGGCTAAGCTCACCATAAAACACAAGAAATAAATAATTGAGAGAGAATGATAGTTTTTAAAAAAGAAAAGAAGTAATTAAAGAGACAAAAAAGTTATTTCAATTCCTCGAATTAAGTCTGCTTGTTTTCCATTGTATTCCATCAAATGGACGTTTCAATAGAAGCAGAGATGTTAATTAACCACTACTGTAAAAGTACTTATTAAGAAATATTTATCTTTTATTAAATTATTTCAATTACTTAAAGAAATTATTATATATATATATATTTTTTAAAACATTAAATGCCTACATTTGGTCTTTACTAATATATATTTTAATTTTTAAAACATCGTTAATAAATTTCTTTTCTTAAAAAGCGACGAATAAAATATTGTCATGGACGTTTACAGTGACAAATTCAAAGTTTCTTTCAATTTCAATTTGGGAAAGAGCGGTTAGATGAGCCTGTTTGCTTTACACCCAGACAGAATCAATTCCTCTAATCTTAATACTAGCATGCATGATTTTCGATTGCTTTGTCTTCAACGTGAAAAATTTGAACTGGTTTTGACAAAAGTGAACCCAAACTTAAAATGCTATACATGTTTCAATGTGAAGTTTATGATTAAAATTAATTTAGATACATATTTCAAATACTTAAAATTAGTTCGATCATTCAAAATCAATTTTACCTAAAGTAGCACAAAAACATATATCCGTTAATAATGCAAAGTAAACAACACTAGGATAAATAAATGAGGCAAGGATATTTTGGTCATGATCAAGATAAACGAAATGTTAGGTTTATTTTATTTTGATTTGTGATAGATATATAACCCAACAGTAACACAATGGCTATGTGATGGAGGCAAAAAGAAAAAGGGTATAGACTTTAAAAAGGGTTGGCTCAGAGAAGTTTCTGCAATCCCATCGGAAGTGATGGGTTGTTATCAATATCCAATTATCCACTGTGTTGTGTGCTCTTCAAAATCATAATTAAAGTCTTTAGCAAATCAAAGTGGTGATTCCAAAAGTACTGTTTTTCAAGTGCCTAAAACAGGGACTCTTGCCTAAACCCTCCTTTGAACTTGACGCTTGTGTGAGAGAGTTAGGGCCTTTTCACCATTAATTGCACGATCTATTTTCACGGATCCAAGTGGCGTAAGGATGAGTCCTCGCTCCACCTTCTCAATTTTTTTTAAAATTTATATATGAAACTAGTATTTTAGTCTCAACATTAAATAAGATAAATATTTATTTTTATATAATTAAAATTTATGACAAAAATATTTTTTATATATAAATTATATTATAATTAAAATTTATAATACATAATATCTCTAAATACATAAATTATATTATAATTATCAAAATCAAGCAATATCTAATAATAAACTTTAAATAGTATATTATACATTAATATAAAGTATATTATTAATTAATTTTTAAAGTATATGAAATTTATAAACTCGATATATTGTATGAGAAATTTAACTTTCATGGTTAGATTAATAAAATTTATTTTTTTGTAAAAAAATGTTATTAAATATGTAATTTTATAAAGTGTGATATATGATTTTAATTGATTTTATCACATAAAAATATAGTCTTATAATTTATTAATTAATATAATTAGGTGTGTTAAAATTTATTTATTTTTGACTCTCCAATATTTGTTTTCTGGATTTGCCCGTTATATTAAATACTTCTAGTTATATTGTATATTTTATTTTTGCTTTTTAAGCTTTTATACCAAATTAAAATATCATAATAGTTAGATAAATTATAATGTTTAATATATTTGCAATGATTTATACTTATTTTTAAAACACAAATACTTTCTTATAATTTAAAACCTTTTCTTTATATTAATTTTAAATTAATTTCATATGTATGTTGTATTTAATAAATTTTAAAATTTTGCATATTTTCACTTCCATATCATATCGTATTTATATTTCATGTCGTATCTGTTCTCTTAGTATGCCTGAGGATTTGCAAACTCAATTTATACCCGGATCATCACGATCTTATGTAGTTTAGAAATGTGCAGGAAAAACTTCACCCTTCAAATTTTAGTTTTATAATAAAATATTAAAGATGCTATAAAATTTCTTTAGCATTGAATGATAACTGTGCCAAACACTGTTGGTGGAAGTGAAGAGAGAAAACAACTGCACCTGATCCGTCTTCATATGTATTGAAATTGAAGTCATTTGAGTTTTGATCCTGATCAGGCTACTCATCAATAAGATAACAGAAAGTGATAAATAAATAAAATATATATATTTAGTGTCTTAAAAAATATAAAATATATTTAATATTTATTATATAAAATAAAATATAAAGATTTGTAGGAAGAGTTAAAATTATTCTAATATATTTATTTAAATTAATCAGTAAGTTCCTGATTTATTTAAGAATTTTTAATTAAGTCTCTAAATTAAAAAAAATGTAATTGAGTCTCTGATCTTGTAATTGAGTCCCTCATATTAGTTTATAGCAGCTTGAAATCGTCAAAAAATAACAATTTGTAGTAATTTTAAAGACATTAGGGATTTAATTACAAAAATCTTACAAAATTAAAGATCTAATTACAATTTTTTTTAGTTTGCAGACCTAATTAAAAATTTTAAATAATTCAAGGACTTACTGATTAATTTAACCTTATTTTTAAGCCTGCCTCTCTTTGTTTCCTACTACTTTTTTTTTTTTTTTCTCTTTTAACTTTGCACTCTAGCTAGGCATTTGTGGTCCATTGCACTTGCTTATTCTATTTAAGTGGTTCAAAAAGAGACCAAAAGGAACATTTATGGGACTAATAATACACTAATTAATAAGGCATCAAAAGGATGATCACTTCGTTGTTAGTCTGCAGAGTATATATACAAAATATTAGGCGACAAATGCAAAATGGTCATTTGTGTACCGCCATATATCTATGCATATAGGATTCGCCATTTTCGTTCAATCTCAACCACTACTTGCGTGGACTCTATTTGCACAATTTTATTCTATCATTACAAGTACCACATCTTTTTTTCTTTTTAAGCATAAATGAAAAGTATTCACATATATGAAGCATGCGGCATGGAAAACAACATTGATTGAAGTCTATGAAAATTAATTGCGTTGACTATTCCCAACCGTACAATTTCTTTAATTTGAGTTCAGATTATTTAGAAAGAAAAAACATGTCGCCGCTGAAACAACACAAATTATGGTCACTGTCCTTTTTTTTTATTCATTTGCATTTTGCTCCTTACCAAGTTACCATCGCTTGAATCAAGAGGAGAGAAAGTTTTATAGTTTATATATATCTTTTTTTTCCCCCACTTTTGAAGGCAATTCTGTTCAAGCATTAAAGACAGCAACTATTTCAACGGAAATTGAAACTATGTTGTAGTAAATTAGTCTCTTAAGCTAAACCTAACTTTTGTTGATATGTATATCCTAGCTTTTGAAGCTTAAAAAAATTATTTGACATTTTAAAAATCACTATCGTCCATTCCATTTCAAAATATTTAGTGTTTAAGGTAATTAAATAAGAATTAGAAAACTACTATTTATTACTTTTGGTCCAAAATTATTGATGTTTAAAGTTATTGTATACAAAATATAGAGCATTTAATAAATGTAGAACATTAATGCATTTAATCCAAAATACCCTTGTTTAATATAACATATAAATGTGGTTCGTTGTTTATTGAAGTGTTTTTTAAGTAAGTGCAATGTTCGTCATACACATCAAATCTAGTATTTTAAATAAGGATATATATAAAAAATAATTAAAAAAACTAAACCCCAAACCCTAAAACATCAATAGAAAGAAGAGATTAAAACAGCATTTGTTGTAGATTTTTTTTCCTACTACAGAGTGCAGACATCTCAATTACGTTTTTCAATACACTTTTAATAGAAGGAAACTTCGTTTGTCAAATGTCGTTTACAAGTCATAATCTTAAACCAACAGCATAAACAGCCACAATTGTGGAAAAATGTAACTTTGTTTGATTAAAGAATTAGAATGAGACAAAACAAAACAACGAGTTCAATTGTATATAGTGAATTTTAAAAATAAAATAGAACATAACACGAGATTAAAGTAATAATACACTTTCACTAAAAGATAAAGAGGAGGAGATTAAAGAGAAAAGAACAAAATAGAACATTCTATTTCGTCATTTTTGCGTCAAAGGCTATCCTAATGTTAATTAAAAATTAAAATTTTCTTTGATTGAATTAAAATTAAAGAAATAATATTAATTTAATTTGATAAAAAAATTCATAATATGTTGCAAAATGATAAAGACATGCGATTATATGAGAAAAATAAAAGATATAGTAGTTAATCTATTTTAAAATAAGAACTCAAAATTTACACAATAAAAGAAATTTATTGTGATACTTAAAATATTAATGTTATAACTCTAAATAATTTTTAAATTTCATTTGTAAAGAGTTGCAAAATAGGTGTACGACGGAAAAAAATAGATTTTTTAAAATAAGAATTAAATTAAAACGAAGCAACTGTTTAAAATAATAAATAATTTAAAATATATATTGGAATCAGGTCAAATTAAAAAATTTGTCTTATACTTAACCCTATATATATATATATATATTTTAGTTTGTACATGTAAAAGGCTCATTCTACATTAAAAAAATGTTTACAATTTGCTACATATTATTTGCTGAAATTATGACGGTGTTAAATTTTGTTTAATTATCGATCATTTTTGTTGAGAGGACATGATATCATGTAGGACAAAAATGTTAGCTGATTCAACGAAGGTAATGTTTGGCTCATCTATTTTTGGGTTTCTCTTTTTCTTAAAAGAAGAGTTTAGGCTAAACACATTTTTTGAAAAGTTTTTAAAAATTAAGCAACTTAAATTTTATAAAATGATAAGAAAAAGAACTATTTTTTTTTTTAAAGCTGGGTAAAGAAAAGTTTAGAAGAAAAGTTGGCTTTCTGCTTCTCTCTCCTTACTCCCTACTCTTTCTCTCTCTCTCTCTCTGCCTTCTCTCTTTCTCCGGTCATCTTTTTAAGTTAAAAAAATGAAAACTCTTAAACAATTGCTACTTAATTTATTTTTAAAAAACTTATTTTGAGCTTTAATTTTGAAATAACTCTTAAGTAAAGAAAAAAAAAACATTGTTGCATCTCTGGCCAACGACAAAGACGTAATTAATTTTTTGTGTGCACATTAACATCTACTTTTTTATTTTATTTTGGAGACCAAAAGGAATCAAATATTGAGACAAATTTTTTAACTCAAGCTTAAAATTGCAACAAATTTAAAACCTTATTTTTGTCCATTTTCGTTTTTGAAACAAAGCCTTTCTTGCATGCTCTCAAAATTCCATCGTAATAAAAACAGAAGAGAATGCAATCCAACACTGCTTCTGTTTTTCTCCATATATCAAGTTTCATTTTCCTTATATGACTTGCTTTTTAAGTTATTAAAGTCCATTACATAAAAGTTGATCCCAAAAAAAAAATAAAAATAAAGAAAGAAAACGAAAGAAAAAGGAGATTTGATGGTGGTTCTGTGCGACAGATATTTGGCATAGGTTGCTGTGACAGCCTCATGGAGGAGGTTGGGGCCCAGTTATGGTGGAGGCGTGTGGCTAATGAGGGATATGATATATACACAACCTTGAAGACTTCTTTCGCTAACATTTCAGCATACTGAAGAAGAAAGAAAGGTCGATTACACATATCAAGAAATGAAATAAAGAATTATCTAGAGCAATAACATTAACAAATATCATACTAAGAAAAGGTGACAGGTTTTATTAAAAGGGTAACTTTTGGGTTGAGCTATGTTAGAATAGAGGTTGATGACAAATGGAGATTTCAGCAAGGGGTTCCAGAGACTATGATAGTGGAGTCTATGGAATAGAAAGGAGGCAGGCATGTCTTAGTAAATTACTAAATTGTAGAGGGAGAGACATGGGGAGTTGGTTGCAAAGCCAACACAAAAAGAGGTTATGCTCAAATTTCAAGATCCTATGTATATTACCACTTCTATAAGAACCGCGATAAAAATTATGTCATTTAATAACAGTTCTTCATACAAGTGCTATTATATGTTACTTGTGTATTTTAATAGTGGTGGTATTAAAGGACATAGTTTTAATATCAATAACTGCTATTTTAAGTTTGACTTTATAATAACCACTACAAGAAAATGTTGTAATAGAGTCGAGAACATTGACACCAACGCTACTTGCATTGGCTAGCTCAATGTCAATTGGAAACAACCTTTGAAATTCTTATTTTTTATTTTTTAAAACTAGAGCGTGAATCTATGCGATGCAGGGAGAATTATTGGATTTTTTTTATATATATAAAAATTTATATTGACATTTTTTGTTAATTTCTTATTTTAATGAAAAAAGAGCTTAAATAAATTAAAATTTTCATAATAAATAAATTAATTTACTATAATATGATAGACGAATAACATATCAATTAGATATGAATTCATTCATTAATTAATAAGAAAAAATAGAGGATAATTTAATGTGTTTATTTTCCAGTACAACTATAAATTTGAATTTTAAGTTTTTTAATGATGCTAAGCTACAAATATTTTCCCATTTAAGAAATTCTACACTATTTCCCCTTTGAAGAGTGAAAGCGTTTACAACATATTTTAAACTTTTAAAAATTCAAGAAAATATTTATAATATTTTTTAAATAATTAAAATTAATCAATTTAAAATTACTAATTTAACCTTCAAATATTACCAGTTTCAATGAACATTTATAACATTTTTACAAATTTAAATTTCAAGAAAATATTTATAACAACTTTTAAATAATTAGAATTAGTAAATTTAAATTTATTTATTCAATCTCAAATATTTCCTGTTTCAATAAAACATTTATAACATTTTTTAAAACTTTAAAGTTTCAAAGAAAGCATTTATGACAAATTTTAAATAAATAAAATTAATAAATCTTGGCCTTATCTATTCCCGATTTTAGGAAAACTTTAATAATATATTTTTTTTGAAATTTAAAATTTTAAGAAAGCATTTATAACAATTTTTAAATAATTAAAATTAGTATATTTGAATTTAATTATTTAATCTTAACTATTTTTGGTTTCAAGAAAGTATTATAAAATTTTATAACTGTTTAAACTTAAAAAAAAACATTTATAATAATTTTAAATAATTGAAAGTAGTATATTTGAATTTAAATTATAATTTCAAATTTTAAATAATTATAAATAATAGATTGTTTAAATTTGAATATAAATGATTAGAATCAGCCAATTATTAGTATATTAATCTATTATATATCATGTAAATATAAATAATTTGTTTGTTTAATCAAATTCATTCAAATTGGTTCTTTAAAATTGAATCAATTCTACTTAACTAATAATATGGAATTTGTACTAAAATGTATTGATTTATTGATTAGAATCATCCAATTATTTGATTTCGAATTATAATTTCAAATTTTAAATAATTATAAAATAATAGATTGTTCGAATTTGTAATTATCTCTCTCTCAGTTAATTTATGTTTTAATGAGCAGTATCTTTATTTATTTAATTATTCAAATTCAAATTTGATTTGAATTCATTTAAATTTATTTATTTAATTCAAATTAGCTAATAATGTGGACATTTATTTATTATATCTTTCAATAATTTCAAATAATTATCATTAATTATTATATTCATTTAAATTTATATATTCTACTTAGGGTTTATTGATTAGAATCAACCAATTATTTGATTTCAAATTATAATTTCAAATATTTATAAATAAAATCATTATGAAAATACTAATTAATGCACCAAAAACCTCAATGTCGCTCATTAATACTTCAAAAATCCTACAAAACCTTACTTTTATATATATAAAAATAAAGATGAAAATTTATTCAATTCTAATTAGCTAACAATGTGGACGTTTAGTTATTATATCATTCAATAATTTCAAATAATTATAAATAATTATTATATATATATATTCTACCTAGGGTTTATTGATTAGAATCAGCCAATTATTTGATTTCAAATTATAATTTCAAATTTCAAATCTTTATGAATAAAATCATTATGAAAATACTAATTAATGCACCAACAACCCTAATGTCGCTCATTAATGCACCAAAAATCCTAATATCTATCATTAATGCTTCAGAAACCCTACAAAACCTTACTTATATATATATATATATATATATATAAAGATAAAGATTTATTCAATTCTAATTTGCTAATAATGTGGATGTTTATTTATTATATCATTCAATAATTTCAAATAATCATAAATAATTATTATACCTGTTTAAATTTATATATTCTAGCTAGGGTTTATTGATTAGAATCAACAAATTATTTGATTTCAAAACTTTCAAATCTTTATAAATAAAATCATTATGAAAATACTAATAAATGCACCAAAAATCCTAACGTTGCTAATTAATGCACCAAAAACCCTAAGGTTGCTTATTAATGCTTTAGAAACCCCTACAAAATCTTACTTATATATATATATATATATATATATATATATATATATATATATATAAGATATTAAAACAAGTAGTGTGATATTAAAACAAGAAGTGTTGGATCAGACAGACACAACATCGATACAATATTAACATTAGCATCAACTTAAACCGCTACTAACTTAGATATTGTGTTAGCATCGACTTTGGGCTGACACGACCTAAATGACCATTTGCATTAGCTTTCGTTATAATGTTGGCTTAGTCGATGCTACATCTCATTAATGAATAGCATCTAAGTAGTGTCAATTATAAATATTTTTGCGCCCGCAGCCCTCCCCCTTTTCCTTCTTCTTTGTCTTGTTCAATTTATTTTGTCCTCCACTCCCTCAACCACTGTATCATAGTCTTCACACACCCCATCCACCGCCCCATCGTCACCACGCACTCCAGCCACTATGTTGTCTTCTCCACGTGTCGCAACCACCACAAAGCATTGGTAAGCCTTTTCATTTTATCTTTCTCTCTCTCTCTCTCTCTTTCATTCTCTTTCTCTTTCTCTTACTTTTTTTTGTGACCCTGTGTGAAGCTGCGCCCCCACCATATCAAAGTCATGCCACCAACACATTAGAGATGCGCCACCACCACACCGAAGATGCCACTATTGTGCCATCGCGAAGCAAGGTACATAGCCTCATTCCCCTTTTCACTTTCCTATTGTTGATACAAATTAGGATGATCCCAAAAGTATTTTAATTGGCAGTGATGGGTCCAAGGCGGGCAAGTAGGGGCCTTGGCCCTTCTCCCTTTTAACTCCTTAAGAATTATATATTGTTATGACTCGATCAATATTAAATTGTTCGTAGTACCGTGATTAAATTATTGACAAGAACAGGCTAGTTATTGTTTATTGTACCTTGATTCTCTATGTATGTTCTTGCCTGACTTATTCTTAAATTGATCCTTTAATTTGTTTGAGATTGACTTGTCCTATTTCAATTGTTACAATTAAGAGATCATATTCTTGTTGATGAATTTTATGATTCAAAAGAACAATATCCACAATTTAGATAAACCATATGATGTATTTAACTATTGTGATTTAATGCTTATTTATTATTTATTATTAAAGTTTTTATGGTCCCCCTTAATTTGATAGATTCTGGATCTGTCCCTGTTAATTGCCATGGTATTTAGTTGTACATTGGCACACCAACATTTGAAAATTACATGTTAAAGGACAGGGAAATAAGAGTTTTAAAAATGACAAATGCTCACAAATAAGTTGGACAAATCGGTGCATAAACATGCATGAGTGATTTCTATTCAATTTCATAATTACTTTTTTTCTTTATTTTTATTAAAGACCCAATAAAAAAACTACCCCTAATTTCGTCTCATTTGTGCTCTTTAAAATATGAACCTAATGTTGCTTATTTGGCTATTCTTAAACAATTATACTAAATAGAGGCTACCATATTTTATTATGAAACTAAAGTTTTGGCATATGCCAAATGATGTGATTTTATTTAGGATCGTCATGAAATAGGTAAAGGAAACTAGGAGGAACTTGACTCTAACCGCGACCTGCTGGTAGAACCAAAGTTATTGAGAGAAAGTGTGAGCCTAATCGCAACTTGCCAGTAGAACCAACACTATAAAGTTCTTAATTCAAGAACAAAAGGGAAGCTTTCACAATAGAGAAACACTCAAATTATCTTCAAATTCTATCTTGGTTGCTTACAAGACATTCCTATTTATAGGATAAGCTATGCATCCCTTCAAGTAGAAGAAGTAAATTCCCACTAACACTTCCACTAGGTCTTAATTTCCCACCAATAATGACATCCCATTAAGCATTTATTTTCCACTAGAAACGACTTTCCACTAACCATCACAATGCTTCATTAAGTCCCACTAACCATCATAATGGTTTAGGAAGCCCATAAACACTAAAATTTGACCTAGAAAATATTAAAAGACGTATGAACTCAAAACATTAAAATTAAGTGCAAAAATTATATAGAAAACAAGAAGATGGGCTTAAGAAACTATTCAGCCCAAAAATAATTAACCTACTAATAAAATTTCAGCCCATGGTTGCTTCTTAATCAAATATTTTGGACTTTTCATGATGCTTTAAGTTCGGCTCAGATCATCATTGACTTGTAAGAAAGTGACCCATTTTAGTGCAGCTCCTGATCCACTTTGTTCTGGACTTTCCTTGATCTCCATTATTAGGTCTTGCAAAGCTTGCTTCATCTTTTTAGTCTTAGACCTTGCCACGGGATCTCCAATGTCACATAATCGATCTTTCGGTTGGTTGGTTGGATCCACTCTTCATCTATCATAGAGATCCAACCAACCAATTAAAAGATTTGTTGTGTGACATTGGAGGTCCCATGATAAGGTCCAAGATTAAGAAGGTGAAGCAAGCTTTGCAAGACCTAATAATGGAGATCAAGGCAAGTCTAGAACAAAGTGGATCAAGAGTTGCATCAAAGCGGGTCATTTTCTTACAAGTCAATGATGATTTGAGCCCAACTTGAAGCATTATGAAAAGCCCAAAATATTTGATCAAGAAGCAACCATGGGTTGAAGTTTTATTAGTGGGTTAATTAGTTTTGGGCTAAATAGTTTCTTAAGCCCATTTTCTTATTTTCTATGTAATTGTCGCACTTAATTTTAGTGTTTAAGTTCAGATGTCTTTTAATATTTTCTAGGTCAAATTTTAGTGTTTGTGGGCTTCCTAAACCATTATGATGGTTAATGGGACTTAATGAAGCATTGTGATGGTTAGTGGAAAGTTGTTTCTAGTGGAAAATAAATGCTTAGTGGGATGTCATTACTAGTGGGAAATTAAGGCCTAGTGAAAGTGTTAGTGAGAATTTACTTCTTCTACTTGAAGGGATACATAGCTTATCTTATAAATAGGAATCTCTTGTAAGCAACCAAAACAGAATTTGAAGATCAATCAATTTGAGTGTTTCTTTATTGTGAAAGCTTCCATTTTGTTCATGAGTTAAGAACTTTATAATGTTGGTTCTATCGGTAGGTCGCAGTTAGTGTCACACTTTCTCTTGATAACTTTGGTTTTACTGGCAGGTCGCAGTTAGGGTCAAGTTCCTCCTAGTTTTCTTTACATGTTTCAAGATGATCCTAAATAAAATCACACCATTTGGTATCTGAGCTTCGGCTCTTGAAATTAGGTGTTATCTATCCTTTGTTTGTTTATCTTCTTTAGTCTAAAAAAAATGCTTCCATTGCTACTTTTGTTGTTTCTGCTATAGTGTCACCTTCCTTCATTCTATTTCATTGAGTCTCTTCATCTTCTTTTATTTTCTCTGTGTTAGTTCTGTCCTATATTATTAAAAAAAATTGTGTAAAAAAAAATTTAGATTAAAAAAAAGTGTAAAAAAAAAAGTACAAAAAAAAAAGTCTTGGATAATTCAATCTTTTGCTTCAAATTACATACTGTGTAACACCCTCACTTTTATTTAATTAATTAATTAATTTATTTATTCTATATTTAATTCTGAAAAATCAGGAAGAAATCTAAAATTCTGATCCCCACGGTTAAACTCAGAATATTGAAAACTATCTAATCGTGATTTTCAATAATTTTTCCAAGTTGAAGCCCGGAGAAATTCGAAAATGACAATTTTGTCCTTATTTGTCAATATTAAGGGCTGACATGAGAAAAAGATTCAATTGATATTAAAATGTCAAATTGAGTTTAAAATCATGTCATATGTATTAAAATATAATTTTGGGAATTTTTTGGGAATTTTCTAAAATTCCTGTACAACATGACCAAAATACCCCTAGTTGTCAAATAACCAACTCAGTATTGGTTTGACATCCAAAAATGATGAAAATGATATTTTTAGTACATTTCTAGGTAAAATATGTAATTTTAGAATTTTCATAAAAATTTGAGCATTTATTGAATTAAAATGAATTTAATATGAATTTTCTAAGCTTAAAATATATAATATATATATTTATAATTCGAAAAAAATTAAAATTTATTTTTAGAAATTATTTTTGATGAAAAATATTACATTTGTTCAGATTTATATTTAAATTAATTATTTTGGTATTAAAAGTTAATTTTTTCAAGTTTAGGCGATTTTATCGGTATCGGATAATTAATTAACAGTCAAAATTTATACTGAGATTCTTTGGGACAGCTGCTATCCCACGTTTCTGATCTACCAAGAGGTGATTCACCACCTACTTACATATGTGTCCCTAATTTTCAATTAAACATAAATCAAAAATTGTATTTTTGACATCATGGATGATCTCATCAATGGACACCTAGGTTCATTTTTTTCCTATAAATAGCCATCACTTAGAACTGAATTTTTCATCCCATTCCTCCTTTCACCACCGTAAGCTTCCATAGAGAAATTTTCTCTCTTTAGAAAATTTTCTTTTACTTTGTTTTTATGCTAAAATTCTACTAATTTTCCGATAACTAGTAAAAATCCTCTTCCTAGGAGCTCTGTATCAACAACTTCACCAACTCTTTGAGGTAATGGGGGGAGTGGGGTTGGTTCTGAATTTCAATTACTTTGCATGTTAGTAGGAAGGGTTTTCCCCTAAACCCGTTTAGGCTTTAGTTTTACTATTAATATTATTGTTATATTATTTGATGTTAAACTTTAAATTTTGCTAAGTTATTATTTTGCTCAAATTTAAATTATTAAATTATACCAAGCTGTTACTCTGCTCAATTTTAGAAAATTAAAATGCACTTGCTAAGCTGTTACTCTGCTCATTTTTAGAAAATTAAAATGCATTTACTAAGATGTTACTCTGCTCAAATTTAGATAATTAAAATACTCTTATTAAGTAGTTATGCTGCTCAAATTTAGACAACCATAATATAATTATTAAGTTGTTATACTGCTCGAATTTAAACAATTACAGTAGAATTACTAAGTTGTTATACTACCCAAGTTTAGAAAAAATATTTTTAGCTATTATGATAAATAATTAAATTATTAAATTATCAAATTTTAGTAATACTCAATTAGTTTAGCAAAAATAGTAGAAGAAATAAACCATAAATCTCATAATATGAAACTAAAGATAGAAATTATTTTATGAGCTATTTATGAATTTATTTTTAGAAAACTACTATAGAAATTTAAGTTTAAGTTCTTATCGTTCAGGTAAGGTCTAGACACACTAATAGACTATCTGTAAAAATTTCATAAATTTTAAAGCTTATTTAGTACTTCTAATTGTGCTCTATAAGTGCCTGTGGACACATTTTTCTTAGAAATACTAAATTTCAAAAATTTTCAAAAAAATTCTAAAAATTCATGATAAAATTCTAATTATTTTTCTAAGTTTAAAAATTATTTTTATGGAATTTTTTGACCATTCTATGATTTATTTCTTAATTATCAGTCTTTATTTTAAATTTGTATATCTTTATTTTTATTGAATTATTGCTTATGTGCTTTAATTTGAATTATGACTTATGTGAATGATATGTATGGATCAAATCTCTGTAATATAAGGTAGAGATATTAGTAGAAATTATACTGGTGCTCAAATACTTGAGACCAGAATGAACCTTTAGAAATTAATATATTAGTGAGTAATGTAAAGCAAGGGACATGCAGTGGCATGACACCCTGTTAGGGAAGCTACAGTTTGGTACGCTGAGGAATGAAAGGCAGGGACCCATTTGGGAGGTCTCGGGGGTAGGCATCGAGTGGTGAAAGTCCTAATAGCCAGGGTAGCGCCCGTGAGCTGGGATATTCACTTGACCAAGCTCGATAACCCCGACAACTGCTCAGCATTTCGGGATTGGTTCGAGAGTATACCTTTATAAATGGACGTCCTGACTGATATTTGTTCCTCATTGATGATGAGGACTGTACCATGTGATGATGTTGATGAGGTATATGTACTCCTAGTCACTTCCCAGGTTCTGTTAAGAACTATTACTCACTGATGGGAAGTATGGATCCATACCAAGTCAAGGGTAGTGTAGTATAACTTAGAATAAACCCTAGGTTCCCTTCATTAATTGTATTTAAATTCCTACCATACATGTGAAAGTGATTTAGAACAAATCACCTCACTCCATTATTTTTGTTATGCATGTTGAATCGTGATTATTGAAGATGATAACAATGCCTGATGATGCTGAGGAAGAGCCAGAGGATACTTCTCCAGATTTGAAGACCTAGTTTATAATATTTTCTTAAGGGATAGGGTAGATAAACACTGCTCTGTATAGGATCCTTTTTTTATGTATATATTGGGTTAGGTAGTATATATCTTTTAATGTACTTTGTTTTCTCTTTGACTATTATGTATTACTTAAACCATGATGTACAGTTGGATATATATATATACATAAGCAGTTTTTATCATTTCACTTCTATTTCTAAATTCTGTTTTGCTAGTATCGAAAAAAAAAATTTACTCACATTTTCATGAACTTAAAGTAATAATTAAATTAATATGAATTATACTTAAAATTTAAGGAGTGTTACATACTGCATAATCAAAAACAAAAAAAGTCTATATATTATGCTTATTTCCTTTTGTTGGTTCCAAAATACCTTCATTAATCTTGTCTACATTTCAAAAAAAAAAAAACTTCAATTTCTTGTTGTTTCCATTTCAAGTGTTTCTTGTTGGTTCTTGTTCTCTAAAGTTACCACCTTATAGTTTCTTGTTGTGTAGAATCATCCTTCAAGGTTCTTACTTAAGAACTCATAAAGTGAACTTGAGTGGAAAAAGGCAAGAGTGGTGAGACTATCAAAGGGAAAAGACCAAATTGAGCGAAAACACGAGTGATTAAAAATGTAATTTGAGTGTAAATACAAGAGAAAGTGTTTGTGTGAGGATTTTATTTTGTTTCTAAATCAATTTTTGTAGCATATTTAATCATGAGTGGAGAAGAAGGAGAATGGGTAGTTGATCTCAAATTGTTTGTGAAGGCTGTTCAAGAATAATTTAAGTGTATAAATGCAAGATTGGATGATTTACAATCTACATCCCGGTCTAGGACCCCACCTAGGTGCAACAATGATGAGGAAGAAGAAGAGGAGTATTCAGATGGAAGAAATAGCGAAAGGAGAAGAAGAGGTGAACTTAGAAAGGACAATTACGTGGGTAATAGTAAGATGGCAATCCTTGCATTCCAAGGAAAGAATGATCTTGAATTGTATTTAGAGCGGGAGAGAAAGGTTGAACATGTGTTTGATTATCACAATTACTCAAAGGAGAAAAAGGCAAAATTAGCAATTGTTGAATTTACTGATTTTGCTAATATTTGGTTGGATCAATTTGTGATATGCATGTGTAGAAATGGAAAAAGGCTTATTCGTACTTAGGAAGAGACGAAGGTTGTCATGAGAAGGAGATTTCATAGAGACTTGTATAGAAAATTGCAAAGTTTAACTTAAGGTTATATGAGTGTGGAGGATTATTACAAGGAGTTGGAAATAACCATGATTAAAGCCAATGTTGTGGAAGACCGTGAGACAATTATGGCTAGATTCATTGGAGGCTTAAAGAAGGAGATAGTTGATGTGGTGGAGTTGCAACATTATGTGAAGATGGAGGATGTGTTGCACAAAGCAATTCAAGTGCAGAGGCAATTGAAGTCTAAAAGCTCTTCCAAATTTTCCTAATCTTTTTCCTCATGGATATCAAATTGGAAGAACAATAATTCTGTTGCAAATCCTAAAGAAAATGTGAAGGCCAAGTATTTATTTACAGCTCTTGAAGGTAAAACTGAAACTAATACACCTTCTAGATCACATGATATCAAGTGTTTTAGGTGTCAAGGAGTTAGACATATTACTTCTCAATGTCCAAATAAAAGAGTAATGATCCTTATGGATAATGGAGACATAGAGAGTATAAGATCAAGTGATGATGAAATACCACCATTGGAGGATTGCAATGATGTTGAAGTTGCTAAACCTGCACATGGAGTTGTACTTGTTACTAGGCATGCTCTTAGCATACAACCTAAGGAGGATGGTGATGTGGAGCAACGTGAGTATATTTTTCATACTAGGTGCCATATAAATGAAAAGATATGTAGCATGATTATTGATAGTGGAGGTTGTACTAATGTTGCTAGTACCTTGTTGGTTGAGAAATTAAACTTGCCAATGATAAAGCATCCTAATCCATTTAGACTTTAGTGGTTGAATGATTGTGGAGATATAAGGGTGACTAAATAGGTTTTGGTTTCATTTTCCATTGGAAAATACAAAGATGAGGTTCTTTGTGATGTTGCACCTATGCATGCTGGACATCTACTTCTTGGGTGTCCTTGGCAATTTGATAAAAAGGTCACTCATGATGGGTACAAAAATAGGCATACCCTTTCCATGAAGGATCGCACCATTGTATTAACACCTTTTAAACCCGCTAAAGCATATGCTGATCAAATTAAAATTGCAAGAGAGTGTAAGTTGAGAGAAGAACAATTGAGCATTCAAGAAAAAGAGAGAAAAAATAAAATGAGTGAAAATAAGCAAAAGAAAGAAAAACATGAAACTGAGTGTAGTGAGGAGAAAAATAAGAAAATGAAGGCATTTGCAAAGAAAAGAGAGGTTGAGAGTGCTTTGTTAACAAGAGAGAAACTACTTATACTCATGTACAAGGATGTTTATTTCACTAATGATTTCAATTCTTCTTTGCCATGTGAAGTTGTTTCTTTGTTACAGGAATTCACTAATATTTTTCCAGAAGAAGTAACTTATAGATTACCCCCTTTAAGAGGTATTGAGCATCAAATTGACCTCATTCCTGGTTCTTCAATCCTAAATAGACCAGCTTATAGAAAAAGTCTCAAGGAAACCAAGGAAATTCAAAGGCAAGTGGATGAATTAATGAAAAAGAGATTTGTGAGGGAAAGTCTTAGTCCACGTGTTGTTCCTGTGATCTTGGTTCTAAAGAAAGATTGAACTCGGTGCATGTGCATTGATAGTTGAGCCATCAATAAAATCATTGTAAAGTATAATATCCTACCCTTAGATTGGATGATATACCTAATGAATTACATGGCTCTTGTGTGTTTTCTAAAATTGATTTAAAGTGTAAATACAATCAAATTAGCATGCAAGAAGGTGATGGATGAAAAAAGCTTTTAAAACAAAATATGGTTTATATGAGTGGTTAGTGATGCCATTTGGCTTAACTAATGCACCCAATACTTTCATGAGGTTAATGAATCATGTTTTGCATTCTTTCATTGGGAAATTTGTTGTAGTCTATTTTAATTTATAGCAATACCTTCTTTGCGTGTTGTTTTAATGTTTTGAGAGAAAATAAATTGTATGTCAATCTTAAAAAGTGTTCATTTTGTCTTGAATCTGTTGTATTTTTGGGTTTTGTTGTAAGCTCAAAAGGCATAAGTATGGATGAAGATAAGGTAAAGGCAATTAGAGAATGGCCAACACCTAAGAATGCAAATGAGGTAAGAAGTTTTCATGGCTTAGCAAGGTTTTATGGAAGGTTTGTAAAGAACTTTAGTTTTATTATTGCACCTTTGAACGAACTTGTTAAAAAGAATGTTGTGTTCAAGTGGGATGAAATGCATGAGAGAGCTTTTAATTTGTTGAACGATAAGATGACCAAGGCACCTTTCTTTGTTTGCCTAATTTTGAAAAAGCTTTTGAAATTGAATGTGATGGTTCTGGTGTTGGAATAGGTGCTATATTAATGTAGAACTCTAAACCAATTACATATTTTAGTGAGAAGCTTAGTAAGGCAGCATTGAAATATTCTACCTATGACAAGGAGTTGTTTGCTTTGGTGAGAACTTTGCAAAATTGGCAACACTACGTATGGCCAAGGGAGTCCATAAGTCATTCTGACCATCAAAGTTTGAAGTTTCTATAATCTTAAGGCAAGCTTCAAAAAAGACATGCCAAATGGTTGGAATTCATTGAGATGTTTCCTTATGTGATCAAGTACAAGAATGGTAAGGAAAATATTGTGGCTAATGCATTGCTTACTTCTTTGTAAACTAATCTACTTGGTTTTGAGATTATTAAGGATTTGTATGTCAATGATTTTGATTTTGGCCAAGTATGGGATTCTTGTTCTAAACATGCTCTTGGGGACTATTATAGGCACAATGGGTTCTTGTTTAAGAATAATAAGCTTTGTGTTCCTCTTTGTTTCTTGCGTGAAATGTTAGGTAAAGAAACTCATTGTAGTGGATTGATAGGACATTTTGGAATTAACAAGACTTTAGAAATTCTTCACGAGCATTTTTTATTGGCCAAACATGAAACATGATGTGCAATCTATTTGCAATAAATGCATTACATGTAAGCAAGCAAATCTAAAGTCATGCTCCATGGTTTTTATACACTTTTGCCTGTACCTAATCAAACTTGGACTGATGTTTCAATGGATTTTGTGTTAGGATTGCCTAGATCTCAAAGGGGAAAGGATTGTATATTTGTTGTTAATAAGTTTAGTAAAATGGAACATTTCATTGCATGTTCTAAAACCAATGATGCAACACATATTGCTGATTTGTTCTTTAAAGAAATTGTGCGTTTGCATGGGCTGCCAAGAACAATAGTAAGCGATAGAGATGTGAAGTTCCTAAGTCATTTTTGGAGAACTTTGTGGAATAAGTTAGGAACTAGGCTCTTGTTTTCCACTGTGGCACATCCACAAACAGGTGGGCAAATTGAAGTTGTGAATAGGACACTTACTACCTTGTTACATACTATCATTCAAAAGAATTTGAAACAATGGGAAAAATGTTTGTCATATGTTGAGTTTGCATATAATAGAACTGTTTATTCTACTACTTCATATGCTCCTTTTGAAGTTGTGTATGGTTTTAATCATTTGACTCATTTAGATATCTTACCTTTGCCAACTAATGAGCATGCTAATTTGGATCGAAAGCATAAAGCAAATTTTGTTAGGGAGTTGCATGCCAAGGTTCGAGCCAACTTTAAGAAGAGGAATGAGCAATATGCAAGGCAAGCAAATAAAAGGTGTATTAAAGTGACTTCTGAACGTGGAAATTAGGTTTGGGTTCATATGAGGAAAGAAAGGTTTCCCACTCAAAGAAAATCCAAGTTGCAATTAAGAGGAGATGGACCTTTTCCAGTGTTAGAAAGGATCAATGATAATGCTTACAAGCTGTATTTGCCAAGTGAATATGAAAATCTACGTTCTACTTTTAATGTGGCTGATCTATCTTTGTTTGATGTAGGTGATGATGTTGATTCAAGGACGAATCCTTTCGAAAAAGACGGAATGATAGAGATCCAACCAATCACCCAAAAGATCTGTTATGTGACATTGGAGGTCCCATGATAAGGTCCAAGACTAAGAAGATGAAGCAAGCTTTGCAAGACCTAATAATGGAGAGCAAGGAAAGTCTAGAACAAAGTGGATCAAGAGTTGCATCAAAGCGGGTCATTTTCTTATAAGTCAATGATGATTTGAGCCTAACTTGAAGCATCATGAAAAGCCCAAAATATTTGATCAAGAAGCAACCATGGGCTGAAGTTTTATTAGTAGGTTAATTAGTTTTGGGCTAAATAGTTTCTTAAGCCCATTTTCTTATTGTCTATGTAATTGTCACACTTAATTTTAGTGTTTAAGTTCAGATGTCTTTTAATATTTTCTAGGTCAGATTTTAGTGTTTGTGGGCTTCCTAAACTATTATGATGGTTAGTAGAACTTAATGAAGCATTGTGATGGTTAGTGGAAAGTCGTTTCTAGTGGAAAATAAATGCTTAGTGGGATGTCATTACTAGTGGGGAATTAAGGCCTAGTGAAAGTGTTAGTGAGAATTTACTTCTTCTACTTGAAGGGATACATAACTTATCCTATAAATAGGAATCTCTTGTAAGCAACCAAGGCAGAATTTGAAGATTAATCAATTTGAATGTTTCTTTATTGTGAGAGTTTCCCCTTTGTTCTTGGGTTAAGAACTTTATAGTGGTGGTTCTACTAGTAGGTCGCAGTTAGTGTCACACTTTCTTTTGATAACTTTGGTTCTACTGGCAGGTCGCAGTTAAGGTCAAGTTCCTCCTAGTTTTCTTTACCTATTTCAAGACGATCCTAAATAAAATCACATCATACGTCTTATGCCCTTGGTTCATTCCAATCATTGCTATTATAGCTTGGTTCAATAGGATTACATCACTTTCAATTGTAAGTAGTCTTAAGTAATCCCTCTTTGGTAAGCAAGTTGTACCATAAGTCCTCACTAATGTTTATAGTATATGCCATGGCCTTGGAATGGGGTTCATGTAAAACTATTTTGTACTATATAACATTATTTATGATCAAATTTTAAAGATCTTTACAAGAAAGTTGTACTTTGAGAACTGGTAGAACCTGTGGGTCTACGGCTCAAAGGAGGCTTAACTGGACTGGGAGCAAGTTGCTCATTAGATTCAACAGAACGTTCATCAATCAACTTGGGAAAATAATTAGTAGCCGTTTTCGTAAAAATGGTAACCGTGAGGATACCCTGCCATTATCAAAATACTTGCGTTTGTCTAGGATGATTGGCAAATAGGTGAAAGACAAAGGTGTTCAGCTTATGGTCGTTGTCCTCGGTTGCTACTATGATCTCGGATGCTTGACAATACACTCTGGTTCCTAGGGAAACCGCTAATGGAAACGAGAAGGACTTGGGCATAGCGTGTACCAAACCGAATTGTTCTGTAAAGCATTGAGGGAAGTATCCCTCAATAGACGCCTTATTGTTATGTTAGTCGATTTTAGGGAAGTATAGTCGTGCCCATAAAACTAAGAACCACAACAAATTGGCGTCTGTGTTAAATTCGCGACCTTTCTTGAGATTGTCAAGAAAACCAAAGATTCCATAACATAAAGTGGATAGGAAAAGCGGACCCAGAGCCAGCTGTCGGCTGGATGAAATAGTCAATATGAACCTATTATATTCGACTACCACACCCATAGAACCAGTACAAGTGAAGTACCTACAAAACCAAAACAATAAAAAAAATATTGTACTCGCTTACGGCCCCAGGGCCAAATGACTTGGCATTAGCTGAGATGGTCGACTTGTTTTTTTGAAAAATTAATACCCAAAGATCAAGTGGTAGCCGTAAGCGTCACATATAGCATTAAAAGCTCTTCATCACTGATCGGTAACCCAAAATAGTTGCTACGTCTACGAGGGTAGGAGCAACTGTTCCCCGAAGGAAGATACAATCATTGATAGTTGTTGACCAAAACCCTAGTATAGCCATCAAAACATCACCATTCCAGGGTATTTCAGTCGAGGAGAGCATTATAATGTCATATAAGCCGCAACTTTTCCACTCAGTACCCTTAGCAACCGCAATTCGGTTCAGTTAGGTTATATACTTAGGAAGAGTAGTGGGCTAGGTGCTTAGGTCTTTGGGAAAACTATTGAAATGGTACCGATCATAAGTGATAAGTATAGGGCAGCTATCAGGGGCAAAAAGTCATGAAAAGTTGATTCCTTGTCCTCATCCTCGAAAGTCAAACAAAGCCCTAAGAGGCATTCTTTTTCTTCATTATCATCAAGGATTAAGGTTTGAGCAACCGATTAGAATACAACTTCAGGAGAGTCTTGTGACTGCTCGGATTGGTTGCCTTGCTAGTTCCTGTCACTTGGGGAAGACTCCTCTTGATTAAGAGACTGCTCATGATTTTGAGAATTAGAGCTAGGGGCTAAATACATGGCTTCCAAAAGAGAGGAATTGAAGAGAATGAAGATGTGCACCAGGAAAAGCAAGCACTAGGGCTTTTAAGGAGTTGGATGAGTAATTGATTTTTGGTTGCAAAGATTAAGGATGAAGATAAATTGAGATGTAGGAATTCAAATTTTAAACTTAGAGTTTAGAGTTGTTACTTTGAGAAGCCGCGAAAGAAGAGAGAATTTAGCACCGATTCAAGTTTTTCCGTCGTCATTCTGTTGTTCATTAATGACAGAGTCGCTACAAATTGACTGACGCAGGAAAAGGGGGACACTTATGTTGGTGCTAAAAATGTAAGGATAGTTGTTTGTTGTTGGCTATCAGAAAGAGCCTATCGGCTAATTTAGTTGATGATTAAACGTTTGGAATGGGCCTAAGTGGAGGATAAGTGATAGTGGCCCAAAGTGCAAAAGCCCAGCAACAAACCTACGCTACTAGAGGAAAAGTTTGAAGGTTTAAAGTGGTGCAAAGGCAGTTTCAAACATAACTATCATGTATCCTGAAAAATAAGGGAGTGGGCAGTTACCTATAGGATTCGGCTATCAACATGTTAATTTAGTGTTTAAATAGCTGGTTTTCGATGTAAAACAGGTCCTCGACCAATAAATCAAAAATTTTCCTTCTAGTTATTTACCTTTTCATAATTTATAGCTTTATTTATTGCTTTATTTACAACTTTATTTATTGCTTTCCTTTACATTTCAGCCGTTTACCATTTCCCTTTACTGTATTTCAACCTAAAAGTAGTGTAGCATAAAAACCTAATTCCTATGGCTACTAGAAGGTTCCTTGGAGTGGACTAGGAACTCATTCGAGAAACAAAATCCCTTCCTCGAACCAATCGCTTAACAAGGAAAATTATCTGTTGGTGATTAGTCGTTCCTATGACTAGTTAGGCGAATTTCTCACACCAACAAGCATATCAGAGCTTTCATTCCCAATGAAACCTTAAGACAAGTGCTTTAATAACCTTACACTCTTTATAACTCTACTCTATCAAACAATATTCAGATACGTATCACTATACACAATTTAGCAGACTTATCAAATCTTCTTCTTTAAAAGCTTGCTTTCACTTGGATGATGTAACCTTTGAGAAATATCTAGTTGCTTTAAGAAATATTTGATTGCAGGTACATTACTTTTATCAAAGAACACTTTACATTGTATTTGGTATCGACAAAGTGGGATCGAAGAGCGCAGAAAGGAGTAGAAGAGAAGGGAAGTTTTACAATTTCTTCATGTTTGGTGTGAGAGAAATGTAGAGAAATTTTTAAAAATGAAGGTGGGACCCACGGCTTATTCTTTCTTTGCTAATGTGAGAAGAAATAAGCAAAAATCGTACACATTTGAAGCTCTTTACCGAAAATATCCTTGTTGCTATGTGAAGTGTTGCTGCTCGGATTGCTACTGCAGTTTCCATGGCAAATTTGCATGTTTTTGTCTTGTAGAAAATTGAATTTTTTCCTGAGAAAATCGATTTTGTTTTGAATATATTGTGTTAAGTTGGCATGGAAAACCGATTCTAGTATGCATGATAATTGATTTTGATCCTTATAGAGCGTGAAAATCGGTTTTTCTTGGCTAAAATCGATTTTACTTGTTGTTGGCCTAGTGGAAAATCGATTTTGTACATACAAAATCGATTTTTATCACACTTTTTAATGAACGTGCTTTGAGACTATACTAAAATCGATTTAACCAAAAAAAAAAATACGTTAACATGTAGGGGTATAATAGTAATAATGCAATTTCTTTTATTTTCTTTTCTATCAAACCAAACGACCTCACCCATTTATTTTTATTCTATTTCTTCTCTATTTCTCTTCAACCAAACAATCTTAATTTCTATTCTATTTCTCTTCTCTTCTTTTCTCACCTCTTTCCTTCCTTTCTTTTCTTTTCTTTTCTTCGCCCGGTACCAACAAAGCGTTAAGTATATTGAAGAAGCCTTTAGATAAGATGATCCTAGCTAGGTCACTTTATCAAACAATATTCAGATGATGTGCCACTAAAACCGTCTAGTAAACTTATCAAACCATCGTCTTTAAAAGCTTTATTTGACTTTGATCATGTAACCTTCTTAAATGATAGTTCTTACTTTGTATTTATACGATCTTCTATACTTACTGCTGAATATCTGCAAATTTCAATAACTACATTAGCTTTTCATATATATTCATTTGATCATATTTATATTTGTTATTCTTTAAAATCAAAAAATTAAATACTTTTAGACTTAACAATCATGTGTTCATAAACACACATTAGAAAACCACATTTAATTTATTTATATTCCGTCTCTTAAAAAAAATTATACCATGATTATAGAGTTTGATTAGTATTTTATGTACCTTTATAAATACCACGTACACTCTCCGTTAAGGTATATTGTTTGTTCCATATTGTCACTTTACTAGGACACCCCTAACTCAAGCTTAAAGTCTCTCTGTGTGAGCATCTCACCTTACACTCCACCACATGCAACCATTAAGAAGAATTAGTACTGTTGTGATGGGAGAAGTCCAACTTGCCCAATACTTCATAATCAATTTTATTATTAGAAAATAAAAAAAGTTAACATTTTACGTGACATTATACACGATTATTTCTACTTCTTATTTATTTATTTATTTTATACATATATTTCAAAATACATTTTAAAATTAAAGGAACTTTTTTGTTGGCCCAAATTTGTGCAAAAAAAATATTTCCCTTTTTATATTTATTAATAAAAATAAATAAAGTACCGCGTAAGATTATGAAAATATTATGCACGATTGCAGATCTGACGTACAATTAATTTTAAATATTAATTTATTATATAATAAAATAAATTAAATGGATAGTATTCAATTATGTTTTGAAAACCGAACTGAACCGGTCGATTGGACAAAAAAATTGGTGAACCAGTCACTTGACCAGTTTAAATAAATCACATAAACCAACCTGAATAAAAATCGATTAAAGAATCAGAAAACTGATCAACATTGACAAAAAATTAGCTTACAATAGGTCAATGAAAATGCTTAATACAACATTATTTTGATTTTTTTTTTTAAAAAAAATCAACCTAAAGTATTTGTCATTTTCTTTTTTATTCTAAATATAAACTTGTTTTTATTAATAAATGTTTAAGTGTATTGTTGAAACTTAGATTAAAGTATTATAATATATTTGATTTGAACTTTTATATATACCGTAAATGTTAAGAACTTATAAAATTATATTTTATTTTAGTTTTCAGTATTATAAAGTTATGATATTATATTTTTTAATATTATTTTATATATTATTTAATTATTATCAGTATTATTTTACTATCAATTTGAACACAACTGAACTATTGAATTTTAAACTAATACCTTGACCAGTTGAATAATTGGTCCGATTTTAAAAATGTTTGTAATGCATATTTGAATTTTAATTGGAAAAGTTCAAAAGTACTTTTACTCATGATTTTGAAAACTAGATCAGACCGACCGATCAGACCAAGAATCGGTCTAATGATCGGTTTGTTAACTCAAAAAACTAAATATTTTAGAACCGGTTAAGACTTGGTCAAACCGATCTAAAAACGGTGTAGAAAATTGGTTTGAATATGTAGTTTTTTTTTTTTCGTTTTTTAATTTTTAAATTTAGCCTAAAACATTTTTAAGATAAATAAAAACACATATTTAATGAGAATTATAAATAGATATAAAATGATGTTTTATTTTAATTTTTAGTATTATAAAACTATGATAATATATTTATTTAATATTATTTTATATATTATTTAATTATTATATCATTTTATTAATACTGGTTCAACATGATTCAACCACTATTGAACTATGAAACTTTTTTTTTCTTAGTTGGGTGATTGAACTATGAAACTTTAAACTAGTATATTGATCGATTCAATAATTGGTCTAATTTTAAAAATATTAGTTTTACTCTTAAAGTAACAATTTTTTTCTTTATTTATAATTAAAATTCACAAATTTACATTAAAACCTGCAAAAATATTTATGCAACTTTAATGAAATCATAAATGTATTCAGTCCCACTAAAAATTGCAGAGGATTAAAATTCGTTATCTCTATCCTTCATTCTTTTACTTAATGGAATTTGAGTAATTTATCTAAGATTCTATGTTTAAGTCTTACATGGAATTTGTTAATGTATACTTAGTTTTTAATTAGATTACGTTAATAAATTATAACTAATAATTATTTTAAAATATATTTACAATGTAATTTGTTAATGTACTGTAACTTAAAATTAAATATGTGTATGGTAACAAATTATATAATTAAAATTATCTTAAAATATATTAATAATATAATTTACAAACTTTAACTAAAAAATAAATATATATTAATTTCTTATTACCCTCTATTGGAAGTCACGGGGGCGTCACTATTATAAACTATAATAGGTCATGTGGGCGTCACTATTTTTTTATTGGTGAAAATCATTCACTATATTTTCTAGACTAGTCATGTCCATGTCCGTACGGTCGGTGTACGTTTGTGCTGTTTAATAGCCGACCCAGACCGAAACTGAAGAAGGTCAGTAACGGTCATGGCTAGATTTTTTATTTTATAAAACATATACTAGTACCTACTTTAAAGCTTTTTGAAAGAAATGTGTGTGGAAAAATTGTTAGCAAGAAAAGTATCAGTAATGAATTTTCTTTTTGACTTACAATAAAAAAATCATGAATTTATTATCATGAATATGTATTATTTTGATTGATTTTTTTAACATCGAAATTTAAGACTAATCTTAAATCTTAAATGTGATAAGTTTTGCTACTAAAATATTTATAAATATAAACATATAGTAAATATATTAAAATTTTTCTTTTCAATTAAAAATTATTACTTTAGTATATTTCAAATCTCTCTTAAAAATTGCCAATAATATTTTATTTCTATAAATAAAATTAATTATTACTTTTCTCCAAATACTTTTTTTATAAGTGATGAATCATATTTGATGATATAAAATAATAAATATTTCATGCTAACAACTTAAATATTTTAATTTATGAAAAAATTAATTTTTATTTAACAATTAGATGAATTAGCAGACAAAAAAGAATCACTCAAAATAGCAATTTTACAGTCCAAATATTAAACCTGGAAGATCATGTCAAAATTTATAGAACTCTATAAATTGGTCAGAAGAAAATCTTAATAAAAAAGCTATTCCAAATTAATAAAAATTAATTGTCAACCTTTAAAATAAATTTAAATTTCATAAATCGTTAATGACACTGGTTAACAAATGTTTAATACTACATATTTAAAACATTTTTATTTAATTTGAAGAACTTTTATATTTTAATTTAACAAACACTTTTTTTTATTAAATATCTTTATTTTTATTTCAACAACATAGACTTTCATTAGCATTCATCGAACAAAATAGGATGAATTACCTTTTTGATCCTTATAAGTGTTAAGCATTGTTACATTGGTTTTTAAAATTAATAAAATTTTCCAGTTATTTTATTTAAGTTTTTAAACTTAACTATTAATTGTCATTTTAGTCTCTAAATATATGTTAATATTATCATTTTAATTACATGTTACATATAACGATTAGACTAATTTAATTGCAAATTACACTTTCAAAAACTTTTTTTAAATTTTCTTAATTTCAATTTTTAAAAACCAAAATAACCTTTTACCTCTCTCTCTCTCTCTCTCTCTCTCTCTCTCTACATATATATATATATATATATATATATATATATATATATATATATATATATATATATATATTGTGCATGTCCCTTGACTCCAGGGTGTGGTGTGGACCTAACCCTATCTTTAGAAAAAATGAAAAGGAGAGGAAAGAAAGTAAAGAGGAAAAAAATCCACAGATAACAAAATCTTTTTTTTTTTTTTGTTTGGTTGGAAGAAAAAAAAACAAATAAAATTAAAATTTTCTCCTCTTCTACTTTTTCATTAGTTTAAATTTTAAAATTTTCTTTTTTTATTCATTTTCTTTTCCCTCGACCATCACACATTGACTTTCTAATGAAATCGTGTAACTCGTAGCATTGGGAATGGTTCCTTTAGGGCAATACATATGCAAATAATGCTTAGACACGTAAATATTTATATTTAGTAGTAATTATTATTTAAAAAATGTCAAACAGTTTAAGAATTTAAAAATAATTTTTTTATTATAAAGTGTAACAATGTATTTTATTATAATTTTTGATGTAATTTCAACTTAAAAAATTTTTATTTATTAATTTCTTAATCAGTATTTTTAGGATACTGGTTAGCATAACTCTTATTATTTTATTTAATTAACATGTTTATATTGAAGGAATAATTGTTATATTTATTGTATAGGATAAAATTATTAATTTTTGCAATAATTATTTTAAAATTTAAATATAGGATAATTTATAGCTAATTAATAATATAATTTTTTAAATTGATAATATACAAAAAATAAATTCTTATATTTAAAAATTTTACTTATTAAATTACAATTTTATATGTTTATATTTATAAAATAGTTCATTTATTTTGAAGGTGAGTCTTGAACAATCATTAAATTATTTCTATATATATATATATATATATATGTATGTATAACAGCTATAAAATTCTTAGCATATAATAATATTTTTTATACACGTAAGTAGCTAATTATGGTGACCATAATGACATTTTTTTTATCAATACTTAGTGAGTTTTTAAATTACGTGTGAATTTTTTTAATAATTAATTGAATTGATAATTAATCATTATTATAATAAATTATATGAAATATGTTTAATGATTTTAGGTAAAAAAATAATTTTAAAATAATATATTTCGTTTAGATTGTATAAAAGAATTACTTTTTATGGTAATATTAAAAATTGAAACGAACTTATTTCGAATAATTAGTTTATTATTTAAAATATTTAATTGTTAAATAAAATGAGAAAATAAAAGATATTAAAAAAAAAAACTAATAACTTCTAATTATAAACTTCAAAAGGTTTGCTTTTAAGAAAAAAAAATCATTTGTTAAAAAAAGTAATAAAAATTTAAATTTAAAATTGTAAATAAATACCAAACATAAATTAACAAATAAGTAACAGCTATAAATATTTTAAATACAAAACTAATTGTTACAAATAAGTTCATATCAACTTTTTAATCTTACTATAAAAATAATTATTTCATACAATCTAAAATAAAATATATATTATTATAAAATTAATTTTTACCCAAAATCATCAAACTTATTTTATATAGTTAATTATAATAATGATCAATTATAAATATAATTAATTGTTAAAATTATTTTTCACATGAAATCTAAAATCCTATTTCTACCAAGAGCTCATTTGCAGTATTTTTAAGCGATACTAAACACACGCTAATATATTTTTAACAAGCACTTTATTATTTGCATCACTACTACATTTTTATTGAGATTTGAGATATTCCTATTTTAAAACGACTGGAATATGAATATGACTTTTGTTTCAAGAAAAACTTATGTGATAATATATTTTCAATGACTTTTACTATGTATGTATATATATTCTTAGTATATAACAATATTTTTTATACATATCAATTGACATTTTCTACCAACTACTTAGCGTGTTTTTAGTTTACAGTTAAAAAATAATTTTGATAATCAATTATATCTATAATTGATTATTTATTATAATTGATTATATGAAATAAGTTTGATGATTTTAGGTAAAAAAAATTAAGATAATATGTTTTGTTTAGATTATATAAAAGAATCACTTTTTATAATAAGATTTAAAAAAGATATGAAATTATTTGTAAAAAATAATCTTTATTTAAAATATCTTAATTTTTAATAATAAGAAATGATTAAAAAATAAACTAGGTAGTAATTTTTAATTATAAACTTCATAAAATAATTTACTTATATTAAAAATATTCTCTCTCTTAAAAAATAATAAAAATTATAATCTAAACTTTTAAATAAAGAGTTT
The DNA here is from genome assembly GCA_004329165.1 of Spatholobus suberectus. Lineage (NCBI taxonomy): Eukaryota > Viridiplantae > Streptophyta > Magnoliopsida > Fabales > Fabaceae > Spatholobus > Spatholobus suberectus. Next base: position 15,477,720 of record CM014733.1, read on the forward strand.
AATGGTCATGCACCGACAATGTAAAGTAGTTTTACACTGTCATTCAATTACAAACCATCATTTATTGTAAGTTTGTTAACTTTTATAATAAATACTTTAAAGTCATATTAATGATGATTTCTGATTGGATGACAGTGTAAAACTTTTTACACTGACAATATACGACCATTAAACTCTTCAATAAGTACCAAACATAAATTAACAATATAATTAAGTAACAGCTTTTTTGCACTATTTTTAAGTGATACTAAACAGACGCTAATATCATTTTTAACAAGTACTTTATTACTAGCATCACTATTTCTTCTTTGTTGATATTTCTGATGTACTATTCCTATTTTAAAATGACTGGAATTTGTATGAATATGACTTTTGCCGCGTGTTGACAAGCAAAAACTTCAATGACCGAAACTCGTACGAATAATCGTCAATAACTTGTCAGTGGCAATAGCCTAATGAGCATATATATAGAACTGCTTGACGATTCATATGCATGCAATTAAAGAGAGATAGAGATGTACTTGACTATTTAGAATTATATCCAAATTCCATCAATAGGCATTAAGTTGCATAAAGTTGGAAACACAAACTTCCACATGTTCAGTTGGTTGATTTCTTACCAGTAACCTAACATCAGGGCATACCAGAAATCTACTTGATGACATTACATATACCAGTTGGACCTAAAGCCTAGACTTCAACAACGCTGGAACATGCACGGAAAATACCTAATAATCCCCGGTAGGCCAGTAGCCAAGTTTGTGTCATATATCATGTGGTGACAAGGGAAAGAAAAGATGTCTCATGCTGAATTTGGATATTTTATATGATGTTCACATCTAAGATTACTATAAATTATCCGCACTAAAGTATAATACAAGAAGAATAACACATGACAAACACTTTAGTTACATGACAACTTGTTATCTTATACATTATTTAGTAGACAATGGATAGCACCAGTAAAATAGTGTAAAATTTAATACAATATCTTTTTTAATATTAATTATTTTAATAAAATTTATATTAATTATCTTAATATGATAACGATGGTGGTGGCAATGGCAGTGACAGCTACAGTGGCAGTGGCAGCAAAGATGGTGGCGGCGATGATGACAGCAGGGCAGTGGCGGCGGCAATGATGACAGTGGTGGTGGAGGTGATAACGGTGGTGACAACAACGATGGTGGTGTTGATGTTGAAAGTAGTGACAATGGTGGTGGCAGCGGCGGTGACAGTAGTGGTGGTGGTAGTGATGTCAACAATTGTTGTGGCAACATTGGCGATAGTGATGGCGGTGACGGTGGTGGTGGCGGCGACGACAATGGTGGGATATTTTTGTCTTTTGAGTATTTTGTACTTGAGACAAAAAATTATCTGATGATTTGTTGAGTAATGAAAAATTGAGTTTTTGTCTTGTCTATCGTCACTTGAGTTGTGTTGTCCCATGATCTTTTTTCAAATCAAACATGAAACAATTATTTTTTTGTTATCCAATGCCATATTTTTTAACAAATCAAATGGCCCATTGTTTTAAAAATAAGACTGAATTAGCTTATTTGACAAAGAATTGGTTTGGTGATTAGTATGTTAAAAAAATTGACTTATCTCATAATAGATGTCCACAATTGTGGTGGCGGTGACAGTAAATATTATTAAATAAAATTGATTTCAAATAACATAATGAAACTTATGTAATATTTATTCAATAATAAAAATATTAATTTATATACATTGTCAATATAAAATTATTTTTACATTATCAACTAATTAAAAATTATTAATGGTAGAATTTTTAAATAATTATTATAAAAGTCAATATATATAATGGTTTATAATTAAATAATAGTATCACTATTTAAAAATATATTAAAAAAGCATCATTAACATTTTTTATTCTATCTTAAATGATAATTGTCTGTTAGTCACATACTCTTGAAAAAGATAATATCTACAATTCATAATTGTATTTTATTTTTTTTTGGTATGCACCAAGAATATACCTTTCGAGAAGTAGAGATCATCAAAATGAGTTTTACCTCTCCCAACAAAGTCTTTTCTATTCACCAACAAAATCTTTTCTATTCACATGGCCACGAATCGGACTCCTAACAATATGCTTAAAGAACACAGCTATTTATCAACTATGTTGGACAATTCATAATTGTACCTCTTTTGAAGTTACATTTTTTTTATACAAAAAGCTTGTTCTTAAAGTCGATGTTTTAAAAAACGGCTCGGACCGGTTGGACTAGGAACTGTTGGTGCAATTGGCTTGAGCCTGTGATTGGATTGGACATGTCATCGATCCAATATGAACTGGTTTGACTTGGCGGGTTTTGCGGTTAAACTGATGAATCGACTGGTTGAATCGGTGAACCGGCGGGTTGACCCGAATTGGTTCAAAGAAATTTTTTTTAAACGTGAAACAACATCGTTTTAACTACAATGATTGAAAAAAATATAGAAATCTCAACTTATAATATAATTTACATATTTAAAAATATTTATTTACTATGAATTTTAATTTATAAAAAATAAATATTCATATGTGAAATGATAATAATCACCAAAATCGTAAATTCGAATGTACATATGCGTATGACATAGATGTTTCTTGTGTTGACCTAAATGCGTAACCTTCATTTACTTGCTCTTGTTTATTTGACTTGAATGCGTAACTTTCAGTCCTTCCTTCCTTCACCCTCGTCTCAAATACCATTGTTGATTTTTTATTTATTTCTGGGCTACACATCACCATTAAAATTTAATTTAATAAATTTTATAGGTATGAAATTTATATGTCATGAATATTTTTAAATTCTTTTAATTGAGACCAGGTCATGTAGTTCAATTAGTGACCCTCTAGTTCGACCATAGACCTAGTGACTTAGTGCTTTGACCGAGTCGGTGACCGGTCCGAGTTTTAGAACATTACTTAGAGTTGAAGATTAGACGTAGATAGATAATTGGAGTCAGAGATATGAGAAAGATTGCTCATTGATTTTCGATTCAAAGTTTTGCGCCTTCATTTCTCACTCCCAGTACCTTCATCATTCCTACGCTCTCCTTTTATTTATTTACTAAGTATAATGATTATGCACTATCATTGTAAAAAAAAATTATATTATCAATCAATTAAAGATTATTATTGGTATAATTTTTAAAGTAACTATTATAAAAGTTAATAAACTTATTATACATGACGGTTTGTAATTGAATGATAGTGTAAAACTCCTTTACATTGTCGGTCTGTAAACTATTTACTTTTATTTATTTCTCTTTCTCATTAAATTTTTTTTTCTTATTTTTGTGAGATTTGCTTTGTGTTTTAAAATTGAATAAATAATGTATGTATTGATAATATAAGAATCTTTTACACAATAATCTAATAACAAATCATCATGTATGATAATTTTGTTGACTTTCATAGTAACTATCTTAAAGTCATATTAATAATATATTTTTATTAATTGACAATATAATTCTTTTTTACACAATATAGAAATAAAACTCTTACTCAATTTTATAACCAAAAAAACTTACTCAATTTACTTGTAAAAGTGCTAGCATCTGTAACGCCCGACCGCTTTCAAGATGAGTGGTTGTCCCCACAAACCAACACAAGACTTTTCAACGTGCTTTGTCCTCACTCACACACTTCTTGGGAAACTTCCCAGGAGGTCACCCATCCCTAAATCGCTCCAAGTCAAGCACACTTAACTATGGAATTCTTAAGTGATGGGCTACCGAAAAGTAGATGCATCTTGTTGGTATAGGTAGCACTTATTAATTCCTTTAAGCTATCCTCAACTGTACAGTCCCATACTTGCACAGCCTCTGGATCCCTCTCGTTCAGGTGTGTATTCGATTCATTCATGTACCCCTCCCACTAGAAGCCTGCCAGGAGCCGCTCAGTGTCAGTGTCTCATCTCTTTTGCACCGGCGATCACTCTCCGCCCTCGTCAGCGCCCGAGATGTTACATGCCCACCAGCTTCCGCTTGGTTCATCCTCGAATCACATCGTACTGGGAGAGAGGCCCTGCTTTGATACCATTTTGTAACGCCCGACTGCTTTCAAGATGAGTGACTGTCCCCACAAACCAATACAAGACTTTTCAACGTGCTTTGTCCTCACTCATACGCTTCCTGGGAAACTTCCCAGGAGGTCACCCATCCCTAAATCGCTCCAAGTCAAGCACGCTTAACTATGGAGTTCTTAAGTGATGGGCTACCGAAAAGTAGATGCATCTTGTTGGTATAGGTAGCACTTATTAATTCCTTTAAGCTATCCTCAACTGTACAATCCCATACCTGCACAGCCTCTGGATCCCTCTCGTTCAGGTGTGTATTCGATTCATTCATGTACCCCTCCCACTGGAAGCCTGCCAGGAGCCACTCATTGTCCGTGCCTCATCTCTTTTGCATCAGCGATCACTCCCCGCCTTCGTCAGCGCCCGAGATGTTACAGTATCACATATTACTTTTTTAATATACTATTTAATATCAATTAAAATTTATTAAAAATCATAAAACCATAAATAAAAGTCATTTAACATGAAGTAGAATTGATATCATTTCATCAATCCTAAAAAATTTAACCAATAACAAAGAATAACAAAAATAACATAGTTTGAGACGTGTGATGACAATGTTTTCAAGAATTTATTCACTTCACAGTGTAAATTTGAAATTAAAAAAATCTCCTAATATACAAAAAGTTTTTTCAGGTGAATCCAAGTGATAGAATAGTACAAAAATGATTAATTTGTTAACTTGAGGTCATAAGAGAGGAGGAAGACGATGCATAAAGGCAACAACAAAAACTTGCTAGAGGTCTTATTTGGATAAACTTTCTAATAAACACTTATGAGAAGAAAATAAGAAAGCAAAATGAATTAGGTTTTTTCCATAAGTTAAAATCAATTTATACACCTTAGCTTTTAGAGAAGTTTAATGAAAGAGTTTATATAAAAGTTAAGTACATAACTTTATTTTAGCTAATGAGAAAAACTCATTTTATTTTACTTTCTTATTTTTTTTCCTATAAGTGTTTATGGAGAAATTTATCAAAATAAGGGCATAGTATAGTTGAAAATGTTTTAATGTTAAATGTAGATAAGGTTGAACAAGTTAAAAAAATTGTTAATATTAATGTCAGTATAAGATTAAGTCAAATAATTTTAACACTAAAAGAGTAAAAAAAGGAACTTGTTTAAGATGAAAGTAAAATTCAAAAATATCATCAGGGAGATCAGGTTAAAAGTTATTTTGTTAAAATTAAACATTTTTGAATAAGATAATTTGGAATTTAAAAATAATTTTTATGAGAATAAAAGGTCTAACCCAAATTCTTGTGTACATGAGTCTATCCCCTTCTTTAATTCCTTTACAAGCTCAAGGTGAATGTTAATATATAAATTTTTAAAGAGTTTCTTTCCTTGTTAGTCTTTCGTGTACTCTAGGCCTTCGTCTTCACATGCTATGAACTTTGTTATGTTGTCCAGAGAGATAATAAGAGGAGTATATGTTGGTGCGAGCCTTAGAGGCAAATGTATTTTGACCAAATTTTCTTACATTTTTACCTTATTTTTATTTGATAATTATACAAGGCATTTGAGCATTTCATTTCTTATGTTATTTTGTTTAAACATAATAAAGTTCTTAAAATAGTAAGTCCAATGTCTTAAGACATAAAGTATATGACTTGGTCATGGGATTTTATTGTGGGAACCAAAATTAAATTTTTATGGTGAAAACCATCACCTACAATCTAGAATCAATCATGTTAATCATTAGGAAAATATGCAGAGGCGTGCCTAAATTCATGATGACCGATTACTCTTTAGAGCTGTGCGGTATTGTCTTTCAAGTCTACACATACTTTCTTGAGAGAACCCCTTAATTTTTCTTCTGTCTCCTTCTGATGATGGGATGTCAGAAAAAAGAGAATAATGCGTGTGACTTGGGGATCGTGACCTATTTATAGAACACCTTAGGGTTATCTTTTGATGTTTCTATTTTAGCCCATTACAAAAATAGAAGTACCTTTTAGTCTCTACGCATTAAAGGCCCATATCCTATTAGACACATTAAAGCTCAAATTACGCAAACTTTATCACATCACTCTTAATTGGGCTTAACCTTGAGTAGCAGTCCACAATACATAATTATTCACATATAAGGCCAATGTTGGATTAATGATCCAACAATCTCTTACTTGGACTATATGTGTAACCTCATAATTATGCATTGCAAAAATCAACCATATGAGCTCAATGTTACTGCCATTACCGAATGTATCTGTAACGAATCCAGTCCATCAATCATACCAACATAGGATCAAAGCAGTCTTTGTTATATCTGTTGTAACTTAACCCATTAATGGTCACATATGCTGATACAAATGAATGACATGGATCATGATGTGGATGTGTAGCATGGAATTTTCATGTAATGTGATCTTAACATGCCTAATTCCAATTGGTCCTCCTTAAACCTTAGTGAGATCAAACCACAACAAAAATTAGAGTGTCAATGCACCAAAACTTTATTTTTGCAAAAAAATTCTTAAACCATACGTAAACCAAAATTATGTCCATATCATAAAAGCATTTAAAAATACAAACTCCCACTAAAACTGAATATCACCAAATGACATAACACCTATATGAGCAGTGTGCTCATGAAACATTTTGGGTGGTAATCCTTTCGTTTTGCAACCATGGAGTTTGTTCCGATATGCTCTATAGACAACTGTCCATTCTGAACTCTCTCTTTAACAACAAGGAACTTGATGTCTATGTGTTTTGACTTTGTCGAGCTCCTATTGTTATTGAAAAATAGAACTGCTGATTTATTATCACAAAATAACTTGGGTGGTCTTTCAATACCATCCATTATGTGCAACCCTATGACAAAATTTTGTAGCCAAATTCCATGATTGGACACCTCATAACATGCTATGAATTCTGCCACTATAGTGGAAGAGGCTATAAGAGATTGTTTTGTAGTTGTCTAGGAAATAGCACCTCCAGCTGACAGGTATATATAGCCTGACATAGATTTCATACTATCTTGGCATCTAGCAAAATCAGAGTCAATATACCCAATGATCTCAAGCTGATCCGACCTCCAATACATGAGCATATAGTCTCTCGTTCACTGTAAGTACCGTATGACCCGTTTAGCTTCTTTCCAATGGTCTAATCTTGGATTACTCAAGTATTTGCCCAATATCCTTGTAGTGTACATGATATCTAGACACACGTATAAACCCGAGCATACATCAAACTCCCCACTGCTGATGCATAAGGAATCTTCTGCATCTTTTTGTCTTCAAAGCCATTCTTAGGGCACTGATTGAAATTAAACTTGCCTCCCTTAGCCACGGGGTATCACTTGGTTAAGAGTCTTGCATGCCATATCTCTTGAGAACCTTCTCAATATAACCTTTTTGTGACAATCTAAGAATACATCGAGAATGATCTCGGTGTATCTGTATGCCCAATACAAAAGATACATTACCAAGATCTTTCATCTCAATGTTCTTAGCTAGAAATTTCTTGGTTTTATGCAATAAGTCTATATCGTTGCTAGCAAGCAAAATGTCATTAACATATAAAACCAAAAAAATATACTTGTTCCCACAGAACTTATGGTATATACAATCATCGACCAAATTCACCTCAAAACCAAATGAGATGATCACTTGATGAAACTTGAAATACCATTGTTGAGATGCTTGCTTGAGCCCATAGATGGATTTCTTAAGTTTGCAAACCATATTCTTTGAGTCTTCCGAAACAGTTTTCTGTTTGCACCATATAGATTGTCTTATCAATGTTACCATTGAGAAACGTTGTCTTTATGTCCCTATGATGTAACTAAAGATCGAAATGTGCCACCAATGTCATTATTGTCCTGAAAGAGTCTTTCAAAGAAACTGGAAAGAAACTCTCTTTATAGTCAATGCCTTTTTTTTGTGTAAATCCCTTTGCAACAAGATGAGCCTTATACTTTTCCACATCACCTTTCAAATCCTTCTTGGTCTTAAATATCCATTTTCAACCAATGGGTTTCGCACCTTCTAGTAATGGGACAAGATTCCAAACGTCATTGTCTTTCATGGACTTAATCTTTTCATTCATGGCATCTATCCACTTTTGAGAGTTAGAATTTTCCATGGCTTGATGGAAGTTGATCAGATCATCTTCCATCACTCCTGTGTCAACCTCATGTTCTTGGAGAAATACAATGTAGTCATCTGATATTGCACTTCTCTTTTCTCTTATGGATCTCCTTAATGGCATAGGTTCTTGAGGTGGAAGAGTTTGTTTTTCTAGAACAATTTCTTGTATAAGAGGTTCGACATTGTCTTGATCTATTGTGTCTTGAACATAGTCAGGAAGAGGATCCTGAACAATTTCAGTAACACCTGTGGGAATATCAATATATCATTCTTCAAAGACAAAGTCCCTTACTATATCTCCCCTCGCAAACTCGACATCCTCAAAGAACTGGGCATTTCCTAATTCAAAAATCGACTTACTTGTGGGATTATAAAATTGGTACCCCTTAGATCTTTCAGAGTATTCACTAAAATAGCAACTTATCGTCCTTGAGTCCAATTTCTCTTTATTTGGCCTATAAGGCCTTGCTCTAGCTGGACAGCCCCAAACATGTAAGTGCTTTAAACTAGGCTTTTTGCCTGTCCAAAGTTCGTAAGGGATTTTTGTAATTGCTTTAGTTGGAACTCTGTTAAGGATATATGCTGTAGTTTTAAATGCTTCTCCCCAGAGTGATTCTAGTAAGATAAAATGACTAATTATACTCTTTACCATGTCTTTAAGCGTCATATTTCGTCTTTCAACAACACCATTCATAGTGGGCGAGCCTGTCATAGTGTATTATAGGATGATACCGCATTCCTCTAGGAATTTAACAAATGGCCCTAGACATTGTTCACCTGAACTGTCATATCTGCTATAGTACTCACCACCACGGTCAGACCTGATGCTTTTAATTCTTTTGTTGAGTTGATTCTCAAATTCAGCCTTATAATTTTTGAACACGTCCAACGACTTTGCCTTTTCATTAATGAGATAAATGTAGCCATATCTGGAAAAATCATCTATGAACGCTATAAAGTATTGTTGACCATTCCGAACAACCATAGGGAATGACCCACAAATATCTGTATGTATAAGTTCTAAAACGTCCAAAGTCCTATTGGCCTTAAATCTCCTTTTATTGGTTTGTTTCCCCTTTGTGCAATTGATACAAATATCAAAATCTGTAAAATCTAGGTTCTAGAATTTTGTTTGACACAAGTCTCTCAATTCTCTATCTAGAGATGTGGCCTAATCTCCTATGCCATAACGTAGTTGAATTCTCGTTGGTTAATTTTCTCTTTATGTCTCGTGTACTTAATTGTAGTGATTCATTAAATGAAGCAATTGTGTCAATCAAATAAAGATTATCATAACTTGACAAAGAACCAAAACCAACCAATTTTGAATCATGAAGCAAACTAAATTTTCCATTCCCAAATGAATAAGAAAAACCAGATTTGTTCAAAGCAAAAATAGAAATCAAATAAGACGGTACAATAAATATTTCATCAAGATCCAAATAAAATTCAATCTTTAACAATAATCTAAATTTTCCAATTGCCGCAACTTTAACCATCTTGCCGTCACCCACATAAATGTATCTTTCACCATTACTTGGTTCTCAGCAATTCAAGCAACCCTGCATAGACACATTGATGTGAGTTGTTGCACCAAAATTTATCCACCAAGTGTGTTTAGGCACTGAAGTTAAATTAACCTCTGAACAAACCAAATTAAGAAGTATACCTTTCTTAGCACGCTATGCGTGAGAATTACTACAATGCTTCTTTACATGTCCTTTAGCTCCGCAAAAGAAACAACCATTACCTCCTTATTCGTTTGGTTTCTTTTGAGGTGTTGTATCTGCAACTTCCTTATCCTTCTTGCTTTTGAGTCCCTTACCCTTATTCTTTGAAGTAGAGGCAAAATGAGCACTTTCTGTCTTGTTTTGCTTCATCCTTTCTTTTTCCTGAACACAATGTGAGGTGAGCTCATTCAAAGACCAAGTCTCTTTCTGAAAATTATTGCTCACCTTAAACTGGCCAAATTGTGACAGAAGAGATATCAGAACCAAATACACTAGCAAGTCCTCAGCGAGTTCTAGCATAAGTGCTTTCAGCTTTGAAGCAATATGAGACATCTCTATGATGTACTCCCTAATGTTGCCTTTACCCATATACTTCATTGAAATTAGATTTGCCAAGCGTACCTATTTCAGCTTTTTGGTTCTTAACAAACCTCTTTTCAATATCTGCAAGGAACTCCTTAGCTGTAGTTATCTTTTCAGATATTGTGCCCTTGAATGATTTTGGAATGGCCTTCTTCATGATCATCATACTCATGCGATTTGACCTTTCCCACCTTTCCATCTCCCTCTTATTTTCAAAGGTACTTTGATCCGTAAAAGGTGGGGGAGAGTCAACCCTTAACGCAAGGTCGAGATCCATTACTCCAAGAACTATCAAGATATTTTCTTTCCATGACTTGAAGTTTGAGCCATTAAGCATAGGAATAGAGTTGGTGTTGGTAGTAATATTCACAGGATCATTTATAGCTAAACAGAAAACAATAAACAAACAAAACATGCTCATATATGTCTATCTCAAAATAGAAGTAATACTAAATTCAAATAAAGGAAACCCCATCTCAAGATATCGGGAATCCATTAAAATTTTATATTTGGACAAAATATTAACTTTTCAATGATACCTTGGCGTAGTAATCAAACACTGATAATAAGAACATGTCAAACAATAAATCGTCCTTTGGGGCGATTCATTATTCACATGTAAAATTGAATAATTATCACACATCATTACCACAGGTGCACATGCAATTTTGTAAAACACTCACCTTCCTTTGGGTTGATGAGTTTTCACATAAATTACAAGCACACAACCTTTTATGTTTCAAAATAAATTAATTTTCACAAGAGAGGCCACTTTGGTGACATGTTGCTTCAATTAATTTATCCCAAAATATATATACATAAACTTTCCAATATTCGAATTTAGAATTACAAAAAAATGATACCCAAAATTAAGCACATAGTTACTTGCAATTTTCCAGAATAGTACATGTATACACGCAATAACGCAAATCAATTTCCAGTGGCATACTTCTCAAAAGCACATACATATATGTAATTGAAATAATTCAAGGAATGGATCTTACACTTATACCATTATACCAAATTTAATTTTAATAAAAAATATATATATCACGAGCTGAATTCAGTGTCCATCATAATAAAAAAAAAATTATTGTGCATCTATGCCAGTGGGGGTCTAGTCCCAAATGGTGAATTGCCTTAATTCATGATGCATCACATTCCATGATATTTGTAAACCAATTTTAATAAAACCTTTCAATGCATGAATATATGCCTTCCAGCAAAATATATGTGAAACAAAAAATAAGACAACGTATTCATTTGTATAAAAATATGTGAAATCCAAAAGAAAAGCATCATAGCTTTAAGGCAAATTCAATAAGCCTTTTATAAAATATAAAATTGTAGTAAAGTGTATATATTTAAGAAACTCAAAAGCCGCCGATTTAAATGCGTGATTTTAAATTATGCATATAAATCATATAAACTGGAATGCAAAATAGGTTTGATTGAATTTTATGAAAGAAATTAATTTCTTAATGATTAAACATGACCGCTCTTATACCACTTGTGGGAACCAAAATTAATTTCCTATGGTGAAAACCATCACCTACAACCAAGAATCAATATGTTAATCATTAGGAACATACGCGGAAGCGTAACTGAATTCATGATGACTAATTACTCTTTAAAGCCGTGCGGTATAGTCTTCCAAGTCTACATGCACTTTCTTGAGAGAACCCCTTAATTTTCCCTCTGCTTCCTTCTAATGATGGGATGTTAGAAAAGAGAGAACGATGTATATGACTTGGGGACCATGACTTATTTATAGACAACCTTAGGGTTATCTTTTGGTGTTTTTATTTTAGTCCATCACAAAAATAGAATTACCTTTTAGTCTCTACACATTAAAGGCCCATATCCTATTAGACACATTAAAGCCCAAATTATGCAAACCTTATCAGATCACTTTTAATTGGGCTTAACCTTGAGCGGCGGTCCACAATATATAATTATTCACATATAAGGCCAATGTTGGATTAATGATCCAACATTTATTGGCCAATGGAACATTGTTCTAAAATATTCTTTGTCAAGTATTATTGTTAATAAGAATGACAATAATGCATTGAGACTAGAACGTGTATAAATTGACGAACACATATCACGTGTCATGGATATGAGATATCAAGTCTCCACATAGGTGCACACTAAGGTAATAATGTACTAGATTGACTCGTCATGAGAATGCCGCATGGAACGTCATGTGAGGTTTATAAGTGTTTCTCAAAGTGATCACAATATATGTAGTTCTTTTACATGAAATCACTACAATTCTACTTGGGAAGTTGTGTGTTCTAATACCATCAAGAGAAATGTTAGTAAGACATTCTCTATCATACTCTTTATTATTGACTGAAATTTATTGAAAATCACAAAATTGGGTAGATATCATTTCTCATTTAATGAATCTCATTCATGATTTTATAGTTTTCAATAAATATTAACCAATAGTTAAGGGTGCATGAGAATTAATACTTTGCTAGTACTCTTTTACCATCAAACGTCATATATAACATGATGGTTATAAAGTCGGTTATAGGACATACAATGAGTCATGTATAAGGATGTGAATTACCTAAATGGTATGCATCCCTCCTACCTAATAGGAGTGATATCTTTAAGTCCCATTCATAGATTAAAATTGTGAAATGCATGACCATGCTAAAATGAATCAAGATGTTGATGTCATTTATTGTTATAGTGTCTTCTTAATTATTAAAGAATGAATAACTAGACAATACAAGGATGACACATAATATACCTTGTGTTCAACTATGATATTTGGATGAAAAGACAAAACTATACAAAAACATTGGTCATATAACATTCTCATTAGTTGGGGTAGTAATGGTGTATTGCTAGATGTCACTCACTATTTGTAATATTAAATGAGATTTAATATTATTATCAACATTATGAGAATCTATACGGTTACACACGTAGGGTAAATTAATTGGAGTATAGAGAGAAATTAAGTTAGACTTTAATTTCTCATGAGCTAGACTTATAATGTTTGAGTCCATAAAAGGTTAGGTCAAACATGATTTTTTTTTACTAAGGATTTATTATAATTAACAACACTTAAGGTGTTGCACTACACAAAAACTTTGGCCACATTTTGCACAATAGTGTAAGAAAAACCTTAGTCTTTGATTTTTTTATTTTTTTTTACAATTGGCACTATTAGGAGACACACTTTAAGCAAGTGAAGGTGAGACATTTTATAGGTATGTTCCATGGACTACATAAAGGAGATGCTATTTTTGTTGTGCTTTAATGATTTGTGAAAATCATCCTTTGTTTTGCACATCAAAAGGTAATCTTTCAAAATAAAACTCATGACTATTCGCTTATATCTTATGGTGGGAATTTTTCTGCATAAAAGTATGGTTTTTTATTTGCATTCCCCAATTCCTAACAATATTGTCAAGCATATTCCCTCTAAGGTTTCACTGACTACTTTTTCATTAACTCAAAAGTTGGCATAAACATTTAGGTACCAATAACAATAGGTTTTAACAAAGTCCTTCCACCAAATGTTTATAATGTCCTTTACAATATTAATGTCTATCATTTGTAGGTTGTACAACCTCATGTACCTTCTCAATAGGAAATTGTTGTTTTGATGTTCACACCTTTGGATAGTTAACTTCTTCACCACGGTTGCAAGTTTAAAAGTTGAAGAGAAAACTACATTTTGGAAAGAAACCACAAAATGTTGAGTGATCTTAAGTTTTGAAAGCAATAAGGAATTTCAAAAACAAAGTTTCATTTAAACATATAGAGAGAAATGTTATAGTTACTTGAAAACTATAGATGAAATGATTAACTCATAAAATTTAATTATTGAAATTTCTCTTGTTCTTTTGAATGTTGGGAAAACTAAACCGTCATTTTTAAAAAGCATGTTGAAACAAAAATAACTGTTGGAGGGAAACTAAAAAAGTGTCATTTAACATGTAATATTTTAACTTCAAACCATTCTTTAGCAAGACATCATTGGAACATAGGGTCGTCAAATGAAAGAAAGAGATAATGCATAAGACAAAGAATGTAAGATGATACATATAAGATAATGCATGTAGGACGATGCATACAAACTTATGCAAAAATTTTGTGCATGTTTATATTATTTCTAATAAAGATGAATCTATCTTTAGCTAAGATTTTTGTGAATATATCAACCAATTGATGCTCGATATTAATGAACTTAATATTAAAAACTTCTTTTTGAGCATAGCACCTTATGAAATGATACTTAATATTTATGTTTTGCCCTGGAATATGTTATATTAGATTTTTCAAAAGGTTTATTGCACTTGTATCATCACAAAAAATAAGTATATTATGCTAAAAAAAATTATTTAATTGTTACTCAACTCACAACAATTGGGGGCAATAACTAGTTGTTAATATGTACTCTACCATTGTAGTCTACAAAGCAATGAAGTTCTTATTTCTACTTATGTAGGATATAATATTGGCTCTAATGAAGTGTATTCTCCACTAGTGCTTTTTCTTTCAATTTTATCTCTTACATAGTCTATGTCATAATAATTGACAAACTTGAAATCTTTATTTATTTATTTTATAAAACATACCATAGTGGTTTCAATTGAATAATGGGAGATTTTCTTATATACTTTACAATGAAACGCTTTAGAATTTGACTGAAATCTAGCACAATAACGCATACTAAACATAATATCAACTCTACTCGTATGGTATAAAAAACACCCAATCATACCTTTATAGATTGTCTAATTATTAGTATACTTAATTCATCTTTGTCACGATAATAGGCAAGGGCATAAACATGCTTATAGGGCTAAATTCATGCATTTTGAATTTCTTCATACGTTCTTTATGTACTTTTATTGATGAATATATATATTTCATCTTCCTCTTGCTTGACCTATAAACATAGGAAGAACTTCAGTTCTCCCATCACACTTATCTTGAAACTCACTTTGCATCAACTTAAAGTAATCCTCACAAGAAATGTTATTTGCACAACAAATTTTCCATTGAAAAGAGAAAAAGGGAGAAAGGAAAAAATGAAGTGGAATGTAATAAATGCTGTAATAGAGAGAGATAGACACAAAAAGTAATGTTGTATAAATTTTTGTACATCTTGTTGTATGAATAACACATCTCTAAATCTAAACTATAATTAAATCTTTGTTTAAGAATCTTTTAAAAGGGGATGTATCAATCTTTCCTATAGAAAATTCTTTTTTTTAGACAAAAAAAGAACTTAGTTTTAGACAGAATCATCTTTCCTAATTAAAAATAGATACCCTAGTATGTTTGTGTGTATGTGTGCTAATATATTATAAAACAAAAACTATTAGAAAAGAAAATAAATGATACTCAAATATTTTATCTAAAAAGAGCAAAAAATACAATCATCTCTACAATAAATTAAGATTACAACAAAAAAAGAAAGAATATTTTGTTAAAAATAGAAAAGATAAATAATTCAAATGTCATTATTTACACAATCAAACTCCATAAATAAAAATAGGGTTGAATTGCACTTTTGGTACCTCAAGTATCACAATTGTGCAATTTTGGTCTCCTAAGTTTCAATTGCACAAATTGAGTCTTCCAAGTATTAAAATTATGCATTTTTGTCCCAAGTATCACATGACTGATGATGTGTCCTTGGTGGATGATGTGGTGATTGACATGACGATGACATGGTAGTTGTCATAGGTTCTTACATGTCAATGATGTGATATGCAAAAATAAAAAACAAAATTATCAAAATGGCCTTGAGAGGGTTTCAACCTCCCACCTTAGGTTTCAAGAACAACTTTTAACTACTAAACTAACAAATTTCTTTGATATACGAATGTAAAATATAATATATGTAATTTAAATAAAGACCAAAATTGCACATATGTTTACTACAACTAAATAAACAAATTTATATTTATTATATATATATATATATTATTAGTATTAATATAATTATTAATAAATTAATACTAATATTATCATCATATATTATTATTATATTAATAGATAAATTAATAATTTAATATATATAAATTTTAATGATTAAAATATGGAAATTAGATGGTCAACATCATCTAGATCTCAATCGCCTCAACATTAATACTAATAATATTATTAATATTAATTTATACTTCTACATAAATATATTAATAAAATAATAATATTAATATTAATATATTTTTCTAGGATTATTTTCTTATTAATATATTTCTTTACCATTTATATCACATTTTAAATAATTTATATTTATGAAATTATTAATTTATCTATTAATATACTAATAATATATATAAAAATATTATTAATAACATTATTAGTATTGATTTATTATTAATATTAATATCTATCTATCTATCTATTTATCTATCTATATACATAATAAGCATAAATTTGTTTATTTAGTTGTAGTATATATATGTGCAACTTTGATCCCCATTTAAGTTACATATATTATATTTTTTATTGATATACTAAAGAAACTTATTAGTGTAGTGGTTAAAGGTTATTATTGGAACTTAAGGTGGGAGGGGGTTCAAATCCCACTAAAGCCAATTTAATAATTTTGTCTTTCATTTTTACATGCTACACCATTATACCATGTTAGAACCTACGTCAACTACCACATGTCGTCATGTCAGTAGCCACGTCATCCATCATGGCTACATCATTTGTCATGTCATTCATTAGTGCAATGTTAGCAAAATTCATTAAATATTTAATAAAAAATTGACAGAGGGACCAAAATCGCATTATTGCAATACTTGAGGGGACTTAATTTGCACAGTTGAAACTTATGGATCAAAATTGCACAATTGCGATATTTGAGGGACCAAAAGTATAATTAAGCCTAAAAATAGATACCTTAATATGTGTGTGTCTATGTGTACATTAAAAAAATTTAAATTAAAAAAATTGGGGGTCCAAGGCCCCATTTAGAATAAGTAGGTTAATTGTAACGACCGTTGTTGCTACATTGTCACCATACACACGTATTACTTATATGGTTCACTTTTATATTTAATTATAAAAACATTTTAAAAAAATTTCATGCTTGATCAACACACAACCTTCATCACAAAATATGACAAAGAGGAAAGATAGTGAATCATTACATATGACATCATGTATCAGAAGTAAAGTATTGTGCCTTATGGCACTATAATATATATACAATCATCAAAGTATCTCAAAAGAATGGTTGAATGTGTGTCATCAACATAAACAAACCCCTGTAAAAAAAATACATAAGTGTGTGTGTGTACCCATAAGTGTACCTATCAATATATACATACATCAAAAGGGAAAAGGGTCTATAAACAAAATATGCACACTAAGTTGGCCTACACACTCCTTTATCCTACTCAACATAGCACCAAAAAGTCACCTAAAACTATAAAAGGGTGTGCTCTATCAAACGATCCTCGATGTTTAGCAGTAGCACAGGGAAGTGGTTCCCCACAAAGGGTACTCTGCAAAAGAAGGAACCATAAGAGTATAGTAGAGCGCATCTCACATTGCACCAATCGGTAGCCAATACTCCACCGCCATAGACAGAGGAAAAAAAAAAGGATGACAATCCCTTCCCAAAATTAGGTGATGACTAGTTCTGTAGTATAGCATATAGTCTGTGTTGGAAATATTGTTAAAAAAAAAAAGAGGAAAAGAAATATTGTGTCGTGGCAATAGCCACTGCCTTGAAAGCAAATTTCGGTGGGCCTCAGTTCAACCCAAAATCCGGTTTGCTCCCCAAGGTCTACACAGTAGTGTGTTTGAACCCGTGCACTTGAGGCCAAAACACGTTGGAGCCTCACGAACAATGCCCAGAAAAATACAAACGAGAAGAAAGAAAGAAAGATTGAGAAATAGAGAATTGCTCTCTTAGTCTCAAAACTTTTGTTGCTACTGATTTATATAGTGCTTAAGAAATTAGACTGTTGGAAAAAAGTTAAATAGCTTTTACCGCAAAAACAAAACCAATAGGTATGAATTAATGGCTAATTAAAGCAATTAATATGCCAACGGTAACGAAGCAATTAATATGCCAACGGTAACGAAGCAATTAATATACCAATGGTAACGAAGAAATAAATAGCACTTATATGTCATTATTTCCATAATCCCTCACTAATGATAGATAAGTGAAAGAGAGAAAAAAAAATCTAGGCAAGGAAAGGTTTTTGTGCTTAAGTGTTAATGTCCTAAGGATTGAATTAACACGTAGTGAAGTGAGGCAACACCTTATGTCCAAGAAGTGAATTACTCTTGAACTTAATGGACTTAAGATGAAACCCTCACAACACACACTTTTACCTTTAAAATCGTGATGGCTCCGTGATTAAATTTTTTATTTTAGAATAATTTAGGACTTTATATATACGCACCTTGGGTTGCTCATGAGTGCTCTAGAAAGATTGCCTAAGTCTTTCATGGAAGGTAGCCTATGCCTTCACACTCACGTAGGTAGATACATCAAGTGCGTCTCTATAGCACCACCCATATTAAGGGCTATGTATCTATTAAGAGCTTATAGCTCAACCTCACAATAAGCACTACCACATGCCATAGGGATGAGAAGTGTAGTGCATAGGAGTATTCATATGGCTTCGTTTGACTGCTAATTGGGTGTCCACTATACTTTCCTCCACTCATAGCTTTAAGCCCATCCCCCTCGACATATCCAAGACAATTTTCTTGGGTAATCCTTTTGTAAAAGAATCTGTAAGATTTTTCTCACTTTTCACATACTTAAGTGTCGAGATATCACCATTTTAATTATGTTTCTAACAACACTTTATCTCATATGTGTGTGCCTTCTCTTACCATTATAGGCACCATCGTTATTAGCCACACCAATCACAACACATGAATCACAATTGAGATATATAGGAGGTGTAGGTCTCACCTACAATGGTATATTAGTTATTAGACTTTTCAACCACTCTGCTTCTGGACCTACTAGTAGAATTTGTCTCATCGTTGTCTGAAATCCATTTTGAGTCACAAAACACTTCTAAGATAGCTGATAGATTTATTGAAATGTAAACTCCAATCCATAGTACCCTTTCGATACTTTAGAAGACATAAAGTATTCCAATGATCACTATTAGGATTATTATTGTATCTACTCAATTGGCTTACAACATATGTAATGTCAAATCTAATGTAATTCGTAAGATACATGGCATTACCAGTTATTTTTGCATACTCAGACTGAGACACATAGGTTCTACTATTTTTTCTTAATATGAATACTACGATCGAATGATGTTCTAGCAGGTACAACATCAAAACTATTGATTTTTTTAATATATTTTTTTTCTAGCATAATGAGCTTGACATAGAGAGAAACCATGTTCAATACCCAAAATCACATCAGTTTCTCCTAAGTCCTTCATCTCAAAATTAGAGCTTAAAAACTCTTTAATTTCAATTACCACTTTCAAAAAGGTTCCACATATCAACATATTATCCACATATAAACATATAATAAAAAAATTTGAATATACCATTTTTACATACACATATGACAAGTGTTTACTACAAACCCATAATTCACTAATGTGTTATTAATTAATTTATTTTTCATTCCATTGCTTTGGTGTATGTTTTAAGCCATAAAGATTTTCTAAGCTTACATACTTTGTGTTTTTGTTTCAACACAATGAAGCCATCTAGTTGCTTCATGCAAATTTCATTTTTCAAACCTTCACTTCGAAAAAGGTCTTTATATCTATTTGGTATATAACCAAGTTGTGGATTGCAACCTAAGCTATTAATGCATGTATAGTAGCAAGATCTTGATCAATATATAGCATGCAATTAATATAGCTTCCCCCACATATAGTTAGGCATACTAGAATTAATTATCATGACATTCATCGTATCCTTCAGTGTCCTATTCTTTCATAACTTTCTTTTTCTTGTTCTTTTTTTTTTTAATAATTGAACACCCTTTAATATTTACACTTTTATGCTTTCACTTCATACATTATTTATGCACATATGTAACACACTTTTGATAATGTACAAAATAATTCTGGCATCAAGACAAGATAATTCCTAATAGGTACAACTAATTAAAACACCACTATATATAATAATAACTAATTTTTCTAAATAGATTTTGCAAGTTTGCTTGACACAAACAGATTGAAAAAAAAATTATTGGCATATGATAAAAAGGATGACGATATACCGTTTGTTGTATTTTCCATATTTTTTTGGTTACCTTGATTGCAATCTCCATAGCCTCATCACTTCTCTAAAAAGGAATTGTTGTTGCATCTTTGAAACGTAGCCAACCTCGGGTTGCTCGAAGATGATGAGCAACCTTCGTAAGCATTCCTTGTAGTTAGTTCCATTATGGAGTTCAAGTTTTGACATATCAAACAAGACATTCTTATTAAGAAACAAATCCATTAGAACAACATAGTCGAAATAATTTGCTTTCAGATTGTTGGAAATATTGTTAAAAAAAAAAAGGAAAAGAAATACTGTGTCGTGGCAATAGCCATTGCCCTGAAAGCAAATTCTGGTGGACTTCTGGTGCAACCCAAAATCCGGTTTGCTCCCCAAGGTTTACACAGTAGCGTGTTTGAACCCGTGCACTTGAGGCCAAAACACGTTGGAGCCTTATGAACAATACCCAGAAAAATACAAACGAGAAGAAAGAAAGAAAGATTGAGAAGTAGAGAATTGCTCTCCTAGTCTCAAAACTCTTGTTGCTACTGCTTTATATAGTGCTTAAGAAATTAGACCGTTGGAAAAAAGTTAAATAGCTTTTAACACAAAAACAAAACCGATAGGTATGAATTAATGGCTAATTAAAGCAATTAATATGCCAATGGTAACGAAGCAATTAATATACCAACGGTAACGAAGAAATAAATAGCACTTATATGTCATTATTTCCACAGTCTGTGAGTCCTAGTTGACCTACGAAGCTTGACCGCTGCGTCTGACAACGATATCTAAGAACCTAATAAGGAACCTCTGGGAAGTCAATGCGTCACCGACATCTTCTCCCTAGAGCTGTCAAATGGGCGGCCCAACTAGCCTAGGCAAACATTCTCTAACGAGTCGGCCCTATTTTATGTCCAAGCTTCATTTTTGTGGCCTAGCCCATCCCTATACAGGCCACCTGGCCAATTTAGCCTAAATTTTTTTGCAGACTGATTAACGTTATTATCTATTTAATTAATATTTTTTTTTGCCAAAAGCTATATAAAATTAAATTATTTAAATCATATTAAATATTTAAAATTAAATTCTACATACTTTCTAACATAAACAAATATTTTTATTCATATATAATTTACTTAATTACTCAATAGTCTCATTAAAAATATATTATATCTTTAAGAAAAATTTTATATACAATGTCAAAAAATCATTTTTTTTAAATATTCCACTACCTTAGAGAATGCCTTTCTTGATAATCTTGTTTGTATTTGTATTTAGTTTACACCTTTTTTTAAAAATTTTTTTTACCTATATTATATAATATATTTAGTTTTTTTTTTTAATATATGTGACTAGCTTGGGCCTAGTTGGCCTGTTGGGCTAAATGAGCTAGTCCAAAATGGCCTGGTTCCTTTTGGGCTAGCATTTTTCGAGCCCAGCCCATTCCTTTGCACAGGCTGATCAAGCTGGACCCATTTTGTTAGCTCTACTTCTCCTACATGATCGATGCAATCATCACAGGTATGTAACACACACACATACACACACACACACCAAACACAAGGGTAAGCTACGAAATCAAACATATACATGTATATTCATAACAATTCAACACGAGTATAGTCAGCAACTATTTATCAGTCAAAAATTCATCATTCATACATAAATCGAATATATTCCAATGGAACAACATTATGCAAATCACGTTATGTCATGCTGAGTTAACTCCATGGAAGTTTTTAACCTTTGAGTGACCAGTATGAATACTTCCCTTAACATGACATAACAATAGTGGACCTCACAGATTCTAACATGGCATGTGCCATAAGCCATTGAGGGATGCTGTAACCTAATCTATAGAATGATGTAGTAGTTTGTCAAGATAGATAGTGTCTTACCACAACACAAGGTTTGCAATGACCTTAACCTCAATGTGGAATTGCTTATCTACCTTTCCCGAAGGCCCATTTTCATTAGCCTCCATTAACCTTTCTAGCACTAGGTTGAAGGTCTTATCTAAGAACCACTGTGAGCAACCTCCAACTTATGTGCCTGCTTACAACACAACCACCTATTGTGGACTCATGCGTGTATGCAAGTATACCTCATCAATCATAATATCAACAATATAGCAATATTGTATAATTCATTTCTAATTACTCAACAATTTTCTCACCAAACAACTTATGTAGTTCAAAGAGTAGAGGCCCCAGCAAGTAACCCTACTGCCTAAGAATCCCACTGGCCAATTCCTATCATCAATGAGTAGGGGTCCTATCTAAGCAACCATCTACTAACCATAATAGGTAGGGATCCTATCTAAGCAACCACATACCCCCCAATAGTCTCATAATTCATCTTTAAATGATTCTACATGTGAGGACTAATGTACGTTATGAGGAATTTGTAAGTTTTGGTCAACTCAAGAATTTCATCTCTTAATATACACCAATGATGGTATTTCTCCAAGAGTTTCCCTTAAATCTAGGTTCATTTGTTAATTATTAGAAAAATTGTATTTTTTTAGCCATGAAAAGAAATTTAAGAAAAATGGTTTATAGTTAAACATAGAAAATATGTATAGGGACCTACAGGAAATCATCACTTGGCGCCAACTGGGTGGCACTTAGTGTGGCCTTACTGCTCTTAGCGTGACGTAGTCCAGAGAGCTAGTTGACTTGAATTCTCACTAATGCTTAGCTCAACCATTTGGTGGTTAGCATCCCACCTCACAAAGAGCCATTTAATTCAAATCTTGTATATTAACAAGTAAGAGCACACTTAGCACTCCAAAATGTTTTTTCCAAGGCTTTTGCACTTAACGTCTATAATTGGCGCTTAGCAACCCATTCTAAGGGAGAATAGGGCATTCTTGGTGATGATTCATGCTTAGCACAATGGATCCACGCTTAACATCGAGAACGGAAAAATCTAGCGTTTGTTCTCAGGGAGCCTTATGCTTAGCACAACTCCTATGGCGCTTAGCATTATATTAGTATCAATTGATAAAACATATATTCTTGTGCGATTTCACCAAAACACAATCACACCCTAAACATTTTTTTTCTCAACAAATATTAACTTTAACCACTATAATTCAAACATTCCATCAATATTTTCATAAAATACATTTTATCACACATTTACATCATCGAATGTGTCCCCATTCAATAAATCCACATAGTCATATAGCCTCATAAGTACTTTCACTAAAGGCACTAACTTTCTTGTAAAACACAAGGAAACATATAAAGGGGGTTGAATTGTGTTTCAATTGATTTTCGCAAATCCTTTTGAAAGAGTTAATATCATTTGTTAATAAGACGATATAAAAGCTTGGCTAAAGAACTTTCGTTTAAAAAGAATTTTTTTTTTTGTGAAGACAAGGTGATATGAATTTTGAAACACAATGTCAGTTAGTAAAGTAAGATAAAACACAAGATTTTTTATATTGGTTCGTCTCTACTTCGAGATTATGTCTAGTTCTTGGCACACTACCAAATTCCAGTATAACTTTTCACAAGTTATAAATATTCCTTCCACAAGCCTCTTCATGTTCAACCCAAGTAATATTTCATTTACTTCCCCAAGCAATTAACTCAAGTATACTTTTCTACAAATCCTCTTCAGGCTTCCACCAAGTTCATTTAAAATTTGATAGGGATAAAGGTAACTTACTATCTTCGGCTTATTAGACAGATATACAAGTTTAGGTTCTAGTCTTAACACTCAGTGATTTTACAACACTTTGTATGAGAACTTGAAAGATCAGAGCAAAAGTGCTTAGAGAAAAGAAAATATGACTCTTAAGTTTTAGCAATTCAGTTCTATATCTTGTATAAGTCTTCACTAGCATGATGGGAAGATCAATTCGTTTGATCAAGGTAGATACTTAAATGGTTTTCACGTCAAGATGATGTGCTTTATATTAGAGCAAACTACTAAAAAACTATTTTTTTATTCAGGTCATTCAAGCATCACAGCATCTAAACATCATAGCATAATGATAAAAATTGTTTTATCAAATAAATCATTCAAGTAGATCAATCAAAAACTATAACATAGTAATATAAAATACTAAAAATTGTTCAAGAAACCATAAGATTCAAAAAGTATAAAACTTACACTTCTCTTGAGCTAATTGATCTTCCCTTTCTTATTTTCCCTCTTTTGTTCTCACTCCTTTTCTCATTTTTGGCATCAGAAAAAAGATGACTGAAAGGCCTGGGCAAGATGAGTCTGAATTAAAGGTGAAGAGCTAACTAGCACAAAAGGCTTGGCATATTTGACAAATGCATATAGGGTCTCTTCAGCATGCTTCCTCTTCAAACTTTCCTTGCGATGTTAAGCTTTAAGCCTTTGAATAATCTATTTTAGCTCTATAACTTCGTGCTTGACATCTATATCAACTTTGTTTTCTTGGGTGCCTACATCATCTATTAGCTCTTTAATAGCATATGATCTATCAACATAAACAATAGGGGGACCCACAAAACCATAAAACAACAAAAAAGAGAGAGACCATAAAAGTTGTACCATTATTAGACCAAAAGACATAGGTTTTCCTTTTCAGAGGGAAGAGTTGGTTGTGTGCAGTTGGTTCAAAGTTTAAAGGGGGTGGTGAGACTTGTATCCAATGGCCAAAGAGTGGAATGGTTGCATAATGGCCAAGAATGTCCTTTTCTTCAGGAGTTAATCTTGAAAAGTGTTCCAATGCATCTAAGTTTGTTATCACCTCAGATGATCAATAGGCAGGAGTACCCTTTGGGAGCATGTATCTTGAAGTTAGGCTATAAAAAAAGGTTGTTCATCTTTTGTAGAGGAATATGTTAGGGTATGGATATATGATCTTTTCTTTTCCCTTGCAGACTAATGTGTTGGTGCACTTAAACGTCTTATAACAACAGATGCAAAAAGTGGTCCAACGTTTGACCAAATAGCAAACTTGACCTCCTATCATGTTAGGAATGCCAACATCACAATCAACACATCTTTTTTTTCCATTATAGCTCTGTGAAGGATGATCTTCATCTTTTCCTTCCTATAGTTGGTCATCACATGATCCAACTCCTAGTCATCATCTCTTAGTCTTCATTCCTCTAGACGAATGCTAAGAGGAAAGCATTCAACCTTCTTAGGACAGTGTGGTTGCATTTACTTTGGTTGGAATTTAAATTTCCTGCATAAGACCATGTCCTCGATCTGATTGCACTTCAGGAGAAAAGGATAAGTATTGCAATATGTGATTCTTCATCTCTATACTTCAAATCCTACATGAAACCTCTTGCGACTGGATGGTTGATATAATATAATTAGTGCATTGGACTGAGTGTTATATCTTGTTTTCCATGTGTATAGCTAGATGTATAGCTCATAAGATAGTGTAGGAGTGGCTTTATGTTCTCTTTCAAAACTGTTAATAAAGATTTCCAAATTTAAACGTCTCCATCCTTCTTTAAGCATTTTCACCAGGAAGTAATCATCATTGGCGTCTCTGGCTTCAATTTCCAAGGGGGATGACATAACCTCTTGATCTACTGGTTCAATTTCTTTAATCTCCTTTAATTGTCCCTTTATTTCAACATAGTAATAGATTTTCAGGGTTTTTATTTGTTTAGATGAAGGAGTGGATGATTTGAACATTGAATGATCACTGTCAACAACATATGCTTCTTCACAATTATTCATCTGGGGGACAACGACTTTTGTCTAAACACCTTTAGTTTGAGCATCTTTAGTCTGAGCTACTCTTTGCTCTTTAGTTTAATTTTCTATAGTACCATCAGATTAAGTGGTCACATTATCTTTAATTCTTTAACAGGTTCCTCTTGAGTCTAATGGACAATGGGTGGAGGTTTTGTAGTTACAACCTCTAAAAGTCTGTTGAAGGTGTAAGATACAAAAACTCTTTGAGGCACTTCAAGGAAAAGTGACCTCAGCAATCTTCCTCTTGGTTCAGTAATGGGTGCTTCAATCTGATAATTAACATCTTCTTAAGACTTTCTTACTAGGTCATCTTTAGACATTTCAAGGATGACTTGTAGGACTGCTTCTTTAAGTTCTGCACCTTCTTGTTCAATAATCTTTGCTTTTTTTTTTTTTCTATTCTTTTCTTTTTGAAAAAGTCTTAGCTCTTTTGTACTACCTAGCTTCTTCCTTCTTGTTTCTTGGTCTGGTAGGGATCTTTATTCTTTGTGCCTTTTGTTGTGATTGTTCTTGAGGAACTTTCACTTCAGTTTGAGCTTCAATCTATAAAGTTAGTTTGTACAGGTTCAGACTGTTCAACAATCTTCTCAGCAACAGATTGTGTAGATGGTTTCTGCAAAATATTGATGGGTTTGTTCTCATTGTCATCATCATCATCATCGTCATCAACAAGAATGGGTTCAGTCTGAATAGGCTTTGTAGTGGTTGGTTTGATGTGAAATGTAAGAGGTCTTCATAGAGTGGGTGGAACTTTTTGAGGTTTTGGTGGTGACGGTTTTGGTTCTTTTCTTTTTAGGGTTGAAGGTTGAGGTGGTGGTGATTGGTTAAATCTTTGGGGTTTTGGTTTTGGTTCTGGTCCAGGTTTGACTTGTGCAATGGAAGGCTTTCAAGTTATGGGTAGCTTTTTGGTCTATCTAGTTATAGGTTTGGTGGTAGGTTTAGGTTGAGTTTATTTTGGTTTGGGTCTATTGATGGGAGCATCAGGGTTAATAGATGGATCAGTAGACGATTCAACTTTGAATGCATCTACACATTCATTTTCTAAATGTTCTTCTTTCACAACAATAAGCAAGGGGTGCTTGGCAACGAATCTAGGAAAAAGGTGGGCTATCTTCATCTTTTTCACTATTGTGACATCAATCTCAAACGTAGCCTTAAAAGTTTCCCAACTAACTTCGTCTACTAGGACCTTCCTAATAATCTTTGTGAAGATCATAGTATAGGGAATGTGTGTCCTTTGCTTATCCTTTGAGCTATGTCTAAAACCAAAACATGAGAGCCACTAGTTTAGAATAAGGTTAGGTAGGTTTACCTTCTCACCAATGTTCATGCATAACCTATCCCTTGTAGAGACATTGTCTTTGGATCCTTTTTTAGGCATCATAATATAGAACAAGAAATTGTGAAGTAGTCTCCAATCACGCTTCATATTTGAGACGTATAGAAACCTCTATAGTGTGTTCTTATCAACAAATGAAGGCCTTCCCATACAGAGCCAAATCTTTAGTCTGAGGGGTGATGACATCTTCCTAGTCCTCATAAAACAACTTTCCTTTTTCTTCACAGCTAAACGCTACATCAATGGTATCAGTGGAGATCACCATTGACTTGTTGTCCACCATCCATGTAATGGTACCATTCACTTTAGGCGCAAAGGCCCAGAAGTATACATAAGGAGCACGGTACCAAACTGTCTTGTGTTACACGTAGGCCTCCCAACCAGCATTCAAAATATAATCTGTCATGGGGATACCTTCATTTTCAAATTCCTTTAAGTTTACCCATTTTCTTGGCATGAAATTATATGCAAGAGACCTTTCCATTAGAGCAAGGACGTTCTTGGCAGCCATGGAGTTTTCAAAGGGTTTTTTGGGTTTTGAAAAAGGTGAGGGTTTGAGAGAGAACTTTGATTTTCTGAGTAGGGGCATAAATAATGAAAAAGTGAAGGTAAAGGGATTTTGTCTTGAGCTATTATTTTCAAAAAATTTTTTGAAATTGACAAGATAAAGAGAGAGATAGTTGAGGAAAGATGCATTAAATGTGATTTAATGGATTGCGAAAGGCGACACACATTTGCACATTATCAGAGGTTTAAAAAGGGTGGTTAGGATAACGAAAGATAAATAAGAGATAAGGTGAAAAATTGTTTATATTCAACACATGAAACACATAATTTAGAAAGCATTAGATTACTGATAAAGACGATATATATATAAGATAATGGTCATGATACATAAGACGATGCATAAAACACTTCAGTTTGTTAAGACTTTCATATGCAAATTATTTCTAATAAAATTAAAGTGTTTTTCAGGTAAAGCTTTTGTAAATATATCAACCCATTAATGATATATATCAATACACATTATATCAAAAACATCTTTTTGAATATAATCACGAATAAAATGATGTCTTATCTTTATATGCTTAGCTTTAGAATGCTGAATAAGATTTTTAGAAAGATTGATTGCACTAGTATTATCACAAAACACTGAAATGTTATGTTCAAAGCTAGAGTAATCTTCTAATTGATATTTTACCTATAACAGTTGTGAACAACAACTAACAACGAACACATATTTAGCTTCAACAACTGAAAGAACTATAGAGTTCTATTTCTTGCTATAAAATATAAGACATGGTCCAATGAAGTGACATCCATCATTTGTGGGTGATATGTAACAAACTTTCAATCTTATGTTTTTGTTTGGTTTGATCATCAATTTATTGTGGTGTTTTCTCTTATGGTTTTGCTTTGCCTGTTTTCACTAGTTCAGACGAACTTAGCTATAAATATGCAAAATCATCTTCAAGATCTGAGGGGTTAGTGCATCATTGAATTTTACATGAATAGATCTTCTACAATAGATGTTCTAGAGTTAAAGACTCTATAAGCTTTTAATGTATCAGAATATCCAAGGAAAATACCTTTGTCAACTTTAAAGTTAAATTTTCCAAGTTAATCTTTAGTGTTGAGGATATAACACTCACATCCAAAAGATAAAAGTATGAGATGTTTACCTTTCCACAATTCATAAGGAGTCTTATTGAATAATGGTTTGATCAATATTATGTTTGAACATAACAAACTGTGTTTATAACTTCTACCCCAAGGTACTTAGGAATTAAATTTTCACATGGTATGGTCTTTGCTATTTCTTGAAAAGTTCTATTTTTTTTTCTTTCATTTATCCCATTTTGTTGAGGTGTTCTCGATAAAAAGTTGTGAAAAATGTCATTCTTTTCACAAAAGGCTTTGAACTCAGCATTATTAAATTTAGTTTTATAGTCACTTCTTATAGCAGTTATACAAAAACCTTTTTTTATTTTGAACACATTTACAAAATATTTCAAAGACATTGAAATACTTGTGTTTGTGGACTAGGAAGTATACCCATGTATGTTTAGAATAGTCATCAATTATAATGAATCTATGCTTTTTACCATTAAGACTCAAGGTCCTTATAAGACCAAATAGATCTATATGTAACAATTCTAATGGCGTGGAAGTGGAAACAACATTTTTTGACTTATTTTGACACACTTCATAAAGAATATGAGTTTGCCAAGAAATCTCAAGCAGTCCTTTCACCAAATGCTTTTTGTACAATTTTGAAATATGTTTTAAATCTACATGCCTAAGCTTTTTATGCCAAAACCATTTTTCATCTTCTTTGGAAACTAAGCATGTTACAATTTGTTACTTTAGATCCTCAAGTTCAATTTTATAGAGATTGTTATGCATTTTTGTAGTAAAAAGAATAGAAATGTCATTTTGTCTTATTATGTATGAATCTTTTTTGAAGGAGACTATGGACCTACTATCACAAAATTAACTTATGCTAAGTAGGCTATATTTCAAACATTCAACATAAAGCACATTATCAATAATAGGTAGAGGAGGCTTACCAACCGTACCTATACCATTACTTTTTCCTTTTTCCATTTCCTCTAAAGGAAACTATTCCTTTATATGGCTTAAGGTCCAGAACATAGACCTTTCTCTCATTATGTGTCGGGAGCAACCACTGTCTAGGTACCAGCAAGAAGCCTTTCTTCTTCCTATTAAGGATATCTGCAACAGAAACAATATGAGATTTTAGTACCTAAATCCTTTTAGGTCCTTTCATGTTAAGTTAGTTAGCCTTATTCAACCTTGTTTCCTTTTGTAGTTGCATCTCTGTGTAGGATATTTAGCTTTCCGATAAAAGTTACAAGAGGTTGAATGAGACTTAGAGGAAAGTGGTTTCTTATCATTCTTTTTGTCATAGCCTATACCGAATTTGTCAGATAGAGGTCTTTCGTGTTTTAAAATCAAATGAAGTTTAGAAGAGCCATATACAAAATTGGCAAGATCCCTTTTAAGACTAATGATTTAATTTTTCAGTCTTGCAACTTTAGATGAGTGCATGGTCTTATCAGGATCTAAAGCTTGACTTTTAGCCAATATCTCTAAATCTTTCTTGAGTTTTTCATTTTCTAAAACTACTTCTTTGTATTTCTTACACTCAAGAGAGATCATGTGAGGGTTTGCAAGAAGAATTTCGTATGACATTTCTTCTTCATTATTTGATGCAAACTTAGAGGTATTAGACGAATTTGAATCAGATTTAGATTTAGAATGTACCTTAAATATTATTTCATTTGTGTTTGTCAAGAAACAAATGTTGGCTTTTTCATCATCTGAGTTGTTATTGTTGTTGTCAAGATCTTCCCAAGTAGCTAAAAAGCTTTTCTCCTTACTTTTCTTCTTGGGCTTCCATCTCTCTTTTAACTTTGGGTAGTCAGCCTTCATATGCCTAAATTTCATGCATTCAAAGCAAATGATCTCATTGTTTTGTTCCTTAGGTTGCTTCTTGAACCTACTATCCTTTCTTCTAGAAGAATGCTTGAATCTACCTTTCTTCTTAAGCATTTTCTCAAACTTCTTAATCATTAGGAAGATCTCATCGTTTGAAAATCTACTAGAGTTTTCGTCTGGATTCTCAAAACCATTTGACTAAACTTTGAAAGCTTTCCCTTTGGTCTTGGTGTCAGGTTTTTCTTCCATATTTTGGCTTAACTCTCCAGTTTTGAGAGCTATGGGGTCATTACTCTTGATCTTGTCACTTTTGAACAAATGGACTTCGTGCACCATTAGAGCTCCAAGAAGCTCATTTAAAGTGAAAGTCTTCATATCCGTTGCTTTAGCAATGACTATGGCCTTTGGTTCCTACACCTTAGAAAAAATTTCCAAGATCTTGAGATTGTTTTAAGCTTTTGTAAACTCAACGCCTAGACTTTGAAGACCATTAATGATTGTTTGAAATCTTCCAAACATTTCATCAATAGTTTTAATGTCCTTCATGGTGAACATCTTATTGTGCCTTTGCAAGGTTACAGCTCTTCTTAACCAAACATCTTAGTTTCTTTATGTGTAATGCGTATAGCATCCCATATCTCTTTTGTCATCTTATAGTTGCAAAATTTGTTATACTCAGATTTAGATAAAGAACAAGTAATGATATACCTTGCTTTAGCATTAAGCTGGAGCATGTTGAAGTCATCTTGGTTGTATTTATTTTCAGGCTTTGTGACTATAAGATCTCCATGAGTAATGATCCTCCATATGCTATAGTGAGTCGACTTGATATACATCTCCATCCTATCCCTCCAATAGGCATAGTCCTCTCCATTGAAGGCTGGAGGCCTTGGCAAAGAGGCTCTTTCGGGAATGAACTGTCATTCTAGATTTGGCATGTAGATCTTTGTCCTATATCACTTGTTATGTGCTCAACCCTGAGAGGCTAAGCTTTGATACCAAACTGTAAAACATAAAAAAACACAAGAAGAGGGGTTGAATTGTATTTCAAATAATTTTTGCAAATTTTTTCAAAAGACTTAATATCATTTGTTAATAAGATGGTGTAAAAGCTTGGTTAAAGAACTTTCTTTTAAAAAGAAAATTTTATCAAAATATTTTGTGAAGACAAAGTGATATGAAATTTGAAACATGGTGTTAGTTAGTAAAGCAAGATAAAAACAAAGAAATAAAGACACTAGAGTTTTTATACTGATTCGTCTCTACCTTGAGACAACGTCCAGTTCTTGGCACACCACCAAGTTTCACCATAACTTATCCCAAGTTACAACTATTGTTTCCACAAGCCTTTTCAGGCTTAACCCAAGTAGTATTTCACTTGCCTTTCTAAGTAATTAGCCCCAGTATTCTTTACTATAAACCCTCTTTAGTTCCTACAAATTCGTTTACAATTTCATAAAGGTAAAGCTAATTGACTATCTTCATCTTATCAATGGATATATTGTTAAGGTCAAATCCCTTACATGATGAATTTTTAATGATAACAAACAGTCAAGAAGAAAATTCTAAGTCTTTTAGACTTGATATTACTAATGGTTTGCTTTAAGATGTGATTTATAGGATAGGACTTGATTAAGAAGCATTGAAGAAGATGGAAAGCATCAACCTAAAGTATACCAGCCTCCATAAATAATGCCCATCAGAAGCAGCCCTACCAGAAGAAAAGCTTACTAGAAGCATACAAGATTGATTATGCTATTCAAAAGATCAAAGTACAACAAGATTAGAAGATGTGTATGATCAGAAGAAGGATCTAGTCAAGGGGTATCAAGACAAGAAGCTACACATGACAAAAAGGGTCATTAGAAGATCCAAGATTAAACAAAGATGGGATATAGATATTTGCATTGTTCAGAAGCACCTACACCCAAAAAAGCATGTCTAGAATTTACTCAACAAGTGTTTAGAAGAAAGAACCTGTGTAAATCATCAAGTTTTGAAGTAATCAAAGCAACCAAAATCAAAGAAGATTGATGCACAAGCACTGTAGTTACCAAAAGTAACCACATGAAGAATACTGTAGAAGTCAGTCTTCAGAAGTAGCATTCCTAACTGAAGTTCAAAAGCAGTCAAGGAATGAGCCACTAGAGAACTAGCTAACACCAACTATCATAAATTCAAATATTGAATTTGTGCTAGTTGTCCTTAAAAGAAAAAAACTTAAATAAGTTGAATAAGACTTTAGAAGCTATAGAAATGACTGTAATAAAAATAGCTGTCTGAAAGGGACTACTCATGTAGTGTTTAACTAAGTTTGAATTTTCTCCAACAACTATAAATGGCTAGTTTAAAGCCTATATAAGGACCCTTATTCAAAGGAGTTCATTACAAGGAAAGAAAGCATAAAAGAGAGGTAAAGTTCAAAATCTGAGAGAGAATCTAGCTTCTTATAAAAGAGTCATTCTTAACCAAAATATGTTAGTCTTTGTATCACCCATAGTATCCATCTAAAAGAATGTATGTAAGCCTTCTCCATTGTAAACCTCATGTGTTGAGTATTGAGAAGGTAGAAAATACAGTTTGTCCAAATAGAACCCGTAAGGGGAACTTAGAAGATTAGTCAAGGGACTAATGCTTCTAAAGTGTGTTTGTAAGCACAAATGAGTCAGTTATGTGTGTTAACAGGAAGGTTGTTGTAGGTTGAAGCCTGGAGAGGCTTGTAAAATAATACTTGGGTTAAGTAGACCTGTAAAGGTTACAATACTGGTCCAAAACTACAAAGGTGAGAATATTGGCTTGGAGAGGTAAGAATACTCATGTGCAGACCTAAAAAGGTAAGAATACTTGGAGTAGACCTACAAAGGTGAGAATACTAACCTAGAGAGGTGAGAACACTGGTTTGGTGCAACCTGCAAAGGCTTGAGATGAATACTATGTAGCCTACAGAGGCTTGAGAAGAATATTGATGAAAGGCTGTGGAGGCTAAAGGACAAAGAATACCTATTATAGTTGGCTATGTTTTTCTAGTAGAAATCCTACAAGTTGTACGGACTAAATGTAGCCCATGTTGAAGGGTGAACCAGTATAAAATACTGTGTGCAGAATCCCCCCTTTGCTTCTCATTGTGTGTTTTAATGCTTAAAGAATAACTTATTCATATCTACACTCAAGATTTATCAAATCTGAAGGATATAAAAGTTGTTTTTTCAAAAAGAGAAATATTACTCATTTTATCAGAAAACCAAAGTTTGATCTAAATATGAAACTGACAGACTGAAAAACTTGCTTTCAAAAAATTATCTTCTTAACACTTAAGCTACTCTAACAAATTATCTAGAGTTAAATGTGTGAAAGTTTTTCCTTTGATACTAACAAATTTTTTACTACCAAGAATCACCTTGAGCTTACAAAGTCAAAAACTATTTCCAAACAATGTAGAGAAGGGCCAAAATAGTCAAAAGTTATTATTCAACCCACCTTCTAGTGACTTTCTAATCCACTTCATATATAAGTTTAGATTATAGTCTTAACACTCAATGATTTTACAACATTTTGTACAAGAGAACTTGAAAGATTAGAGCAAAAGTGCTTAAAGAAGAGAAAATATGACTCTTAAATTTCAACAATTCAGTTCTATATCTTGCACAAGTCTTCACTAGTATTTACAGAGGCCTTCCAAAAAGTATCTGTTGAGAGATACAAGAGTGTCTTCATTCGTCTATTCTCTTTTATGAAGAAAGTGTATGTTAGAACATTAAATGCTGTACTAAATGCCTTTCACCAACTGGCCACTTTGATTAGATAAAGCAACTTGCTTATCTACATTTTCTCATATCATATCTCATGGAAGTGAGCATGTTTGCTTTTTGTTCAAACAAGTACACTATTATACTCTTTTTTAGCAGGTAGCGTGTCTTTTCAACAGGGTAGATACGTTGACATACTTTTTGAAGCCTTTCCTGAGAATTTTGGCACGTTAAGTCCTAAAAGGTTCACAGACTAATAGACAACCAAAGAAATGAGGTTTAGAGTGTTTAGGTATTCGCCTGTTTTTGTCTGATGCGTGTATTTTATTTGCTTTGAAAAACTTATTAATCAGTTTGATATAATCAAAACAATTGAGGGTTCTTATTCATCCTTTGTCGTAACATTTCCACAACCATCAATACCAAACCACAACAAGCATCATAAATAACATCAAACTACTAAAAAGGAAGTAAAGATTGTAGCTTCCCTTACCTTATAGTAGTCATAACTTAGGGCTTTTCCAAGAGAATGAGGAGGGAGAGTCCTTTGACCCAAAAAGGGAACTTCACTCACCACCAACACAACCGACAATCGTCCAAGCCATTCCCATGAATCAAAGACAAAAATCTCACTTAAACATCGCATATATCTTTGACGAAAAACAATATTACTCGAGTTGAGGAGAACCATTATGGACGACAAAATTCTCCCTTCAAATATTTAGAAAAGTATTAATGACACATTTATTTAATATACTTATTATTATTATTATTATACGAATAAGATTTGATAAATAAGGAGTAAAATGTACATTATTTTGATATTTCAATAAATTTTAACTAACAATATATAACACAATTAAATGAGTATATTATTAACATTTTTTTTATATTTGATGCCCGTGGGCCTGCAAGTATATTTTTTTTCCTCAAAGAATGTCCATTTACATTGTTAATTACGAGTAATCTTCACTTTTATTATTTTTTTTCTTTTCAAATGTGTATATATGAATGAATAATTTTAATTATAATTTCTTTCTACTAATCCTTTTAATTATTAAATGAAGATGTATTAAATATTTCTTATACTTTTTGATATTATATATTATTATTTTTATTTAATAATTTCTTTTAAGAGAACATTATAAGATGATAAAGAACTTTATTCGTCTATAGAGATTAGTTAAGAAGTATTAAATCCTATTAATTTTTTAATTATTTAAAGTAATTTTTTATTGTTTGTCAATAGAGGCATAATATGAAAACGTTAAATATACCTAATTAAATATTTTAAATTATTTTAAAAAGTAAAAAATTAAATGAATTTTTGTATTTTTAATATAATAAATAATTTTTAATAAAAACTTTTTATTTTTAATTATTTATTATTTTGTCATGAACTCACAATGAAAAATCTATTGCCTAAAAAGCAAGTATTAAATCATTTCTGTATTTTTTATATAAAAATATTTTTTCAATAAAAAGCTTTTTTTTTATTTCCTAACCAATATACTTTAATAGACAATAAAAAAATTGCTAAGAAAGACAAAAGTTATTTCAATTATCCCTACACATAAAAAATTTCAAAAGCAATTGGTTTTAGAGTTTATTTTTTATACACTATTATAAAACATTTTATAAATATGACTTTTAAAATAATTATTATTAAAATTAACAATCTTATTATACAACAGTTTATGATTAGATAATATCTGTTAATATATTTAAATTAAATTCTTAGTTTTAACTATCAACATAAAAAAAAAATACGATACACCAAAAGAGGACATTGAAAAGGCCATTTCTCCCATAAAATGAAGATTGGACACGTCACTTTGACTTTTGACTCTTTCGTTGTCCTTTAACGGTGCATCAGTAATAATTAACAACATTTATACAATTTAATGGCTTTAGTCTCGCAATTTAATGTTTTCAAAATTCTTCATCGAGAGTTTTTTTTTTTATTATTCTAGTTACCATGTTATTGATGCAAAATATTTACTAAATTTATTGATGATTAATCTCTGTCAAATTTTTTTTAATAAGTGGGTTTAAACTATGAATAAAGAAAATAACACAAAATATTGAATAAAAATTATTTAATATAATAAAAAAATATAATATAGCATTTAATTAATGTAACATATTTAATAAAATATATTAAATAAATTTAATCAGTAATTTTAGAGAACTTATTAACAAGATCTTATATTTAAAATTATTTTTGACATTAACTCTTTGCAATAGCATGTACTAGTGTCGTTATTTTGAAAGGCAATTTTACGAAAGAGGATTTATATATATATATATATATATATATATATATATATATATATATATATATATATATATTTTAGTGTCAACAAAGTTACATTATTTAAGCTTAGGAAGAATCTCCTTAAAAAAAAAGTTTACGAATAAATAATATATGCACCAATAGTGTAAATGATTTTTAAACTATCATTTAATCACAAATCATCATATATGACTAATTTATTAAATTTTATAATAATTACCTTAAAAGATATATCCAAGATAATTTTTATTGATTGATAGTGAAAAAACTTTTAGACTAACAATGCAGGTCTATTAAACTCTATTTTTATTAGGTATTTAGTTTTTTTTTTTTTTTTATAGAGACTACATGTATCTTTCATAGGAGACAATCTCATTCAAGTCGGAGAGGACCATTATAGACAACAAATCTCTCTCTTTGAGTATTTAACATAACATACCAGGACTCAAACTCGAGATCACTGGTTAAGTTGGATCAATCATGTTAGTTAATCTACGTGTTTAGTGGTTTGAATTTAGTTTAGTTTAAAAGTTTTTTTTTTGTTAAAATTTCTTAACTGAAAAAGATTAAACAAAAAAAAAAACTCTCTTCAAATAGTCACTTGATGTTTCCTTACATTAGCTTCCTAATATATTACGTGAAATTTTTCATTATTAATATTTTGAGTTTTAAACAGACTTTTTAATTTTAAATATTTTAGTATTTATTATCATCAAAGTTTATGTTTAGGATCGTCTGAACAAGTTTTTTAAGAGTACGGTAATGAATATTCAATTCATCTTATTAAATATTTTCAATTACATTGGAAAGTAAATATTAAACAATTAATTTGTATGTTTTTAATATAATAAATGCTTTTATGTTACTTAAATACGTTACAATTTTGTTTCCTTAGTCAGTAGGTAAAGAGTGCTCGTCATGGCCTTGTAATAATTTTACTTTAAAACTACTATACGATTGCATTGTGTTTTAGGCTATCCTTTCTCCTTAATTGAATATTCAACATTGGGCTTATGAGAGCGTTTGATTACATTTCAACCATGCTTGAAAGCTCATAATGGCGTTTACAAAATTTAATGGCATTAGCCTCCTGATTTGGTGGTTCAAATATGTTAAAGTTATCATTAACATTAACTCAACAAAATTGGGTGTTTGGTATACAATTTTTTGTTTTTTAGAAAATCATGTTTACTAAGAATGTCATAAATATGTTTGGTGTGTCTTAAATATTCTTAGAAATAAGAGATATAATTATAAAAAAAAAAAAAATTCTCTCTTCATGAGAATCTTGGATTCCTACCTCCTCTCATGGAAAAGTTTTGGTAGGAAACATAATTTAAAAACGATTTCTTAGAATGTTAGATTCTTGTGAATGATTTATAAAATTTTCTTACCAAACATAAGAATTTAACATTTTCAATCTAAAATTCTTAAGAAACTTAACATAATCCTCTTACCAAACACTCCTATGGTGTGGACTAGATCTTAAAATTAGCCCTAATCTAACAGACCTAA
Source organism: Spatholobus suberectus (assembly GCA_004329165.1). NCBI lineage: Eukaryota > Viridiplantae > Streptophyta > Magnoliopsida > Fabales > Fabaceae > Spatholobus > Spatholobus suberectus. The sequence continues at coordinate 15,516,280 of CM014733.1, forward strand.
CTCAAAGGCAACCTCTAATGCTCAACAATTTTGACATCTACCTCAGACCACATGAACCCGATAGAAGAAATTACATACAAGTTAATTACATTAATTAGTAAGGAAGCTATTTATTCTAATTGGTTTTATAAGCTTCATTGTATTTTTGTAAAATAATTTTTTTTTCACTTTCAATACAGTTCTATTTTCAATTTTTTTTTATATTTTCCCCTTTCTTTCTTGAACTCTACCATGTTTTCTAACATGGTATTGGAGCTCCCATGGTATATACCATGAATAGGAGATGTCTTTTGGTTGCTCGGTAAAGCTCTTTTTTTTTTGTTTATTTTTCCTTTTCCTTTTCATTTTCCTTTAACTTTTTTCTCTTATTTTCTCGAAAAAACCAAAGTAGAATTGGTTCTCTTTTGTTTTCTTTTTTCTTTTTCTTTGTTCGTTCATTTGAGGGTAACATACGCTCTCTCTACCTTTAGTCCTTCATGTAGAGGTTTTTTTGCTAGCAGTGCACACAAGCAAGCTTAGGTGGTGGTTTCACTACCTTCACTAGTGTTACGTTCATCATCCAAAGTTTCATAAAAACTCTTTGTCTATGTGTGCAAATCTGCATCAATTGTGGTTGTTCATTAATATCCATTTCAATGGCTATAACAAACTACTTTTTCAACTTTTGCAGCAACTTCTACCTAGTCACATACGAAGCCCCCATCAATAGTAGTGGTGGTTCCCTTCATTGTCTCCAAGATCCAAGACTCCATTACCAAATTGACCTCAAATTATTGGTCCTATTTGTAGAACCACTATCACTAACATTACCAAGCGAGGAGCATTATTTTAGATTTGCTTAGTTTGCTTTTTGATCTAATTATAATGGTTTCTTCCTTCTTCTTTTTGAGGCCTTCTTCTTAGACGTTCACCAAGGTAACTCTCAGCCTCATAAAACTTTGTTCATCCTCCATTGTCACCATCATTGGTCATCATCGTAGAACATCTGTCTTGTTGGTTCAGTTATTCTAATGTAGCTAACATTGCTTTTTTGATATTGCTTCTTTGCTTGTAGCTTCTCATGCACACCAAGTGTTTGATGATTTCCTTCTTTGTTGTTTTGTTAATGTTCAACCTCACTTGGCTTGGTTTTAAACTTCTGCCTTTGTTGGTTAAGCATGTTTGTTTTTTGTTAAGTGATTATTATTCTTCTTCTCTAGTGAGTGGTGAGCATTTGGCTGCTGTATTTTTTTTTAGGTTTCGTGTTCTTTCTAGATTTATTTTCTGGAATGTATTTAATGCATTCTAAAAAATAAATTCCAAAATGCTTTTTTTTATTGTTTGATACATTCTAGAATTTAGTTTTTGAAACTTTAATAGCTATGTTTTGAAAACTAAATTTTGATATATATTTTTTTCTAAAATGTTTATATGTTCCAAAAATTAAATTTCGAAATTCAATTGGATTGTGTTGGTGTGGAAATTTTGCCTGGTTAGCCGCGGAAATTGCTAATTACCAACAGATGATTCCCTTTAAGGCGATTGACTTAAGGAAGGGATTCTATTCTTCAATTGGGTTCCTAGTCCACTCCAAAGAGCTTCTTAGCAATCATGGAATTAAGGTCTCTATGCTATACTACTTCTAAGGAATTTAGGATAAAGGAAAGCTGTAAAATAGCTAAAAATTAAATGAAAGCGATAAAGGAAAGTTGCAAATAAAGGCTATAAAATGTGAAAATTAAATGGCTAGGAAAGATAAATTTGATTGATTGGTCAAGGATTTTTTGTTTTACATCAGAATTCTTGCTATTTAAACCCAGGTTATTTGCTTATAGCTATTTCCCCATAAGAATTATCGCCCACTACCCTATTTTTAAAGGAAAAGTGATAAGTGTTGGAAAACCACTTCCTAACTGATTCAAACATTTGAATTTCCCTCCTGGTAGATGTTTCCCATGTTGGGCCTTCCCTTGGGCCAAACTTCAACCTTTTTTACCTTGCGCCTATACCAATCGATGAAAATTAGTCATTACTCAATGAAAACGACTACCTTAACTATTTTAGCGCCAACATAATTGCCCCCTTTTTCTGAGTCATTCTATTTTGTAACAGCTATATATTGGTAACTGAATGACAGCGAAAAAATCATAACAACGCCAAAATCTCTTTGCCTTCGCGGCTTCCCAAGGTAATGACTACTTTATTGGGCTTTTAAATTTTCAATTTCTTCATCCGATGATCTCTCCTTCCCTTATCTTCCCTGAAATCTCGTTGCGAGCTGCATATAGTTACTTCCCAACTCTATTAAAGCCTTGAACATTTGCCTTTATTTGCCTACCCTTTCTCTTTTGCAAAATCCCCACAATAACCATGTTGTCAGCTTCCAAATATGATTCCCAAAATTGCGACAAGTCTTCAGATCATGAGGAATCCTCAATTTGCAAGGAGACTACGAGCACCGCTCCATCCTAACAGTCGCAGGATTTTCCTGAGGCTGAGCTCCATTCAGTTCTGCATACTCTCATCCTCGATGATGCCGAGGAACAAGAATACCTTTTGGGCCCTTGCCTAACATCTAATGAAGAAGATCAAGAATTGATGCTCCGCGACCTTTTCGCACTTGATAGTTTCCCCATTCTGCTTACCTGCTACTAGTACCATTAGGACAACTTCCTTAAGGATTTGTGTACCTTGCCAACTGTGTTTCCTGAGTACATAACCATGCTGAACCAAGCGTCAGTTGCCAAGGCAACGAATGGAAAAGCTGGGACCTTTATGACATCATAATGTTTTTTTGCCATCAAAATCCCTTGCCAGCGAGATGTGCTGATGGCCTTTTTAGGGGTTTGATCGATAGCTGTCAATGGTTATGTGTTACCAAAAGGTATGACTACCCCCATGCTTATTGATGTGGCTGCCATTCTAGGCCTATCGATTAGTGGTGATGAGCTTCCAACTTTACACACGACCTTCATGGCTATTACTAAGTCCCTAGGCAATAATTTCTCTAAGCAAAGTCGACCAATAAGAAGGTCATCTTGGCCAATGCTAAGTCATCTAGTGTAGTGTCCAAAGGGGAGTACAATGCCTTTTTGCTTTTCTAGTTTTGCAAGTACTTTGTGTGTACGGGATCTGTTGGCTTTGTGGTGGAGTACAATGGTTTCATATCGGCTATTAACTATCGTCGTCAGCTGGCTTTTGGCTTTCTTTTCCTATCTACCATGTGTCACAACATTTTTAACTTGCTTGACAACCTAAGAGAAAGCCATGAGTTTAAGACAGCCACGGGCCCATTATGGTTTTTGGTTGTGTGGGTGCAATTGCATTTCCCTAATGCTCTTTACCCTGGCTTCCCTCCAATGGTGATAGTTCAAAATGACACTTGCTACGCCATACCTTGTTATGGCTTCCTCCCACTAAGGCTTTAGCATTCACCATAGCCAATTGGCTTTACTTGACAGATTTTGTTTCATTCACTCTCTAAATCCCCTCTATCGACAACTAACTAGCCTTTCATGGACTCGGGCCAACACCTCAAAGATTAAAGAAGACGACCCAACTACCAATGCCAACTAGGGCTCTGCTTTGACTTCTTGGGCTCTACTATGTGGGATCAAGCCAACGGCTAGAAATAATAAAATATCCATTATGGGATATTTCCCTCAGTACTTTGCTTAACAGTTGGCTTAATTCAAGCCATTCCTAAGTCCTTTCCATTTCCATTAGTCGTTCCGCCAGCCACCAAAGTATCTTGCCAACTAGTTGAAATCACAATAGTTATTGAAGACGTAGCCTATAAGCTAGGTACTTTTGTTTTCCACACATTTGCCAATCGTCTGAGGAAAAAGCAATCTTTTTATGAATGGTGGGGTGTGATCATAACTACTATTTTTGTTGAGGACTATCTAGGCAAACTCATTGATGAGTATTCTAATGGTTCAGATGAGCAACCTGTCCCTAGTCTGGCTAAGCCCATCTCCGGCTAAAGAGCCATAGATTTTGTTTCCTCTTGAGGTTAGGTCTTTTTTTTATTTTGCATATTTATAAGTATTCTATTGATAATGTGGCTCAATAGCCTTGTTCCTTTGCCAAGTCACTTAGCCAGCCTTACCAGATTTGCCCAAGTGGTTGACGTATAGAATCTTCTTGACCCAACTACAACATAATTGACTGAACAACCATTTAGGTCCCTGGTTCATATGACGCGCTTGTCAACTACTTTTGCCACGTCAACCTCCAAATTGACTCACAAACGCCATCGAGAAAACTAAAAAAATTCTGATAAGTGTCCTTTCCTTTTCTTTTTACATTTTGACATTCTTTGATATAAAATCGGTTGACCCTATTCTTAAATGACTAACCATGTATTTTGCTGGCCAAGAAAAAGAAGAAGAAGAAGAAGGATAAGGGGAAAGCTAAGGAACCTCTTGTTAAGCAGAAGGGCTAGATCTAAGAGGGGGTAAATCAATAAAAATTTCCAAGAACCCCACACTATTTTCAAAGACATAAAACCACATATTTCAAAACTTTTTGAATCAATTCGATTTGGTAATACAGATGTAGTAGAAATGATGTAATTAATTTGTTTTAATATGCAAACATGAACAAGATCATCATGATAGTTATATGCACATCATAGATTCAGTTAAAACAGAGTATAGAGAAAAGGATAGAGAAAAAAGAAAACGGTATAATGGTTCGATCACCACCACTATGATCTACATCCAGTTTTCCAATAAATCCGGTTGAGATATCACTATAACAACAATCTGTTTTTAAAAACACTCAATTACATGCACATACAATACACAAAAGAAAGTGCCCAAGGTTCTTGAAACCCACAAGAAGCCTTGTCCAATTCTTGTAAAACCAGCTACAAGAATTCCTTTAAGAAACCCTCTCAAAGAAGCACTATAGCAAAAAGAACACAAAAAAAGAAGGATATCACCTAAATTGTGATGAATATGAAAAAGTAAAGCCCACTTAATAATCCTTCATATGATGACTCCAAGATACTTTGAGAGATCCATGAGAATTCAATCAATTTGATGAAAAGATATTCAAAAGTTGTTTAGAAAAGTGTTTTCATAGGTCATAAAACTCTCAAGAAAGTGTATACTCAATTTTACAATGAGGAATCACACTTAGAAAGGATTAGAAGTTCATTATTTATAGTTAGAAACTGTAATAATTGATTATTGTACAAGGATAATTGATTATTTTGTTCCTAAGATTGCCTGGGTTTGAAATATAAATAAAATAATAGATATGACCAAGGATAATTGATTATTTGCGAGCCCTTATTTTTGTCATTCTGCAATAATCGATTATAAATTTGTGATAATCGATTATTTTGATCTTGAGAACCATTGGGTTTCAATTCAATTAATATAATCGATTATTGGCTTTTGTTAATTGATTATTGGCAAGACTTTGCATTTTGCTCACTAATAATAATCGATTATATACTAATGATAATTGATTATTGTTGTAAGTGCAAGTTTTCTTAATTAAGGGATAGAGTAAGATAATCGATTATGGCTTTAAAATAATTAGTTATTGTTATCAGAGAAACTATTTCTATAAGTTTTTAGCCACTTCTAAGCACCCTAATATGTTTTCTAAGTTTTCTTATATCTAGCCATTTTTAGTCTATAATGAAAATATATGTTAACTCATGGATCAACTCAATTATCCTGTTATCATCATATTTGGATTTAGCTACCCATGGAACACTCTCTCACACACACATCAAAACATAAAGCAACGACTAGGCAACAATTTACAATTTTCACTCAAGTGAGGCACATCAAAACATCCATTGTATTTTAGCCTAGTAGGTGTATGCATGCTTCCCATCCTCAAGTTGCCTCAACCTTCTCCCCCTTTTTGATGATGACAAACTTGATGATGAGCTTTGCTTTTGGCACAATGTGTATGATGGGCAATCTTGACAAAGTCCTGTCACAAAACATCGTACCTCTCCCCCTTTGGGCATCATCAAAAGTATAATTCATAATGAAGGTATGTAAAACAAGGACATTAGTCAAAAAGAAAAAGAGTGTGAACCACAACATATTCATTCCATTCATCAAGGAGTTAGATTGAATACACTATGAGTCATGACAACATTAAGACAAAGATAGACCACATCAAAATAGTGAACAGGCAACATCAAAACACAAAGACAGCAAAACATAACAATTCAACAACAAAGAAATCCTAAGCAGAAGGGTCCAGTTCATTCAACCTAGTTTCTATCCTTTCAAGCCTATCAAGTATAGTGTCCATAGCGTCCTTGTGTTCCTCACCCTTAGCCTATTGCATGTCCAGTAAAGCATCTAATTTCATTACCAAAGTCCTTTTAAAAGGGGATAGAGGCTTCCCATCTCTTGCATCAACAACATTAACAGGAACCTCATTAGGATCACCAGCTCTTGGTACAGGTGCATCAAGGTGAGCAATAGGGCTACCCTCCTTGATGAACCAATGATTCCCACGCTTGACCATGCCTATTTTGTTAAGGGCAAGGTATTGATATCGTTGGATCCATGAAGGAGCTAAAATTTTTCACCAAAAACTTCAATGCGGTAGTGCTCAATGACTCGTGAGACAAACAAGACATAATGAAACTAAAAACAGGACGACAACAGGCTTTCAACATCATGTTAATGACAATCGCACCCCAATCTAATTGATTGCGATTTTTAATAGCGTATATCATCACCAGATCATTCACTATGAATTGGGCATGGTTGCTCCCCCTAGGCATAAGCACCTAAGCAATAATGTATGCTAGCAACCATTCATCGCATCTCATTCCACTATGTTTGTAGATGTCAAAATGAGCATCCTCAGGGTTTCGAAGGCACGACCTATACATTTCCTTTTCATCGAATCCTACCATAGTTTGAGTCGCAGTTCCAATAAGTATCATACCATTGAGAGTGGAAAAGTTAGCAACTATAGTCCAAATGACATTATATAGGACAATCTTCTTGCCTTTGACACGTGATTGAATCACACCCTCCTTGATTGGGCACACATGTAGAACACTCAAATTAAGTCAGGGTAGATTTTCCTATCAAGTTCCAGGAATTTCTTCAAACCCTGGGACATAAGTAGTGGAGGGAAAGTGAAATTTTGTTGAGTGAACCACACACAGGAGGAGATTTTGGGAGGAATGATCTACCGATAAGCATAGAATTGTCGATGAACCATAACTCCACCAGCAATTTGGGGCTAGCTTTCTTTTTCTTTGGATCCTTTGGAAGATTGACCAGGGCCCTTTATTGGTCTCTTGCTAGGGTTGGAGGAAGACATGATGAATGTAGATTTTGGGCAGAAGGAATTTCAAGAAAAATTTTAGGTTTGAGAGAAATGGTGAGAAGTAGGAGGAAGAATAAGTTTTATAAAGGAGAAATGGTTTTAATGAGAAAGGTTTTCGAAGGGGTGTTGTGGTTAGAGGTTAGAGGCACGTGAAATGGAGAGTCACACCCTAGATTTGAAAAGGCGCACCTAATAATCCATTATACACTTTCAATAATCGATTATTAGATGCAGATAAATGCATCAATAAATGTTTGATACAAATAATTGATTATGATTATTAATAATCGATTATTAAAGCAAACATGTATACTACACAAAACACAATAATCAATTATTGGTAACAATAATTAATTATCTGTGCAACCATGTAACCAAACGAATCAAAATAATCGATTATTTGCGAATGTCACACATTCTAGACAACCCATACCAATGAAATAATCGATTATCATTTTGAAATAATTGATAATTGCCACACAACAACCACAAATAACACATCAAACATTTCAATTTAGATAAATACATAACATCTATTCATAATCATTCAAAGATTTTATCATACTAATGAAAGGTTATAATCAAAATACCAATCATCAAACATATCATAACTTAAAAAGACTTATGCAAGAGTTTATGTGATATGTGACTCATTTAAAATGCCTTACTCATTTCTTATGTAATGGAATCTATCCTTTGCCAATGGTTTTGTGAAGAAATAAGCTAATTGGCAATTTGTTTCAACAAATTCTATAGCACAATCATCTTTTTATACATGGTCTCTAAGAAAGCAGTGTCTAATTTCTATATGCTTAGTTCTAGAATGCATGACAAGGTTCTTAGTCAAATTTATGGCACCAATGTTGTCACATCTAAGAAGAATATGGTCTAGGTGCAGACTATAATCTAAGAGTTGTTGTTTCATCTAAAGGATTTGTGCACAACAACTCCCAACTACAATATATTTAGCCTCAACTTTGGACAATACAACACAAGCTTTCTTCTTACTATACCATGAAATAAGAGCACACCTTAAGAAATGGCAAGTGCCACTAGTACTCTTACATTCTAGCTTACACCTGGCAAAGTCAGAATCGAATTAGCCAACTATGCTTAAAGTGGCACCCTTAGGAAACCATAAGCCAACATTGCATGTTCCCTTAAGATATTTAAAAATTCTTGTTATGGCAGCAAGGTGTGATTCTTTAGGAGTAGCTTGGTATCTAGCACAAACACATACACTATGCATAATGCCAGGACGAATAGCAATTAGATAAAGCAAGGATCCGATCATACCTCTATACTTGGATTCATTAACCTTTTTACCTCCTTCATCCATGTCCAAGTAGCATGAGGTTGCCATGGGAGTGGTTGACTCCTTTGAGCTTTTCATACTAAATTTCTTGAGCAGTTCATAGCAATATTTTGTTTGACTTATAGAGGTTCATTTTCTAGCTGCTTGACTTGAAGTCTGATGAGGAAAAACCATAAGTGCATGGTTATCGTCAAGTAATAATATCGAATCCACAGGGACCGCATGTTAAGCTTAATAATTATCGCGATTCAATTATAATTAAATAAAAGGGAATAATTTAAATGAATGTCGATTCAATTAAGAGAAACCACGAGTAAATTCAGAAACAAACAAATAATTTGAAATTGGGGAAATTTGATAATTGAAAGTTTCAGGGTTGGGGTTAACACTATGACACTTAATAAATTAATTTCATTATCATTGTACTTCTATCAGTTCTCATTGAGGGTGAACTAACCAATGGTACCCTCCATTCCCTTTCAAGATACGGAGATGTATCTAATCAAATTACCCACTTACTTTCGTGATGGTTGTGTTTAATTAAACCCATTATGCTTTTCGTTAATTCAATTAAATCCCCGAAGGTTTCACCTACTTTCGTGGTTTAGACCTAAGTCCCTTCCCTATGGTTTTAGTGTTTGGGTTCTCCTTTCAGTACTTTCCTAAACCCCTAAAATTATGTAAAACGTAGTCTAATTGTTTCGCATAGAGATAAATAATAGAGAAGGAATCAAGAAGAGAACAAGATTCACACAATGAGTACAGAAATCAATTTATTAAGAAGTTCATAGGGCTACACCCAATCTTAGAATAAAAAAGAACTACTCACAAATACCCATAAAGGCAAAATAAAAATCAGAAAAGAAGAACATCAAACCGAAAAAGAATAGGAGAAAATGATCCTTCGCTTTCACCTTTCTATTCCAAGCTCTATTCAAAAAGTGTTTATCCCTCTTTTTAAAACCTATATAAACAAATGGACTTAATAGGGTTCAGGCCCATATTATATGTGAAAAACGCGAAAAAAAGGAAAATGCTATTAGATTGAGTTCATAGGAGTGATCAGGAGTTTACGGGAGTGAACTCATTTGCCCTTAGCGTAAAAATCATGAACCAGATAGGGTGAGCAAGAACTCACAGGGGTGAACTCCTCTAAACCACCATGGGGTGCTTGCAATTTGTCTGTTGGGTCTCCAAACCTGCTGGCTTAAGTCCTACTGCCTCCAAATGCTTCCAATCTTTACCTTTAGTCCCTCTAAGTCCATGGTACCTACTCCTACAACAAGAAAATACCAAATGCATAACAAGTTCTAAAAAGAAAGGAAAAGCAATGAAAATATGCCACAATTAAGTCCTAAATACAAATATATATAATGTATCCTAAGTGAGATGCTATGCATAAATGATGTAAAATGCAAAGCATCAAAGTCCTGGCAAGTTAGTTAGCTCTCCCATCATGGACATCTCAAACTCTCCCTGCATAGACTTAGCAAACTCCTAACACAAAGAACCATTAGTAGCACAAAAAATAATACCATCTACATATATTTGTACTAATAGGATATCATGTTTAGTTCTTTTTATAAATAAGGTGTTATCAACTTTGCCCCTTTCAAAATTTGGATCAATTAGAAATTTACTTAACCTTTCATACTAAGATCTAGGGGCTTGTTTAAGTCCATACAATACAAAGCCATTTTCAATTTGTAAACATGGTCAAGAAATTTAAAATCCACAAAGCCTAAGGGTTGAGCTACATAAACTTCTTCCTTAATGAAACTGTTTTAGGAAGGCGCTTTTGACATCCATTTGGTAGAGCTTAAAGTCTATGATGCAAGCATAGGCTAAAAGAAGTCTAACGGCCTTAAGCCTTGCACAACTAAATAGGCTTTATTTCAAACAATAATTCCAAATTCATCCATTTTTCCTAAAAACCCATTTGGTGCCAATTACTTGATGAGCATTAGTATTTGGCTCAAGTTCCCAAACATCATTTCTTTTGAATTAATTCAACTCTTTTTGTATTGATAACAACCAATATTCATCATGTAATACATCGTCAATAAACTTTGGTTCTACTTGGGACATAAAAGCCATGGAAGTGCAAAAATGATTGTAAGATTGTCTAATTGTTACCTTTTAGAGATATCACCAATAATGTTATCAAGTGAATGATCTCCAGTGGTCCTCCACTCCTTAGGTAACTTTTTAGCAGCTTCATGGCTTGTGTCAACATTTACCTCCTCCTTGTCTTTAAGTGATGGTCCTTAGTTAGTGTATCTCTCTTCAAGCAAGTCAATAACATTGTCATTCACAACCTTTCCCGCTTATTAGGGGTTAGATCTATCAAATACAATATGAACTAATTCTTCAACCAACAAGGTTCTTTTATTGTAAACTTTATATGTCTTACTATGCATGGAGTATCCTAAAAAGATAGCCTCATTTGCCTTGGGATCAAACTTGCCAAGTTGTTCTTCCTATTGTTCAAAACAAAACATTTACATCCAAATACCCTAAGGTGTGATATGTTGGGCTTCCTTCCTTTGTATAATTCATGAGGTGTTTTCTTTAAAATAGGTCTAATTAATTTCTATTAAGTACATAACAAGCAGTATTAATTGCATCAGCCCAAAAATATTTAGGTAGGTTTTGTCTAGCTTGACAGTCTCTATAATAGGCTGCACTTAGGGTGAGTAGAAGGCAGCCTCTACTAATGAAACATTGCCATAAATGGGCTCTAATTGGCTAGCACAAATTCAATCTTATTCTCTACCTAAAAGATGAGAACCTAATGCGAAGTGGAAGGCACACACAGGTCAGGATGAAGTCAATCTTTCCTCAAAAGCATTGAGTAAGACGGCTTTACTTCTAGCACGAAGAATGCTGATGTGCTTGTCTTGGGCCCTACAACAACCTTGGCTATCAGTATTCCCATAGTCGCGGTAGGATCCCTAGTGGAGGCAGTCATCTTCATGTTTGTCTTTAAGAGATCGCTTTTGGATTTACCCAGCTTCTTTACTATCAAATAGGGCATCACATTAAGAAATGCCTCATTATCCATAAACATGTGACTGAAAGGCCTACCATTGATGGGGCCTTCACATTAAAAGGCTTGCTCGCCATGTTATTCATGGGCTTGTACAGCTTGGCCACCCCTGCTTCAGAGATAGATTCGTCGGCTAAGCTAGTTTATTCCTTTTCCCCGACTAGCATATCACCATCTAAAGTCAACATCTACTTCTCCTAGCTAGTGAACTCAACTGGTAGATCCCTAATGGTTCCTACTAGGATTAGGGCATCGTCGAATAATAGGCCATCGAGCTCGAACTCCTCCAACTCCAAAAGGGAAATGAGCTCACTCTCTTCAGATGAATAGTTCTTATAATAGCAAGATGTTCTTGGCTAGTCGTCGACTGTTGTGGGCGATCACACCTTTTCCTTCTTAACTTTGCAGTTGTTTGTGAGCATGTTAAACATCCCTTGTAGCTTTTGCAATTCCCTCTTTCTTTGTAACTGCCTCTTCTACATTCGTGTTAAGGGCTTAGTCTCCATCGAATGATCTTTGGCATACTATTGAGAAACCATTGCCCTTTTCTCTACTTTGGCTTTTGGCTTTTTGGTTCTGGTCTCCTTCAAACTATCTTGCTCCACCAATGTGATTCTAAGAGTGGACACTCCCCCTTATACATTCACCTTAGCTATCCGCCTCTTTGTAGGGCATGAGAAGAATTCAAGATGCGATGACTGATTCTGTTGTTTCTCTTTTGGCTAAGGATATTGCAACCATCTAAAGACCGACTTCTTTTGGGGTGTCTTCTCTTCATCTTGCCCAAGTTTAGCCTCTTGCACACCTTTCTTTGGCCTTTACTAGTAGTTGGCTTGCCTACCAGCATAGGACAGCCTCTGTTTTCGCCTGTTCATTGTGACAAACACCATATACAAGTAAGCCGCTAGAAATGGGTTGATATCTATCTTTATCTCCCCTCCTTTTTCAGATAAATTGAATCATCCCTCTTCAAGGCTCTTGGGATAGTGTTTCTGAAAACCAAACAATTTGCAATAGAATGACTGTAAGCATTATGCCACTTACAGTACCTTTTATTTTTGAGCTCCTTTACTAGTTGGATCTCCTAGCTTTTGGGGAGCTTTATTTACTGATCCTTGACCAAGTAGTCAAATATCTGGTCAACTCTATAAATGTTGAAGAGATAAGGCTCTTTAGCTTTTTTCCTTCCTTTTTGACAGCCTTAAAGCTAGGTAGGAATATGGCTTGCCTTTTAAGAGCTCGACTACCATTTGATCAACTATCAAATCTTCTTTGAATGATCCCTCTTGGTCCTCGGCTATCATAGACACAGCCTAGGGATTCCTAACGCCTCTCTACGCTTGTCGTTGTTCCCACTCTCTAATGGATTGCTCCACCTTAATCTCTTTAGGCACTAGCTCGGCCAAGTCTACACAATCTTATGTAATCAATTGTTCCTTCAACCATGGATGCATATTGCCCACAGCTATGTTGGTATATTCGACCTCTAGGAATTGCACATTACATTTGCTCATCATGCAAATACTGCGCTTCGATGAGTTTCTGGCTACACGAGGTCACCGAAATTGAAGAGACGCTTGGTGTGAGGGGTTTGGGTATAAGGGTGATAAACTGTAAGCGAGAATGAAGAATTTGACAAATTCCACCTATTTTAGTGGAATTTTAAATCCTTCCTTTTAACAAAGGATTAAAAATTGAAGAATTCTAAAAATCTTGAAATTAATTATCCAAAGGATTAAAAAAATACATAAAGGAGTGTGCATTTAGCAAATAGGGGAGGTGCATTTATCAATTGGCTTTTAATAAAAAGGTATGGCTTTTTAGACTTCATGTGGACTAGGCCACAAATTCCAACCGGCAAGTAGTCTATTTCCATCCTTATGGAGAATTCTATTCATTCTTGGAATTTGATAATTTAAAATGAATAAAAATTTATTCTTATATTATAAATCTTAATCTCCATCCTTGAATGAAAATGGTTTTAGGAGCTATTCTTGAATGAGAGTATTTTTAAGAATTATTCTTGGGTAAGCATTTTTAGGAGTTATTCTCACTCTCATGAAGTCACATGTCTTATCCTAATCCTATATAATGAACATTTAGTTTTATTTTTTATTTGTTATTTATTTTAAATATATTTTTTAATTTTAATTTCAAATTTAATTTAATTGACCAACTAGCCCAAAAATTTAATTTTAAAACACTCTCCTTTTATCTCCATATTTGTATACTTAATTTTCTTAACTATTTATCTCTTTCAATCTACCATTTTTATCTTTATTTCTATATTAAATTTTAATAATTAAAAATAACCTTGTATCACAATATAAATTGTTTATCGTAAATCTAAAATATAATTTATATGTTCAAAATATTTATTTATTATGAATATTAATTATAATATAATTTATATATTTAAAAATATTTATTTATTATAAATTTTAATCATATAAAAATAAATATTTATCTTGGATATTATACAAACTAAGATACTAGTTTCTAATAATAATGATAACAAATAATCTCAAAAAATAATAATATAATTTTAATTTAAAATCATAAATTAAATTCTAGAAATATTTTACATTTGTAAGTTATAAAAAGAGAATGAGCAAGGCGTAGGGAATTTACGGGAAGGGATACTTTTCATGTGAAAAAAATAATTGAGATGGTTAAGTGTGGTGATCTCGATCACCATTGGCATTTATTCTTATATAATATGTATCTATCTACTTATACACGCTTAAATTGATTAACCAACAATTAATTTTAATAATTAAAACATTTTATCTTAATGGTAGTATTCAATGTTGTAAACTTTAAAAAATAATTAATTACACTAATCTAAATTGTTTAGCTTATTGTCACTTTTGGCACATTAACAAAAGGACTTAAATAACTTTTTCATCCCTATAAAATAGGAGGTTTTGCTTTTAGTATTTTTTTATTTTTATTTTCATCTCTATGATATTTTTTTTGTTTTATTTTGGTTCCTGTCGTCAGGTTTGTAACATCCCAAGTTTAACCCTAGGAAGAAAACCCTGGCCAAGTACCTTGTGCCCTACTTAGGGACGAAAAATTGTCTATTGCTAGAGCTTGTATCATTACAAGCTCATATCGGTACATACATATGCATGTTTTGATTTAAGTATTACTACAGGCATGATTAATTATGTTTTCAAGGATTATAAAATGAGTTTTTGAAGTATTATAGTTGCTTTTCTTGTAACATGCTTGGTTCTAAATTATCTAATCAAATTCCCATTATTATGTTTAATTATAAAGGCTTTTCTCTTAAAATTCTTATGCCTTTATTAAATTAAGGTTATTATATGTATAGAACAATGGTTCTTGTTTTAAGAAAAACATTTTATGATAGCTTTTAAGCTGTTAAAGTTTCATATTTGCTCAATTAATGCTATGTCTCTTGTGACTCAAGAATAATATACCAATTTATAGATACATTCATTATATTAGTTTATATTGAATAAGTTCAGCTTTCAAAGTTAGAACTATCTTTATATGAGCATTTTATAAAGTTACAAATATTGTTGTGACAAGCTATAGTTACTATAGCAACTATTTTATGATAATTATTTGAGTATTAAACTAAGGTACTTACCTTGGAAGTATTTCTCTAAATAAAAGTATGTTGCTTAACTTTATTATTTTCTATAACAACTTATTTTATGTAATGGAGCGATAAAGCTTAAGTCAAGTGCATCTTTCTAAAGCTTAAAAAGGATAACGTATAAGCTTATAGCTATACTTCTTCATATTAGGTTTTATTGATTAGATTTATTTTCTAAAGTTGAGATAATTATATTTCAAGTGTTTCACAATTAAAAATGTGTTACTATAGATCATTATAGTAATTTATGTTCTATAATTAAGTGTTGAAATATATCAAATAAAGAGTTCCATTAAAATAAAGTTCCCTTTTAGATGAGTATTTTATTACTAACTAAAGTCTTTTAAAACAAAGTTGTTATAAAGATCTTTAATTGTCATATATGCACATCCATGTAGCATAGATGGATTAGCTCATAGTTACAGTTAGTGAAATAAACCACTAACTAGTAGTGAGAAGGAAGGAACACTTTAGAGCTCGTTTAGAACCTAAGTGGTCAAATCTAGAGGATGGGCATTTTTTTGAGTAATCTAAAAATCTTGAAATAGCTTTTATGAGATTATTGTTCAATCTCATTGATCCTTAAATTCAATATTTATTCTTAAAATCTCATTTTATAAATTCAAAATCATTAATATTGGTACATCTTCGTTCTTATTTTTTGAAGTTGTTTTCTTTGTATCTTAAACTCAAGCCATACACATGCCTAAACATTCTACATTTTATTTCCTTCCATTGCTCCAATACACTATCAACTTATGTTTCCTTATATCACCAAGATGCCCCATCTTCACAAAACCCACTTCACGAAACCCACTCCCTTATAAACCCACAATTTTACTTCCTAAGCCCACATAAGCCATGAAATCACCTTCATCACCTCTATAAACCATGAAGCACCACCCCAACCACTCCATTTCTTTGTCTTCTCCAAGCCATCCACGTCTTGCTTTTTCCACTCATGACATCACCCCTTAAAACCTATAGTTTCTCTTCCTTTCATCCATTTCTTGTCACCCACCCAAGAGCACCACAGTTTTCTCTCATTCTTCTCCCACCTTGGCTTGCCAATACCACCATGACCTAGCTTCCAAAGCCTCAAGAGTTCGAGATGCTCCCACCCTACCACATGCATGTCTCGGGTTTATGCACTCAAGACCAAAGTTCAAGCTTTTGTTCAGTGTAACTTCCTTTATACAATCTCATGAGCAAGTTCTCAACTTTGATTGAGCTTATTCTTGATCGTCGTTCTAACCACCGATGAAGAAATGACATCGATCAAAAGTTCAAAGGTCACAAAAAGCAAGGAGTAGGAACAAAGTCCAAAGCACTCTTGGAGATCCCTTACAAGTTCAAGGTTAGAGGGAGTGAAGGGTACTATATGAGTTAGCACGAGGAGAGAGTTAGCAGTTCTCCACTCCTAACATCTTTCGGGATTTTGTGCTAATGAGTCATCGTATGACTCGTAACTTAGTATAATTAGGAGTTTGATCAATGCCTTGAGTTGTAGAACTTGTGTTTATGTGTATGAATATCTATGTTTAGTGCTATTGAGAGATAATGTTGATCTCTCATTAATTGACAAACCCCAGCTCAGAGCAATTAGCGTAATTACTTAGAGAGTACTTTTTTGGCCTCGTTATGTCTTCTACACATGTGGTTTATGAATATCAATGCTATATGTGCCTAAATTCTCCATTTCCAAATTTGATTTGGTATGTTTTTGATTATTTAAATGCTTTTGATTAAGTGTTGGCAAATTTGATGCCTTGAATATAAGTATTTGTGCTTTCTTCATGAAATTGTTTACAAAGCTTTTAAAGGAGTAGAATTTAGTCCTTAATGCCTTGCTCTTGATCTGTTCTAAGTGAAAATTAATAGTGTTCTTGAATTGCTAGAATTATACATATGAAATTGATATGTCTTGTTTGGGTACACTTGGACTGCTTACTAAAATTTTGCGTTATAAATAAGCTGTTTTCAAAATTTCTATGCAAGTAGCACACTGTGAATTTGATCCTATCTCTATACCACTTTAAAGTCCCATGTCTTAGCTATCAAATCCAATTGACCTCACTTGAATGTCCATTTCCTACAATTATACCAATATTTTCTTTAAAACACGTTATAAATGACCTTTGATTGGACTAGTTGTATGACAATGATTTTTATGAGTGGTTTAAGGGAGTTTAAGTACAAATCTAAGCTTGAGGGACCTCACCCCTATTTTGACATGTTTGTGCAACACCCAGAACCAACTTACTTAAGTCCCAAATGCTGCCCATTCATAAGTCATGTTAGATTGTTTGAGTATGGTATATATGTGTTGCTGATTGTGCTACCTTGTTTTGCCTTGTAGTGCAAAATGTATTGTGATTGCTACAGATCTTATTTTCAAATTTCCTTTGGTGGAATTGTAGATATATGTCTTCTTTGTAATGTAATTGATCCTATCTCATTTCAAATTTTCTATGAATTATGATGATTTTTTCTAGTATGACCTGTCTTGTTGAGCTTTGAATCTGTATTGTTACTAGAATTGCTCTATTCTATACTGTCTTGTGCATTGTTATGCTTGACCTGTATTTTTATATGAAAGTATACATTTTAAGAATTCTAGAAGAGTTGGGATCACTCCAATTGCACGAGTAGTGGATTAATTGTGGATTTTTAAAAATGAGCATGGAGATGGACCTTTTTCTAAAAATTTGTTTTAGCCATGTAAGATGGTATTGGATCTAAAGCACCATGGTGGTTGCAAAAATCTAGGAAAAATCTCATTATTTCCTTAAGACCTTGAAAAGGTCTCTATAAAGTCTTGGCCCTAAGTACTGAGTTTTTTTGTTTATAGGATTTTTCTCACACAACCTAATTTGATTTGATGATTTTAAATGTTTTCACCTTGAAAAGTGGTTTTCATGAGTGTTTGGCTTCTAGACATCATTGAACCAAGTCTCTAAGATGTCATAGATATGTCGATATAGACAAATGTATATAGGTTTTATGTACTTGCTTTTAAGTAGATTTTTAATAAGTATTAACTTATCCTTCTAAAGGAGACTTTATGGCTTTCTTTCTTTTAGACACTTAAACTACTTTCTATAAAATGCTACATCTTAGTATTCCTATCCTTATTTTTATTAAACTTAGTTTTAAGAACTTTATAAGTTTTCTATCAAATTTCCTAAGGGTGAGAAATCCTTTCTAAAGAATAAGGGGCAAGAATTTTTTATAAGTCCATCCCATCCATCTCATCTTTGTAATTATCCAAGATAAAAGTTATTGAAGCTACTCATGCATCATGACATTAGGGTTAACAGTTGGCTCCATTGTGGGCTACAAGAATAGCTGGCTCCAATGTGGGCTACAAGAATCACTAGCTCCTTGTGAGCTTCAAGATTTGTTGGCTCTTGTGAGCTACAGGATGTGTTGACTCCTTTAAAAGTTTTAGGATGATTAACTCCTTTGTGTGTTACAAGCATTGCTAACTCCTTGTGAGTTTCAAGGATAGTTGACTCTTTATAGGCTACAGAGTTTGTTGACTCCTAGTGAGTTATAGGATTAGCTAACTCCTAGTGAGTTACAGGGCTATGATGATTTTATAATTCATGGTATAATATTCATGGTGCCAATACTTTCTAACTATGGGTACCCATGCATGTTTACTCATCAATATACAAAAGAGTAAAGAACTAATTGAGTTAAGTCCCATGCACAACATACATATAGGAAATTAACCCACATCTATACGTGTTATAAATACTTTATATGATGCTATGTGATGCTATGATTATTTGTTTCTCATGTGTATGTATCTGAATCTGTGACTTAGTAGGTTTGGATGGTCTTCTATATGCATATCTTTACTTATATATATTTTTTACTTATATGTGTGTGTATGTGTGTGTTTATCTCTCCTGCCTTCTCTCATATTTTACCACAACCTCACTCCTTCTTTCTTTATTTGTATCTTGCTTATAACTGTCATAAGCAACTGATGGAGGAGACAAGCAGTGGGAGGCCCAATCTGGAGAGCCCGAAAGATGTTAAATTTGACCTTTAGAGGCTCACCCTTTTGGCATTTTTCTTAGGCTAGGCATGCTTTGTTTTTATGCTTTGTATATTTTCTTATTGTTACTGCTTATATGTGGGAGGCTTTGCCAAAGTAGGCCCTTTTTGTTTCTTTTGGTTATGTATACATATACTTATGTCATCATGGCCAAGGGAAGCCATGTTCTTTGAAAACTTATACTCTTTCCTATAGCACTAATAATTTAAATTCTTAAATTATGAAGAACATACAATTTACCCTTCCATCCTCTTTTTAGATTCTTTTTACTATTCCACATATTATTATAACTGTCTATTAGGTGCCAAGGAGTTTCAAGTTGTTCATTTTAGATTATGACCCTTTATGATTTCATTATAATTGTATTATTGTGTTTATACAACTGCTATTAGGTACTTACTGATTTCGAGGCCAAGCCTCTAACTTTTATGTTGTGTGCATTGCAAAATAGACCCTTAGATTCTGATTTCCGTCAAGACCAGTTTGCAAAATGCAATTTAAGACTTCTTATTTCAAAAATTATTTCATTTCTTTTAATAAACTCAAAAAAAATAAAATTTTAAGCCAACATCTCTTTAATTTTCCTTCTTCAACAACAAGTGGCGTCACAAGGTTTGCTCATATCTAATGAAGGGATCAAAAGAGAAAAAGTAGAAATTATAGGGAAATAATTAAAAGGACCAAAATGAAAACAACCAAAATTAAGAGAATCAAAATGAAAAAAATCTTATATTATAGGGACTAAACAATTATTTAAACCAAATTTATAAAAATTGAACCTTCAAACACTACAAATACACTAATGGGGAACAAAAAAATTAAACCTACAATGAATGCACTAGTGACTAGGCAAACAAAATTATAAATTAGACTAACACCTCTTAATTGTTTGCAAAATATTATACTGACACTCCTTATACATTACATTGACACCCTTTTATACAATACACTGACACCTAGTGTTACCTAAGAAAACATTACATTATGTGCTCCTATAAGGGGCATTGCTGTAAATGTTAAAAAAGAAGGGTGGTCATGTGCAACGTCGAGAAACTTTAAGGGGTGCAATGTGCTATTGTAATTTGTTCATATATAATAATAACATCGTGCATCTTTCTTTCGTTTCCTTTGTTATTCCACACTCGTATGCTACCATTTATTTTGATACCTTGGTCTTGTTTTATATTTTTCTATGGTTGCTTTATAATTTGAAAGTGATTCCATCATTGAATGACTTCTACGAAATTGTATATTTAAGGTTTAATTTCAATCATTTTTTTTTGCTGGTCACTAATGCATTCATTGTAGGTTTAATTTTTCTGCTCTGTATCAATGCATTTGTAGTGTTTGAAGGTTTAATTTTTAGAAATTTGATTTAAATAACTGTTTAGTTCCTATAATATAAGATTGTTTTTATTTTGATCATCTTAATTTTTGGTCCCTATAATTTTTTCATTTTCTTTTTTGGTCTCTCTGTTAGATTTGATGGACAAACCTAACGACAAAGACCAAAATAAAACAAAAAAATATTATAGGGACAAAAGTAAAAAAAATAAAGGACTAAAAACAAAAATATCCTAGTTTATAGAGATGAAAAAGTTATTTAAGCCTAACAAAAATTACTCTACTCTAATAACTTTTTGTTCATGTACGTATATTTTGGTTAAAAGTTTTATACTGATCCGTTATATACTTTAGTCGTTAAATTTATATTTCGTGGGGCAAGTTAGCACAATATGTTTGAGCGAATCACGTCAATAATTTGGCTGTGGTTAGAATCATGCCAAGCAATCATGTTAGTAAATTATTGAATATTCATAGAATTAAATATTTATTCTATGTAAATATGACGTTTTTTAAGATTAGTTTTTATTAAATTTTTATTTATTCTCATCTTTTAAAAATTATAAAAAATTGTACATTTAGTCTCAAATATGAAGGATAAAAAATACATTATTTTGATTAAATATAAACACTAAAAAGTAAATAAATTTTGAATAAGAGTTAAAATTATAAAATTACATATTTTTCAAAAATTAAAAACATATTTAAATTTTATTTATAGCTATCTTCATAAATGTTCATTCTAGGGATGGGTGTCTTGAATCCTTTTCATAAATTTTGTTAGAAAACTTTTATTGCATGGAATTACAATGGCGTGACGCTCTATTATTTAGAATAGAGAAAATAGACTATACACTGAGAGTGTAAAGTAGGTTTACACTGTTATTCAATCACAAATTACTATTTATGGTATGTTTGGTGACTTTTACAACAATTATCTTAAAAGTCATACCGACAATGATTTTTCATTGGTTGACAATGTAAAATTTTTTACACTGATATTGTATAACCATTAAACTCTTTAGAATAAAAGTTTAATGGATATGCATTGTTAGTATAAAAGTTTTTATACTATTAATCAATTAAAAATTAGTTTTTGTGTAACTTTTAGGGTGATTATTATCAAAGTTAACAAATTTACCATACTTTTATGGTAATTTATAATTGAATGATAGTGTAAAAAAAATTTACACCGATAGTGTACATACTTTTTTCTCTTAAAATAATTCTAAATTTTCATACAACATTTTTTTTTAACTAATTCTCCTATATTCTTTATAGGATAAGTATGAATGTATTTTATATTTGAAGATCTTAAATATATTTACTTTTTTATAAAATAGTAGAAAAATTTGAAAAAAAAAATATCATTATTCTTCTATCTATCTTGAATAAACGTCTAAAAAAGGTTTAATTATACATTTTGTCCCTAAAGTTACACAATCTCGCAAATTTTGCCTCTATTTTTTTTTTCACCATTCTACCCCCTAATTTGCAAAAAGAAATGTTATTTGTACAATAACTCATACAACAAACTATAAAACTAAGTCAGAAAAAGAAAGAGACATATAAGATGTAATAAATGGTACAATGGAGAAAGACAGATGCAAAGAGTGTTGTGTAGAAGACCATGTATTGAAGAGAATGTGTGGCTCTGCTTTAGTTAATTTTATTTTGATGATTCCCTCTTGTTCTCACTTTGATTGTATTTTATTTGAGTTGTAGTCATTATCTTTTATTAACTTTGAGTGCCCCAAGTTCATTTCTTTTGGGTAGATGTGCTTTTTATTAATTAATCTTTGAGTGCGTGTGCTTTGGAATTTGGTTTCCCTCTTATTTGTGAAAAAAAAATTGAAAAACTATTTTTAACTTTGATATGAGCTATTTTAGAAAGGTTTTGAAATTACTAGGAAGTATTCAAATGCTTGGATGAGTATTAGAATACTTAAGAAATGTTATTTTTGTCTTTCAGGGAAAAGTAATCGAATACATAGGAAAGTATTCGAATACTCTCTACAAGAAAATCTTTATAGAGAACTGAAATTTGAATCATGCAAGAAGTATTTGAATACTTGATGAAATATTCAAACACTTTGAGCAAAAGTATTTGAATACATGATGAAGTATTCGAATACTCTAAGTGAAAGTATTTGAATACCTCACTAAGTATTTGAATACCCTGGCCCTATAACAGATATCAAAGGCCCGTTAATTCCATATAAAGCCTTATTTCATACATTTTTTATATACTAAAATCTTTAGAAAAAAAGGGGAAAACTCTACCAAATTGTCTACTTAATTGCTCTAATTGGTTTCTTCAATTATTTGAAAGTTTGCACATTAGGGTTGTGTGTGTGGTTGTTATTGTAGTGTTTTATGCAAGTGTTTAAAGACTTGAAGATGGATCAATTGGGTATTAATTTGTTGTTATTCTCGGTTATTTTGGTGCACTATTTTGGGGTTATTCACTGTTTGCATCGTATTGCATGTTAGGGAGACAAGCATTGCATTGTACCATCCATTAGAAACTTGGTTTTTGAGGTTGGATATATTCATTCATCATATATCAATTACCTCAACTCCTTGATCCTTGAAAATGGGTTGATCAAAATTGTTTTTAAAAGTGTTTTTGAAAATTAATTATTTTTCATTGGGGTTCACAAAAACCTGTTTGCAAAAATTCTTAAGTACTCAATTTACCCCTTCTTGAGTACAAGTAAACCTATTTTGTTTCTACATGTTGTATAAAATGTTGTGTGTTGTATGAATAACATGACTCTTTACAAAATAAATATATGCATTAAAGAATTTTGTGCATTACCGAGATGAAATTTCACTTGTGATTGAAGAACAGCACTAACAATACCTAAGGTATTGTATCTAAGTTTTCTCCTTTTAAAATTAACTAACGCAATACTCAAAAATCATTAAGTTCATATATTTATTTAGATCAAATTTGAAATAAAAGTGTTAATATTTTATTGAAAACTGAAAATATCAATTAATATGGATTTTTTTTTTAATGTTGAAATATCAATCAATATGAAATAGAGAGAATATTTTTTAAATAAGGTTCGAAAAATATTTGAGTAGCATTAAATAATATAGTAATTATACACTTTTTTTAATTTCGTTCCTGCACAAAATAAATTACATTTCTGTATATTTACATTTGAACCATACTATGGAAGTTAATGAGTTAAAAATAAAATCATTTAATGAGTTAAAAATAAAATCATTCTAACGTAATAAATACCATTTTTATAGTTTCAATGTGATAAATTGTTTCTTTTGTAACTTAAATTTTTATTTATATCTCTCAACTTCTGATTGGCCCTTTTTTTCTTCTTCTTAAAACTAAGTTAAAATAGAAGTTAGTATTTGTCAATAGTGGTGGGGAGTTGGATAATATGTATGAGATAATAAGTTTTAATCTTAGTGTGACTATAGTACACAAAAAAAATAAAGGTTGACACATCTGGTTAAGTTTTTTGTTCATACTAGTTTTGACTTAAATTTGATTTTTAGATTTCTTTTTTTCTATTAGTAGGTGATATGTACATTTTACTATAGATTTTCATTGAGATTGGTGGTCTTTCTTGGCCTTAGAGGGGGCATACTTTCCCCTAATATAAACTTTTTAAAAATTAAAGATTTATTTAAAACCAATTACCACACTTGATGGAAGATATTTATAAAAAGAATATTATGTAAAATTGATTTAATCAACATATATTTATTTTAATGATAATAAAAATACATAAAAATATTAAACTATATTAAATATTTAAAACTTTTAATTTTAAAAATGTCAAAAAAAAATTAATTAATAAAAATTAATTTAAATATATTAAAAATAATTTATCATATATAATATAAATTAAAGAAATTTAAGTATCTATTACAAAAGATAAAATGTTTAAAATCTTTTATTTTATTGTTCAACAATATTTGAAAAGGTAAGAAATAATTTATTTACATATAATTCAATAAAGTCAAATTATAATATTATACAAAATTATTAAATTATATTTAATACAGAATACAAATTGGGAAGTTAGTTAAAAATTAAAAAGAAAAGATATTTTAGGATGAGTTGAGATTCGAAGTGGGGAGTGTGTGCATAAGTTCCTTGTAAGATATTGAAAAGCTCCTTGTGCAAAATTAAAAGCTTTTTTTTTTTTTCAAGTTTTGTTCTATAAAAATAAGTTACTTATTTTTTTAAGAGCTTTTTATGAAAAGTATTGACTCAATTTTTTCTTTTAAAGAAAAAATAAACTCAAAAAAAGGGCCAAATACATTCTTGGCGTCTAGTATAGAAAATTCAATAAAAAAATTAAATATATGTCTTAATTATAATAGTACTATTAAAAAATAAATTTAATTAAACTGCACTTGTAGTATTAAATTATTTTTACATTATCATTTAATTACTAAATTGTCATATGTGACAAGTTTGTTGACTTTTATAGTAACTATTTCAAATACCATATTTAGAATGATTTCTAATTTGTTAAAAGTATAAATTTTTTTCCATTAACAGTATATAATTTCTTAAAAAATTATAAACTTGTTTAACATTTAGACAATTCATTTTGTAATGGTGCAAATGTCATGAAAAAAAAGAGGTTAGGTAGGCATAATTGATTCACTAACATTTTTTTATACAGGGATCAATTTGTAAAGTTTAGAGATTAAATTTTTAAAAACCCAGCATAACATTGTTATCAAATACTATTTTTCAAACACCTTTTCAATTTACTTTTCTATTAGCGCCTCATATTTCGTTCTTATTTAATAGTTTCACAAAAATTAAAACAAACATAGGGCCATATTTAACATTAATAAAAAATACTAAAAAATTCCTCAAAACAAACAAAATAGGAAGTGTTAGTGAATGTGGAACCCACCCCCACAAACATGAGCCACCCAGGCCTAACCCGTTTCATTGTATGCGAGTGACAAAATTGTAATCTTTGTTTGGTAGAGAAAAAAAAATAGATAAAAAACAAATTAAGAGATAAAAAATAGATAAAAAATAATTTTAAATTTTAAATTATTTGGTAGCATAAAAATAAATGAAAATAAGAGAGAAATAAAAAACTGAATAAAAATAGATAAAAATAAAAATAAATAGTAAAAACTACCAAAAAATTTAAAAATTTATCATTTATTTCCATTCAACCAAACTATTTAAATTTTTAAAAATTAAAAATTTCTTTTCCAATCCTTCCCTTTACTCTTCACTTAACCACACAAAACAGTACTATGGTAGCACAAAACTTTTGTACTTTCTGTAGCCACACATAATATATATATATATATATATATATCACAAGACACCACACCCCGAAACTCAAAAAGTGAAGAAGGGGAGCACCCAGAGAAGTTCACGGCTTCACTTTCACATCAGCAACCCAAACCCAAAGCCTCAAGCTTCAATCCCTTTCCTTCTGCTTCGTTTTCCCCTCTCTGCATTTATTTTCTTTTGGACTTTTCCACTCATGCACCCTCCAATCCCCTCTATTTAACGCTCCCTATCATCTCTCGCATAATTCACACACTCATTGAACCCTCCTTCGTCTGATTCTCCTTCCAACATGGGTGGCATCAGCCTCGAAGAGATAAAAAACGAGAACGTCGATCTGGTACCTATGCTACTTCTTCCTCCTCTTTTTCTTATAAAACCTTTTATTATTATTATTATTTATGGAATTTCTCTATACCCTTTTCTTTCTCACCATTTCTATCTGTGATTTTCATTTTTCTCTTCCTTTCTCTGCCCCTTCCCGTTTTGTTCGATAAAAAGAAAATAAAAATTCCTTCTTTTTTTTCTGAAAAATTCACGAGCACTGAGTGATACTTTAATTTGCAGTCACGTACCCTTTTTGTTCCCCCTTCAAACTCGATACAAAAATAAAAATAAAAATTTTAGACACTTCACTTTTTTAAATATTTAATTTACACTTGTCATTTTTTTTTTATCTTTTTCTTTCTATCATATTTTATACTCTATCATATTTATATTTATTTTTCTTTTATCTTTTTCTCTACGTGTTAAATAGATTTTAAGGTGTTTAAAAATCGTTTTTGTAAAAAAAAATCTTTAAGACAGTGATTTTTATGAGCCGGATATTCTAAGAGTGTACCGCGGAAGCTTTAAATTCTCACGACACAAATTTTTTGGTGAAGATTCTCACTACACAATTATTAATTTTTTTTTTTGAATTTGACTCAATACGAATATTAACAATTAATATTATAACATATACATAATTTGTTAAGTATATTTAAATAATATTAATTGTTAATTTTTTTATTAATGATTAAGATTATTTCCCTTTAGAGCAATCAGAGACAACTTTGCGATGTTTATTTCTGAGAATTATTTTAATGAATATATGGAAGATATATGTTGAAATTTCTTAGGATATACGTATTTAAGTAACTAACATACGGTATTTTTTGTTTCTTTTGCTGAAACCTAACATACGGTAATTACTTCTACTAAACGTCATTTGATTATTTAATTAACGGCGTGACCTATTTCGCCGTGTCAACTGGAATCCCCCTTTTTTTTTTTTTTCTTTTCTTTTCTGGGTTGTTATCAATCATTGTCTTTTAACTTTTATTTTTGTTGTATGAAAATTTTTAAAAGTTATTAAGTGTTATTAGTTAGAATTTAATAACTATGTATTATCAATGTAAGAATTTTTATACTGTCGAACAATCAAAAATCATTGTTAGTATAACTTTTAAGCTATTTATTATATAAGTCAACAAACTTGTTATACATAATAATTTGTAATTGGATAACAGTATAAAATTATTTTTATCAATACATAACATATTTTTTCTATTAATTATTATTGGTTTACAATTAATTATCTGATTATTATTTGCTTACTTTTTTGTACCATAATAATGTAAAATAATAAAAATAAAAAAAGAAGGTTGGTGTGGTGAATTGTGATGATAATTTTGCTTTAAGAAGAAAAATAATGATTTCGTCAGCTTCCGAGAAATCCGCACCGTACGATGATTAGTGGCAGCAACTAACGACTATAAATAGTAGTTTCTTCACGCACGGCACGATTCTCTCTATTCTGGTACACACGCGCCTTTGTGCTGTGCTTCATGAAAACTTAATGGATTTTCTTCTTTTAAGGTTGTGCTATACGATTACGTATCACTTTTCAAGTGTGCAAAATGATTCGTCCCAAAATAAAATTCTGTAAAATGAAAAAAAATAAGGATATATATTCGACTTTAAATTAAAGTGAATTATATTAGATGCTTTAATTGGAATTAAGGGTGGAAACATTAGTGTCCTTTTTTGCTTTATACATTTTTTTAACTTTATCATTGGAGGAGTTCAATCCAAAATTTATGTACCGTCCGATTGTTGCAATAAGTGAATAAGACGTCTAAAACTGTAGCTTGTGTAATTATTTATATTGTTGAATTAAAATTAAAATGTTATATAAAATTGGATATCAGCTTCAGAATTTTGGAAGATTTTAATTTTTTGGTTAAAATGAATAGTTTTTTATTTTATTTTAAAATCTTGATCTGGATTCTGGTTCTTATAATTATTCATTTTTTTATGATATATAATTATTCATTTTTAGACATTGATTTTGATGATTTTAATTATTTGATGTTTATTTTTAACGTCCAGGTATCTATTCCTATTGTTTTTACTTGTTTGAGTTTTTTATATCTACTTATTTGAATTTTAATCTTTATAGTTTTTATTATTGATTTTTAATCTTCGTTAAGCATAAGTTCTTACACTTTCCAATTATTAAGTATGTATTGGTTTTCAAACGATCAAAACTTTAATAAATAAAATTATAAAAGGTAATATTAAAACTTTTGCCCATGTCTATGTTCTTATTGTTTCCACCGATCTATACGAACTAAAATTTAAATCGGATGCGAATATAGGATTAATGTTTATTTTATCTTTTCATATTGTTTTATTTTATTTTCAAGACTTCAAGGCGAATAGGGATCGTATACTCTTTGAGTGTGAAATTCTTAATTCATCTTGGATCTAGTCAGTACATGTTTTTCAATAGATTTTAAAATTTAACCGAATTAGAGTTCAATTTGTCATCTGGATTCTAAGTTATAGATATAAATTATTTTTAAACTCGCAAAAAGTCTTAATTATTTTACTCATTGGAATTTATATTTCATTTTTTTTTCTTTTTGGTTGGATAATTTTGCAATTAAAATTAATCCATACATTATACCTAGAATTTTAATCAAATGCGTATTAAAAAAATAATGGTAAAAATTTTGGATTAAATTTTATATTAATTTATATTCTTATTTTTTAAAATTTAATTTTAAGGAAAATTAAAATAATTTATGAGTAATGTTACACAATTAAAGTTGGGTATACAAAAATAAAATTATGTCCTGGTTTAGGCAATATTTTTTTTAGAACTATATTTAATTTTATTTTTTAACAATAAAATTCCATGTAATGGCTTTTGAAAATTTTAGCATAAATTGAGTTTTGTTTAAACAGAAAAAGAAACTTAATTGAAAATTTTAAACGTTATAATTAAAGTAGTTAATGAATAGTAGGGTGAATAAATTCTATAAATAAGGTTCAAATATTTGTCTTGGAAGATAAATTAGTGTAATATTTATTTTAATTATCTTAAACAATTTTTATTTCTTCTTTCATTGAATAGAAAACGAAACAAGCAGTAGATATTTTTGTTAAAAAGTTTCTTGTCTTAAAATTGAGTCATTTTTATACACCAGCTACATTAATTTCGTTATTCGGAAAAAGTTGATATTATCTCACTCTGGTGTCGTTACTATTCTTAACAAATTGGAGAATTTTGATGTGACGTTTTTCGATTAACGTCAATTTTCTTCAAAGTACCGAATTGAAATTATATTTTGAGGACTAAAATAAGATAAATTCATTCTTAATAAAAAAAATAATGATTTAAAGTATTATTTTTTTTTTATTAAGAATGAATAAAGTGCTCAAGTTTGCTGGTGTTTTGGAGGCGGCATGTCACATTAAGACAACTTCGTTAGCAATAGATAGCAACTTAACCTCTGGAGGCTTGATTGCTGTAATTAGCTTTTCTGAGAAGATTTTCTTAAAAGAAATGAATACCTTAACCATTACTTTATTATTATTAGTAGTACTATAAGTGCTTGAGTAGGGGAGCAAAATGAATGGGCTACATGTAATTTATAAGACACATTTTTTTACATGCTGCTAAGTACTATGAGAAATAACAAGGATTGAAATTAACCTTGTCCCCAGGAACGCATTCCAATTGAGGAAGTGTTTGAGCAGCTGAAATGTTCGAGAGCAGGTCTAACATCAGAGGAAGGGGCCAACCGGCTCCAAGTCTTTGGACCAAACAAATTGGAAGAGAAAAAAGTATGTTTTCACAAACTCACATTGCAGTTTATGTTTTCTTGCTTTATTAGATGCATGTAGGTGATGTCATGTGTTCATGTGTCATGAAACAGGAGAGCAAGATTTTGAAGTTTTTGGGGTTTATGTGGAATCCCTTGTCTTGGGTCATGGAAGCTGCTGCTATAATGGCCATTGCTTTGGCAAATGGAGGAGGAAGGCCTCCGGATTGGCAGGACTTTGTGGGAATTATTGCTCTGCTAGTGATAAACTCCACAATCAGTTTTATTGAGGAAAACAATGCTGGCAATGCTGCTGCTGCTCTTATGGCTGGTTTAGCTCCCAAGACAAAGGTTTTTATTTTATCCACAAACTTATTTATGGGGTTAATGTGCAATTTGGTCCTAAAAGTTGCAACTTGTATTGCTTTGATTCCTCAAAGTATCACCTTGCCAATAAGTTTAGAATTTAATTTTTATGTCTTGTTAGTGAAAAAAATTTACACCATCAACTAATAAGAAATTATGGTAAGTATGACTTTTAAGGTAGTTATTGTAAAGTTAACAAACATACTATACATGAGAATTTTTGATTGAATGACATTTTACACCGTCAGTGCATGAACTATTTATTCTGACAGTTTAGAGTAACTTATCCTACCAAGTTGTTAACTTGTAAACAATTTCATTGTTCAAAGGACTAATTTGTATAGATGAAAACATTTACGGACCAAAGCAACACACGTTGCCACATTTAGAGACCAAATTATATATTAACTCCTTAGTTATGCATATGTGTGCATTATTTATGGCACCATGATTTGTTTATCAATGTTTGTTAAACTTTTCTGGCCTCAAATTTTAGGTACTAAGGGATGGCAGATGGAGTGAACAAGATGCTGCAATTTTAGTACCAGGAGATATAATCAGCATTAAGTTAGGAGATATCATTCCGGCTGACGCTCGTCTTCTTGAGGGTGATCCTTTGAGTGTTGATCAGTCTGCCTTAACTGGAGAATCTCTTCCTGTGACAAAGAGTCCCTCAGATGAAGTGTTTTCGGGATCAACAGTTAAGAAGGGTGAGATAGAAGCAGTTGTGATTGCTACTGGGGTGCACACCTTTTTTGGCAAAGCAGCTCATCTGGTAGACAGCACCAACCAAGTTGGACACTTTCAGAAAGTGCTTACAGCAATTGGTAACTTCTGCATTTGCTCAATTGCTGTTGGAATCTTCATCGAGCTCGTAGTCATGTACCCAATTCAACACCGCAAGTACAGGGACGGAATTGACAATCTGTTAGTGCTCTTGATTGGAGGAATTCCCATTGCCATGCCAACTGTGTTGTCTGTCACTATGGCTATTGGTTCTCACAGGCTTTCTCAGCAGGGTGCCATTACAAAAAGAATGACAGCTATTGAGGAAATGGCAGGGATGGATGTCCTATGCAGTGACAAAACTGGGACTCTCACCTTGAATAAGTTGAGTGTTGACAGAAACTTGATTGAGGTGTTTGCTAAGGGTGTTGAGAAAGAGTATGTTATCCTTCTAGCAGCCAGAGCTTCTAGGACTGAAAATCAAGATGCCATAGATGCTGCAATTGTTGGAATGCTTGCTGACCCAAAAGAGGTATATATGCCAAAATCTAACTCTTTTGGACAAGAGGGATAAAGGGGAAATATAAAAAAGGAAAACTTGAATTTGGAGATATATATATAAAATTTAATTTTGATGTTCTGATTGATCAGGCACGTGCCGGTATTAGGGAGGTACATTTCCTTCCATTCAATCCTGTAGACAAGAGGACTGCACTGACATACATCGATTCTGATGGAAATTGGCATCGAGCTAGCAAAGGTGCTCCTGAGCAGGTAAATATGGGTTTCATTGGCACCATCTTATGATGTTTTTTTGAAGATGACTACACCATGCTTTTCTCCTGCTTCAGATAATCAACCTTTGCAACTGCAAAGAGGATGTCAGAAAAAAGGTTCATGCAGTAATTGATAAGTTTGCTGAGCGTGGACTTCGGTCTTTAGGTGTTGCAAGACAGGTAAGCAAAGCTGATAACTATGTGTCTTCTTTTCTGTTTGATTGAAATGAATACCCTCCTTTTATTGAAAGCTTATATGATCTGGGCAACAGGAAATACCTGAAAAATCAAAAGATAGTCCTGGTGGACCATGGCAATTTGTTGGTCTGCTACCACTGTTTGATCCTCCCAGGCATGATAGTGCTGAAACCATTAGAAGAGCTCTTAACCTTGGTGTGAATGTTAAGATGATTACTGGTAGGATTTGAAGTCATAATTTCTTGTAGCTCGAACCATATAATGAAAGCCTATAGCTTTGAAATTGCTTGTGGTTGTCACTCTGTAGGGGATCAGCTTGCCATTGGAAAGGAAACGGGCCGGAGGCTTGGAATGGGAACAAATATGTACCCTTCATCTGCATTGCTTGGCCAAGACAAGGATGCTTCTATTTCAGCTCTTCCAGTTGATGAGTTGATTGAGAAGGCTGATGGATTTGCAGGAGTATTTCCTGGTAGGTCCTTTAGATTTACATGTAATGTGTGTATCATATTTAACTTGTTTAAGAGTTATAATTCACTTCAATGTTTATATGATAATAGTAATGATGACCAATCATCCATTTCTTTATGCTTTTAACTATTTCAAACATTCTTTTCTTGTCCAGGGCTTCTATGCAAGTATTGAAACTGCTATGTTTATCAACAGTGTAATTATGTTTCAAAGTGAGCAACACTTCAAATGTTTAATCCCTTTTTTCTTTGTCTGATATTGTAGAACACAAATATGAAATTGTTAAGAGGCTGCAAGAGAGGAAGCATATATGTGGAATGACGGGAGATGGTGTAAACGATGCCCCTGCATTAAAGAAAGCAGATATTGGAATTGCTGTTGCTGATGCTACAGATGCTGCTAGAGGTGCTTCTGATATTGTCCTCACTGAACCTGGCCTGAGTGTCATTATTAGTGCAGTGCTCACTAGCAGAGCGATTTTCCAGAGGATGAAGAACTATACTGTTAGTTTCCTTGCATTCCTAGTTTAATTATTTGGCTTTATTGTAGTGTTTTTAGTTGTCTAATCTCCAAAAATTTGATTGTGGAACAGATCTATGCTGTGTCAATCACCATCCGTATTGTGGTAAGTGCTGAAATTGGGTTGATACAAAAAATGTCATTTTTTTTCTACATACTTATACAATCAAATCATATACTTACGTGGTTTATTTTTTATTTTGGTAGTTTGGTTTCTTGTTTATTGCGTTGATCTGGAAGTTTGATTTTGCACCCTTCATGGTTTTGATTATTGCCATACTAAATGATGGTAAGATAATATTTGCTTGACCTTCATGTTATTTACTTTTCCTTTCTGCTAAAATGTTTAAACTGATTTCCTTACACTACCATACATTTAGGTACCATCATGACAATATCCAAGGATAGAGTGAAACCATCTCCACTGCCAGATAGCTGGAAACTCAGGGAGATATTTGCTACTGGCGTTGTGCTAGGCAGTTACTTGGCACTAATGACAGTAATATTTTTCTGGGCAATGAAAGATACCAACTTCTTCCCGGTATATAATTTATATTTCCAGCTTTCTTTTTACCTCAATATCATCACCAACTAGTGGAAATCCTAAGGGCTATGAGCACAACTTTCACCGTTGCAGAACAAGTTTGGTGTGAGGTCAATCAGACATAGCCCTCATGAAATGATGGCAGCCTTATACCTACAAGTCAGTATAATAAGCCAGGCCCTAATCTTTGTCACTAGGTCCCGCAGCTGGTCTTTTGTTGAAAGACCTGGTCTTCTCCTACTAGGTGCTTTTTTGATTGCTCAGTTGGTAAGATTGAATCTCCTATTCTCCCATCAGCAATGCAGTATATAAAGTTGTTTTTTTAGTTGTCTGATCTTAGTATTGTAGAAGCATCATTTTATTATGTTTAGAGATGTGTCTTGATCATTACATTATGCACTTATTCCTCTCCAAAACAACCAAAAGGAAAGAGAAAAGATCAGTTACCAAGGCAAATGAGTGTTTAGTGTTCTTGACTTTCTTTGGTGGTAATAATAACTTGTTCTGTAATTGACAGGTGGCAACTTTTATAGCAGTATATGCTAACTGGGGCTTTGCAAGAATAAAGGGAATGGGATGGGGTTGGGCTGGTGTAATCTGGCTGTACAGTGTGGTAACCTATATCCCTCTTGATTTACTCAAATTTGCAATCCGCTATATTCTAAGTGGAAAGGCTTGGGATAATCTTTTGGAGAACAAGGTACGTTCTTTTTATTTTCTCTTATTTAACATTTGTTGCATTGTTGATCTAGTCCAGAGGTATCAAGATTCATATCATGTGCATGCTCCCTCATCACAGACTGCCTTCACTACAAAGAAAGACTATGGCAAAGAAGAGAGGGAAGCTCAATGGGCAGCTGCACAAAGGACACTTCATGGTCTTCAGCCGCCAGAAACTTCCAACCTTTTCAGTGAAAAGAATAGCTACAGGGAGCTTTCAGAGATTGCAGAGCAAGCCAAGAGACGTGCTGAAGTTGCAAGGTAAGCCATTAAGTTATATCACATTAAGCTAGTGCTCGAAAAGGTTTAGGAAGTGGCAATTTTAATATATTAGGAATCTCAGCAACACATTGTCCGATATACACTTTTCAATGCACTTTTTTTCTTGAGTGAAATCCAATTGGAGCCCACAAAATAATAAATATAGTGGAATCCACTAAGTATAGGAACCTCTATTTCTACTCAAATGGGATTCACATGAATTTCACTGCATAATAAAATTTGTGTTGAAAAGAGTATTGTTGTTGGCATTTTTTAATGTATGATATTGAGGGATAATGAATGATATGTATGAAGTTCCTCTAACAAAATTTGACAATGTGTTGCAGGCTTAGGGAGCTTCATACTCTAAAGGGACACGTTGAGTCAGTGGTGAAGCTGAAGGGGCTTGACATTGACACAATTCAGCAG
This sequence comes from Spatholobus suberectus, assembly GCA_004329165.1. NCBI lineage: Eukaryota > Viridiplantae > Streptophyta > Magnoliopsida > Fabales > Fabaceae > Spatholobus > Spatholobus suberectus. Next base: position 15,551,408 of record CM014733.1, read on the forward strand.
CACTATACAGTTTAGGGAGCTTGGACAAGCTTCAAGAAGAACCGGTTCAGTGCTTTTTTGAGAACAAAATCACATATAATGACGAAGAAAGACTCAGACCATGTTCAATCTGTCTTTAAGTTATATAAAAGAAACGACAGTCCTGTGAAAAGTTGAATGGTCTCTCTCCCTGTCTCCATCTTTTCTAGGAGATACTATGCTCTTTTCGTACCAAATAACATAATTGGTAGGGTTACTATCATCTTTTTATCTGGTAATATGCTAGTGTTGTTGCTTACTATGGTTCTAAATTGTGGTCGCGGTTGCGGTTTTGCTGTGTCTCTTGACAGTTGCGGGAAAATGCAGGAAAACGCGACCAATACGGCCGCAATTACGGTCGCGATGCGGTTGCTGTGAGTCGAAAAACCTTTACGTTGCTGCTGCAATTGCGGTTGCCGACTGAAATTTAGAACCATGTGTGCTTACTAATATCATAGTAAAAGCTCAATACATTGATATTGACACCGTTGCTCAATATTGAATCCGTGCTTTTCTCCAGCAAAAGAAAATTGAGTCTGAGCTGGCTAACCCATTTTCACAAGGCTCTTTTCTTACAGTCAAGATGCTATGCTATCTATAAGTGTTTTAAGATCTTGTTTAGATAAATTTCTCTATAATCACTTATAAGAGAAGAAAATAAGAAGGTAAAATGAATTGAGTTTCTCCTATAAACTTTTGGTGTGAGTTTTGAAAATTTTAAAAACTACAACCAGTTTTTTAGTTTTTAAAAATTAATTTTAGTTTTTTTTTTCTAATTTTTGGTTTTAAAATAAACTTACTTTGAAATTTCTTATTTTATTAAAATTAGTTTAAGGATATATTTGTGTGGTGACAACAGTGGTGGTGGTGACGGCAACAATGCCGACTGGTGATAGTTATGGCGGTGCCGACGACGGTTGTTGTGGTAGTACCAGTAATGATTGTGGCAGTGCCAACGGTGGTGGTGGCGGTGTCAGTGATTGTGGTCGTGGTGGTGATAGTAGCGGTGGTGGTGATGGTGACAGCAGCTGCGGTGATGGCGACAGCAGTAATGGTGGCGGTGGCAGTGGTGGTGACAATGGCGGTGGTTGTAGTGGCGGTAGTGACGAGAAAGGCTATTGTCAAATATAGTGATGTGTATTTTTTAAAAAAACTAAAAACCAAATTCACAAATCCTTTTTTGTTGGTTTTGAAAATAAATGTAAAAGTGTTTTAAAATTGAGTTAAAAACCATTTTAGCTAAATGCGTTTAGTTCTAAAAATTGCATTTGAAAACCAAAAACTTAAAACTCGCAACCAACCCAATCGGGCCCGTACTTAACTTTTATTGAAGAATCTCTCTTATTTAACTTCTCTAAAAACTGAAGTGTATAAGTTGATTTTAGCATATGGGAAACACTCAATTTATTTCACTTTCTTATTTACTTCTCTTATAAGTATTTATAGAGAAGTTTATTCAAACAAGGCCTTGCTTTCAATGGTCGTGTTCTAACGTAGCTAATGCGATCCACAATCATAGCTTGACGTGGTTGTAGCAGATAAAAATGAAATAAATGCATCACCATTTGAATTGAACTGAAAGAGTCCAAAATTGAAGTCATGCCTAGTCTATATAGAAACTATTCTAGAATCAAATTCTACTAAAGTGGCTTTGCCTGCATTTTATTATCGTTATTATTATTATCTCCATTCCTAAACTGGTCTTATATATTATTTATTACCCAACCAAAAAAAAGACATTATTTATAACCTCCAAAAAAAAAAACGAAGAAACTGAAAGAAGTATTTGACAACGGTCCTAACATAAACAAGGTTAGTAGCTCAGTTAACCATTGTGCAATCACGCCTGATTTCACTCTGGTTTCCCGTTTTGATCCCAATCCGTCCAAGCTTTGTTATAGCACTTACAAAAGAAGTTTCAAAGACTGTCTTGTTGGATGCAAATAAGTTCACTAGGTCTCTTGTTCTTTTATGAGTAAACAAGGCTTGATCAGAAGAAAGGAGTCCTTTTCCTTGCTGAAGATTCTTGTAGTATTGGTTATCAAATGTCCTAGGTGTAATTGGGTCCATGTCAATGGCAATTCTGGGGTCCACATTTTTGGGACACACTTGCTGGAGCTGTTTTGCATAAGCAGAATTAAGTGTATGATCAATGCTTTTCCTGCTTTTGAAGTTGTAAATCCGTTTGGAGAACTGGCTGCAGTGAGAGAACCCAATAGTATGTGCTCCTGCAACCACTCATTTCAATCTAGATTAGTATTTTTTAAAATGAGGAGGCCAAATGGTATAATACTGCACAACAATGTTAAGTCTAAGTGTGTGTTTGGATAGGTATTCACAAATTTGATTTGGATTATCATGATTTTGTAAAATTGATTTCGGCTAAAAATGCGTTTCAAGTGAAGTGATTGTTTGGAAACTTTTATCTTAAAAGTAAGTTTGTAATAAAACTTGGTATAAATTTTCAACCTAATGCAAAATTTACACAGAACTTGCTTCTTCTCATAATTGATTTTAGAGTTAAAATCCAGTTTGAGACTTGATGCCAACATAAAACCAAACATGTTGAAAATTGGCTAAACCCACCTTCCCTATTGCAAACGTGGGTTTTGAGCCATCCCAATGTATATCCAAACACAAGCTTAGACTCTTGGATAGCTAACATGTATTTTGTTCATTATGAATGAAATACCTGATAGAGCAACTAGATCTGTAAGGGTGAGGCCATGTGAAGCAAACATTTGGTTCAGCTGTGCTAGTTTGAATTCAGGATGAGGTAGATGGTGTCTAACACTGGCTTTTGTAGAGATTCTCCCATCTAGCCTTCCCAACTCTACTGCATAATATGGTCCTCCTGTCTGAAACCAAGTGAATGTTCATTTGGTATTCAGCTAAATTGTACTACAATGTTACTTATTATATAGACAACTAGTATGCTAGGATTGAACTTATACAATTTATGAATTTTGATTAGAAACTCTCTTTATTGCATTGCAAAGGCTATTGCTTATTTACCAATGCTATGACATCCCTAGTTGCCATTGCCAATATGTCAGCACATGAGACCTTATTCTGGCAGCCAGGTACACGGTCAACCGCAGCCTTGGCTTTGATCACAGTGTCAAACCCATCACCAGCTAGTGAAAGATTGATAGGATTATCCTTCTCTGATGTGTTGTTTCTTGAAGCTAGTATCACGGAAGCATCACATCCCTGCCCATCATGCACATAAAATACATTAAAGTTTAGTAACACCTATTTCCAAAAGGTGCATGCAAAGAAAAAAAAAAGAGAGATTATAAGTTTATAACTATGCTGACCCTAACAAAACAATCATGGAAGAATAGCCTAAGTGTAGCAGGAGCTGTCACAAATGTCTGCTGAAGTTTCATCTCAACCGCACTGCGTACAATTGATTCAACATTTGGGCATGTGTTTCTGTAATAGTCAACTCGAAGTTGAGCATGACAACCAGCTATTAGCAACAGAAGAAACAAGTTAGCATGGAAAATGAGGCTTTGGGAACTCATTTTCACTTTGTGGTGGTTCTAGTGTCTGGCACATTACATTTGGTTTAGTTATTGCATCCTTAAATAGTCAAAGGAGAAATGAAATGAATCTCTCTCTCTTTTGTCCTTTTTTTTTTTTCCTTTGAAGAATCCAAGTGTGTTAAATTTGAAAGAAACAGAACAAGAACTACACACCAAGAAGAAATGCTTTCGGAAAAGTGTTCAGTATTTTTAGAATATCTGACTAAGCACTCACTGTAATGCTCACATTATAATTTGTGAATAGGTTGCAATTGAAGCTCTAGGAGTGGCGAAACAACTTCTTTATTAAAAGTGCACCTTAGTTTATAACAAAAAGTTAGTTGGTCCCTCACATAGTGTATTGGTGCTTTTCTATATTTTACTTCTTGTAGTTGGATTCCTCCAAAAAGTGAGATAATAGCTGTATACACACAAACCTTAACTAACATTACTAATGTTGCAATTTGGCCAATGTTTTACGTAAGCACTTTTATGTTGTTCCTTTCTCCTGAATAGAGCATATGATAGCCACTTTGATTATTTACTTTATTTGGGTATTTACAGCACAAAGTGCTGGCAGTTCGTACATAAAATGCTGACTCAAAATGAATGGAAGAATGACACGCTGCACTTAGCCATGTGTCCTCCACCATCCTATTCTAACTACCTTCACATACTCAAAGAGAAGAAACACGCACATGTTTTGCTCGTTGTGTGGATTCTTCTGTTTCAAATGTTACCTTCACTAATATGTAGTTTAGCTTAAGGATATATTATAAGTTAGAAAGATCAGAATGTGTATCGTGAGCATAATTAATTAGGCACAGTAAACCATCAGAAAAAGTTTTCTTTTTAAGAGTTTTATTTTGATATGTTCTCAATGTAAAAATGCTCTACATTATAATTCTGTAAGAGTTTAATTGACATGTATTATTGGTGTTAAAGTTTTTTTATTATCGACTAATTAGCAATCAATTGTTATATGACTTTTAAAGTAATTATTATAAAAATTCAACAAACTTACCATATATAATAATTTGTAATTAAATAATAATATAAAAAACTTTTATATTATCTATATTACACTTCTTTAACAAAATTTAAACTATTAGTATACATATTGTAAGTACATGATAATAGTTTGCTGTTTTATATTAATAGTGTGATGCACTAATGATATATATTAATTTTTAGAATCATGTAATAATATGATGCATTAATGTAAATCAATAATACTTCTACTAATATAATTTAACTTTTGTTAGACAAATATTATATCAATAAAACAAATTTAACAGTTAACATATTTTTCTATTGATAATAGTACATGATGATTTTTTAATAGTATTTAATAATTTCAAGAACACATATAAAACTCGTTACATACAGTAACAACACATCAATAGAAAACATTGTGAAACACTTTTACATTCAAAATATTTCCAAAATTAAAGTCTTGCTGAAAATGCATACAGATAACTTGGGTGCAAAGCTGCTCATGCAGGCCACTATATATCAAAGGTTGCGCTTTTGTATTTTTTATTTTTTGGATAAATTGCTCTAGATAATTAAAATATCTGTTTCTTTGTCCTGGAGTTACAGATTCCAAATGATTAAAGATTGAATTGTATCACTATTTTGAGGTGTTTCCACTTTCCACTTTAAAGAATTTTAAAAGGACTTTAGTCTCTCAAGCTGTGAAGACGGCAACCAAAAACAATTAATGATACGCATTTAAAGCATGCAAGCTTTACTTTTGTCTCAGTTGATGTAATTCACCTAGTTTGAGATTTTTATTAATCTCTAATTTGTTTTAGAAATTATATTGACTACTTTTTTTCTATTTAGGGTTAAGCTCTGAAAAAGAAATCGTTATGAGATATAACTTAGTTTTTGAATTTTTTCAGAAGTTACTATTTTTAATTTAAAACTCGCAAATAAAGTTTTAAAGTTTTTTTTTTTTTGAAAAAGTTATATATTTATCATAATTTTTTAAATGCATCTTTCGATTTTTTTCAAATAAAAAATCTCGAACAGACGTCCTTAATTCATGTTGTCCAGGTCGGAGATGTCACAAGATTACTTGACTAAACATGAGGATGCTATCAATAAACTTGACTCATGAAATTGAAAGGATTTACTTAATGCAAATAATATTCAAAATTCTATCTTGGTAGTACCTTGGCATTGCTTCATGTGCACCTAACAAGAACTTATTTAAGTATGTTAAGCATTGTCATGAGCGTGAAAAGTTTAAGTCAATAACAAACTGATAACTATATGGAGACCATCAAACTCCAATTGTATCAGAACATGACAGAAATAAAAGGTGATTACCCCATACCCACTCTTGGTCTCTTAGCTAGTGGACCATAATTCTACTATTCTGCATCTAAACGTATCTCTAACTTCCCGTAGGGATGTTTGTGTGACAAGTTATGTCCGATTTAAACTTTTGTTAGGCTGATTTATTTGAATCCGAAACCAACTTGATTAAGATCCAAAATATTTGGAACAAGATTGAGTTAATCTGGTTTGTGGTAATATATCAATATTAACATTATGTGTAATCAAATTATAAAATTAAAAAGTATATAATTACAATTAAGATATATGATACAATATATATTTCAAGATAAATAATATTAATATAAATATAATATTATTTTATATAAAACATGATCTACTAAGTCAAAAAATTGTATTATTAATATATAATTACTTTAAAAAATTATATTTTTAAAAAGAATATTAGACTTTAAACCGGGTTTGGATGACCTAGAGTACAATCCAAACTTGTTTTCAAAATACACTTCAGCAATTGTTATTTACATCACCCATTTTGGCTAATACACCCCCATTTTTGTATTTGTAATTTTTTTTCCCAAAAATGTCCTCTTTCCGAGAAGTAAAAATCCAAAAATTATTTAGGTAATGACGAATTTCGGAAATTAATCTCTAGAAGTATTGAGCACTTTTGGAAACAAATTTCTGAAAGCAATTACACTGTCTTTTAAAGCACCCTTATCTGGCGCCAATCCTTTAATCCTCACTCAAAAACTCTTCTTTCCTTTGATTTCAACCATTTGGGACGCCTTCACCGGCGGCAATAACAATGCCTGTGAAGCCGTTCTTGCAATTTGATGTGGAATGTATCTCTTCTACCATGTTTGTTGTCGAAACTTGCTCCTTTCATCATCCTCACATTTTGTTCTCATGTATCTTCCTTTTGAGCCACTTCCCATTTTCTGTGACAGATAGCTTATGGTAATTTATTTACTGTCGATGGTGATGTTTAGGGATGGATTCTTCCGTATCATTTGGCCGAGACATTCCCATAGTCCTATATATAGACTAGAAGTCTAATGTTTCAACTGTAAAAGTTTTGAAATCTTCCGAGTCTTGAATTGCAACTTTCCAAACTAAATTGGCCGAGAAAGAATAATCAAAAGCAATTTAATTCAGTCCATGTTATCTTAATTTTATATCATTCTCACAAATTAAAAAAAAAACTTAGATCTTACCAGCCTGTTGCCCAGGATCTCCTTTGAACGAATCAATGTGAGATATTAATTGCTCCCCGAATTCTTGCTTTGCAGGGTACTGAAAAATAAGCCTCCAAATTAACATCACCTTATACCCAACTATAGAAGAGGATTTTCTTGCTTTATAATGGACAAAACTAGAATTTGTTGCTTTTACACTGGGAACTAGTGATGGCCCTTCGAAGTTGGCATCAACATATTAGATCAAATCAAGACTTTCTCCCAAGACCTTGCCATTGTGCTCCAAGGATGGCACCTGTATAATAAAGGAAGAAGTTCCTACGATCAATTGGACGAACCAAATAGCTCAGTCAAGTTTATACAGCCTGCAAACTAACAAATTATTTGGGTATGTGACACAGACTTCTATATATTTACTGTTAAGCATGCTTATGCTTTTCCCTTTTTCTTTAATCTAAGTGTATGATTTTTTAACCTTGCAAATTAACTTCTCTCCTGTTTTTCATTTCACAAAGATGATCCTTCCTAAAACAAAAAGGAAATTGTAGAAGGGAGTGGATAGCTTCTTGAAATAGGTGGTAGCTGATTAAGCATGTCAACTGGTTCTTTACATTATTTCTCTCTCGTTCTCACTTGAATGTTACTTTTATTTCTTCGCTTAAACAAGAGGGGCTCTGGCAAATACCAGCTGCAGGATTTATAATATCAAAGTTCAGGAAATGTTGGATTGGATCCTACTGCTTCATGGTTTGCTATAGATATGACTTATAGCCCAACCTATGTATTTTTTATTCATATTGTAAGAAAAATAACAATGTTCTTCTTCTCTCTTTTTAATTGCTCTCTTTAAATGTCAATAAAATTTTAGCTTGGAGATTTTACTGAAAAGTGTTTCTAAGAACATGGTTACTTTTTAGGCCTTGAACATGATTGTTATAGAACATGCATACTACAAGATAAAACAGGATGTATAAATTGTGAACCATGACAAGAGCATGCTAGAGAAAGTCAGTATCTTAGTTCTTTCCCTTACAATCATCTTTTTTTTTTAGTATTATTGTAGATTGTACTATTTTAGAACAGGTCTTAGTAAACTATTACAGTAATTCCCATATTTTGATGAATTCATTAATTATGAAAACAAAATCACCTCTTGTTTACCAACACTCCCAAAAGAGCATGACAAAAGCTAATTAGTGTGTGATGAATTCATTAATTATGAAAACAACAGAGTTTTTCTTACCAAATTTATGCTTCTAGTTAACACGACCTTATTGTTTTTACTTTGTGGAGAAGATAGTGATTGGGGAAATTTTCATGATGTTGCATATGTCCATATGTAAATGCTTTATTGATGAATGCTTAACATTTTTGCTATGGCTTATGTTTTAACTGTCTCCATGTTTGTCTGGTGTTTAGGCCCGCGATTCAATTCAACTTTGATGAAGCTATTGCGTGTCAATTGGCAACTAATGAGGTATAATTTTTGGATACCGGGGATTTCTCTAAAGTCTAAAGGAGTTATTTGTTGGTTGAGAGTTCGGGAATTACTGTTGTTGAGTTTTCTAGGTCACATGGGTCCCATGTAGCCGCATTTGTTCCAGAATCTCATGTCCCTTAATGCTTATCGTGGAGGCTTAGTTCACTTTTTTTTGCAACTAATTGAATGAGAATTTCATATTATTGCCAATTTGGCTATTTGTTTGTTAGGTTTCTAATATATAAAATTCTATGAACCATTGGTGTATAAAAGTTGACTATTTGGACAAGGGTCTTTCATTTTCTTCTATATTCTTGGATTTGTTGATAAATTAGATTTGAGAATTAGGATATAATTCTTTCTTCCAATCTTAAGAAGGATATGATATTGCTGATGCATTATGGATTTATGATGCTCAGTTGAGTCACAAACAAGTACAATGATAATTTCCCAACTTTGTTAGGTCTAAACTAACTTTAGGATAAAATCATTGTTGAAATTTTTAGTGACAAAGTGAAATAGGTGCAGGCAAGCACAATTACAATGTGTTGTATCTAAATGTATCAAAAGGAGATTGAATTGGATCCCTTTTACCATAGAATTAAAGAAGGAACTGAGCAGTTTTGATTATAAATTGCACAAAATCCAAATGATAAGAAAGAATCCATATGAATTGTCTTGTCGAATTCCGTTAAACAGTAAATAAATTATGAGCATACCATAAGCTGTGTCATAGACACTGGATGTGGCTTAAAAGGAAGATTCACGAGAACAAAAAGTGAGGATGATGAAAGGAGCAGGTTTCAACAACAAACCTGGTGAAAGAGAGACATTCCACATTGAATTGCAAGAAATGCTTGCTGGCTATTGTTGTTGCTATCGGTGAAAGCATCATAGATGCCAAAAATTGAAGGAAGAAAAGGTCTTTGAGTGAGGATTAAAAGATTGGAGCCGGATAAAGGTCCTTTGAAAATCACAAAATTGTTGTTGAAAATTTGTTTCTAAAAATGTTGAAAACATCCCAAGATTAATTTTTGGAATTTGCCATTACCCAAATAATTTTTGAAAAGAAGGCATTCTTGGAAAAAAAAATTAAAAAATACAAAAAAAGGAGGTGTATTAGCAAAAATGGGGGTGTAAATAGTAATTGCCTACATTTCTAAACCTAAATCCATCAAAATTAACTTCGAACAGGAATGGGTCAATGGGCGAAGCCCAAGGAAAAACAAAAACAAGTAAAAGTGGTTAAGAAACATTATTTTACAACAAAACATGCTAACAAAGAACATTATTTTTTGTTTTCTTTTTTTTGTTCATTAGAACATTTGGTTTTAGCATTATTCTAGATCAAACACATGGTTTTGCTATTTACAGTCCCCCATTTGCTAAATACACTCCTCTTTTCTAATTTTTTTTATATAAAATTACTTAAATAACCTCTTTTTTTTTTTTTTTTACCTCTTTCAAACATTATTCTCTACTTGTATCGTTTCACTGCACTCTCCCCTTTGATTTCACCATACTCTCCCCTTTTGGTTTCATCATACCCCCCCACTTGTAGTTTCACCACACTGCCTCTCTCTTAATTATTATTATCTGTCTTTTTGTTTTGGATAAAATTTCTACTAGCTAGAAATAAAATCATCAAAGAACACAAAAAAGAAAAATGAGAAAGAAGTGTGGTGAAACCACAGGTAAGGAGTGCAATGAAACCAAGGAGCAGTGTTATCAGAACCGAATCGGTCATTAACTTGGTCAGGGTACTAGGTCAATGGGTTACTAGTTAAACCATTGGGTCATTGGTTGAACTGCATGAACTAGTATATATTTTAAAGAATGTAAAATTTATATTAAAGGTATTGTATATAAAGTTAATTTGTCATGCATATATTAAATACGGACTTTGGTGCAGTGATTACTAAAGTTTTAAGCACCTCCTAAACCTAGGTTCAAGTCCCTCCTGTGGCAAAATATCTTTCCTACTTCAAATTTTAGTTTGCATTTTCAAGTTTCCACCTTTCATGACTCCTTCCCCTATCACACAATGTACAACTTCCAATTACTTGGAGAACATGAGAGGCTGAGACCTGATCTGATTGGACGTTGGAGGTTGGACAATGTGAGCGTGTGCCTTGGACAGTGTGAGCTAAATAACAAACTTGCAGAAACAGCTTATATCCATAGTAACTTGGTTATTCTCACCGGTTTGAGTCATCGGTTAAACCGATTTAATCTGATTCTTAACCTAGTCAAACAAGTGAAATGCATGTACAATCTAAAGACGTGATCGGATAGGCCATAGGTCTGGTTTCCGGTTAAATTGGTCGAATCAGTCGATCCAATTCAAGTTTGACAACACTGCCAAGGAAAGTGCGATGAAACTACAAGTGAGGTAGTATGTTTAAACCAAAGGAGCCAGGAAGTGTGGTAAAATAGACAAATGAGGAATAATATTTAAAAAATATATAAGTTATTTAAGTAATTTTATATAAAAAAATAAAAAGGGGATTAAATTTAACAAATGGAGGAAGTGTAAATAACAAAAGCCTCAAACACACCCTTATTTGGCCTAATACCACAATTTAGGCCCAATAAATCTATTATATCCTTCTCCTTCCAAAGATTTAGAAATTATGAGGCATACAAAATCCCACATCTTGCATGCTATTACATGCCACCAAAACAATCTCTTACTCTTTTCTACATCTACTTGAGTGTTTAAGTGTTATGTTTGTGGGAGGAAAATTCCAGTGGAAGAAATAACAACCTGTCATTGGAATCATCCACATATTGTAAAGAATTCTACTAGTAAAGTATATCACCCTTATGCTAGTCTTATCAACATTGCTCAAATAATTTGTTTGAGTAAAGGAATATGAAAATCATTGGTTGAACCTCCATGATCGATGGATGGATGGGTGGCAATGGCCATAAGGGTCAATAAAAAATGGAGAAGGGAAACAATGGAGAAAAGTAAAAAATTATGTGACCTAAATAAAGGTCGAACAGAGGAGATACATAAAAGCAAAAATGAATAAAGAGATAAATATTGGTCATAACTAAGTAATCTAACCTACATCATAGTCAAAGCTACCTTCAGTTTGAGGGCATTTCTAGTTTTAACTTTCTCTATAGACACTCGAAAATCATGTTGTTAGAGTGACAGAATTTCTTTGAATCCAGCAAATATGTAGAACATGATATTATTGTATACAAAAACCAATTTAGCATGCTCAAACAATACCCTTCAATGTAGGCACCAATGTAATGTATTACGGTATTCACCAAAGAAAAGAGAAGAAAAACAAAGACATCTTTGATGTGACCAAATATAAACCTTGTCTAGATGTAATGTAGTTTAAAAAATGCAAGAAATTATCAAGGTCATGTATAGAAATTTTGGGGTTTAAGATACAATTTTTGGACAAACTTAATATAATATTTATTGAACTCCAAAATCATTTATTGAAGTTTATAATCAAGTAATTCTAACATTTTACTCTCAGTAGATAAGATGATCAATTCATTCAATATATCATGGAACATTGTTGATCTTAGATAGGATTTAAACAATTTTAATTTTAGTCAATGCGAATTGGCACAAGTGGTTAAGGATTCAGTACGAACTCTCACCTTTCTCATGGGTGTGAGTTTGAACCCCCTTGACGCCACTTTCCCCACTTGGTGGGCAACCCTCCTTAAGGAGAACTCTTGGCACCTACTACCTAGGGCTAGGTGGGTCTATGCAATAATTCTTTAAGTGGGCATCTACAACAGTTGGTGCCCTACTCGATAGTATTAAGGGGTGTCTTCCTATTCTACCACTTTTTAATACTAAAAAATAATTTTAATTTTGCAAAACTTCTTTCGATGGTAGCAATACATACATTTGAAAAACAATCTAATATTTTGATATAATTTAATAATTCTATTAGAGTGTTAATTTCTTCTCTTAACACTTCTCTCAATATTTTGAATTCTGAAATAAATCAAGACTATCAATATTAGAATGGGCACAAATCTTAAAACTTTTCAAAATTAATATAATATTTTTTCAATTCATTCTCATCTAAAATTTTAAACATTCTAGATTAAAAAAATAGTTTTTTGTTGTAAAAATTATTCAAATTGAGTCTTAATAGAAGAAATAAATTGATATATTATTAATAGAAAATATTCAATACATGTTCATTTGAAAAGAGTAGTTAAAAATCCACTATGTGACTTTCATCATCAAACTAATGTTACAAACTTACACTCTCAAATAATAATAATTATAACAGCAATTAGTAAAAATAAAATAGGGCTTAAGGACTTGCACTCCTGACGACTATGGAAATTACACATAAACACTTGTGAAATAAAGATAACAAAAGTGAAAGAAAAGAAAATATCCTATGATTAAGAAAAAAAAATTCTTTTATTATCTAATGGAAGAAGAAAATACGATTATGAATGGGGAACTCTATTTGTAATTACCATTACATTCTCAAATTAGCTTGTGAAATGTATAGTGAACTCATCAAATCAATTCAAAATTACTATTTTTTTTTTCGTTTCAACAACAACAAAAACAAATTGCGGATAAATTATTTCTTCTCTTCTCTTAACGCTTTTCCGACTCTATAGAAAGTAGAAACCATAGACTAGCTTAATTCTCTTTCATTTTTGCTTTCTACATGCTTCATTTACAAATCGCGAAGAAATTGAAGTACCAAAAAAAAAAAAACAATCCTCTTTCATTTTTGCTTTCTGCATGCTTCATTAATCGCAAAGAAATAGAAGGGCCAAAAAGATTGATTTTCTTTTCTCTTGATATTTGTCATATCATATGGTTCGTGAGCTCAATGATTGTGTTTGAAGGGAAGAGATCCTCTCCAATTTAGAAAAATTAGAGAGTGTCCAGTTTAAGAGAGATTGACTGTTGGATCATATAGGTGGCTATGATCTTGCCACGTGCCTCACATTATTTTTTTTACACAGCAATACTTCGATCACAAAAACTCTCATGCGTTGCTTCTCTGTTTTCGTAACTTTCTCCTGTGCAAACGTGTTGTGACTTTTGGCTTTTAGCTTCAAAGTTACGAAACTGATGGGCACATAACCTTTCTTGAGTTGCTTCTCCTTCCTCCCACAAGATGGATATGTTGCTTCTTCTTTTTCACCTTCTCTTTCATGCTAAACTAGTGAACCTCTAAAACAGAGGTAGTGGAACGAGACGCAAAAGGAAGGTTGAGGTGTTCATGTAAGGTATTGTATTAAGTTTGTGCATCTTAATGGAGAACTTATTGATTATTGATTTAATACTGAGGGGTTTTTTTTATTTTTGATTTTGAATTAGGATACTGAACAGGACATCTGAAAATCTTGATTGGAAACCGAGAGTTGGTTTAGAGTTTGAAGATTTAGAAGAAGCATGGGAATTTTGGACAGAATATGGCAAGAAAGTAGGTTTTGGAGTTAGAAGACAATTCAAAACCAAGCAAAAGGAAGATGGCATTATAACCTCTTGTAGATATGTTTGTTGTAAGGAGGGACTTCGAAAGCCAGATAAAAGAGATGGACAAGTTACTAAACATAGAGCTGAGACCAGAACTAATTGTTTTGCAAGAATTGGAGTGTCATTAGGGAAGAATGGAAAATATGTAATACATGAGTTTATAGAAGAGCATAATCACCCATTACAACTTCTGGAGACAACGCACATGCTTGCTTCGCACCGTAAAATAACAAAAGTCCAAGCTTATGAGATTGATTTAGTTGAGGACTCTGGATTGCACCAAAAGGCATCATTTCAACTTATGAGCACACAAATGGGGTACATAGCTTATGTTGGATATACTTGGTTAGATGCAAAGAATAACCTCAAAGCAAAAAGACAAAGAAGTATGGTATAAGGAGAAGTTGGTTGTCTAATGCAATATTTCCAACAACAGTTATTAAAGAATCCTTCATTTTTCCATGCATACTAGATGGACGTCGATGAACAAATCACAAATGTATTCTGGGCAAATGCAAAAATGGTGTTGGATTACGGGTATTTTGGTGATGTTGTCTCTTTGGATACTACTTATTGTACTAATTGAGCAAATAGGCCCCTTGCTTTGTTTTCAAGTTTTAACCATTATAGGGGTTTAGTGATCTTTGATGTAGCTTTGTTATATAATGAAACAAAAAAATCTTTCAAATGGCTATTTCAGACAATCTTAGAAGCACACAGTCAAAAAAAGCCTTAAACTATTTTCACTGACCAAGACCAAGCAATGGCTAAGGCACTTGTTAAAGTGATGCCTGAGACACCCCATGGTTTATGTACATGGCACTTGATGCAAAATGGAATTAAACACCTTGGTAATTTGATAAAAGGAGGGAGCCATTTTTTAAAAGATTTCAAGAAATGCGTGTATGAATTTGACACTAAAGTTAAGTTTGAGGAGGCTTGGACCAAGTTGCTTGCAAACTATAATGTTCAAGAAAACAATTGGATTAAATCAATTTATGCCGTAAAAGAAAAATGGGTTGCTTGTTACATAAAGGAAGCATTCACACTTGGGAGGCGAGGTATCCAAATAAGTGAGAGCATAAATTCTTATTTCAAAGTATGTATGAAGCCGGATGTCAATATAAAGCAATTCTTTAGACTCTTTGAATGAGTTGTTGAGGAGAAGCGTTACAATGAGCTAGTTCGTGAGTATGACTCTCGCCACAAGCTAGTAATGTTGCGATATGAAATGTCTCCAATATTGATACAAATAGGGAAAGTTTACACACACATTGTGTTTGATTTATTCTAACAAGAACTTGCATTATTCTTAGCCTCTTGCATATCACAAAAAAATGAATCTCCCCCTTTGTTTGAATATATCACCATAAGGATCAACCATGAAAGATTCTGGAAAGTATTATTTGATCGTGCTTTAACTTCTACATCTTGTAGTTGTAAAAAATTTGAGACAACTGGCATACTTTGTTCCCATGCATTGAAAGTGTTTGAAAAGCGAATGATTTAAAGGTTTTTCCAGAAAAATACATTCTCAAGAGGTGGACAAGAAAAGGTCGTAGTGGCATTATACATGATGTTCGGAGAAAAGAAGTTGAAGAAGATCCTAGACTTTCTAGCACCTGAAGGTATCAACAATTGGCATCTAAAATGATTAGGGTGGCATCTGAGGTATCTCCTTGTGAAGAATACTATGAACTAGTAGATAAAAGTATATATGCCGTGTGCAAGAAAATAAAGGAGCTTCACTAACAAGCCCAAAGCATTGACAAGCACAATGATAATGCCCCTACATTGGGGGTTAATGATGATGCATAACCTATGGGTTTCAAGCAACGCCCTAGCGTAAAGAGGTATAAGCAAACATGGCCTAATAGCTAGGTTGAAAAGCAATCAAGGAAGAGAAAAAAAAGCCCAAACTAGAGGTCAATCACAAAGTGAAACATCCTAGGTATATGTGTTTATGCATATAACAATAATTCCTTATTCCTTATTCCTTGTTATAATCATATGTTAATTTATTATGAATACTTTAGGATTACAATTCAAGAAACTATGAACCATGCGAAATCCATTCTTCAGCACCTCCACGTTTTGATCCCCCTCAAACATCCAAGAATCAATTTAGTTTCATTGCATTCTTGACGGTAAAATCATTCACTTATTTTTTGTTTTCCTTTTTTCACCTTGTAATGTTGTGTATTTTGTCTTGTTATGATGTAGGCACCCCTTGATGATGGAGATGATTCAACATTAGATGACTTTCAATGTAACAATCTTTGATTAACATTAATTGGATTCTAGTTTGATCTTTTGTTTGTTCCAAGTTTGGTGGGTTACTGGTAGCATTTTTTGGGTGAAATATATATATATGATCATTTTTAGATGAAATGTATTTGTGATCATATTAACCAATGATATGTATTGATCATTTTTTGATTAAAATGTTGATAACATCAAAAAATGTCTTTTAAATTCAGATATTGTTTATTTTTATTTAGTTATTATCTTCATTTAATGCAAACAAGAAATCATTGCAAATATAATTTAATGCAAATGCAGATTCTGTTGTGTAGCTAATGCAGTTTCAATTCTTGTTCTATAACTATTCTATTTTTTGTTCTTGTTCAAGTTCTCTCCTTTGCCAAAAGTTTCAACAATGTAATGCATATTTGCAATTTAAAGGAAATCTCAAGACAAAAGTTCTCATTCTCATTGCAAATTTAATTAACTAGTACAAAAGTTATAAGATTATATATCTCATTTCAATACTAACTCTAGTTAAAAATTACAAGATTACAAAAATTTTATTCATCTCTAATACTCAGATTGTTCTTCCATCATTCTTTGATTTGCTACTACTGTAGATGCACTCCTCTCTTCTTCTAGTTCTACATATAGTGTAGCTAATACTCTTGTCTATTTTTGGGTATAATCCAAATCCCTCAATGAAGGCTTATATCTGCTAGAATTAGTACAATAGGAACCTTCTCATGATGTCTAATATTTGTATATAGACGCACATTGTCATTGTAAGTTAGAGGTGATGAAGCAAACCCCAACTCCTTCATTGTCTACAAATGGGAGAGGGCCTTATTAGTTTGGCATTACTGAACATAGCAATTCAAGATAGCACCGTAGGTATTATTAGTTTTGTGTTGATCCTTCAAGCTATTAAAATAGCTTTCTACATAAGGGATTCCATGAACCTTGCCAATTGGATCCAAATGCATTGTGAAAAGCAAATAAAAAAAAATCACAATTGTATTTGGCAAATTAAAAAAAATCACAATTGAATCCTTCAAGCAAATAAACTACAAGCCGTTTCAAGCATGGTGCATCACAATTAAGTTAAAGCAAACCAAGTCAATTGAAAAATTTAGTTATCAGATTGGATTTATATGATGACATGAGAAAAGCAACAAGAATACCAAGTTATCAAGGATGTGTGCGTTGAAACGTTGCATATGAGGCCCTTAATTAGGTGTGTTGAAAGTTGTACATTCTTCCAAGTGATACTTGAAGGATCTTTGCTTTAAGCAACAATATTACTGTCACAAAGAACTAAGCAGATAAATATCAAAATATTGCTGTCATAGAGAACTAGTATAATAGCCTTAAAAATGATATGTTTCTCTTTTTTTATCAATGTTGACCAGCTAGTATAATTTACAGTACAGCTTCAGTGGATTGACACATTTTCAAAGTGATATATTCTTTTCTTTTCTTTTCTTTTTGTGATAGCAATGAGTAACTAAAGTTATTGATGAAGAATAAGCAAAAAAAGAGAAGACAGACCAAGCCAAGCATAAGACGAAGAGTAGCATACAAGATGTTATAAGTAAAAGGCAAGAATTCTTACCACAAAATTTAATAATTAGATCTTCAAAGATATAGTTCTCGACATAAATTGAAGAAGTTAAGCTCCTTAGTTGTCAAACAAAAGTGGTGAATAACAAACCATTAAAAGAGATGTATAACAAAAGCACTTAATCTAGTGTTCTCACATCTATCTTGGCTCATAAGAATATTCAAACTAATAAGATAAGGAATTGAACACAAACCCAAACAGGTAATGTCCTAATCACAATCCTCTAAAGACCACAATTACTTGTATAGTAGGTTCATTAAATCAAAACTCATTGCTACAAGCATGATCCTGTTTCATCATACATGCAAAAATTAAGAAATGGATGACAAACTAGGAAAAAAAATATATCCCATTATCGTAGTAATAAAATAAATGGAAATTAAAAAATATTTTCCAAAAAGATGCTAAACTAGGGAGCTAGAATAAAGTTGTAACGTAATGTTTGCCAATAGGGGAATGAAAAAAATAAAAAAGTACCAATTACAAAATAAGCATTGTCGTAATCAAACTTGATGATCCTTAGAACATCATCAATGCTTGAAGCTAGGAATTCATCTCTCTGTTTCTCAAGGCTGCAGATAAATAAGTGGGAGTGAGACTCTTTAGAATAATTAATATATATGTTGATGATAAGTAAAGAAGACAAGAGTTCCAACGGAGAGACAAACCCTTGTAGGTACCATCTTCTAATTTTATAACCAACAAAATGGGAGTGAGGATTGACATCGGATCGATGCCGGAGATAGTTTACCAGTCAAGTTGGAATTGCCGAAAGTGAAAGTGCAAAGGATAAGGGTTTTGCTGACATTGGTTTGGGAAAAGGAGAAAAGACACGAAATTAAGGTTGAGGGTTGTGAGTTTAATGAAATGGTGAGTTTTGCTGAAAATATCTCAACCGTTAATTTTAATCTACGGTGCATATTTAGTAAACTGGACACTCTCCGATTTTTCTAAATTGGAGAGGGTTCGTTCTCGTGTAATTGATAATTTGTTAGTATTAGAGCTTGCATTTGTCTTCTAATGTTTATTTTGTGTAATTTCAAAACGTGTAGCAAACAAATATGGTTATTATAAACTTTGAGTTTAATTTCTTTGCATAGTTAGTGTAAAAAAATTATATTGTCAATTAATCAGAAATTATAATAAATATAACTCTTAAGATAATTATTGTAAAAATAAACAAACTTACCAAACATAATGATTTGTGGTTAAATGAGAATGTAAAACCACTTTACAATGTTAGCGCATAAACTATTTACTCAAATTTTTCTTTAAACAATTCAATAATAAAGGTGTTGAAAGTATACAAATTATAAGGGCAACAAACTCCTAAAATTATTGCAAGAAATCCTTTTAATAGTTAAAGCCTAATTAAAATCACTCCTAATATAACTTAATCACGATTTTTAAATATGTATATGATTTTCTAAATATTTTTAATATATAATTACATTTATAATCTATAACAAATTAACAATTAATAAAGGTGATAGCTTGATTGGTTCCACATTTGTTTAGACATTTTTATCTCTCAACTAATTCAGTAAACCATCCCATTACATTTAGGGCTCGTTTGGTAACTAGGATATGATAGGATAGGATAATTATCCTATATTTTTGTAATCCATTGTTTGTTGCATCAACAGAATATGATAACGTTATCTTATCCCTTATCCTATGTTATTGCTTCAGTGTATTTCTTATCCTGAAGAGAGAGCTGGGTTAGGAAGCAATAAGATGGAATAAGCTCTCCTCTCTCTCAATTTATCTATCTATCTATCTATCTATATATATATATAGGACAAGATTCGTTGACACTAGGTGTAAAAGTTAGTTAAATTACACCTTTAGTAACTTTTGGTATAATACAAATTTAACCAATCCAATTGTTGAATTTGATGATATTATCTTTATGATTGTGTATATCAAATTTCACATCATTTGGACTTTTATAAATATGTTATCTAATATTAAATATTTACATATATTTTAATATCATATTGTATGTTAAAATAAAGTGTTTTAATGAACTGTTAAATAATTTTAGAATTGTATGAAATTTTGCATACTTAATCTAATTATAAGAACATCAAATTCAACGGTTGGATTAGTTAAATTTGCATTATACAAAAGTTATTAACGATGTAATTTGAGTAACTCTTACACCTAGTGTCAACGGATCCTGTGAGTCAGGATCCGTTGATACCAGGTGTCAAAGTTAATTAAATTACACTTTCAATAACTTTCTGTATAATGCAAATTTAACCAATCCAACCGTTGAATTTGATGTTCTTATTAATTAGATTAAACGTAACAAATTTTGTACAATTTCAAAATTATTTAATAGTTCATCATATCACTTTACTTTAATGTACAATATGATTTTAAAATATATGTAAAAATTCAATGTTAGATAACATATATAGAAAAGTTCAAATGATATGAAATTTGATATACATGATTATAAATATATCATATAATTCAATGATTGGATTAGTTAAATTTGCATTATACAAAAGTTATTAAAGTTGTAATTTGACTAATTTTGATACCTGGTGTCAACAGATCCTAACCCATATATATAAACACACATAGTTATATTATATATAATTATATATAAACAAATATAACATTATTATTATGAAAAATATATATAAGATTTATATATATTTTATAATGATATATATAATATAAAAATATTTATAATATATAGTAATATTTTATAACTTAATATATATTACTATATTTTATGTGTGTGTGTGTGTGTAATAATAATAATTTTGATATGTAAATTTAAAGTATATTATTAATTAAAATATTAAAAATTAAATAATTAATATTTAAATATTTTTTAAAGAAAAATATTTGAATAATAATTATAATTTTAAAAATCTTATATATATATATATATATATATATATATAATTTAAGAAAAGTAACTGCATAAATAAAAAAAAAATTGTATATTTTAGTTAAAATTATATTTTTTTGTAAAAAAATAAAAATTACATTAAAAGTTACTTTTTAGAAAATTATATGTAATTTTAACAAAAATAGTAATTTATCATTTGAACATGTTTATATTTTATCCTATCATTATCTGGTGCACATCAAACATTAATAAGTTTATAACTTATACTGCTCTTACCATATCATGTTCTTATCCTGCTACCGTATCCTATCTTATCATATCCTATCATATCTTGACCACTAAACGGGCCCTTAGTTTCAACCTCTCACATCAATTACTTTTATTTCACTAATTCTCTCAATAAAATATATTATGTTCTCTAATTACTTTTTTTAATCTCTTAATTTTCTATTCAATTTTTTTTTTCTTTCCTTTCAATAAAAAATAGAGGTTGCCTTTCTTCTACTAGTAACTAGTGTAATAATCTATGCCCTACACGAGGGTTGCGTTTATAATTTATAATTTTTTAATCAATGTTTTAATTAGTTTCAAATATTATATATATATATATATATATATATATATATATATATTAGTAAATATGCATATAAATATTTCAAAAATATGTTAACATAGTTATGAATATTGATATGTATTAAAATAGTTTTATATTCACATATATCTTATATTCTTTTAACTTATATAAATGTTTATTTTTAAAAAATATCATCTTTATAATATATTTTCATTTGTATATATATATATATATATTTAATAAGAAATAGTAATAGTAAAAACATTTTACATTACATTTTATAATTATTAGTTTTTCTTAGAAAATATGTTTCCTTTATAAAAGAAAAATGACTAAGATTAATTGGAAAAAGAAGAAGAAGAAGAAGAAGAGATTTGTGTGTATTTGAATTTTCAGGTTACAATAAAAAAAAAATTAATGATAAATACAAAGAAAATGTAATGTTTATATAATAATATTGTTGATCTTATTTTATTTTGACTTATAACTAAGACACCAATAATTTCTGAGAAATGTTAGCGTCACTTTCTCTAATACTTTCTCTCTAACACTCTCTCTACTATTGGCTGAAATTTATTAAAGATCACAAATTTTGGTAGACCTTACCTCTCATTTAATAAATTTTCACTCCTAATTTAGAAGTGAGACCTACCAAAATTTGTTATTTCTAATAAATTTTAGCCAATAATAGAGAATGTGACACTAGCATTCCTCTAATTTCCTTCTCTTGTAATTTCGAGTAGGTTTGATCTTTCATGTAACGTTTTCATCTTTAAGTAATAAATCTCGTGATATTTCTTAATTTAAATTTAAATTTAGAATAAATTTGAATCAATATATATATATATATATATATATATATATATATATATATATTAGCGTTATCATTTAATTTGAATCAAAATATATAATTGTATCATCAATTAGAAGGTTCAGATCATAATTGATTATCATAATTTTAAATAATTAAATAATCACCTTAATTCTCCTAAAATAAATCTCACGAGATTTCTTAATTTAAATTTAAATTTGGTACAAATTTGAATCAAGATATATATTAGTGTTATCAATTAATTAATTAAAAATAAAAAAAATGTATTTTAGGAAGAAAAATAATTTTGGTATGCATTTGCCTAAAATAAATCTTGTGAGATTTCTTAATTTAAATTCAAATTTGTTATAAATTTGAATTAAGATATATATTAGTGTTATCAATTAATTTGAATCAGAATAGATAATTGTATTATTAATTGGAATGTTTAAACTATAATTGATTACCATAATTAAATATTTAATGATTAAATAATCACCTTAATTACTATAATTATATATTTTTATAAATTAAAAAATAAAATAAAATAATTCAACGACATTTTTGTGAAAAAAGAATCGACGTGGTGTTGTCATATGACATCTACCTACATAACAAAACTTTTTTTTTATAATATATACTAGGTAATGGATATCTTGATCGTTATATTAGTATTAGTATTTAATGAAATATAATAATTTATTATCACGATAATCATTATACTACATAAATACTATAAATTATTATAAAATAACAAAATAATGATAATAAATATAAAACATGACCATAAATTTTATTATTTTATTATTGTTGTTGTTGTTGTTGTTGTTGTTGTTGTTGTTATTATTATTATCATTACATTAGTACTTAAGGTAACATAATAATTTATTATCACTAACATGAAAATACCCTTTTTTAAATGGTTAGTGTCTAGTTCATTTTTAATTATTTATTGATCATTAACAATATTTGCAGAAAAATTAAAAGTTAAAGAAGAGAAATATGAAAATTGGCTTTGTAAGGGTAAGAATGGAGGGTTTGGAGAACCAATGAAAAAGCTTTTCTTGTTTTTTAATCAATGGCTTGACATTGAAAACTGACTATTTCATTGTGAGGGTGTGATTAAGATGTCGTAGCATCGATCTTAGATATGTTTTTACTTAAACAATTCTATTTATAAAAAAGAAAATAGATTTATGGATATTTAGACTTATAGATTATAATAAGAAAATTAATGATGAATAAAGATAAAATAATGCTTAAATAATAATTTCACTACTCCTATTTTGTTTCGGCTAATAATAATTGTTTGACCCCTAAATTCTTCTATAGTAAAATAGCCTATGTAGTGAGTTTTAAATAAATAAGCTTCAATTTTTTTATAATATTATGATTTTTTTTAAAAAAAAATTTTTTGTAATTTTTTAACTCTACCAATTTTTTTTTTAGTAGGTGCAAATTTTAACACATATTTAAATACTTATATAAATTAATGTCTTTATTTTTTGTCTTATATTTATAGTAATAATTTATTATGGATAACATTTCAAAAACTTTAGACTAATTCAAAGTTTTAATTGTATTATGTAATATTTTGTCATGAGTATAATATTCAATGATATATAAATTATTTATGTTATATTTGTGATAATATATTCTCAAATTATATATTTAAATGAATTAGTTATAATTTAATGTTAATTTTTATATATTTGTACTATCTAACTTAATTTAAATTTAAATTTTATTACAAGCAATAAAAATTGAAAAATGTTAGGCATTTTTTTTCAATCTTTTTTGTTATTTTTAATATAGGAAATCGATGTTACGTATTCAAGATGTTAGGCATGTTAGGTATATAAATTAGAAAGAATTTCAAATGGTTTGAATTTCATATAAATCTAATGAAATCAATGCAATAATAATAATAAAATATTAAAGTTTGAAACATTGCTTGGTTAATTTTATTTGTGCATTGTTTCTTATTTAATACTAATCACATTACTTATATTATTCAATTCTATTTTGTTATTATATAAAAGCCAAAGAATCTCAACCAATATTTTAATATATAAAAGTAGAAATTTTGGTATATATAAGCAAAGAAAATCTCAAATGATTTGTATCTCTTATAAGCTCATGAAACTAATGCAATAATAATTAAAAAGATAAGAATTTAAAAGGTTGCTGACATGATTTCATTTATGCACTATTTCATATCAAATTACGTTAATTGATTTTGATTTGGTGGCATATAAAATAAAGAAAAATTCCAATCAAGTTTTTAGTATATAAAAGCATAAATTTGGTGTATAAATGTCAAAAGAAACTCAAATGGTGTTTTTCTATATAAAAGCAAAAATAATCACAAACAATTTTAATCTCATATAAACTATTGAAATCAATGCAAAAATTATAGGATAAATATTTCCGTTATAGTAATGAAAAATATATATTGATATTGCCATAACAAATATTATTTTAAAATCACTTCTTCATATATATTATAGATTTAATTCAATATTATACTCTATTAATTTATAATATTTTTACTTTTCATAAATTTTTTAAATTATATTTTTTATTTTTACTATTATTTATTCAAAATATTATTTTAATATTTTTTTCATAAATTTTTATACATTTCTACCATGATTTTTTTATGTAGATTGTAATTCTAAAGAGCAAAAATGATACTTTTATTATCATATATAATATTTTGATTCATAGACAAATGTTTTTTTAATTATTTAATTATTTTTAATTTATATTTTAACATGAATAATATTAACACTAAAAAAATGTTCATTTACAAATAAATTAATTTGATGATAAGTTAAATTATGAAAATTATATTTTTCTATTTTTTAATAACATATTATTTATTATTTTTATATTTTTAAATTATATGTAATATGATTGTATACGGTCACCGTATTGATATTAAGACTGGGTAAAGAATTCCTATTAATAAACAAAGGAAAAAAAATGAAAGAAATGTTTTATGACACTATTTGGATTTAAATTATCATATACTGAATGTGAATAAATAAAATTGGTATAACAGAAGTAAGTGCACTGTGCAGGATTGGGTTTACATAATCTAAAATTACTAATTCTTAATCATAACCATTGCAATCAAAAGATAAATACACAACTTAGGTTACTTTGCCTATAAACATTCATAATTATCAACATAATAGTAAAACTTTCTAAAAAAAAAAATTGAATCTATACATAATATTCTACATAACAAATATGAAATCTAAATATTGCTCCAATTATTATTTGAAGGATAAAGTCAAACAACTCTTCCTCTTCTTATCCATTATAACAACATATGTAGAACGTAAATAAGACAATGTCATAAAAAATATAGTAAGCAAGAGCTACAAAAACAAATACAGTGCATAAGCAGGATTGTGACAATCAAATCCATTTTATACCAATTGAAGAAAAAATATATAAATTTTAATATTGTTTAAGAATGTAATCAAAAAAGTGAGAGATCACCACAAAAGTTGTAAAAAAGGAAAAAAGAAAAATTAAGAAAAAATGAAGAACAATAAAATTGATTAATTGCTTACCTTTTTTATCACTAGCAAAAACATGTATCAAATCCAAAGCATAAAGAATTTCATGAAACACATAAATTTTAAAATGGTTTAAGAATACAATAAAAAAAGTGAGAGATTACAAGAAAAGTTGAAAACAAAACAAAAAAATGATAAAAAAAATTTGAGAATAATAAAATAGACTCATTACTTACCTTTTCTAGTTAGAGTCAGCAAAACATGTCTTATACACAGAAAAAAATAATTTTATAGATCAGGTGGAATGAGAGAATAATAGAAACATCAATTTATAATGTCAACAGAATAAACTAGGAGTTTGCCCTTTTCAGTGTCATGTCCTAAGCATATCAAAAGAAGAAATTGAAGAATATGGACATATGGAAGATCTTCAATTTTGATTTTTTAATAGTTGTAATTACCTTTATTAATTCAAATTCAAATTAAAAAACATTACCATAATTATCATAATTACCGTGATTATAACTAACATTCAATAAAATTTGTAAAATTGATTTTCTTGTTATATAAAACTAAAATCAATTTAAGATTTAATTATTTAATTGATGAATTTGAGTAGGGGGCAGGATCCGTTGACAACAGGTATAAGAGTTAGTCAAATTACACCTTCAATAACTTTTTGTATAATACAAATCTAACCAATCCAACCGTTGAATTTGATGATATTATCTTTATGATTATGTATATCAAATTTCACATTATTTGGACTTTTCTAAATATGTTATCTTATATTGAATATTTACATTTATTTTAATATCATATTGTACGTTAAAATAAAGTGATTTAATAAACTATTAAATAATTTTAGAATTGTATGAAATTTTGTATACTTAATCTAATTAATAAGAACATCAAATTCAACTATTGGATTGGTTAAATTTGCATTATACAAAAAGTTATTGAATGTGTAATTTGACTAACTCTTACACCCGGTGTCAACGGATCCTATCCCTTGAGTAGGATATATACTTATTATCAACACCTTAATTATAAATGTCTTAATTATTATAATTAAACATAATAATATATTTATATGAATCAAAAATTAAAAAAAATTATGAAATTTAGGCAGAAAAAGAATAAATATGATATTACCACATGATATCTTTTCATAGTATAAAATCTTCTTTTATAATATATAATACAGGCTTAAATATACTTTTTGTCTTTTATCTTTTTACTAAAATTTGTTTTGGTCATTTATCTTTTAAAAGATTCATTTTGATCCCTTAACTCTTAAATTTGAGTCAATGTTGTCATTTCATTAACAGTGATCGTTTTCTATTTTGGGACACAATTGGAAACCCTTTTTTGATTGATTCAAGACCTAAAACTTGTCTCATTAGATTCACTTACATGAAAACTATGGAATCCGACTAATTTTCGAACCAGAAAGGGCCATAAACATGGTGAAAAATGCGTGAAAAGTGAGTCCCACGAGCAACCGAAAAAGAATCTAATATTAGATTTTTCAACTACTCTTGGGACTCACTTTTCACATTTTTTTCACCATGTTTATAGCCTTTTTTGGTTCGAACATTAATTGCGTTTCATAATTTTCATGTAGGTGAATTTAATGGGACAAGTTTCAAGTCTTGTATCGATTAAAAAAGAGTTCAAAATAGTGTCCCAAAATCGAAAACGATCACTGTTAACGAAAAGATAACATTAACTCAAATTTAAGAGTTAAAAGACTAAAATAAATCTTTTAAAAAATAAAAAGATTAAAACGAATTTTAGTAAAAAAATAAAAGACCAAAAATATATTTAAGTCTATAATAAATTAATAAAGGTTCTCCAATGCCTCAACTATAATTTCACACACACACACGTGCAAATATATATAATAACATGATTATTATAGTTGCATTGCATGATTTATACCAACCTGTTATGAGCCGTTGCACTGCTCTGAATAGTGAGTCATCTTCTTCGCAAACCTAGATGCATTTTTTCTTCTTTCCCCGCCCCCTTTTATTTCCCCATAACAAAACCTTCACCCCCAATTCATCATTTCTTTACCCCTTTTATTTCAGAATCGAGAAGTCCATCTTCCCTTCTGCCTTAGATCAAACAACTCGAAAGCAGCAACAAAGGAAGAAAGTGGGCGCAGGAGCTTACCAGAAGAGGTGCAGATCGAAAATAAATCCAAAGAGGGAAGATGACAAGTAAGAAATTAAGCAGAAAGACACAGAGGAGAAATTAATTAAGGTTCTGTTTTTATTAGTCTTTTTTTAACAATTCATGAAATTCAATCAATATGGTCATAATTAATTTCTTCTTACAAATAGACCAGACATGAAACCACTAATCATATAAGCTTAACTTGTTGCAATTCTATTTACTCTAGACTTCCTACTGTTTGACCTTCTTCTTTAACAATGCAGATTTAATAACTCTTCCTAATGCTAACTTATAATGAAAATTTCTTCTTAAACAGGTGCTTTATCTTAGACTCTTCTCTTCAAGTTTCATAACTGAAGTACAGTTCAATGCAGAAGAGAAGTACTAGAGATGTTATGAGCCACTTGCTTGGAGGTTTATATTGTTATTTAAGAAGATGGATGTTTGCCATTTTGTCTCTGGGTCCTGTGCCAAATCACATTGCTTTCATCATGGATGGGAATCGAAGATATGCAAAGAAGAGAAACATGGAAGAAGAAAGTGGTACTGGTGACCATAAGGCTGGATTTACTGCCCTCATATCCATCCTTAGGTACTGTTATGAATTGGGAGTCAAGTTTGTGACTGTCTATGCATTCAGCATTGACAACTTCAGAAGGAAGCCTGAAGAGGTTCAGTCCTTGATGGAATAGATGCGAGAAAAGATCGAGGAGTTGCTTCAACAAGAAAGCCTTATTAATGAATATGGTGGTAGGTTGCATTTCATTGGAGACATGCAACTGCTGACTCACCCCGTCTGGGCTGCTGCGGAAAAGGCGGTGAGAGTTACCGCCCACAACGACCTGACGGTTCTTTAATTTGCGTAGCTTATACTTCTCGTCATGAGATAGTGCATGCTGTTCAGGAATGCTGCAAGGGAAAATGGAACCAAGTTCAAGCATCAAAAGAAGCAAAAGTACTTACCAATGGTGCGGCATTTGCAAGAGTTGATGATCAGGGTCTCAAAGGCAAAAAGGATTTTGATTTGCTTTTTCAAGATTCATGTAAAGACTATCTAAATGGAACTAAAACTTGTAGTATTAGTGGAGTGGCAGGTGCTGGAGAGAAAGATGGTGTGTTGGACCATAATGTGGAAAAACATAGCAGTAACTACAGCAGTGAAGCTGAAATCACATCATGCAATGAGCTGGTTGAATTGACTGAAGAGAGAAAGTATAAGCGGCGTGAGGTTCCTTTAATAAAACTGGTGGATATTAAGAAACACATGTACATGGCAGTGGCACCTAACCCAGACATCTTGATCCCAACTTCTGGAGAGGTTCGCCTCAGCAATTTTCTTCTTTGGCAGACTAGTACCTGCCCTTTGTATGCACCAACTGCACTTTGGCCTGAAATAGGTCTAAGACACTTGGTCTGGGCAGTATTGAACTTTCAGTGACACCATTTTTATTTGGAAAAGAAAAAGAAACAGTTTTAACTGTGTACTTATTGGCCAAAATTCAGTGTAGTTCATAATACAATTGAAAACCACATCTGCAGGCTCCCATCACCACCACCACCACCACCTCAAATCCCTTCATTTCTTGCTGTTTCAACACGAGACCGTAAACAAAACCGGATATATCATAGTGAATGGTATAGAAGGAGGAGCAGGAATCACTGAAACCACAACCCCTTTTGGCACCTTATTTGTCTTTCAGGACCCTTTGACTGTTACAGTCAATAGATCCTCCAAACTAGTTGGGATTGCAGAAGGTACTTCCATCACATCTAGTCTTGATGGGCTTAGAAGCATTTCAATTGCCAAGCTAACTCTGCGTTTGAAGCACCACAATGGCTCCATTTCCATTGTTAGTGGCACAAATAATGTCAAGCCCTTGGATCATCCAGTGGTAGGAGGCACTGGTGATTTCATGTTTGTGCAAGGCTATGTTACTTCTTCTCCAGTTGATCTTAAGGGTGTTACTGTTGTCTACAAGATTGAGTTTCATATTTATTGGCCTCCATATGCAACTCCGCTCACTATGTTGCTTGGGTACAGTCTGGGTATGTTGTGAATTTTAAAGTATCACTGTATCAATGGTCATGAAGGTCCTGACAGCTAATAATAACCCAGTTCTAATGGGTCACTTTTTTTTTTTTTGTTTGAAAAGTTACCACCTGTAGGTTTTATTGTCTTCGTTTGAATTTGTTCCTAATAATCAGTAATTTGTATTGTATTCCTAAGATGCTGATTCATGTGGTTAATCTTCCATTTTCTTGTCTGTTGTGCCATTATTATTTTTATTACTATTTTAGTACTGAAATGAAATAATGATTTAGTATCAACATCCTCATTATTAATTATTACCGGCTTTTAATTGTACAGACTTCAGAGTCTACGCACATAGATTTCCCTACCAATTTGATTTATCAAATGTTGGATTCTTTAATTGATCTCAATTTTGTAGTAACAGGCAACAATAACAAGTAGAACTGAAAATGGCAGAAGCCAAAGGCTACCAATACTAACACACTCTTTTATCGCAATTATTTTAGTACACCCTTTATTATTTGATGAAATTTATGTAGAACTCACTTAATCTCACTCCTTATTTAATAGGCTCTACTCCTTTTGTAGTTAATGAATGTTTGCTAGCATTACTCATAAAAAAAATGATAAAAGCAATAATAATCCAACTGGCTGCGGCAGATACAATGATGGGTAATACATCGCAGCAATGCAAAAGGAATGAATTCTCTTAAAAGCATGCAAAAAGAATAAACTGAATATGAGATTTCCAAGAACTTGGAGTGCTTCCATCTTATACATGGCACAAATAAAACCTGCATATACAAAGAGCAAGAACTGCCGACAAAGCACCGATCATTGTAATGGGTTTTGGATCACCTATAATGACTACAAAATTAGTATAAAAGAATAAATACTATAATAAGCAGTATGCTAGGAACCTTTTGCAAAGATTGAATTCGTTATAGTGATCTTAATGTAGAACTAAGACTCCTGCAGTTGAGGCCTGTTAATTGCCAAAAGTGGTTTGTATATTTTTTTGGTTGCCATGTGACAGGTGCATAATATCTACAAACTTTATTGATGACTAATCTCTGTTGAAAACTGGACTTATTACCTTTAATGTAGTCTCCTTTCTCAACCATGTTTTCTCTATCCACAAGACAAGTGATCAGTATATAGATGTCAACACCGCAGCTTGTCTAGGCGGGGTCTGTCGCAGAAAACCGACCACTGGCCTTCACAAATGCTGCTATACCAATACTAATGCTTCCCCATATTAGCGAGAAGAATAAGTGCCAAAAATCATATCTAACTGCATAAATGAATTAGTGATTGTCACTTGAAAGCCATGTCAGACCATATAATAATACTAGTTCATTAACATAGCACTTCGATTGTAACGACTTTGTTACTATAAGCTGTAACCAGTTTTTATTTTTGTAACAAATTCTTACCTAGCACATCCACCTGTATAGATCGCACAGGAATTCTCATAAAATTTCAGATCACATTTTTACTTTAATTATCTAGAAACCTCAGACAAGCAGTTTTGCAGTGGTAGGTCACAAGATATCTAACCACTTTAAGTTACTTCATTAAACCTGCTGGTTCACTTGAAAGACATCATACACAGATCAGGATATTGTGCTTGTTTGGGAAAGATTTTTATGGTGGAAAGAATATATATATATATATATATATATATATCAAAATGCTCGCTTAAAAAGCTGCATACAAAAAATTATTTCTTCAAAATAAGTTGAACCAAACAGGCACATTAAACCATCAAAATTTAGTGAAAGATTTTACTCTCAAATAATGAAGAAGTTTAAACTCTCGTTTTTATAACCGGTGTCTCCATCTGGTCAGAGTACCAGGGAGCAAAAAGAAAGGAGATGATGAAAACAGGAAACAAGAATGAACGATTCCTCAGTGTTGTCAGTTTAACAAAGGGAAAGGTACCAATATTACCCAATTTACTATTTTGGCCTTGTCACTAAAAAAATGAATGGAGAAATAGAATGCAAATTACTATTGTTTCCATGAGTTCACTAATATATTATATGTATATATCACCTTCTATTTGATTTTTCGAGTCATAATCTTAAACAGAGTTTTCTATTTTGTCTTTTTCCAGCCATCCCCACCTCACAAAAAATCACAACTCTAATTCCAAATTCAGAAATTTTACGTTATCGAATAATATTCATATGTATAAATTAGTATTTTAGTTTGTATATTATATATGATAATTTTTTATATAATTAAAATTTAAATAATAAATAAACAATTTCGATATATAAATTATATTATAATTAAGATTCATAATAAATAAGTATATTTAAATATGTAAATTGGATTTTGAATTTATAAAGAACAATTTAAATTTTGATATAAAATTATTTTTAATTATTAATATTAAAAAAAAACTATTGAAATTCAATTTAAAGAAGGTAGATTGAAAGAGATAAATGGTAAAAAATATTCAAATATACAAATAAGATAAAAGAAATGTCATTTGAAATAGCTGAGAAAGAAATATTTTAAGTAGTTGCAAATATAGTGTGAAATGCACATCCTAACAAAAGAAAAGATAGAATATTAAAAATGTATAATTGAGAGTGAGAATAATGAGACTAAGAGTAGATCTATAAGGGCAATACTAATATAAATTAACTTTTTTTTTTACTACATTTCAAATAATAATAGCAAATTATAATTATACATATGTATTATATTTAGAAATGATAAAAATTTACTAGGGGCAGCAGTCCACAGTATTGTATATGAATCTATCCTTGTTCCAAGAGCTTTGCAGCTGGGTTTTATGGATTCAAGTTGCATGTCTTTTGGCTATGTTTGGATTGATGGAGAAAGATAGGATGAAATGGAATGGATTCAAGAAATCACGCATTCGTGCAGTCATTGAAATTGGAGCCACTAGATGAAGATTAGATGGTTCCAATTTCATAAGAATGGAATAAATGACGTCAATCTTCTTGTTGGAACAATCAAATCAAATTTATAAATATTAATTCAAGAGAGTGAATTCAAGATGCAATAAATTGAGAAGTGAAAGGCTATTGGTATATATGTGATAATTTCTAAGGGAGGTGACTCTTGTGTTGGGACCAAAGATGTATAAAGCGTTTAATCCCTAAAAATTTTGATGATAACAAAGATTATTCAAATTTACGAATGTAGAGTATCTGTGTTTAACAATGTGCTCTATGTACAATTGTATGGTTATAATTATTTCTGGACTTCATTTTCTTACATAAAAATCAAATTTTTATTAGATCAAAGTCCTTTGAAAACATCACAACCAGTGTTTTAAAACCTGGCTCAGACCGGTTAGTTAGACTAGTCTAAATGGGAATTGGACTTCTCATTGGGTTGATCTACTTATTGGATCAAATATGCTATCAACCCGTTGAATATGTCATTAAATCATATTCAATTGGACTAAATTGGTGTAGCTCGATTTTGAGTGGACTAGTAAATGCACTGTTAATTGATTTATTGCCCACATAATTATTGCAAGCAACTCAAGGCTACTCACTGATGCATGTGCAACAGCGTGCAGTAGCTACTTACTAACGTACACAGTGAGGCAAAAGAGGTCCAACCTAAAGCTACTAACTTATCAAAGCATAAGACTCAAGTGGCTAGTTTCAAGAAATGTTGAGGAAAATGCAAAATTTCACACTACAAGAATCGAACCCAGGATGTTTAAAAGCTTGACCGAGTCGATAACTGGTTTGATTTTTATAACACTAATCACAACTTGCGTCCAAAAAACATCACAACTTGCATCCATCATTTTTAAACTAAGTGAGTCCAAAAACTGACAAATATCTAATATCCTATTTTATAACATAAGCATCCAATATATGCTTATAATAAAAGCGTCCAATCTTTTCACTAGATGATTCACCTTTTCAAAGGATAAGTCTTCTCTAAACGATTCCATGTTTTGAAAATGTTCTTACTAGACTTTCATGCTTCTTTCCTAAATGGACAATATTTAATACGTTAGTTTTTGAAAAAAAAAGTCTAAGTTATAGAATAAGATTTCAATTTAAAAGGAAAAGGCTTTTATTAACAAAAAGACAATGATTCTGCTTCCTAGTATGTCTCGAGCTTATTAACTTTACAGGTCAACCTATATGTATTGATAAGTTGATAGCGTTGCATAAAGAAAGAGATAAGCAGAAAAGAACTTTCTCTCTTCGACAAAAAGAACAATGCACCTTTTAGGTAATATTTGGGAATAACAATGTTGACTTTTTATCTCTCTAAAAAGGATGTTTCAAAGCCATGTGAAGACGTGAAGACAAACCTTGATGATATTTAATGCAACTCAAAACGAGACGTTTGCTATTTCTCAACGAATGTTTTCTTAAGTCTATATAAAAAAGATCTCTCTAAACTTTCATTTTCATATAGCTCTACGTAAAGAGATTATAGTGCACTTCATTTTCATATTCTCGCCTAAGTTAGTTATCTTAACAATCTTGTTTAAGTGTGAAAACCTGAAGAGGCTTAGTGTAAAAAAAAAAAAAAAAAAACCTTAGTTGGTAACCCAAGTGTGAGAGGTTATTACTATGTAGCATGAAGAGACAATAAGAATAGTTGTGTAAGTTTTGGTGATTTAATGGAAAATCCTTTTGGTGAAGGGGCTAGACGTAGCTCTTAGATTTAAGAATGAAACAAGATAAATCTATTGTGTTCTTCTTCTCTAAACCTTTTGTTTTATTATTGTACTCTCCTTCTTTAAGAAATTTGTTTTGTTCTAACGTGCTTTTCAATAAACTTGATTAGAATCACATTTGTTCAATGCTTTTGAAAAAGTTTTCAAAGCTCAATCTAACCCCCATTCTTGTGTTTACCTTGCTTATTTTAGTTGGTATCAAAGCTTGGCCTCTTGAGGTTGAGCATCTAACAATGCAGGGTTTAAACGATTTGTAAAGACACAGGGAAACACAAGAAGGGGTTGAATTGTGTTTCAAATGATTTTGGTAAATCTTTTCGAAAGACTGAATATCGTTTGTTAATAAGACATTGTAAATGCTTAACTTAAGAAACTTTTTAGGTTAGAGCTCTTATCAAAACATTTTTGTAAAGCCAAGGTGATCAGAAATTTAAAACTCAATGTTAGCTAGTAAAACAAGATAAAAGCAAAAAGATAAAAACTCACAAGTTTTTATACTGGTTAGTCTCTACCTTAAGACTACATCTAGTTCTTAGCACACTACCAAGTTTCACTATAACTTTACCAATTACAAGTATTCTTTCCACAAGCCTCTTTAGGCTTAACCTAAGTAGTATTTCACTTACTTCTCCAAGATATTAACCCAACTATTCTTTGCTACAAAGCCTCTTTAGACTTTCGCCAAGTTCACACAGAATTTGCTAAGGGTAAGACTAGCCGACTTTCTTCAAGGATATTAGCATACTAATTCCTGAAAGGTGCACAAACTAATAAACAACAAATAACGTGAGGCTCAGAGCACATAAGCATTCGTTTGTTCGATAAGACTTAATCATTCATCTGTTTTTGTCTAATACGTGTAGTTGATTTTACTTTGAAAAACTTATTAGTTTGTTTTATATAATTAAAACAATTGAGGGTTCTCATTCGTCCTTTATTCTAACACAATCCTAGTGAAGTTATGGACAACAAAGGACAAGCTGTTAGCAGATCTCCTTTATTCAATGGAGAAGATTATGACTACTGAAAACAAAGGATGATCATATTTTTTGAAGTGTGTCATATGGATCTGTGGGACATGGTTGAAAATGGTAACTTCATTCCCAAGAGTCAAAATGAAGCAGAGATTCCTTGAATAGCATATAATGAAGCTCAAAAGATCAAGTATCAACTAAACTCAAAAGATAGAAAATTTTTAATGTTTGTTATTACTAAATATGAATATGAAAAAGTTCATAGTTGCAAAACTACTAAAGAAATATAGGATACTTTAGCCCTTGCTTGTGAAAGAACCTCCTAGGTTAAATATTCTAAAATAAGCATGCTTGGTCATAAATATGAATTGTTTAAAATGGAAGAACATGAAACAATTGACCAAGTGTTTAGACATTTTCAAACTATCATTAATAACTTAAGATCCCTTGTTAAGACTTATAATTATCATGATCACATAACAAAAATTCTTAGAAGTTTGCCTAGACAGTGGAGACAAAAAGTTATTGCTATTTGTGATTCAAAAGATCTGAAAGTTATA
This sequence comes from Spatholobus suberectus, assembly GCA_004329165.1. Taxonomy (NCBI): domain Eukaryota; kingdom Viridiplantae; phylum Streptophyta; class Magnoliopsida; order Fabales; family Fabaceae; genus Spatholobus; species Spatholobus suberectus. The sequence goes on from CM014733.1 coordinate 15,587,549, forward strand.
CCTATGGAGGCACCTCTTGGTACTTTTAAAGTTAATGAGATAAAACTAAAAGAGGAAGAAGGTCATAGAAAGGGCAAGTCCATTGCACTAAAAACTTAAAAAGGATCATCATCCAAAGCTCTCAAAGTTGAAGAATCATATAATGGTTAAGATATATCAAAAAACAAAGCATCTAATGCAGACAAGCTCTCTTTTAGATGGAGGAACTACATGAAGAATCATTATTCTTAAAAGGATGATTATTCCATTTATAGATTTGCTTGACAGTAGAAAAAGCATTCTAATCATGGTACTTGGATAGTGATTTCTCATGACACATGATGGAAGAAAGGTCTATGTTCCAAGATCTTAGACCAAGACCTGGTGGATAGGTTGCCTTAAAAGATAATCAGAAAGGAAAAATAGCAAGAATAGGTAAAATTGGTAAATATGCTTTCCTTTCTATTGATAATGTTTTATTGTTGAAGATTTTAAACACAATCTACTTAACATAATTCAACTATGCAACAAAGGATATGATGCCACCTTTAACAAAGGAGAACGTATAATAAAAAAAAATTGATGGATCCTTACTATTTTCTACAAAGAGGCAAAACAATTTTTATAAAATAAACCTAGGAGACCTCACAAATCAAAGTGTACATGTTTGGTATTTATGAAGGAAGATCATTGGATTTGGCACAAGAAACTTGGACATGCTAATTTGAGATTAATCTCAAAATTAAATAAGCATTGCCTCATAAGAAGACTTCCAAATCTTGTATACAAATCTAACTTTCTTTGTGATGCATGTCAGGAAGGAAAAACAAGTAAAAAGTTCTTTTGATTCTAAAAATATTATTTCCACTTCTAAACTGCTTGAATAATTACACTTAGATATATTTGGTCCAACCAAAACTGCCTCAATGAGTGGAAAAAGGTATAGGCTAGTCACAATTGATGACTATAATAGATGAACATGGGTTATGTTCTTAGTCCACAAGGATGAATCTTTTAAAGTCTTTTCTATATTTTGTAAATATGATTAAAATTATAAAGGTGTATGTATTACTTCAATTTGAAGTGATCACAGGGGAGAGTTTGTGAATGAAAGTTTTCAAAGGTTTTATGTAGAAAACAACATAGTTCACAACTTCTTAACTCCAAGAACACCACAACAAAATGGTGTTGTTGAGAGAAAGAATCAATCTCTTCAAGAAATGGTTCGAACCATGCTCAATGATAACTATACTCTTAGACACTTTTGGGCTTGAAAAAGACTCCCTTTGAATTGTGGAAAAAATGAAAACTAAACATATTTTCATAATTTTGGATATCAATGTTTCATTCTCAATACTAAGGATAATCTTGGAAAGTTTGATCCTAAGTATGATAATAAAATATTGTTAGGATACTCAGAAACTTCAAAGGCACATAAAGTATATAACTCTATAACCTTAGTGGTAGAAGAGTCCATTCATGTTAGATTTAATTACAACAACACTACGTCCAACTAAGAACCATTAAATGAAGTGGACAATACTCAATAGAATGTGATTGTTGGACGAAACTAACAGAATGAAAACATGTCATCTAGAAAATCAAATAATAGGCAATGCAAATGACAAAGTCAAAACTAGATCAACCTACAGAGAATAGACACATGTTGCACTTATCTCAAAAATGGAACCAAAGATTGTGGATGAAGCGTTACTAAATGAAGGATGGATAAAGTTATGCAAGAAGAACTAGATTAGTTTGCAAGGAACGATGTTTGGATACTTGTTCCCTTACCTCAAGAAAAGTTGGTCATTGGCACAAAGTGGGTATTTAGAAACAAGCTAGACAAAAATGGCAAAGTTGTGAGGAATAAGGCCAGATTGGTCACTCAAGGTTACTCACAATAAAAAAGTATTGACTTTACCAAAATTTTAGCATTAGTAGTTAAACTTGAAGCCATTTGCGTCTTACTTTCATTTGCTACTCATAATAATATGAGACTTTATCAAATGGACGTAAAGAATGCATTGTTGAATGGTATAATAAATGAAGAAGTTTACGTTAAACAACCACCTGATTTTGAAGAAAAATATTTTATGTTTTCAAACTTAAGAAAGCTCTATATGATTTAAAACAAGCACCTTGTGCTTGGTATAAAAGTTTAAGTTTGTTTCTAATGGAAAATGGTTTCTTTAGAGGAAAAGTAAATATAATGCTTTTTCGCAAAAAAAAATGTAAGTTCACATTTCATTATTGCACAAATATATATGGACAATATTATTTTTGGAGCTACCGATGAATCTTTTTATGAACAATTTTCTAAGCTGATGTAGAAGGAATTTGGGATTAGCATGATGGGTGAATTGATGTTTTTCTTAGGATTGCAAATCAAACAAACAATGGACGATATTCATATACATCACACAGTATGCTAAGGAACTTTGAAGAAGTTCAAATTAGACGATTGCAAATCAAACAAACAATGGACGATATTCATATACATCACACAGTATGCTAAGGAACTTTGAAGAAGTTCAAATTAGACGATTGCAAAATCATGAGTACCCTTACGCATCCAGTGTCTGTCCTTGGACTAGACAATAAAGATAAAAAGTTAGACCAAACTGTTTATCGAGGTATGATTGGGTCACTCCTATACCTTATTGTGTCTAGACATGACATAATGTTTAGTGTATATTTATGTACACATTTTCAATTTGATCCTAGAGAAACTCAATCAATTGCTATTAAAAGAATTTTCAAATACTTGATAAGTACTATTGATATGGGTTTGTTCTTTAAGAAATCAAATGAGTACAAATTAGTTGGCTATTGTGACACTGATTACAAAGGAGACAGACTTGAATGAAAAAGTACCAATGGAGGATGTCACTTCATTAGAGCAAACTTAATCTTTTGGTCCAATAAAAGACAAAACACAATTGCTCTATCTATTATAGAGGCAAAATATATATTAGCTACTGGATGTTGCTCTCAACTTTTGCGAACAAAACATCAGTTGGAAGATTAAAATATCTTCAAAAGCAAGATTTTTGTATTCTATGAAGCTACTATTAACCTTTTGAAGAATCCTATTATTCATTCTAGAGTAAAACACATAGAGATTAAACATCACTTTATCAAAGATTATGTCCAAAAAAGGAAAATCAACATTCAATTTATTAATACTACTGTCAAATAGCTGACATATTTACAAAACCCCTTCTTAAAGATAAGTTCATTCATATACAAAAGCATCTTGGTATGCAATTTATAATGATGATTAATCTTCTACTTGTTTTACATCCAAGGACCTAAGCATCCATTTTTCTTATGCATCTATTACATATGAGTCCATTACATATAAACGTCCAATGTATATGCATCTAATATATTCATGCGTCCATTTGCATGACATTTAAGTGCATCCATCAAACATATTTATTATGACATATTTAATTAAGGAATAATGGTGCATATGATTATTTATCTTTTTGGATATTCCTATACTGAGTCAATTTTTCACATTTAATGGTTTATGGTTTCAAAACTGCACATTTCAGTTATTGATTCAACATTTTAGAAAAATTTATTTTTCACCTTATTTTACTCTTTTTATTAAGAAACTGTTCACTTCCCCTTATCTTTCTTTTTTCGAAATACTTATACAAAAACTGCTTCACCTGCAAGGCATACTCTATCTCTCTTGTGCAAAACCTATTTTCAAACATCTTCCAACCTAGCAATAATGGCAACACAAAAAGTGAAGAAGTCAAAGGTGTACTTAGAATATCGCTTTGACCTAGAAGAGATGGGTAGATATGGCATTGAGGTTAGAGACAATATAAAGGCTGTGGAATCAAAAGGTTCTTCGACGATGACATGATGGTTCACACTGAATTGATTAAGGAATTCCAAAAGAGATACTAAGTTCCATCTAGACAAGATTATCGAAACACTTTTGGGTGCATATGTGGAGATAATTGAAGGTGTGATTACAGATGTTACGTGGTGCCTTGGGGAAAGTGCAATGTTAAAGAAAAACTAGAATATGGATCTTGGAAGGGAAGAAGAAATGAACGATGTGCTAATGAGGCCAAATGCCTTTAGACTTCTCACGTAAATGAAGCTTATTGATAAAGCCAGAATCTTCCAACAAATACTAAATGAGGGGATTCTAGATAAAATAGGTTCAAAATGCTCCTTCTTTGCTAGCAATGTCTTTCCTCTGTATCACATGAGTACTAGCCAAAAGTTCAACCTTTTGAACCTAGTATTTATGAATTTGATGAGGAACATAAAAGGAAAAAGGAAGAATAAGAGGTAACTTATGCAGTCTTATCAACGAAAATTCTAAAAAATATTTATGATTTGCTTTAGGGACTGCCAGTTGAACAGAAGTATAAGTACAAAAAGACTTAGATTCAAATAAAAATTGGAAGAAACAATATCAACAAGATAAGGCTGGATTTTGTTATCATTGACGTATTTCAAGAGGATCAAGATTCAGAAGAAGAAGAAAAGATGGCATTGGATGTTTTACCTCCTACTCCTATTGTTGCTACCCCTGTACCAATCATCCAAGTAAAAAAGAAACTAGCATTACAAAAATAAAGTGATAATGAAGATGATGATGATGGTTATGATTAGCCTATAGCCAACACGTTCAAGAGTTTGAAAAAGCCCATTGACGTTGTTGCACCACAAATGCAACTAGTTGTGTAAAGGGAGAAAATTGAAAGAACAAAGATTGCACAAGAAAGGGGGGTTGAATTGTGCATTTAAAAAAAACTAAAATTTTTTAAATTAAAGAAAACGAGTTCAAGAAAAGTTAAAATAAGGATAAAGGAAAAATAAGGCACAGAGAGTTTTTATACTGGTTTACTTGAGCTATGTCCAATCCCTTCATCCTAAAGGTGTTCAACTAACCAACCTTAGTTTACACACAAGTATTCTTCTCGGCCTCTTCGAGCTTTACAAAACAATCTACCTAGATTGCTTAACCACTTAAGTATTCTTTTTTACTAAGCCTCTCTAAGCTTTCACAACATAAACAGTTGATAAAAAGGTTTTTAACTCACAATGTGAGGATACAAAAATTTAAGTGCGGTACAAGTACTTTTTACAAAGAATTTGAAAGAAATATTTCAACATCATCCAGTAAGCACAAGGATTTGTCGTTGTATACTTCGTATATTTTAGTTCTTCTTTTCTCCTGAGCTAATATAAATAGTCTTCAGAAAATAGTCGTAGTCTTCAAGAGAGGAACGTGCGCATGTATCAAGCTTTCAGTATGGTCAAAAAAGTGACTTTTGTTCTTCCACTAAAATGGAAGGTGCAAAACTGTGTTGAAGAACCGCTTCTGAACATTCTTTACTCAGCTTACCAACTTAATAACTTGACTTCCTTTTTCTACAACATTGCGCTTATACACTAACATGTATCTGTCTTTCATTTAATGCTTAGATATTTGAATGTTAGATCACTTTAATAGGTAAAACATTAGTCTCAAGATATTCATGTGAGAAACGCATAGTTCAGACAAGCTTTAAACACTTAGTTGTTTGAGAGACTTACGTTTGGAAAATATACACAAGTCAAATGGACGCTTGTTAAAATTGGCACATTGGATGCTATAGAAAACATTTTTTACAACAAAAACTTAAAACTTAATAAGTTTGTTATTTTCAAAATTTAAGGGACTAGATGCTTCATATGTCTTTGGTTTCAACAATCTCCCCCTTTTTTATGATAACAAACCTTATTAGTTTTTAAGTTTTGTGAGTATATGTGTGTATGTGTGTGTGTGTGTGTGTGTGTATCAAAAAGATGCATCGCATGTGAAAAGATTCGATAGACTTACTTTTATATTCCCTTGAGTCTGATATTCCAAGCAAGTTTGCACACTTGCACACATTCGTAGCTTACAAATTATATATCAAGTATATGCATGAATGTCATGGAATGCAAACGTTCAACGAATAGAAAGCAATAGGAAGCAACTATATATAGAAAACATACTCTATTTCCTTTTGTTTTTTCCCCTTTTGTCATTATTAAAAATAAACAAGAAAAGAGAAGGAAAAAAAAAAGCATCATAGTCACTTTGGTGCCGAGAGAGGTAGAGGTGGAGATGGAGATGGATGAGGGGTTTGGAGAATCTCTTGGTGGTTTTAAAGGATTTGTTGGAGAAGGGCCATGATGGGTTAGAGTTGGGTGGTAACATAGGTTTGGACGACTGGATCAACAGGTGGCAAAGAAGGAGGGGCAAAAGGGCAGTAGAAAGGCTTGCAGAGGCTTGGGATCCGGGGGTTGGAGGAGGCGAAGGTGTAACACCCCAAATTTCAAGTATTAGAAATAAACCACGTGGTATCTCTTAGTAGAACCATTCTCATATGTTATTAAACAAAAGATGTCTTAAGAGTTATTGTTATTATATTTCCTATTATTATTATTATTATTATTATTATTATTATTATTATTATTGTGTTGTGTTGTTGTTATTATATTGATTGTTATTATTATTATTGTTGTTGTTATTATTATTCTTATTCTTATTATTCTTATTAATACCTTAGTATTATAAATTAGTAGAAATATTATCATACAACCCAAAAGAGCATTTAGGGCCCAATAGAGGATTAAAGCCCACTAAGCCACATACCCACCCACATGTTATAAGAAGGGAATAGAGAAGGAGAATTAGGTTTAGTCGTCACAAATAGAAGAAGAAAGAAGGTAGAGAGAATGAGGAGAAAAGAAAGAAGAAGAAGAGGAATAGAAACCGGAGAATTCAAACCCTAGAACTCAACTTTGCATGTCCACAAAGGGGAGTGCTCTCCCCCGTATTCTTCATTGTCTTTTATGTTATTATTTTTCATCTATTTACCTTTTCCCCCTCCTTATGCCTAAGATTAGGGTTTTGATGGGTTTTGAAGGAATTGTGAGGAAGTGAGGAGTTCATAGATTAGATAGTATTTTGGCAACTTTTCTTCAAAATCTGGATTTTGCGTTGGCGCTGGGCGCACAGACCCGCTGGGCGGCTTGGGTTCCGACGCGGACTTGTTAGGCGGGTTTGCTGGACCGCTGGGCGAAACGACTTTTGCTATTACGTTCCTTGTGTTTGTGAACTCCTTTTGATAGTGTTTAACTCATTGTTATTTGTTTTTTTTATGTCTTGTTGAGTTTATATTGTATGGTTATTATTTACTTTGAAAAAAATAAGTGTGATATGAAATTATGCCTATGATTCATGATAAAAGTGTATGAAAGCTGTAAGCATTATCTGTGACCATACATCATAACATTGAGTTATATGATGAGGAAAGATATAAGAATCTGGCTGGTGGAGGCCGTGATGGGTTGTTTAACCTTAGCCTTAAGGGTTATCTGGTTGGGAAAACTCCAATGGTCCATGCTGATCCCATGGAGCCGAGGCGTACTAGCAAAACTAGATAACCCTGACTAGTCATCGGGAGATATCATGCTAGTTGAGGGTGCGAAAGCCAAAGGCATCGGTACTGATGACGCTTCTTATGGCCTGCATTTACTCCTAGTCTACTTTTCGAAAAGTTTAGGTTGGTACCACATGTGCATGAGTAGTGGTTTAGGAACATAGCACGCATATGTATCTTGTATGTAGTGTGATATGTTGAAGTGTGCTATATTGCAATTATGTGAATTCTATGTGACCTTGTTCATAAGCGAATGATGTAATGTGTACACGTGTGAAAATGTGATTGTGTATTGTGATAAACTGTCAAGGTTATGTATATGTGCTCATGTTATACATGTATGTCATGCTTGCTTGATGAAACAAAACAATGTGTATGTCTAGTTCCTAGGCAAAAGATGTGAAATAAATGTATGCTTGTAATTAAAATTGTGTTTGCTATCTCAAGGATAAGTGAGAGGGTAGGCCCTAAGATAGTGTTGTAAAGGTCCTAGTTGGATAATAATAGTTGTGAATGAGGTAGAGAAAGAGTGAATCCCCACACAGCGTAATAGAAAGGTATAAGACAAGTAAGAGAGAACAAAATGACGATATTAAGGTGAGTGTTAAGGGAGGGTCAAAAGTATTTTAGAATGTCTGTAACCTTAGACTTGACCCATAGAGAACAACCTTAAATATTAAAAGAAAGAAAAATAAAATCTAAACATGAAGGATTTAAATACTAGAGAGCATTTTGGGTAAAAAAGAGTTCTTAGGTTGAGAATGAGATAGTAAACTAATATAACAGTCAGGAGAATGAGAAAGTAGTTAACACAGAAAGTATTAAAGATTAAAAGGTGTAGACTAGACCATAGGTATGGCGAATTATGAGAGAGACCTAGTGAGTTTAAAGCCATAAAAGATAAATGATGAGGGTTGTCCGACTAGAAAAGTTTAACCCAGCTGTAGAGTCCTTAGAGCACTCACTGAGACATTATGTCTCATTCCTTTAAGTTTCCCCTTTTTTAGGATACAGGTGAAGACATGCGTAGATGGAGCTTGAAGTCACGTGCAAGAAAACGTAGTCTAGTTTACATTATGTTTTTGTATTCTACTTTATATTTTGTACAATATCTTCGGGTGATAGATGAGTTATATTTGGCATGTATGTTTTTTTATTGTATTGTTCGTATATAATATTTAATTATATTTATGAGGTGCATTTGTATGTTGTTTCTACCTTTTTAAGTTTTTTTTTTTTTTTTTTGAAATCTAGACCAAGTTACAGTAATGCCCCTTAAGGTGTTACAGAAGGTGTTAGTGAGGGTGGTTGAGATGGAGTTGGCAATTGAAAGTTAGAGGGTGGAGGAGGGGCTTCCAAAAACTTGAGATTTGGAATGTGTAGTTGGTGTAGGCAAGGTGTTTCCCATGGATATGGTGGCTTGAAGGATTTAGGACATGTGATTACGGCAAGGATGGCATAGATGATAGTCGTTTCAATTCCAAGGAAGGGGCGCTCATCGACTGGGTGGACAACCGCGGTGGATGTATCTGAGCAATCAAAGACACTAGCTGGATGCTGTGTGTACTTACAATTCTTCATCGTTGGAATTTTTGCCTTGTCATCCACTAAGAGTCCATTACTGGATGCTTCTTACTTACAGTTGAACATATGTTGACGCCAAAAGCATTCAGTATCGTCCTCATCCATATCTTGCGTCATATGCCTAACCATGTACCATTCTAGAGTAGTGTTGGGATGCTATTGAAACTCAACTCTAGAAGGTAGAGGTAGTGAAGGTGGCTTGGTCAGCAACTTCATTTTCTTTTTATTAACATCCAAGGTAGGAAGCCTTGGGCAGACGTGATCTGGTTGGATGCGAATTGCTATGGACGATGAGATATGTTGAGAAGGTGGAATAAACAGTTGAAACTTCAAAAGTGCAGAACTCTTCAAAGAGCCGCAGAACATCTGCTCAAAGGGTGTGGGGAAGAAACTGGCTTCTATAGGATCTAGAAGCCTAAACCTCAATTCAGTAAGCCTGAGTTGGATGATCCTTTCTGGCATTCGGTCACTCCTTTGCCGCAAAACTTGTTCAATTTCCTTAACTGGAGATACTCGGTGTTGAAGTACTCTAGGAGGGTGTGCATTGAAGCACCATGCTCGAACAAGTCTTGGATACCTCCTTCTAATGAACCATTTCAGCGGCAAGTGTTCAATTATTCCCAAAGGCAGAGCCAAATATGCAACAAAAGGTTGATGGATGTAGTCCTCCATATATGGTTCGAAAGAGACTAGGCGAATAGTCAAACCTATACTCTGGCTCTAGAAGAGGCTCTGGACGCAGAATCATTGCATTATCATCCATCAAATTTTGTTGGTTGCCTTTCACAAATAGTAGGTTCCATTTCCATTTGATTTTCTATCAATTTTTTGCGCGTCCATTATATGCAAGATATATCCAGGTTTATGTTGGGAGTGGAGGAAGGGGGTTGTTTGGGGGTTTTAACTGAGAGGTAAGGTTTGGTGAGGCCAGGAGTGGGAATGGTGCAAATGTAACCATCATTACCAAGCAATAACATATCTGGTTTAGGTGTGGTGTAAGTGGATTTGTACCATGGGGGTAATCAGATGGTATGGTTAGTATTTGGGCTTGTGTTTGTGTTTGGGGTGGTTGTTCAGAAGGTTTAACAATAATGAAATCAACAAATTCTTACTCATACACAACATTAACATCTGGAGCAGAAGACTTACTTTTTTTGCTGACTTCAGATGTTATTTGATCTTTTGTTGGTCGTTTGAGAGAAGGGGTTAGTTGGACTGCAACAATGGTTGTTTTTTGTTTCTTTAATAGGACTGCGATGGATTCATAGTCCTCATCATCAAAATCTTCTTGTAATTGGAGTCTCCTTTTGGCGGATGCTGGTGAAGGAGGTGCAGCAACAGTAGGAGTAGAAGGAACCGGAGCTTGTTGGGTTTTAGATCGTATCACTTTAGACGATCTCCCTTTGGACGGTTGCCTTCTAGTAGCAGGCCTTGCAACAGCCATCAGATGGATGAATAGAGCTTCATCGTCTAGTTGCTTAGCTTGTGAGGTAACTTGTTTTTTGCAAGTTGTAATGCTTCCTCTACAGGTTCTTCCTCGATGTCCACAGTCTTGGAGGCTTTCTCTAAGGGTTTCAGGATAAACCCAACCTTCATTTGGCTTATGTTGTTGTGGCCAAAGGGCAATTGAGTGAACCTATGGCCACCACCCAGCTTCCTTATTTCAGCTTGCTCACCACTGGTTAGAGCAAAGAAGACATGGTATAATTGCTGCAGCTAGAAGATTCTGTTTAGTTGTGCAGTATAGGTGATTTGGTCGAATTCACCTCATCCCTTCATGGTCCTGAAAATGTTGCTGAGGATGAGATGGGGAAGGTTGACCAGTCACCATATGGAAGAGGGCGAACTGGTGCAGGAAGGTCACACTGTCCTTAGAGCCAGCCTTGTGAAGTATTCCCTTGTTTAAAAACTGCTGGAATACTTTTCCTTCCTTGGTCAACTTGTTGTACTCCACAACACCTTCAGCTTCTGGTCCCATCAGAGCAGTATCCACTATTTCATGGCCACCGAAGCTACTTTCCCAACCGTTCTTAATGCACGAGCCAGCTCGCTCACACCCGATTGCTTGAGCAATGTTCCCCAACACGATGGTGACTTTTACTCGTAAAACAATGCCAACTACACTGTTGTTGGTGAATTCTTTACTCCTCTAGAAGCGTCTGATGAGCTCTAGATATATAATCTCGTTCAGATGGAAGTAGTTTAAGATTTCACACCTCATGAGATTGTCTTTCACCTTGACACCCATTTCGTCAAGCGCTTATATGTCAAAAAGACTTTCAATCAGAACAATGGCTTCATTTTGACTTTCTGCACCAGCTGCGGCATTCATGGCGTTGTCTGCCTTTTCCATCACCATTGTCGAAGAGATGAAGGTTAATGTTTGGGAGGATTTGGGAGTTTAAGAGAGAAAGAGCAAAAACTCAAAGATTGTAAAAGTGAGGGTAAAAGTGTTTGATTAGTAAGAAGTTTGAGTGTATAAGAAGTAACCAAAGGGTTTTAGGTTTTGGCGGTTTTTGAATTTTGAAGAAAGAGGTAGTGTGCATTAAATGTTGGTTCAGCATGTGTATTTTTCAATGGTGGTTTATGGCGTAGTTCTGACTCAGACAGGGAATAAAGCATTTATTTTAAATCATTATTAGCGAAAACATAATTATGTACAGATGAAGATATTTATGTACATAAATATGAAACGTTACAGAATATGAATCGTAATAATAATGGACGCATGTATGATGGACATGATATGATAATGGACACTACATGTCATTAGACGATAAAGACACATAAAAGAAATCTATTCCTTTATAAATTTCATACCAAGACGATCTCGAATATGGATGAGTTTATCTTTAAGAACTAGTTTTGTAATTATGTCTGCTAATTGATTTTCAGTATTAATAAACTGAATATCAATAACCTCTTTTTGAATATAATCTCTTATAAAGTGATGTTTAATTTCAATGTGCTTTGCTCTAGAATGCAATATAGGATTTTTAGACAAGTTTATAGCAACAATATTATCACAAAGGATAGGAATTTTACTCTCATAGATACTGTAATCCTCTAATTGATGCTTGATCCACAGAATTTGTGAGCAACAGGATGCTGCTGATATGTATTCCACTTCTACTGTGGATAGAGCAATTGTCCCTTGCCTTTTGCTTGTCCAGGAGACAAGACTTCTACCAATGAAGTGACATCTTCTATTGGTGCTTTTTCGTTCTATTCTGTCCCCAGCATGGTCAGCATCACATAATTCAACTAACCTGTGCTCTTTATTTGACTTAAAGCATAGACTAAGATTAGTGGTTCCTTTTAAGTATCTAAAAATTCTTTTTACTATTGTAAGGTGAGTTTCTCCGGGATTAGATTGAAAACGAGCACAAAGACATACACTAAACATGATATCTAATCTGGACACTATAAGATATAGTAGAGATCTAATCATACTTTTGTATATGGTTTCATCTACCTTTTTGGATGTGTCGTCTAATCCAAACACTGAAGATGGATGCATCGGTGTGCTCATTTCTTTGGCATCGTTCATGTTGTACTTCTTGAGTAGCTCTTTTACATACTTTTTTTATGTATGTATATGTCATTGCCTTTTTGTTTTACTTGCAATCCCAGAAAGAATTGTGATTCTCCCATCATGCTCATCTCAAATTTTGTTGTCATTAGCTTAGAAAAATCCTTACATAAAGCTTCGTTAGTAGCACCAAATATGATATCTTCCACGTATATTTGCATAATAATAAAGTGTGAGTGTGCATTTTTGCGAAACAGAGTAGTGTCTACTTTTCCTCTTGTGAAACCATTTTCTAACTGAAAATAACTTAACTTTCCATACCAAGCTCTAGGTGCTTGCTTGAGTCCATATAAAACCTTTTTGAGTTTGAAAACATGCTTGGGAAAAGTATCACACTCAAAACCAGGAGGTTGTTTCACATAAACTTCTTCATTTATTATGCCTTTAAGAAATGGACTTTTTACATCCATTTGACTGAGTTTCATATTACTATGAGCAGCAAATGAAAGTAAAATGCGAATGGCTTCTAATCTAGCTATAGGTGCAAAGGTTTTAGTGAAATCTATACCTTCTTACTGAAAATACACTTGAGCTACTAGTCTAGCTTTGTTTCTTACTACATTACCTGCCTCATCCAGCTTATTACGAAATACCCATTTTGTTCCTATTATTGATTTGGCTTTAGGTAAGGGAACTAGCTTCTATACATCATTTCTTTTGAATTGACTTAGTTCTTCCTTCATAGCTTTAATCCAACCTTCGTCCACTGTCTTTGGTTCCATCTAAAAAATTAGTGCACTTTGAGCTTGCTCCTTAAAGATTGATCTTGTCTTGACATTATCAAGTACATTTCCTAGTATTTGATCTTCTGGATGGTAGACTTTCATTTGTCATTGTCGTCCAATTGGTTTCTCTTGTTCTTCCTTTGGTTCGTCCAAAAGAGTTTTAAATGCTAGTTGCTTGGTGTCATCCAACTTCATATCTACAAAAGATTCATCTAGCTGTGATTGTTCTCTATCAGGCTTACTATCATTGAACTTAACATGAATGGCTTCTTCAACTGTTAAAGTTCTAGAGTTATAGACTCTATATGCCTTGGACGTTTCAGAATAGCCTAACAATATTCCATCATCACACTTAGAATCAAACTTTCCAAGATTGTCCTTAGTGTTTAGAATAAAACATTGACATCTAAAGGGATGAAGATATGATATGTTGGGTTTTCGTCCTTTCCACAATTCATAGGGAGTCTTCTTCAAAATAGGCTCAAATGTATATTCTGTTTTGTAATTAGTATGTTGTGTTTATAGCTTCAGCCCAAAAGTGTTTAAGAGTAGAATTAACATTAAGCATGGTTCTAGCCATTTCTTGCAATGACCTGTTCTTTCTCTCTACCACCCTATTATGTTGAGGTGTGCGAGGTATAGAGAAATTGTGGAGAATTCTATTCTCCTCATAGAACCCTTGAAAACTTTCGTTTTCAAACTCTCCTCAATGATCACTTTTGGTTGAAGCTATGCAAACACCTTTTTCATTTTGAATTCTTTTACAAAATATAAAAAAGACTTTGAAAGAATCATCCTTGTGTCTTAGGAACATAACCCATGTCCATCTAGTATAATCATCTACTACAACTAATCCATATCGTTTTCCACCAAGTGAGGTCGTTCTAGTTGGTCCAAACAAATTAATATGTAGTAGCTTAAGAGGTTTAGCAATGGAAACAACATTTTTTGAATCAAAGGAGTTTTTCACTTGTTTCTCTTTTTGACACGTGTCACAGAGAACATTAGATTTGTATACAAGATTTAGAAGTCCCCTTACGAGGTTATACTTACTTAGCTTAGAGACCAGTCTCAAGCTTGCATGTCTAAGTTTCTTGTGCCAAATCCACTGATTCTAGTTGATGGATACTAGACAAGATACATTTTGATTTGTTAAATCACTTAAGTCAATCTCATACAGATTACTTTGCCTCTTAGCAAAAAATAAAATAGATCCATCTAAGTTTTGACTACACATTCATCTTTGTTAAAGGAAACATTGTGTCTACTATCACATAATTGACTTATGCTTTGGAAATTGTGTTTGAGTCCTTCAACATATAAAACATTATCAATGGAAGGTAAAGGGTGCTTACCAATTTTACCTATTCCCTTTATCTTCCTCTTCTGATTTCATCCAAAAGTGACCCATCTACCATTCTTTTATTGGAGGCTTTGGAACATATACTTTTCTCTCGTCATGTGTCATGAGTAGCCACTGTCCAGGTACCATGACTGGAGTTTCCTTTCTGTTGTCAAGCATATCTGCAACGGGAATAATCATGGACTTAGGTACCCAAATGGACTTAGGTCCTTTCTTGTTAATTCTGAAGGCACTGGATGCCTTCGTAACTGGATGATGATGCATCGTGATGATTCATGACCACTCTTTCCACAATTTTTACAAAAAGCAGTAGCTTTAGTTGTTCCAAAGGCTTCCTTAACAAAGCCAAATCTAGATTTGTTATGTGGACTTAGTCTATAAGACAATATTTTGTTTAAATTTTCAGTTCTGTTAACAAATTTGGATAGACTTTCCTTTAAGTGAATTACTTCCCTCTGAAGTTCTAATGCTTCATTAGGAGGTCTCACTTCTAGACAATCTTTTGTTTTATCTGCCTTTAATTTTTCATTCTCTCTCATAGTATCTTCATAGTTGTTTTTTTTTTTTTTTTGAGCAAATTACATTCCTTTGATATTTTTTAAAACTTCTTTTTAATTCTTTATAGGCTATTGAGAGAGTTGAAGAATTAGATAGCAGTTCATTGTATGCCTCTTGAAGAGAAGATAAGTCATTAAAATTTACCTCTTCATCTTGCTCATTTTTTGAGCTTTCTAAACTTGTCTTAGCCATGAGACACAAGTTTACTTCTTCTTCTTCTTCTTCTTCTGTGGAAGATAGATCCATATCTTCCAAGTTGCCATGAGTCCTTTCTTTTTCTTTTTGAAGAGAGTTTTCTTTTTCTCTTTCTGTAAGCTTGGACAGTTAACCTTGAAGTGTCCAAGCTTTTTGCATTCAAAGCAAACTAGTGGACTTTTCTCCTTGGGTTCCTTGTTAAACTTTTGGGGAAGTTTCTAGCTCTGGATCCTCTTTTCTTCTTCCACATAGCTTGTATCTTCTAGATATGAAGGATATCTCATCCTCATCAGAGTCATCTTTTTCAGACATTTCCTCAAGGGATTCCTCTACGTTTAGAGCTTTAGACGATGATCCCTTTACTGAACGCCGAACGCTTAAAGCAATGGACTTTTCTTTTCTCAGTCCTTCATCTTGCTTCAGTTCCATCTCATGAACCTTGAGAGTTCCAAGTAGTTCTTCCATGGAAAGAGTTGTTAAGTCCTTAGACACTCTCAAAATTGTAACTTGTGGTCTCCACTGTCTAGGCAAACTTCTTAAAATTTTGTCAATATGATCATAATTGTCATAAGTTTTACCTAGGGATCTCAGGTTATTTATAATAGTTTGAAATCTATCAAACATAAGTTTAATAGTTTCATTATCTTCCATAGTAAATAATTCATATTGTTTTATAAGCAAGCTTAGCTTATATCTCTTTACTTGTGAAGTACCCTCATATGCAAGAGTCAGGGTATCCTACATCTTTTTAGCACTTTTCAAGCTATGCTCTTTTTCATATTTAGATTCAGACAAGGCACTCATAATAGCATTTTGAGCTTTAGAATTAAGTAGGTACCTTTGTTTATGTGCTTCTGTCCACTAACCTCTAGGCAATTTAGTTCCACTTTGGTCCATAGGTAAATAGTCACCTGTCTCCACAACATCCCACATGTCGATGTGACATGCATCAAAGAAGACTATCAATCTTTGTTTCCAATAATCATAATTTTAACCTTTGAAGAGAGGTGGTCTGTTGACAGCTTGTCCTTCGTTATCCATGTATTGTCAAAATCTTTTTACCCCTGCACTGTTAGATACTCAACCCCAAGAGGCCGAGCTCTGATACCAATTAAAAGAACAAAGATCGCACAAGAAAGAGGGTTGAATTGTGCGTCTAAAAAAAAACTAAAACTTTTTAACTTGAACAAAACGAGTTCAAGAAACAGTTAAAATAAGGATAAAGGAAGAATAAGGCACAGAGAGTTTTTATACTGGTTCATTCAAACTTGAGCTACGTCTAGTCCCTTTGTCCTGAAGGTGTTCAACTAACCAACTTTAGGTTACACACAAGCATTCTTCTCAGCCTCTTCAGGCTGTACAAAACAATCTACCCAGATTGCTTAACCACCCAAGTATTCTTTTTCACTAAGCCTCTCCAGGATTTCACAACATAAATAGTTGATAACAAAGTTTTTAACTCACAATGTGAGGATATGAAAATTTAAGTACGATACAAGTACTTTTTACAAAGAATTTGAAAGAAATATTTCAACGTTGTCCAATAAGTGCAAGGATTTGTCGTCATACACTTCATATATTTTACTTCCTCTTTTCTCCTGAGCTAATATAAATAGTCTTCAGAAAATAGCTGTTGAAGTATTCAGCTTCAGTCTTCAAGAGAAGAACGTGCATGTATCGAGCTTTTAGTAGAGTCAAAAAAATGACTTTTGTTCTTGCACTAAAATGGAAGGTGCAGAACTGTGTTGAAGAACTGCTCTTTCGAACATTCTTTACTCGGCTTGCCAGCTTAATAAGTTGACTTCCTTTTTCTGCAACACTGCGCTTATACACTAACATGTATCCTTTTTTCATTTAATGCTTAGATATTTGAACGTTAGATCACTTTAATAGGTAAAACATTAGTCTCAAGATATTCATGTGAGAAATGCATAGTTCAGACAAGCTTTAAACACTTAGTCATTTGAGAGAGTTACATTTGGAAGATCATCATGCGCGAGTCAAATGGACGCTTGTTAAAACTAGCGCATTGGACTCTATAGAAAACACTTTTTACAACAGAAACTTAAAACTTAATAAGTTTGTTATCTTCAAAATTTGAGGGACTAGACGTTTCATACGTCTTTGGTTCCAACAAATACCTATTAGAAGGAATCTTACTAGGTCTATAATGCAAAAGGAGATGATTATTATTGTTCAACCTATTCCAACCCAACCCTCTCCATCCAACCCACCTGGACCTTCACCACCTAGACCTTCACCAAGAACCTCACCACAAAGACTATCACTGTCTAGAAACATTTCATCTAAACCATATCCTTTTACCTGGACCATTAAACACTACTCTACCAACCTTTTCATCTAGTAATAATTCATCCTTAGTGAATCCTCACCATCTAAACAGAAAACAGAATAAAAAAGAAAAACAAACCCAAAACCAAACCAAAATACCTAAAAATACCATTGGTACAGATGTTGAAGTATGATCCAATGAAGATTTTGCCTTCATCATGGTGCAAATCTTTGACATTTTAAGAAAAGGATATACCCTTTGAGGAAAGCCATAATCAGGCAATGGAGATTGCTATAATTATAGGGAAGCCTACAAGACCTTACACTAATCACAGCCACTTGTTTGTAGATCAATCAGAAAACTAGAATGGCCTTTACCATTCATTAAACACCCTGAACCCAAATCTATCATACCCAAACCATTCTTCACCCCACCATCTTACCAATACTTACCCATAACCATACCAAAAAAACCTCACATTTCCACCTACATACCACCACCAAATGCACCTTTTCCACCCGATCAACTCTTCAAAAAGCTTGGACCCTTATCATTATTTTGCCTCTTAAAAGGTTCCAACCTCAAAGTATCCTTTCCTCTCCCATTATCAGGGCTTAGAGGATTAACAATCATCCTCCTAGAGTTTCTCAACATTTGATTGCCTTATAAGATCAAAAAATGAAGGTAGATCCTAAAGAAGAACAAAGAGCCAAAACCAAAGGATATTAATCTTCCCTGTAGAATTGAAGTTCTAGCCTTTAGACCTTGTAGATCTTGGCTTCTTTTCATATGTGCTTGACTAGTTTATGATCAATATCATCAAGGTAAGAGCTTCATTAAAGCATCAGTGGTTTTTCCTCCTACTTAAATACCAAAGTGTTCATACAACTTGATAGGATTTGGCCAAAGCAACCAATGATTGATCCTAACCAAAATAAATTTGAGAAGAGAAGAACGGTCAAATTTATCTCCCCACTGCCATCAAAATTTGAATTCAAGGAACAAAAGGACCTAAGGATGAAGTGGATGATCAAGTAGAACAAGAAGAACAAATTAGAGCAAGATAGTGCCCAGAGTTTCTAGGAGAAGCACTTATGGGAGTGTTAACAATAAGCTTCCCCTAATGGCTTATCTGCTAAAGAGAAAGAAGACACCCTCACCTTAGAAGGCCCTTTCTATATTCAACATCCAAGGCAGATATATCACTTCGATGACATTGGTCATTCCTACTAGGTTTCCTAAACCAACTAATAGGTGCATCATTAGTTTTGAGTCTGTAATCCTCTATGTTATCATTATGTGCCTCACCCCTCCATACTCAAAATATAGTAGACCATATCCTTGGGAGTAGTTTTATAATGATTACAAGCAGCCACTTCCTTAGGACTATGTTCAGCCTACACTTGTTTTGGAATTGGAAG
Source organism: Spatholobus suberectus (assembly GCA_004329165.1). Taxonomy (NCBI): domain Eukaryota; kingdom Viridiplantae; phylum Streptophyta; class Magnoliopsida; order Fabales; family Fabaceae; genus Spatholobus; species Spatholobus suberectus. The sequence continues at coordinate 15,606,713 of CM014733.1, forward strand.
CACCTCTTCTCTCTCCCATTCCTCCACCTGCCCCTACTGGTTCATGTCATTAATCTGTTCTTGATGCAGATATCCAACCTTTAGCAGTGTGCCATCCTGCTCATGCAAAAACATCCATGGCCATAGGTCTCACTCAAAACATGGATGCCATTGTAGAAAGCAAGAAAATTATGCTTGAATTGGATCCAACAATTAAAGCTTACTTGGATGCCAAGATAGATCTATGTCTCCAAAAGGATAATGAGATGAATCCTTGGATGAAAAGTATCTTATAAACGTTAATTGCTGCTCGATTTCAATAGTGATAACCCCCTCAACCACCTCAACAGCCTCCATCTCAACCACAAAACCCTCATTCTTCTTCTTAAAGTTCTAAGTCTATCTGTTTTCTTTTTGCTGACAATGATTACACTCATTCTTTTTGTTTGATGACAAAAGGGAGAATATCGTGGGATTAAAATTTTATATACATACAGTAATGCATATTATTATCCTTGATGCAATTATTACTTATTAATTTTGATTATACATGATTACTCTGATACATAGCTCTAGTATATGTTACTCTAATAGCTTTGATACTTGGCTAAAGTTTTTAACTTATAACTTGTATACGATTATTCACTAAGTCTAATAATGTTCTTTATTATTTGCATATACTATATTGTATGCATAGACTTAGGGGGAGTTTACATATATATTTCCTTGTATATTTTTATAAACTCTTTATTCAAATAAAATTTTAATTGTCATCCTCAAAAAGAGGAAAATTATTGGAACCAAAGACATATGAAACATCTGGTTTGGTATTAAGTGTTTTTTTTATGGTGCAGTTTGGTTGGTTGTTATGTAGTTTGGTTCATAATGGTTTTTTTGCCTACCCTTAAGTATTAAGGTATTTATACCTGCACTTATTTCTATCAAATTTTGTGGGTAATTATCTATACATGTACATTTACCCATGAAGTGGATAATTACCCCATCTATCATAGGTAATTTTTATGGATATCCATAGTGTCCATTACATATTGTCTTCTTTGCTAATGATATATTGTTGATCAATTAATTGTAGTTCTTACTAACAACAATGTTATAAAGAGCTCGTAATGAAAATAGTGCAGAACAATTACTAAAAGCTTTATAAACATTAAATTTTTAAAGGAATAATTATAAAAATTTGTATTGCAAGTATTATTAACATTGTCAACAAGTACATAAAAGAAAAAAAATATGAATAAGAGATATTTTGGAAAGAATATCTAATTTACTCATGTTCTACCCAACAATGAAAAAAAGAGACAATTTTTTCCAACATTTCTTCATAGATGCATGGATGATGTTAACCACATGAGATCAATATTTTTGAATGAAGGACATGTAGAATGGAGGCTAAATAAACTATAAACTAACAATTATTATAGAAATGTAGCACCATCACAAAAGTGCATTTAATAAATGCAAGGAACAATTACTATAGTAATGTAAATAATTCAAATATATTTTAATTTATTTTGTGTTTTATTGCTTATATGTACACATTAATCATTTTATAGGCATTGTAATTTTTCTTTAATGACATTCTATTATGACAAATGAAATGGATGATACTGAAATTATTAAATGTAGGATACACACTCATTATGTGTTAAAAGGGTAGTAAAAATAAGTACTAAGAAGTTAGATTTCCTTTCTTGTGAGGATCAAAATTTGGCATTTATTATAAATTCCTAGCATTAAGTGAAGTAATTAAGGTGAATTGATCGTCAAAATCATTTCACTTTAACAAAAAGATCAAGTACTACCTACTTATTTAGTATGAAAAAAAAATATATGAAAATATATATATATATATATATGATTAACGTGTATATATATATACACAAAATAAATTATGTAAAAATATAGTTTTTTTACCATATTATAGGTGTGAAATATTCACTAGCTTTGTAGATGATTAATTTTTGTCGAGAAACCTGGGTAGCCACCTTTAGTGGGTCCCCTTTCCAACTACATTTTTTTCATGTACAAGACTCAAACCTAAGACTTTACTTAATAGATTTGAATCCAATTTCACTACTCGAACCAATGTAATATTGGTACTTAAAACTACAGTCTAATTTCAATTTGTTATCAAGAAAATTAATTTTGTATCTAATCATATTTTTTATATCATTAAATAGTTCAATTCTTAAAACATTATTATGTTTAAATGCTCTTAATTATCACAAATCAAATTATAAATTATATATTTTAATTCAAATTCCCACTCACACAATAATGTCAACTATATTTTATTTGTCTCTATGTCAACAATATTTTAACATAAATTTTATATTTTAACATATATTCTCTAAACAATTAATTGTCAACAATATTTAATTTGACTTAATAAAAAAAGTTTACATAACATTAAAATCACTTAATTGTTGAAGGGTTGACTAAAATAATTTAAGGTTAGGCTTTTGATAAAAAAAAGCTAAGGAAATATATATATATATACACTAGTCTTAAGAAATAGTAAAAGTTGATATCGAAAGTTGGAAAGCCAAATCTATAGTAGTTAGTAAGCAAGAATAACAATGAGGTCCTTAAGTTGAATTAGTACTTAAGCTAATAAGTCATGCAAGCACTACATGTGTTCTCTTGAGAAGCTTCAATTTGTTATGATGAAAAGTCTCAACAATCACAACTTTAAAAAAAATGTTAAGAGGTGTGTCTTGCCCAAAAAAAAAATTACACAAAGGTGTAAATGATGATGATATAACAACAATAATAAAGGACTAAACTAAATGTGGTCAACCTAAATACTAGGTGGGCTAATTTAAAGGTTAATCCAAAAATTTGTTCTTTTATTGAATCTTTTCTTGGCTAATTAACTAAGTTTAACTTGTTTTGAAATGGAAATCACATCTAAGAATTGATTTTGATTTGTCCTTAGATTTTGCAATTCTATTTATAAGTACTTCTTACGAAATCGACACAGATATATTAAAACAAATTGATAATTTTATTGATATATTAATAGGTTGCAATTTTCAAGTAAAGACAAATTATAAGCAAAATCATTATATCTAGGATAAAGTATTCTGAAAAGTTAAAATTATAAAAAGAGATAGAGAGTTTGTCTTTGATCCCCATGCAACAAACTGAGACATGAATCTAGACCATGCAATAAAGTGTCTGTGGACAATGTTACTTTCCTTGTTCCAAATTTCATCCTTTTTTATGATAGTTTCTTCTTAATTTTGGTCAAGCTTTCAATTTTAGCAATAGAAAATTTACATTGTGTGGGCTTCATATTTAATATAATTATATTAATTATTTAATGTAACGAACTTAATTTTTAAGTGGACTAATTTGGTAAGTCTATTGAATTCTAAAACTAATTTGGGTTTAATGAATGGATACTAATATTAATCCATTAGAGAATTATGAAAGCTCTAATTGATTAATATATAAGACACTAATTGGTGATGGTCTCAAACATATCAAAAATACAATATAATTTTCCTTCTTTCCTTTAGGAAGAAAACAATAGTTCCATTGTGTGTGTATATTTATTTATGTATACATGTACACTCACGCTCATGCACATAGACGCACACATGCACATATACAAGTGTGAGTATAGAGGGGTGGGTATTAAGGTACTCGTATCTACACTCACTTCTGTAAAATCTTGCATGTAATTACCCGTATTCATAATTCTACCCATTAAGTAGATAACTACCCTACCTATTATGGGTAATTAATGCGTGTACCCATACAATCCATTATCTGTTGTCATCCTTACTAATGATATATTGTTGGTCAACTAGTTGTAGTTCTTATTAAAAAGGATGTTATAAAGAACTTGTAATGAAGTCAATCATAATAATTACTAAAAGCTCTATAAACATTAAAATTTTAACATTATCCATAAGGACATTAAATGGATTCAACTCAAAAAAACAAATAATAGATTTGAAGGTGAGACATTTTAAAAAAATATCTAATTTACTCTTGTTCTACCTAACATTAGAAGAAAGGGACAAATTATCCACAACATTTCTTCATAGATGAATGTATAATCTCAACCATGTGAGATCAATATCTTTGAATGAAGGACATGTTGAATGAAGGATAAATAAACTATAAACTAATAATTATTATAGACGTGTAGCACCATCACACAAGTGTATATGAGCAATGCAAGAAATAATTACTATACTAATCTAAATAATTCATATTCATTTTAGTTTATTTGTATTTTATTGCTTATGTGTGCACACTCATCATTTCACTTGATATTATATGCATTGTAATTGAGTTTTTTTAATGACATTCTATTATGTCAAATAAACTTCATGATATAGAAATTGTTAAATGCACGATACACACCCACTGTGTGTTAAAATGGTATTAAAATAAGTACTAAGAAGTTAGATTTCCTTCCTTGCGAGGATCAAAATTTGGCATTTATTAATTTGTTAATTTCACAAAATTCCTATAATTAAGGTGAATTGATCATCAAAATCACTTTGCTTTAACACAGAGATCAAGTACTACCTATTTATATATTACAAAAATAATTAATTTTAATTATATATGAATAATTATGATTAAATTTAAAAATTTGGACCATTTATATGTAATTATATAATTAAGATTAACCTATTTCGTTTCTTATATTTTAATTTGATTTATCTCTACTATATGTTTGTAGATATATATATATATATATATATATATATGTATATGTATGTATGTATGTATAAACACAAAATATATTACTATGAAATATAGTCTAATTTTAATTTACGATCAAGAAAATTAATTTTGTTATCTAATCATATATTTTTATATTATTAAATAGTTTAATTCTTAAAGCATTGTTATAATTAAATGCTTTAATTAATCACAAATCAAATTGTAAATCTTATATTTTAATTCAAATTCCCAGTCATTGAATAATGTCAAGCTATTTTATTTCTCTCTTTAAATCATCAAAATTAAATCCTTTAGATACCCCATCAGTAGAAGTGTTATTAGATTACAACACCAAATAACAAAATATTTCCACTCAAATAAAAATCTTCAATAACACATAACTAAAAAAGAAACAAATTTCTAAAGATCATAAAAAAAAAATTCATTATCATCGAATCCCAATTAACCAAAAACAAATAGAATCAATACTTTAAAAAAAATAAAAAAGAGAAAAGAGCTTGAGAAAGAGATAAAGAGAGAGAAAATAAAAGATAGTGACACCAAAAAAAAAAACAATTTGCTAAATGAAAAGTCTCAGCAACCATAGCTTAAAAAAATTGTTAGGAGATGTGCATGGCCAAAAAAATTACACAAAGGTGTAAATGATCATGATATAATAACAATAATAAAGGACTAAATTAAATGTGGTTAACCCAGATACTTGGTGGCTAATTTAAAGGTTAATCCAAAAGTTTTGTTCTTTTATTAAGTCTTTTCTTGACTAATTAATTTAGTTTAGATTGTTTTGAAATGGAAATCATAGTTAAGAATTAATTTTGGCTTGTCTTTTGATTTTGCAACTATATTCATAAGTAATTATTATGAATTCAAAAAAGATATATTAAAACAAATTAATAATTTTATTTATCAATAGGTTACAATTTTCAAATCCAGACAAACTGCAAGCAAAATCCTTATATATATGATAAAGTATTCCAAAAAGATAAAGTTATGTAGATAGAGATAGAGAGTTTGTGTTTTATTTCCATGCAACAAACTAAAAGACATGAATATAGACCATGCAATAAAGTGTCCATAGATAATGTTTCCTTCGTTCCAAATTTTATTCTTTTTATGATAGTTTCTTCTTAATTTTGACTATGCTTTAATTCTAACGATAGAAAAATTATAATGTGTGAACATCATATTTAATATAATTATATTAATTATTTAATTTAAGGAGCTTAATTTTTAAGTGGACTAATTTGGTAAGCTTATAAGTTTCTAAAACTAATATAGGTTTAATAAGGGGATACTAATATTAATTTATTAGAGAATTTTGAGAATCCTAATTGATTAATATATAATGAACTAATTGGTGATGGTCTCAAACATACCAAAAACACAATACAATTTTCCTTCTTTCCTTTAGGAAGAAAAACGATATATGTGTGTGTGTGTGTGTGTGTGTTTATTTATGTACACAAGCAAACACACGCTCGTGTGCATATGCACACATATATAAGTGCAGGTATAGAACAAGATAAATATTAAGACACTTGTACTTGCACCAATTTCCATAAAATTTTGCACATAATTACTCATATCTATACTTTTACCCATTAAGTGGATAAATACCCTACCTATCATGGGTAATTTTTATGAGTACCCATAGAATCCATTACTTATTGTCCTTCCTACTAATGATATATTGTTGGTCAACTAATTGTAGTTCTTATATGACAAGGATGTTATAAAGAACTTGTAATGAAGTAGTGCATAACAATTACTAAAAGCTTTATAAACATTAAATTTTTAAAGGATATTAAAGGGATTCAACTCAAGAAAATAACAAATAGTTTTGAATGTAAGACATTTTGAAAAAAAAAAAATCTAATTTACTCATGTTCTAGCCAACATTGAGAAAATGGCCAATTATCCCCAACAAACAATTTTGAATGTAAGACATTATGAAAAAAAAATCTAATTTACTCATGTTCTAGCCAACATTGGAAGAATGGCCAATTATCCCCAACATTTCTTCATAGATGCATGTACAATCTCAATCATGTGAGATCAATATCTTTGAATGAGAGATGTGTGGAAAGAAGGATAAATAAACTATAAACTAATAATTATTGTAGACATGTAGCACCATCACAAAAGTACATATGAGCAATGTAAGAATTTATTACTATATTAATCTAAATAATTTATATTCATTTTAATTTATTTATGTTTTATTGCTTCTATGTACATGCTTCTCATTTCACTTGATATTATATGCATTGTAATTGAGTTTTTTTTAAATGACATTCTATTATGACAAATGAACTTGATGATACTGAAATTGTTGAATGTATAATACACACACACTATGCGTTAAAAGGGTATTAAAATAAGTACTAAGAAGTTAGATTTCCTTCCTTACAATGATCAAAATTTGACATTTATTAATTTTAGAAAATTCCTATAGTTAAGTGAAATAATTAAGGTGAATTGATTGCCAAAATCACTTCACTTTAACAAAGAGATCAAGTACTACCTATCTATATATTATGAAATTAATTAATTTTAATTATATAATTAATTATATATGAATAATTATGGTTAAATTTAAAAATTTTAACCGTTTATACAATCAAGATTAATTTATTTTGTTTCTTGTATTCTTGTTTAATTTATCTCTATTATGTGTGTGTGTGTAAACACAAAATATATTACTAAAAAATATAATCTAGTTTCAATTTACTATTAAGAAAATTAATTTTATTATCTAATCACATATTTTTATATTATTAAATAGTTTAATTCTTAAGACATTATTATAATTAAATGCTCTTAATTAATCATAAATCAAATTGTAAATCTTATATTATAATTTAAATCCTCACTCACACAATAATGTCAAGCCTATTTTATTTCTCTCACTGAATCATCAAAATTAAATCCTATAAGTACCACACTAGTATAAGATAGGATATGAACATGATAGGATGAGAGCAACATAACATGATATGATAGGATAAGATAGGATAGGATATAAGAAAAAGATAAGAACATGATAGAATAAGAGTAGAACAAGCTTTTAATTCTTTTTAATGTTTGGTGCACACCAAATAACATTATTGTGTTATCTTGCCTTGTATTTGACACAAACCAAATAATGATGGTGGTAGCCACTACGACGACGGTGGCAACAATTGTGGTGGTGGTTATAACGGTGGTGGTGACGATGGTGGTAAGGGTGGTGGCGATGGCGGCGGCAATGACAAGGGCGAGGGTGGTGGCTAGTGGTGGTTACGATGATGACGATGGTGCAATGACAATGATGGCAATGGTGACAACTAGGGTTGAGCATAAAACCGAAGCCTGATCCGAATCTGATGTACCCAATCTCAGTGAAAGCAATTCAAATGAATAAAAGCGGGTCAACGGATAGTGCTGGTCAAAAATCAATTTATTTCGGATTGAATCGAGCAGGTTTGGATGGAGAAAATCAATCCATCGGTGACCGAACCAGATCGACAACATTACAACTCAAAGCAATGGACCCTTCCTTCCAACACTCCCCTTCTTCAAGCATTGACATCCCAAATTTGCTTTTCTAATATTTAATGGTTGTGATATCCATCGGTGCTCTCCATGCCTTGGGCCACTGCCTTTTGTTCACAAGATAATGACAGTATCAACTCACTGTTCTCCACCACTACCAGCCACCGTTGAATCCATTGGTGCTCCTTTTTGACACTTGCATGTTGCCTGACCATCGTTCCTTCAACAATCCCCACCATTTCACTACCATGTATGCAAAACCCTTTATTCCTCACTCCAAAAAGCTTTATTGTCATGGCTGTTTAGCTCTCCCTTCTTCCTTTTGACCTCCTCTTAGCTGCCATGACAACACCTTAAGGTTTTCGACTTTTCTGGACGTGAAGCTCAAACACTAATAGTTCATAATACTTTTTATAAACACAATTCAAAGTCCAAGCCTACAAAGACATGAATCAAAGTGAAGTTTCAATTTCAGAATTGCATTTGTAATGAACCTATCAATTTCATTGTCAAATTGCATTACATCTCTCCCTTTCTCTCAGTGTTTTGTCATCTCACAGTCTTTTCAACGTCAAAATAAAATATTTAATATTTATCAGAAGCAATGAAACGTGACTCCGTTTTCTATTGTGTGAAATGAAAGAATCAACCCCAAAATCAAATCAACCTGTCCAATCCATCCGATACCCGAATTACCCGTAACCCGAGCTATCCGAAGAGATATACGGTCAAAAATAGGTTCCATTTTAGCTTATTCGGTTTATGTCGATTGAGATTATTTTAGCCTGAAATCAATCATAATTGACCAATGATCAGGATTAGTACCAACAATGGTAGTGGTGACGACACTGGTAGCAATGGTGGTGGCGGTGGATGAGGTAGTAGCAGTGGCGACTATGGTGGCAATGGTGGTGGCGATGACGAGGTGGTGATGGTGACAACAATAATAACGAGAGTAATGGCGTTCATGGTGGTGAGGGTGGAGACAATAGTGGTGGTGGTGACAACCAAACAACTTATTACAGTAAGATAAGATAGATAATAAGATAAACAAATCATATCTTATAGGTGCATCAAACAACTTATTACAATAAAATAGAATAGTTATCTTATCTGACCATCAAACGAACCCTTAATTAAAACACTAGATAACAAAATATTTCCTCTTAAATAAAAATCTTCAATAACACATAATAAAAAAGGAAACAAATTTCCAAAGATCATAAAAAATTCATATCATCAAATTCCAATTAACCAAATTATAAAGAAACAGATAAACAACGTTTTTCTTTTAAAAAAAATATATAGGAAAGAAAGAGTGAAGAGCTTGAGAAAGAGAGAGGGAAAAAAAAAGGAAAGTAAAAAATAAAAAGAAAAAGAAAAACAAGAAGCAAACGAGAAGAAGAGAAACACTATTCCCAGCGATCGAGCTTAAACTCACGCACAGACAGAGCAAAGTTCAATACATAAATCAGCAACAAAAAATAAAAATAAAAAAACCAGAAAAAGAAAAAGAGAGAGAAACATAGCCATAACCGAAGTTTCGAAGATTCGAAAGCAGCAAGTGATGTTCGAGATTTCTATACAAATTCGCGAACTACGTTGAGGTCAGAGCAAAGTTCAATACATAACTCAATGCATAAAACCCCTTTTGTTTTTTCTTCAACAAACTTCCAACCCTTAACTTTTTCCACTTCTTGCTCTTTCTTCCTTCCGTTGCAATTTCAAAATTTTCACCCTTTTCATTTATTCATTAATTTATTAATATTACTATTTTTTTATTTCTCTCTCTAATATTGTTCAACTCAGTGATCTCTTCGGGACTCCAAGTTCGTGCGGTGTTGGGAATTTCGCGAAGCAATGAGGGTTTTCTAGATTGGTGCAAGTGGTGTGTAACGTTCGCTTCGTGGTGCTTCAAACTTAGGGTTTTGATTTGCCATTCAATTTTGCTGAATTGAATTTGGTTTTACTGTGTTTTTGTCGCGGTTTGGTCTCTAGGGTTTTGGGGGTTGGGGAAGTTGAGATTTGGCTTTGCATTGTGTGGTGTTGTGGTGTGTGAAATTCGGTCAAAAGGGTAACGGTATTTGGGTTCAAAATTGTTGCTTTCTGTTGGGTTAATGTTGTTAGGATGGTTTGTGCTGCATCTGGTTGTTGTGATGTGCAGAGGTTGTGGTAGTTGATTTGGGGTTGAATGATATGGGGGAGGGGAGGTTTTGGGTTCTTTGGAAGTGGAAGTAGCTGCGATTTGGCTCGAATTGAGGCTGCACGTGTGTGGGTGGGTTGTATTTTGATTTGTCGGGCGGCGTATGATTGTGTCAATTGAGAAATGCAACCCCAGCTGAGCTCGAGAATCAATTTGGTCGAATTGAAAGCGCAGATTGTGAAGAGGATTGGAGAGGATAAGTCAAAGCGGTACTTTTATTACTTGAACAGGTTTCTGAGTCAGAAGCTGAGCAAGACTGAATTTGATAGGTCATGTTTTCGGGTACTTGGCAGGGAGAATCTTCCGTTGCACAATCACTTTATAAAATCAATTTTGAAGAATGCCTGCCAAGCCAAGACCCTGCCACCGCCAGTCCAGCTGACGGGTCCTCTGAAATCAGGAGCACTTGTTAATAATGTATCTCCCGGTGGAGAGGATGGACACGAACAGAGTGTCGCTAACTTCCAAAATCAGAATGTTTCCATTTGGTCCAATGGGGTTTTGCCAGTTTCCCCACGGAAGTTAAGGTCTGGAGTGCGTGATCGGAAGCTTAAAGATAGGCCAAGCCCTCTTGGACCAAATGGAAAAGTTGATTCTGTTGCTCATCAATCCACAGCTACAGAAGACAGTGGTAGTAAGGTTGATATGGAGAATGGAGTTCTTACTCCAGGCGATTATCAGAGACCAACACAGCATCTTCAGGCAGTTTATGAGCTACCTGAGAATGGTATGGGGGATGTTATTCGAAGACCTGCCGAAAAACCAAGAATACATGGCAAAGGGCCAACTGAAGTATCAATTGTTGAAGATGGGGAAGAGGTGGAGCAGTTAAACCACCTTAGTTTCTCTAGAAGTCCCTTGATAGCACCACTTGGGATTCCTTACTGTACTGCAAGTGTTGGTGGGGCCCGGAAAGCATTGCCTGTGAATAGCGCTAGTGATTTTGTTAGTTGTTGTGACAGTGGTAGGTTACCTGATACAGATACACTGAGAAGGCGCATGGAGCAGATTGCGGCAGTACAGGGTCTTGGAGGTGTTTCTATGGAATGTTCAAATATGTTGAATAATGTGTTAGATGTGTACTTGAAACGGTTGATCAGATCTTGTGTTGATTTAGTGGGAGCTAGGTCTGCAAATGAGCTGAAGAAGCTCCCTGTCTCGAAACAGCAGATTCAGGGGAAGGTCATTAATGGCGTCTGGCCAAATAATCATTTACATGTGCAGAGTGCTGGTGGGCTGGCAGAACCTGAGCCTGAGCACAGACCACCGCACTCAGTATCTTTACATGATTTTAAAGTTGCTATGGAGCTAAATCCTCAGCAACTTGGAGAAGATTGGCCACTACAGTTGGAGAAAATTTCTATGCAATCATTTGAGGAATAACACATCTTTGAAGATTTTGTTTAAGCAAAGGTTGGGTCTGCTTCTTCTGGTTCTGATGGCTCGGCAATGGTTGGTGATCATTGGCGCACTCAAATCTGTTCTTGTTGCCTAGATGAACCAGATGACCCCCCAAATGGAGAACTTCTTGTCCTTCCAGGATCAAATACTGATTTTGAGCTTCAAAATGTCTTATCTCTGCTATTTGCAGGCTAGGATGGTTCAGAGATTCATTTATCTGCAACCAAGGGTAATATCAAATGAGGCCCAGGATTGGCTGCACTGTTGTATGTTTAGCATTGGTGTTGGCTGTATTTGTCATCGCTAGAGATCTTAAGGCTTTTGCTTTCCTTGCAGCCAATGAGAAAGAAGACTCAGAAAGTTTTGCAGGGACACCGTCACGTAGCTGGGATCAAGGAACTAAGACATGTATAAGAACCGAAGGGTTGCTGAAGGGTTACTCTGTATGTATTTTTAGAATATGAGGATTGATTGAAATTCAATATTAATAACACGTCAATTAAAATTTCCTTTGATGATTTCAGTTTTATGCTTGAACTCCATGACTCCAAATTTCACCATTACCTGTAGTGATTTTTTGTTTTCTATTTTATTCATCATGTGGATCTATAACTCACACATCTCTTTAGTTCAAATTAATTTTCGTGACAATAAATGAATTTCTAATCATATGTTAGACTTTGAAACTGACATCAATTTAATATTCAGTCTTTTTTATATGAATGATTATTGAGATATTTTGTCTATTTGAGATTTGTTGTTTTATGACTTTTGGTATCTGATATTGGGAATTATTTTACTAGTTTTGGAATTAAAGGCCTAAAGTGCATGAACATTCAATAGAACAACTTGGAGGGAACCTTAGATGCTTGTATTCAATTCTCTGGGCTTGTTGGAATTTGGAAATTTCTGTACTCACACCCCCCTCCGCCCCCCCTCCTCTTGCTGACTACTATATAACTGAAGATATTTTAAACAGTGTTCTAGGGAATACCTGCAAATGCCTTGCTGTGTATGTTGCATTTGTTAATTATGCAAAGAAATGATCTGGTAACCAATCATCGAGCTTTTAAGACAAAATGTCTATATTTGTTATTTTGTTTTGACTTTTAAACCATGATTTTGCCGGTTGTCTTGTTTTTCTACAATGATTGCAGCAAGCAACTGTGCAATTTACAGAAAAATGCAGATAGAATTAAGTTGTAATATGTGTACAAGTTAACAGGTTGGTGGAAGTGAAAATATCAACATGTTTGAGCGGTAGGATGCAAAAGACATTAAATTTAACGTGGTGTATTGATGTGAATATTGAAATGGATGCAACACTGAATCGATTAGAAATGTTTATCTGTAATTGATCACTAAAAGGTCTTAAACCCATTTGTTTTTGGTAGCATTGTGTGCTTCTAGTAAGATCACATAATCCCAATAATATTGAAAATTATCTGAATCTCTCAAGAGGGTGCTTGGTTTATTTTCATGTTTTCATATTTAGTTGATTATGTTTCATTATAATTACAAAATTGCCACTTTGTTTTCATGATAGTATTTTCACCATTTCACAAAATTTTGAAAGTATAAAATAGAATGATGTAAGCTGACTTTTTCTTTTGTAAGTATACAGATTAAATAAAAAAATGAACTAAACATTCCCTCATAATTTTTTGGGTATTGCATCAGGTAGTGATCCTTGCTGGTCAACTTTTAACTGATGTTCTGTTCTGTTTGTTCTTGCATTGAAACCCACGTGATAAATGAGACGCTTATTGCTTATCTGGGTTGAGATTTTACTTTTCTTAACTTTTACCATTATTATATACATCGATTTTCATGAGTGTTACCAATGAGAAGAGTCCATAGCAAATATGAAAGGCTAGACTGTTGTTGTATATACTTGAATAGCAAAGTGAGACTTATTAATGTAAGAACCGTTATGTGCAATGCATGTAGGCAAGTTACAAAATTTTATTTATTCTCAATAATAGGAGCATGCTAATAATCATTGAAGTTTCCTTGGATATTAATACTTGATGTCCCATTTGATCCAGTGCTGAGTACATGGAAATTGATTATTCCACCTTCTTTGGACACTCGGATTCCTAATTTACACAAAGTACCATCTGAACCAAACGTTGAAGATTTGTATTTATTTTATAGATGTATACTGACTTATTTCATGTTTATTATTTAGATTATAGAGGTTGCATTTTGTTAGTATTGCTTGTGGTTCCATCACCCTGGCATTCTTCTGCAAGCACATCAAAGTTTTTGGAGGTTCTTATAAGTAGCCAGGGGAAGCTTTGAAGGCATATTCGTGGTGGCTTTGTGGCAAATGACATTACATCTTTAGAAAGCAATGACCTGGGAAAATTTGCATAACATGTGCCAGTACTAGTTTTGGTTTTTAACTGTTGAAATCATCAAAGTTATGTAAGTAGCTTCATTTATCTAATCTTTTAACTTCTGTTGAAAAGTGGATTTTTGTCCAAGACCAAAGTGTGCTATATTAGGTACTTGGGAATGTATTGAATCTATTGATTGACTAAATTAATTGAAATATGCAAACTCCTTGTAAAGTGGAAGAAAAAAAAAATACTATTAAGGAGTTGAATCCTTGTAAGTGATCATTGATTACTTACATAATGTATAACACTAAATTTTACACCTGAACGTTGATGAATTAATTGTAGGTTAACAACATCTATTATTTTGGAAACGCCTTTTAGTGAATAGACATTTTTAGTGAATAACTAACTCATTAATAGTCATGCAGAGACTAGAGTAGTGTTTGGTAAACGAGTTTGACCAAGACAGAACATAATATATGGCTTTTATTTTATGTTCAACCCATTTTAAAAATAGTACAAAACAGGATACATGAATTTTAAAAAGGGACATTTTCGTTTCACTGAAAAGGATGAAATCAAATAGAATAGAATAGAATCGCTCTATTAGTTATATTTTAATGTCAAAAATACCACAAAAATTTTCATATATGTACTTCTTCGTCGATCCAGTGTGCTGTTTCTCCAAGACCAAGTGCAAGTACATCTCAATCGTGCCGACTTTCAAGTATATTTTCAATGGCTTAAATATGCTTTTAATTTCTCAAATTTAGCTCAAGTTTGTTTTTGGTCTATTAAATTTAAAAGTGATTCTTTTAGTTTTCCTAATTTAAAAATTGCCTACTTTTAGTCCATATCAAGAACTAAAAAAATCACAAAATAGGAATCGAAAGTGGGCAATTTTCAAATTAAAAGGACTAAAAACATCATTTTTAAATTTGAGGGACCAAAAGCAAATTTGGTCTAAATTTGAGGAATTAAAAAGATATTTAAGCCATTTTTGAATTTGCATTAAAGTTGTTTTACCTCTGTCACGAGTAGTTAGTATTGTTAGTTAATACTAATTGTTGTTAGTTAATAAAAGAATACTATTCAGATCGCCAAGATATTCGTGTATGGTGTAATTGGAGATGTTCGTTTGAGGTGAGTTTTCCGAAATCTAAGATATTTGTGATACACGATATAGATGTTCCATGGAATCTGAGATATTTCCACAACTTAGAGAGAAGTGGAAGTTAAGTCGTATTTCTAGAGCGTAGAGAGGGAGGGAGGAGGATTGTATTTGCGAAATGTAAATAGGAGAAAGAGGAGAATAAGGTTTTGCTTTATTATGGATAATTATGGAATAAAACTTGAATTAATGAAAATGCATTTGTAGTATAAAGACTTTTTTACATTGTCATCTAATCATAAAATGTTATTATATATGGTAAGTTTATTGACTTTAAAATAATTACCTAAAAAGTCCTATTAAAGATCATTTATAGTTAGTTGATAGTGTAAAATTTTAATATTAACATTACATGATAATTAAACTCATAAAATTAAAAAGAAAAAAATAGGGTTACTTTTGAGTTGCATAGTCAAAGACAATTTTATTTTTGAGCTTTATGTGGATTTTAGAATGAATGCATTTAAGTTTGGTTTAAATATGTTTTTAATCTTTTAAATTTGAGGCAAATTTATTTTTGGCCTCCTAAATTTAAAATTGATCTTTTTAGTTCTTGTAAATTGAAAAAAAAATGTTTTAATCCCTTTACCCAAACACCGTTAGAGACCTCACTTACATAACTAAAGAATTACAAGTCGCTTAGATGGCAACTCACATTGATTTTGCATTCTTATTATCAAACATCTTACCACATGTGTGTTTTCCTTTTAAAATATTCATTCTGACGACATTTGGACAGATAGACCCAAACATGTTTTTTTCAAATTACAAAATTTTAATTTGAAAAACTAAAAACAAACTTATCCTAAATTTGAGGAATTAAAAACATATTTAAGACATTTAAGTTTTAAAAAAATTTCAATTTTTCGATGACCATTTAAATTTTAAGAAATTTCCAATTTTTCGACGACTCATCGCTAGGGATGGCAAAGTGTATGTAACGATCCACTACTGCTACATAACGACTCTACCCCTTTAATTCTTAGAAAAAATTCATTTTATAAAAGATCTTGTGTTTAAATATTTCGAAAACATGCTCTTTTTTTTTGCCTTTTGACTTTCAAGAAACCCATATCGATCATCATCCAACTGAAAACCAACATCACCTGTATATGTGAGTCAATATCGAATATGAGACCCATCAGTCTCAACTAAAATAATTATGCAAATATACAAATCAAAAGATACATGAAAACCTGTGTGCCAACACCAAAAACCAAGGTTTACATCAATACAGGAAGGGGATACAAAAACATACTCTTTATAGCTAGCCACACTATACATCATGTCAACGAAAACATTAACTGTCCAAAAAGAGAACACAAAGGAAATGTGACTCATCACATCTTGTTGCCTCCAAGCAGCATCTCCACCCTTAGCTATGAGCAGCTAGATCCATAAAAGCCTCAACATCTGCTCCCACATTAACAACTTAATCATCACAGTCAAACAACAACAACAATAAGGCAAGGGTAAGCTTACATAAAAACATCTATTAATATTTATAATGTTGTTATCAGAGAGAGAAAATTATTCCCACCCAAAGTAAGGGCAATTCTGACAAACTCTTTTTATAAACAGAAACCATGCAGGTGCATCCAAAGTGATACGTCAATTATTGGAATCACAAATGTCAAAAAATACTCCATATATACTGGTGGGTATTTCACTATCATGAAAATAATAAAGGGACTCAACATCTGCTCCCACATCAACGACATAATCATTACAGTCAAACAACAACAACAATAAGACAAGGGTAAACTTACATAAAAACAACATATCATATAATCAATGGGACTGAACAACAGGTAATTCCATACTTATTCCAAGTAATTTACTAACAAGGAGCAATCATACACCATTCACCATACGTATTTTATCAACTTTCATATAATTTAAATTCAACAATCAATTTGACTATGTAACACCCCTACTTTTACATATTTGAACTTTTTTTATTTATTCTATAATTATTTCTGGAAGACTGAATGAGAATCTCAAAAATCTGATTCCATGGTTACGTTTGTATTGGTGAACACTACTCAATTTTGATTTTCAAAAATTTTTCCAGACCAAAGCCCAAAAATAGTAAAATGACCATTTTGTCCATAAAAACCAATTAATAGGAAAAATTGATAAAATAGTTAGAAAAGTTTAAAATTCATTTTTAAGCCATAAATAAGCTTAGAATAGTTAATGACAATTTTTTAAAATTTTGAAAATTTATTGAGACAATTTTTTTAAAATAACCAAAATATCCCTAATTAACTATGCGAGTTAACTGAAGACTTTTTGACATCAAAATATTTTAAAAAATTTATAATAAGTATATTTTAATTATAAAAATTTTATTTTGAGGGAAAAATAAAAAAAAAAACCCAAAGTTGGAATTATTTAGCAAAAACTTGATTTATTATTTAATTAATTAGCTTTTTCAGTAAAATTATTATTATAATTAATATATAAATGGAAAAAATTCTGAAAATTTTTTGTGAGACTCCTAAAAATATGTTCTTGGACGTGGTGTGGCTAGTTTGGCCCAAACCCACACCAAAAGCCCACTCCAAATCTCCTACAAAAAACTAATATTTAATTATTTTTAATATATAATAATTATATAAAATAAAAATTAATTTTTCTGGCCCCTTGGCTTCAAATTCTCGCCAGCCCATGGTGGAGAGCACACCAAAATTGCTTAACCATGATAAAGGCCCACCAAAGTTGCTTGTTTTAGTAATTAAGTACAAAAAATTAATTCTAAATTAAATTATTTTCATACTATAAATAGCCCTCATCACCCAACCCATTTTTCACCACTTTCCTTCACAAAATTTTCCCTCTTTCTACTGGTTTAGTGCTGAGATCTTCCTCCTCCTCCATAGCCAAACTCTTGTAAAATTCTCCACGATAAATCCATCTTTTAAACCTAAGTTACTTAGCTTCATACTTTAGTCTTTTCTTCTACCCCTCAAGCTCCACCAGCACCACCTATTTAGTCACTACTTAAGGTAAGGGGAATGAGGTTAAGCTTCTATTTCATTCTTAAAGGGTTGTTGTTGGATTATCCCCCAATCCTTTTTATTTTAAGTTTATTCTATAATTAATTCCTTATATACTTGCTATCTACTTTTACTAAACTGCTATCTACTTTATTATGTTGCTTTAAGTTTTATTATGTTAATTTATAATGTTCATTTTTATTTATTTAATTACTATTTATATATAATTTATTTAATTCATTATTATTTCATTATGTCATGTTATTTATTTTAGTATTATGTCGTACTATTTTAAATTTTATTATATAATTTATGATGCTAATTATTGTTAAGCTTAATCTTAAATTTTTGTTAATTGTTATAAATTAAGTAATGACCACATGTTAAAAGAATTCTTAGTATGCTATGTGGCTGCAATGTAACTTGATCTGCCACATTAGTAAAAAGTTACTCTTAATATTTGGTTTAATTTGTAAGACACTTGCACAATACCAATTATACTTATGGTTAGACAGTTTTTCCTTTAAAAGTAATCTAAATTGAGAAATTAGAAAAGGAGAAGAATAAATCAAACAAATTAGATTGAGAAACTATACTTAAATTACGTGTGTATGTTTGATTTCTTAAATCATGTATATGGAATTTTTATTGCTATAACTTGTTATGCTCATTAAGCCCTGTAATTGTTATGAATGATTAATATGAATATGATTCTGAAACTCTGCTGGATTGTCCAAAGAGTGTGCATGAAATTTACAAAACAAATTGTAGGGAACCCCCTGTTGAGATGGGACCATGGTATAAGGCATGAGTGCTATGTCTGGAAAATTATAGTTTGGTACATTGTGAGGTGAAAGGCAGGGACCATTGTTCAGGTCTTGAGTGTAAAGGTACTAAGTTGTGAACGACCCAATGGTTAGAATAAGTGCCCTAGATCCGAGATAAATCATGTAACCTAATTGGTAACCTGACACCTACTCAGCATCATCGAGATTCATGGAGTGTATGTATACCCCTGATGGGCATAAGGCCTTTCCCTCGAGGATTACGATTACGACATGGATGTCTGTACCTTGTGAAGGATTATACGAACTCCCAATTACTTTTTAGTGATTCCTGATGATTATGGTGAATCATCAAAGATGGGTATGAATCCATAGGTCAAGTTTGTGATTGAGTAATGATAATGTAGGTCAGACCCTAGTATTTCTTGTGTTTGATTGTTTGATGATTTTAAACCTATTAAGAAAATGAATGAGGCTTTGCAAAACTTCATTCCTTTTCTGTATTTTTTTTTTAATATGCATTTGTGGTTCAAGTAGATGGAGCCATTCCACGGGACTCAGAAGAGTCATAATGAGGACTATTGCGACTGTTGTTGACTTTTTGTAAACCTTCGGGTTTTTAGGGAGGTCTAATGTAGATGTATGTTACTCTAATATAGACATTATATGGGCTGGTAACTAAGATGAGTTCTGATGTATTCCTTTGTATATATTACTCTAGATGACTGTACTTTGACTATGCACCTAAACTCGATGCATATAAATATATAAACGATATAATAACATTTATTTTATGATCATGGTTCTTTATATAACATTTTCATAATTTATTAAACGTATGCGAAAAGTAGACATAGAAAGCTTTTAATCAAATTGATGCTTTTACTTAACCTTTTTAATCAACTTAATAAACAATTCCCTAAATTAGTGGGTGTTACAGACTATGCATGATAACAATACAACTCAACCAACCAACAACCATGCCATGCATGTAGACACTACTGCAGAAGATTTTCAACATTTTGAGCAACCAGCACCGACATGTTCTTTAACATAGCACCATCCATTACTATTGGGAAACACTGTAGCTTTGATCAATGGATAGGATCAAGTGGTTGATCAGGATAGATATACATGGGTAGTGGCTCACTATGACACAAGGCTTATAATGACCTTGGCCCCCTATGGAATTGTCTGTTTATCTATCCCCTAAGCCCTAGGTGCAACGGCCCCCACCAACCTTCCCACACTAGGTTGGAGGTCTTATTTAAACCGTAGCTCCAGTCAACCAGCCAACTTACATGCTTGCTTACAACACAGTTACAACTGCGGACTCATGCATGAATGCGTGTACCACCCAATCAACTCAACATCCATATCAACATCAACCAATCATGATCAATCATCAACAAAATTTTCATCAACACCATGTGGGCTCAATTCAACACCACACATGGTTAACAATAACTCAACAACACCATACATGGTCAACAACAATAATTTAAAACAAAGCCCCTCTTTGAAAACCAATTTAAATCATTCTAAAATTGAACCAGTCTTAACCTTTTTAGAAAACCTCAAATAATTACAAATCATTTTACCACTCTAGAAATCAATTAAATTTTAAAAATAGGGAGAAGAATGTGCATTTGACTCGTTTTTGCTCAATGAGCCCTCCATTCACTTAGCAAATTTGAGACAGAAGGTGCCTCTAGTTCCTAGTAGCCAATTCGCTCAGTGAATGTACTCGAAGTCACATTATTGCTCAATGAGTCCCTCTGCTCGCTCAGCAAAAATGAGGTAGGAAACACCTTTACCTCTAGAGATGTTTTCTCATAGCTAATTTCCGATTTGCTTAGGTAATTTTCTGATTAGCTTAACCAATATTTGATTAACTTAGCTATTTTTAGATTAGCTTAGCCAATTTCTGATTAGCTTAGCTATTTTTCAATTCGCTTAGTGAATTTTCGGTTCACTTAGCAAAAATGAGGTAGAAAGTACTCTTGTTTTCAGAGCTAAAGTTGCTCCATAAATTTTAAATTTTCGCTTAGCGAATATCGAATTCACTCAACAAATTTAGGACAGAAAGTATCCTTGCATCTTTATGCTATTTTTGCTCAACGAGATTGATTCTCGCTCAACAAATATTGCAGAAACAATTTGCTAAACAACATCTTCTTTTTCCCTAGATTCCATTTTCAAATTTTTGCAACTCAAGCCAAGTTCGTAAAAAGTTTCCAAACAACATTTCAACATTTAAAACATGTTCTCAACATCAAGGAGCAACCAAAATCATCCATTCACAAATTCTCCTTAAACCCATATTTTCACCAAAAGCCACAAAATACATGCCCAAACAACAAGTTAGTCGTTTTAATACATATTTATCAATCAATCAATCAACACATAGCAATCACGAAAATATAGTATCGAAAGCTTCTCTTACCCTTTGGAGCCTCCAAGAATTCGAATTTAGGAAGAGGAGAGAGAGAAAACAGGAACCCTAGAGCCAAATTTGGGGGAAAACTCTACGACAATAATACCCACAATAAAACCCACGAATTTCAACAATGAAAATTCAGAAAGAACCAAAATTCCCAATGCCCTAACATGGATTCCTTAAAAATAATAGGGGAAAGGATGAGAACTCACCACCTAGGGAGACACAATCCTCACACAAACCAAGGAAGTGAAGTTTGTCTCAAAATCTTGCTCTACTCTTGAAGAATTTGTGAAGAGGTTTTAAGAGAATTCTTAGAGAGTAAAGAGGAGTGTAAGCAATAAAATGAGAGGGAGGGAAGGGACATAGTGTCTTTAAAAAGGTTTGCAGGCTTCAAGGGGAACTTTGGGCTCACTAAGGCTCAACAACTATCTAATAACTCTCTAAGGCCCACAACTAGCCCAACACCACTATTCACTCACCAGACCAACAAAGACACTATCAACAAAGATACTTGGCTTAGGCAACATTTTCTCAATTCCCACAATTTAAAACTTGGGCTTCTAAGACAACTCAACATAAAACTACTAGCACATAACCAAAACTTATTTATTATATTTTAAATATAAAAATTAATTTTAATTCTACTTGTAATTATTCAAATCACTAAATCATAGATTAGAGAAAACACTCATGTTACAGTGTACCCAAACACTATGGATATCCGCAAATGGGTAGGATAAGTACTTGTTTATTGGGGATGGGTTTAGGAGTAAGTATTTTATCTACAAATTTTAATGGGGATGAGTGCAGATAGTACCCACCGTGCCCCATACCCACACATTATATATAATAATTTAATTAAAATATCTTTTATATATATATATATATAATTATGTATTTTATTAATTATTAATTTAATTACTAAAACATAGTATTGATTATTAAAGACATGAATTAATTATATGCTTAATAAATTAATTACTTGTGCTTAATAAATTATTTGAAACTATCATATTATTTGCTATATTTTTGTGGTATATACAAGTACATGAAAACCTATTGAGGTCAGCCTAAACGTTAAGGATGGAACGACATTATATACTACAGGTCCCCCCCCCCCCCTTCTCAATTGACAAAATTCTTTTTAACTCTATTTCTCAATATTATATATTTACCACCCCCTTCCGCTTCTAAATTCTAGTCTTACCTTCTTTTTATGTTGATATACAATCATTTTTACCTTTATAAAAAGTTATTGTTAGGACACTTATTTTCTTCAAATATTTTATATTGTTTAGTTAACACGCATATAAAATAATAAATTTTATCAATTAAAAATGTACAAGGTGTGTATCAGCAACACGTCTTCTACTTCCTTTGCTTGGTATTTCTTTTGATTTTATTTCATTTTATAGATTTTATTTATAACAATAATTTTATAGATTAGGTAGATAAAATATGTGCTATAATTGCTTTTAATTGCTCATATTAATTTTAGCTATAATTATTTCATTTTATGTTAGTTGATTTTAATTATTCTTTAATTGCTATATAAATTATTTTATTTTCTTATATTAATTATATAACTTAAGTAATTATATGTTAATTGCTTTTAATTACATTAATTCTTTTGGTACAGTTTTAATTATTTTAATTGCTTTCAAACAGGTTTTCCCATTTATATGTTAGGTTTTAAATTACTTTTAATTTGATAGATAAATTAATTTATAAAAATTAATTTTAACTATAGATCATTGTTGATTCATGTATTAAATTTTTGCCCCATCCCCCAATCCAACGAATTTTTCTAGTCCATCCTTGTTAGTGGTGGGTGTTTTTGATAGTATGCACAATGCCTTAATTTCTAACCTTATTGCCGTCATTGTACACACACAAAAAAAAAAAACACAAACAAATCATGTCTAAGTTTCTAATGATTATGTTAAATGATTAGAATATTATATTTAAGAATGATTATGTTTCTAATGTTATTTAGTTGTGACTAATGTTTGAAAGATTTAATATTATGTTTGGATATTTTTAATGTCAAGTTTGGATAATTTAAGTTTATGTTTGAATGATATAAGAGAGAATTTTCAATTTAGTTGTAATCATTTTTTTAATTAATATTTTAGTAATTTATTGACTTTACGTATAAGAAAAGTGTGAATAGCAAGTACAAATATAGGTATCTAAGTAACTAACGGGTGCCGAGATGAAAATTAAAGTTATTATTCGTGAGGGTATAAAAACAAGTATTGGTATTTTTTTTAAAACATGAGTATGAGAACGGATACTATAGTATTTTATCTAGACCCTACCTATTGTCATTCCTACTCATCGCAAATCTTTTAAGCATCTTACTTTTTAAATCTCTGACTCTAATAGAGTATGAGAGAGTTACAAAATACATTTTGCATTATCAAAAGAAATATTTTAAAAACTTTTAAAATTTATAAGGCTCAATAGCAAAATTTTACAAAATAAAAGCCAAAATTCGTTGTACTTATAGAGTACCAAAAATATTAAACCATTTTTTTTACGTGTTTAGTTACTACAAGTTAAAATCAATTTTTTTAAAATGTTCCATGAAAAGAAAGCATTTTTTATTTTGAATTAAATATTTAAACTAAATTTTATTATAAATTTGCTTTTAAAATAAAGATTTCCTAACATAATTTACTTTCAATTCAAACTCAGTTTTATCTAAAATCAATTTTGCAAAATCAAAAACATCTAAATGAAGTTTACATTCATCTAAACACATTCTTGATTACTTCCCCAACCCAGGGCATAATTTGCTCGTATAGTACCTAATAAAACCAACCAGTATGATAATGAAAAACATTCAAGTCTATAAGCTAATAACTTCCGTGGTATGAATGCTTGTTTATACATCTTCGATCTTTTTTTCCCTTCAATTTCTTTTTGATAAAAATGAAAAGGAAAAAAAGAAAAAGATACTTAGATGGGACTATTTTCATCCGCAGCATAAGAAGTTCCAAAGCCCATCGAGCCAATGGCTCAGGTTATTAGTTTATGGATGAAGATATTGGCTATGTACATATGATCAAGAAGAATTGGTGAGGAACATCTGTATCTGTATGTTGTACAAAATGAAAAGTAAAAGAAAAGGAACAAAGCAATCAATGAGGTGAAGATGAATGAGACGGTGCCGCTGATACTTTACAAATAGGGCACCAGTTCTTCAGCTGCAGCCACTCCTGTATGCAAACCACATGAAATCTATGCTCACATTGCAGACCCCCAATTTCATCTCCGACAATATATTCCTCCTGCATATTAAGTAAATGTATCCAAATCAGATCTTGAAATAAAATAAGGGTTTAAATATTTTTTGGTCTCTCAAATTTGGACTTAATTTTATTTTATTTTTGGTCTACTAAATTTAAAAATGATTATTTTCGTCCTCCTAATTTGAAAATGGCCTACTTTTGATCATTAAGGTTATTTTTTTTTATCATTTCAGTCCCCCTAATTAAGGACCTAAAGTGGGTGTTATTTTCAAATTAGGGAGATGAAAATAATTCCTTTCCAATTAGGGAGACCAAAAGGAAACTAGGCCCAAATTTGAGAGATCAAACAGATATTTAAGCCTAAAATAAGAGTTTAATTTTATATACTGTTAGTGTAAAAAATTTTATATTGTCAACTAATAAAAAATCATGTTCCTACAGTTAAAATCTACACGAAACCTCTACATGTTCCTCTTGAGAAAAAAAAGAGACGCAATTCCCAATGCCCATTCTCTCTCCTAGAAGGGAAGGTGTAAACGTGTAAGGCTTTAGAGTAGAAATTAGATGTAGAAAGGAAAATATTTTTGTCCCCTTTGACTTTTGAAGAATATTTTTGAAAAGTAGGTGTATGAAAAAGATAGAAGGTAAGAGAGAGATATAATTGTATACAGTGTTAGTTTTTTGACATTCAAACAATGGAATTGATACAGAAATTAGATGCGGGAATAACATTTGTAATTATAAGGTTTATACGAGTCTGAAAGCATTGGTGGCTGCTAGTCTTAAATTTCTTCCATTTGTGGAAATGTTGGAGACTTGTTATACGTGAAATAACTTAAATAACTGGCGTTAGTTCAAAATATTTTAGTATAGCTAGATACTGATGGAGCCTTTACAGTGCTATGCATACTAGTTTCTCTAAGTTTGAGGCTGAACATGGTTGTCCTTTCGTCAACAGACCATTTAGTTTCTCTAGAACCAGATATCCAGATATCAAATAAAATTTGTCAAGTTGAATCCTAGCAACACAAACAGATGCATTTAAAACATGATGCATAACGACACCGATTTGCTATGTGAGCATCATCCTTGCAAAAGTTTCAATAAATATTATAAAAATACCTGGCAAATGCAACATTTGATATCATCCTTCTCCTCATTACCACTCTCATCTGCATCATCTGAAGGTGCAGACTGATATATACTCTTTTTAAGACATTCTGCAAGTGCTTCCTCCGTTAGAGCTGTGCTCACAGTTCCCATCCTCTCTTCTAGAGCTAAAAGTTCCTGTCATCAATCAGAAACTTTTGAAGCTAAGAATAGATAACTATAAAAAGAAAACTTGTAGACTTTTAATCCCATGCATGCTACATCCTTAAGGATAAAAGTGCCTTCTCAAAGCCACCTCCCTCAACACAGTTACATTTCCAACCTCTCCCCCTTAACATACTACCTATAAATATTGATTATACCGAGTTTATAATCCCCAACATTACTTTTAGAAACATACATTCTTAAGAATATTTTTATCCATAACTGTTGTATCATACAGCCCACAAAGCACAAACCATTATAAATTTGATGCAAGAAAAGGAAATAAGAAACTGATTTGTAGAGCCCTATGACGTTAAAATACCTCATAGGACATGTTATCAATATCCAACCGCATGTCTCTGTGGTGATCATAGAAGTTTAGTCCATTAAGGAACAAGTTGGTCTCCAACAAAAGAATTTGCTGCAAAGACACAAGATGAAAGTTGTCAAATAACTGGCCAGCTAAGTTGAGTTAACTTTCAGTCAAGAATTACCTCATGGGTTAGCTCTACATCTTGTTCAATCCTCTCAAGTGCCAATAATACCTACATAAATGAAATATAGTTCTTTTATTTTCAAGCTCTCATCAAAGACCATGATATTAAATCTGTGCTCCCATATTCAAACCAAAAATTACCTCTGCAATACCACCCATATTGTAGTGTCGAAAGCTATCCTGATTTATTAGAGAATGAGTGATGTCATATTCTGCAGGAGACACAGGCATAACACTGCATAACTGCTCACTGCTAGTGCCTGGTCTACCATAACTTCCATAAGAGCTTGAACGACTTAAAGGAGTCTCCGTAGAAGTATGAAATGAAACGCCAGGAGCATTAAGATCACCAGAATGTGGTGAAAGGGGTACCATAACAGGGGACTCAGTGGTTGCCACAGGGTTTTCGTTTCCTTGGCTTGAAAAACTTCCCCTGGCATGACCACTAATTGATCTTTGAGTTCTTACTGATGCCATGCTGGTGTTCCGGAGAGAAGGAATATTTCTAGATCTTCTTGAATCGGATATAGATATGCCATTTCTGGAGCCAGAATTCCGCCCTTCCACTGAAGACCCAGTCATATTTTTCCCTCTAACAGTAGAACTACTACTTCCCCCTTCACAGTTTCCCTTTTTTATTGTATCCTTCCTTCTATTAGGGGTTGAATATGATGATGAACAACCAGCAGGGATGACATCAGATACAGAGTTGCATCTGTGGTTCCTCAACCCATGCCTGCTGGAAACAGCACGTCTCACTGGACCAGTGCTTTTAATTTCTTGCCCACGCAATCCAGGTCTTTGATTTAAATTCCTTGGAGATCTAGTATTTGATACAGCACTAGTGCTTCCTACATCCATCAGTATCGCATTACTGGGCCCTGTACTTTCCCCTTCAGCTTGAGGCCCTCTCCGAATTTCTTCTGATGGAGGGATGAGCTCTGAAAATTGTGGTTCATCCTGTACACTACTAGTTTCAGATGAATCTGTCTCAAACTGAGAGGATAATGTTTTCCGAGGTTCTATAAGTCGTTTTCCTGGGTTACTAGTAGTTCTAGAGGAACTTCCAATTGCTTCCTTGCTATGTGAAGAGGACTGTAATGAAGGCCTCAAAGATTTACCTTTTTCAGAAGATCTGACTTGAGCAACTTTGGGAAGATTGGCTCTACTACTGCAACCCAATCGGCTGCAAATTTGACCATTTCGATCTCTAGTATTAGCAGTATCTCTAAATACATGGCTCATCCCCTTTCTAGGGACTACCACCCTATCCACACCTCTTTTACTAGAATACTCATCCATCGATTGTTTATTACTTTCAAATCTGCAACAAAATGACATGACATAGTAGTAATCAGACAAATCAAAGACTATACAGGGCCATCAAATGAAAGAAAATCTTGAGGATGGAAATAGCAATAACTGGTAAGCATAAATAACATACAATCTTTCAAGATTATCAAAGAAGAATACAGATTGTATATGAAAGTAGTTTTATATGTTTATCAATAACAGTGATTTATATGCATAATCAAGTTGCAACTTAACAGATAAGCAGCCCCACTTGTAGTGCATATATTTGAAGTTTGGATATAATCGAGAAAGTGGAAGCTTTCTCACTTTTATGCTTTTGAATAAGCTTTATAAATTAAATGGCATATCTAGAAATCATTCAAAACTTGTCATGTATAATAACTATATTTTTTCATAATAATTTCTTCTCTGTAATCTTGATTATTTGAATTGGAAAAGAGCTCTTACATCAAGCATACAAAATGACTGGAACTCAACTTACAGGGGACAAAAAACGAAATTTGGAAAAATGAATTGGATTGCCAAAGAAAGGCAGTAGTCACCCATGAAAAAGGGGGGGGGGGAAAAGGTAGTTTGAAAGAAAAACTTGAACAAAAGGCATTAAACCAGTGTCCGTAACAAAAGAAATGTCTTTGTTAACATGCTCATGTAATGGGTAAGGAACAGTTTCCTTCCTTGTAAATTGTAATAAACTGTGCAAAACAGGTAATAACAACCCGTCACAGATAGGATTTAGAAATCCTTTGACCAACAATTTCAAGCAAGAGGCAAATTATTGCAATATTCTATTTACTTATAAGTCAATCCACAAATCCCATGCCTGTTTCATCCTAGAGGGATTCATTTATAAAGTATATTGCTTGAACAAGCTAAGCCAGTTATATAAGTATATTGCTTCAATCAGACACATCTTTCAGGAATTTGAGCTATACCAAAGCACTTTTACAAAATAATTATTATAACAAAGTTAGAAAACGGCCAATTTTGAAAATTTTTGCTGGATTAAATAAATGATAAAAGTAAAACACGAGAGAATACAAGCAGTTAATTCCACATGATAAATAAAACATTCTAAACTCAAATGATCAAAATTTTAAGAAAATCAGCAACAAGCATTCACGAAACAGTCAATACTTCTAGTAAGAAGCTAAATTGACTTATTGAATCTTCCAAGCAGCCTGATACAAACCAGGCAAACATGTTCTAGAGCTTCAAGCACAAATCTTCAAAGATACGCCAACTTTGGCTACTAGAAGACTCACTCCAATGGCTTCCTAGTATCTACAACCATGACAGTGTGCTTACGTATCTATATAGCTTCTCTCATCTCCAAGGAAAAACACACAAGAATTTGTTTAATATATAACACAAAAGAAGAACAGATAATTTCTAGAGTCTAGCAATATTCACATAATATATATCATTTTCCGAAATGAGGAGCTCCTTGTTTAAATTCTCAGAACCAACAAGATACCATTCAATCTAAAAACGGTAATGTTAGACAGACATGTTCAAACAGAACAAAACATATGAATTTTGTTTCATGTTCAGTGTATTTTAGAAAAATAACAAAACAAGACATTAGGTTAAAAACATGGTTAGTTTTGTTTCTACTAGAGTAGAACCAAGAACCGAACAGACCATTCCATTCCCTTTTGTCCATGTGACAAACGCTATCAAGTATACGCGGCATGATAACATAATCAAACCATAGCCATAGTTACACACATTATCATCACGATAAACAGGTAAAACCATTCAATTGGGGCGCTAGTACTCTCAAGGGACCCCAAAACCTCAATCGTTAATAATAATATTCAGCTGAAAGGATCAATTCAAAACAGGAGAAAAAAAGAAGAAACAAATAAATGATTAGATGATCATCAACAGAAAACACCATGAAGCAAACTGCAAAGCAACACTTATGAATTGATCATATAAGAATCAACTAAGAAACTCAGTTATGAGATGAAAGTCCTCAATTAAAAGAAAGAAAAAATAGCTGTTTTTAAATAAAACTGATAACTAAATGGCCCATGATTTCATCCCCAAAAAGAGGGTGTCGCTTCGTTTGTGAAGGACACAGTTTCACCGCACCGCACAACAATCACAAAAATAAATAAATAAATAATAAAGACCCTCGTTCCCGGTATTTCAGCGCTCAAAATAAGCTCAACACAACAACCAAACCGTAACCCAAAAAAATAATAAAAAACTTTTCAATAAAAAAAAAATTCTTAGTTCGAAACAAAAAACGCTCCCATGAATTTGAGCAACAACAACGATGAAGGAAAAGGAAAAAGAAAAGGAAAAAACTAAAATTGAATCAGTTTTTCAACAACCCATGTTTTCAATTTTTGGGTACAACGATGATCACCGCCACGAGAAACCGATTTATTATTTATGGGTTCAATTCGTGTCGATGGTGATTACCCGATTCTCTTCGTCTAAAAAGAAGGATTGAGGAAGAGCAAACACAACACGGGTTGGGAAAAAAAAAAAGTGAAAATTTTCAAGTGAATTCAATAGCTTCACTTTTAATATGGTGGCTACCTTTTGGTGTTGGTGGTGGTGGTGGTGTTCTTCTTTTGGCTTAGAAATAGAGAAAAAAATAGTTCAGAGTCTGAAGGAGAAAGAAAAGAAGTATTTAAAGAGAGAGAGAGGGAGAGGGAGAGGGGAAAATGCAAAACGTGTGTGAATGATCTAATGCTGAGGCAGCCAATATTTCTTTATTTATTTATTATCTTTTCCAAAGCCGGAGAGAAAAGGTGTCAATTAAGTATTTATTTATTAATTAAAAAATAAGTATTTAAGAACAAATAATATATTTATCCATATGAAGTTATTCTGAATGATAAGTTTGTTATAACGATTACGGATTACCATAAAAATCAAGATATAAATGCCTTTTTTGACTCAATATTATCCTTAAAAAAAAGTCAATATTTAAAACAGAGGGAGAAAACAGGAACGTTGGCCTGGGGTGCCGGCCTCCTGTGATAGCGCTTGAATGGGAATGGATTTATTTTATTTTTTTGATATTGGATTTTCTCACGATTCTATGTCTATCTTTTTATAAATATTGATAAGTTTTGATACATTTTTTTTTTTACTCATCCTATCAGATTGAATTATAAAGGGCGATAAAGTTATCTCTGATCAATATTTTACATGATCGTGTGATTGATTTTTTATATTGTCAATTTTTTTTTAAAGTTTATCAATTGTTATGTATAATAAAATTGTTAATTTTTATAATTATTACAATAAGATTGTTAATTTTTATAATTATTTTAGATATAAAGTGATTTATATTTGATTGGTTGTGTAAAATCTTTACATTGACAATATATCAAAATTAATCTCTTTAAAAATGAATTTAATTAAAGAAAAAATAAGATATGTACCAACAGTATAAAGTATTTTTATATTGTCATCTAATCACAAACCACCGTACAGGTAAATTTGTTGATTTTAATAATAACTACCTTAAAAGTTATACCAAACATAATTTCTAATTGGTTGATAATGAAAACTTTTTTTACCCTAATAATGCTAGGGATGGCAACGGGTATGATTTGGGTAGAGTACTATTGAGTGTGTTTGGTAAGTCACTCTAGTAGCTTATAAGCTACTTTGTCTAGCTTATAAGCTAGTTTGACTAAAATAAGTTTGTTTGATACACAAACTTATTTTAGTAGCTTCTGGCTTATTTTCATAAGTTGTTTTAACTAGCTATAAAAATAAGCTAGTTTTTTTGTTTTATTATTTTTATCCTCATTAATTTAATTGAATCTTTTTTTACCATTTTTTCAATTTAAAAATCAAATAACTAAGTATTTTTTTTATGTCATTTTACATTTATCAATTACCTTATCAGCTAATCTTATTAAACACTTTCATTTCAATCAGCTAGCTTATAAGCTTTCAGTTTTTCAACTCCTAGCTTATAACTTATAAATTCCAGCTAGCTTATAAGTTTTCAATTAGCTTATAAACTAGTTTTACCAAACACACCCATAATACTCGTCCTTATACCTGTGTTTGAAAAAAAAATACTTATACCCAATCCTATACCTGCGCATATAGCAACCTTAATCTTCATTCTCATACCCATTGGATACTTATATACCCATACTCGTACTCACTACCCACACTTTACTCAAGTGTTAAATTAATAAAAAATATTAATCATAAAAATTGCTACAACTAAATTACAAAATCATTATTAAATCATCAAAACATAACCCTACAACATTAGTAATATAATCATTTAGCATAATTATTCTTAAAGGTAATTTTTTAATTCTTAACGTTGATTACTAATGTATATGTATTTACATTTATCTAGATGTGAGATATTTTAATTATATATATAGGTGCAGATATGAGACGGAGTGGGTACTATAGTACCCATGCTAGCACCCATCCCTAGGGATGTCAACGAGGCGGGGCGGGTACGGGTAGTAGCTACCCGCTACCCGCGCCCGCCCGATAAAATTTATACCCGTACCCGCCCCATTACTTGCGTGGGTATCCGTGGATATTTGCGGGTATTTTAAAAACATAATAATAATAACAAATTTATTTTATGTGTTGTGGACAATTATAAAGTGTTGCAAATATCACTTTGAATTTATAAATTTAAATTTATAAATTAAAGAGTTATAATTTAAAATAATCACTTTAAACATAAATTTTAATTATTCTAACAATTTTTCTAAAAAGAATATAGTTTAAATGCTCACAAATTTATGTTCCTTTTCTCTTGTAATATAATTGTATAAGATTTCTCTCGTAATGAACAATCTTTTTGAAAAGTTTGAATAAATTTGTGTAATTTTATATATATTAATATGTAAGGGTATTTAAGTAAATATATAATTGCGGGTAGCGGGTATCCGCGGGTACGGGTACCATGATATCCGTACCCACCTTGTTAATAAACGAGTAGCGGGTATACCCGTTTAGAACATCCGCGGGTACCCATTTTCTACCCGTGGTGGATTTTATCCGCGGATATCCGCGGGCACGGGTATTTTTTCCATCCCTACCCATCCCCATTGGATTTTGTGGGTAAATCTCTGACCCCAGACCATTTCCATTAAGCATGCATTTACTCTATCCATTGCACATATTTTTGCGAGTACCCATAAGGTATTGGTAAAATTGTCATCCTTAGACAGTGCATACTCATTAAACTCTTAATTAAAATATATTAATAATATAAAAAAATTATATTATCATCTAATCATTAATTACTATGTATGATAAGATTACTAACTTTTATAATAATTGTTTTAAAAGTTATACCTAAAATAATCTATAATTGATTGATAGTGTAGAAATCTTTCCCTAACAATACATCAAAATTAATCTCTTTTAAAATGAATTTAATTAAAATATACTAAGGTTATGTTTGGCCCAGCTTTCTTATGGTTTAAAAGTTACTTTAAAGATATAGCTCAAAATAAGAGCTTTAAAAATAAAGCAAAAGTTGTTTGGTAATTTTTTAATTTTTTTTTTAATTTTAAAGCTCCTTTTAAGCTAAAAGTTATTTGGTAAAAAAATTACAACTTAAAATTTAATATTTATTTAAAACTAATTATTTCACTCAATAGAATAATATATTGACAAAATAAAAAAATATTATGTAAAGTTAATTTTTGGTTACAACTATGTAAAATCAATTTAATTAACATAAATTTATTTTAATGATAACAAAAATACATAAAATTATTAAAATATATAATTTAAAATTTTAATTTTAAAAATGTCAAAAATTATTTTAATTAATAAAAAATATTTTTAAAGATGATTTACAAATATTTTATTGTATATAATATTAATTATATAAATTTAAGTATTAATTACAAAGGATAAATATTTAAAAATTCTATATTATTGTTCAATAATATTTTTAGATGATAAAAATAATTCATTTTAACAAAATTCAATAATGTCAGTATATACTGAAAAGTATCTAGTAAATAATACAAAAAGAATTTAATAAATATATTAAATATTTATTTACTCATTTCAGTAACGTTCTTTTATGTCAAATAATGAATACATTTAAAATTTTTAACTTTAAAAATGTTCAACATTAATTTAATTAATAAAAAACAATTTTAAATATTTTTTACTAATATTTTATTATATATAATATTAATTAAATAAATTTATGTATTAATTACAATAGATAAAGTATTTAAAAAAATTTATATTATTTGTTCAATAATATTTTTAAATGATAAAAATAATTTATTTAAATAGAATTTAATAATGCCATATATATTAAAAAGTAGTTAATAAATAATACAAAAAGTATTTAATAAATTTATTGTTGTAATTAACAATTCAAAAACTTAATTACAAATTAAAATTTTTAAAAATCTGAAATCTAAATCAAATTTAAAGAATAAAAATTATAAATATTTTAAATATCAAAATTTTATTTAATTATATCATTTACTTACTTCAGTAACGTTCTTTTATTTTAAGTAAAACGATTTAAAATTTTAAAATAATTAATATTTTTTAATTTGGTAAAATAAATTAAGACCTTACAATAATAAACCTAATTTAAAATAAACCAATATAAGTAAGTTTGTTAACTTTGATAATAACTACCTTAAAAGTCACACAAAACATGATTTTTAATTGATTGACAATGAAAAAACTTTTATACAAACAGTATATACCCATTAAACTCTTAAAATTGAAAAAAAATATATGCACTAAAAGTGTAGAGTCTTTTTACATTATTATCCAATCACAAATTACCATATATGGTAAATTTGTTGACTTAGATAATAACCAAGTTAAAAGTCAAACCAAAGTTGGTTTTTAATTAGTTGATTGTGTAAAATCTTGTACATTAACAATGTATGTCCATTAAACTTTAATTAAAATATATTAATAATGTATTTGATATGTGAATTGAATGAAATGAAATTTTTTTTCCTTAGTTTCATTTTTTTCAATAGATTTTTTTGTGTGCATATGATTGTAAAAGAGTATTTTGATCGATTACCAAGATTTTAATCTTCTTCGAAAGATTTGTTGGCACTTATAGGTGAGATGCCCTCCCAATAAAATTTTCTCCATACACACCAGTTAAGATTCAAATATTTGACCACATGCTTAAAGAACCAAAGCCTAGTGTCCCTCGAACCAACCATTTGTTGTTTTTTTTCAAGAGTTTAATAGGTATGCATTGTCAATGTAAGTTTTTATATTGTCAACCAATTAGAAATCATTTTTGATATGATTTTTAAAGTAGTTATTATCAAAATTAACAAACTTACCATATATGATAGTATGTGATTAGATAGCAATGTAAAAAAGCTTTACACTATCAATACATATCTTATTTTCTCTATTTTTAATAGATTTAAAATGTATTATTTATTAATTTTGTGCTCTTTATACTTTACTTTTAAATATATTAAATATAAAACAAAATTTATATGTTATATTTCATTTTATTAAAGTATAATTACCAATTGTTATTTTAATTTCTATAAAAAATATAAATACAAAAATTTTACTATATAAAAATTTAAATTGAGAAGATTCTCAAAACACATTTAATTTAAGGTGTAGGCTAGGGTGAACCATGTACTAAGTGGTTGATGGTGAATCACCTAAAATGACCTGTTATAATAGGTCATTTTGATTTGTTAAATATAATTTCACATTTATTATTTAGTTTCTATATCTTTTACTTTTAACATTTTATCATTATTATTTAGTGTACATAAGATGACAATAAGTAATAAATTATTCACAAAATACAATGTCTGGAAACAAATTACATTAGACTAAAATGAATCCATTTTGCATAAAAGTGCAGATTTGCAACTTGCAGAAAATGAATCAGGTACCTAAACAAAGCATTCCAATCCATTTTCAATCTCTTCAATGGCAACCACCAAAGCTTTTAACCTTCCATGAAAATGTTGGTATTTGAGGCATGGGAGGGAGAAGGACGAGAGATGGTTGAATTATCAGCAGTGGTGATAGGGTACGGGTTGGTGGCGGTGGTGAAGGAACTTGACGGCGGAGGGATGCGAATCCAAATTGCTCCTCCCTCCACCATGCTTCTTCCTCCACTTGACTGTCTTATCCTTTTCTTCACTAATTGAACTTTTTTGAAAATAATAGGACCTGATTGGAACAAAAAATAATAGAGGAACTCAATTGAATAAAATAAATAAATTAAAAGACCAAATTAGTAATTAAGCCAAATCTCAACCATTGATTAAAAAAATATTATATCTGACGGTATATGAAGGTGGTTCACCTATAAACCACTTGTTAGATGATTCAGGCTAAAATTCACCTATATATAAACATAAAATAGTTATCAAGAAAAAAGGGATTTGAATATTTTTTTCTTTTACTTTTAGAGTTGATATAAATAGAATAAAAAATTACATCCTCATTTATTAAGCGATAAATTTTTATTTTTTTTAAAAGTTTACTTTATTTTATTTTACAATTCTTATCATGTAAATTTAAGTTACTATTCTTGAAGAAAAGAATATTTTGATTGTATATTGCCTCTTATTATAATACGTAATTTTACTATTATATATTTTTATAATTTTTAATATATTACAATATATTTTAAATGAAATTTAACATAAATATATTTATGCATTCACTAAAAAATAAATTTATCTTAAAAGAAGCTCATCCACGAAGAAACGTGATGATTTGGGTTGAGTGTGGGGAGTCTAGCTTAAATGAATAACTAACGTGAGGTTCATTTTTTAGTTGTGTTTGTGGTGTGTAAAAATAAAAGAAAGCCGAGGCAATTTGGCAAGAGCTGAACCTCAACGTTTTACCTTAAATTCGCTTTTTCAACGCACACCACTCTCCCATCGCACCAGTACCTATCACGGGTTGATAAGTGACCTTTCTTTTCTTCTTTTTCATAAAATATATAATATGACGTATGCGTATAACTTAGACCACTTAAAAATAAATTGCTGCGACGGTAAAATGTTATTCAATAATTATATAAACGTGTGAAGAATAGATGTGCATGTTTATGTAAACTGTAGATTGTATAATACTTATGTTCTATTTGTTTCGACCGAAAACCGACAGATAGAAACACAAAGGAAGGAAAATCGTATGATTTTTAGGAATTGATTGGTTTTAAAGGAAGAGGAATGGATGAATAAAAAATGGAGAGAACTCACTGGTACAATATTCTGTCCAAAATGAGAGACAAAGGTGAATTGATATAAAAAAAAGAATAAAATAGCTTTATTTTTTACATTTTTTTATTAAGGATATTTTTGTTATTTTATATACAACTAAACAAGAGAATTTTTTTTTAATTTTTACTTCATTCTTTTTCTTATCAAATAATCTATAAAATCATCTCATTTTTTCACTTATTTTCTTTCTTTTTCTTTTCTTTTGTAAACCAATCATACCATTAATAATTGAATATTGAAAAGGAAATATAGTTTTTTAATTTTTTTTCATTTGATTATCCATCGAAAGATCTGTTTAATAAATCCTAAAATAAATAAAAATCTTTATTTTGAAATTGTTTCATGTGCTTTGAAGCACTAATACGTCAAAACAATTGTCCTACTACCGGGTTGGATATACATTGCACTCACAGATGGATTTAGAAGAGACAAGCCTACTTTTCTTAAAAAATAATTATACATGTAAATTTTAAATTTTTATTAAAAAAACTATAATTTTATAAATATTTTATCCATGTATTTCCAAAAATTTTTAAAAATATGTTAGTAAGTTATAATTTTGTATTTATTAAAATTTTTCTAAATATATTACTTGTTAATATATTTAAAAAATAAATAAAAATATATTAAGAAATCTCATTGTATAATTTATGAATATAATTATGTACGTTAAAATTTGTTTAGTGTCACTCCTCTCTTAGATATTTTGGATTCGTTGCTGATTATATTAATACATTTTAGATTTTTTATTAGCTTTTATTCTAATTTGGAATCCTGAGAGGCAAATATCTGTCCTAATAACTTTTATGTCATTTATTTTTACTTTTAGATTTTTATTTTGGCAATGATAATTTGTTTTGTTACTAATTTTCATGTTTTACTTTTGACATTTTTATTTTATTAATATTTTAATATTACATTATATAATTATTAGTGCAAGTTGGATTCTGTACATTATTGTGTCATTTTTAATTTCAATACTATTATTTTATTTTATTTTCCTTTTATTTTTATTAGTAATTAGTATATATACATACATATATATATATATATATATATATATATGCATTGACATTGCTCGAGAACATTGTAATTTTATAATAAATGATACAGTGTAAAATTTTCTATTTTGTCATCCAATTACAAACTGTAATATATAATAAATTTATTGACTTTATAATAACTACTTTAAAATTCATACCAAAAATAAATTTTAATTGGCTGATAATATAAAAACTTTTATATTGACAATAATACTCATTAAACTCTTAGTTTAAATCTAACAAAATTACGTGAGATAATTAATTCAATTATATAAAACTTAATTTATATAATTAATTATAAGTTTAATGGCTATACATTATCAGTGTAAAAAAATTTATATTGTCAATCAATCACAAATCACTGTTGGTATGACTTTTAAGATAATTATTGTAAAAGTCAACAAACTTACCATAGATGGTGATTTATGATTAGATGATAGTGTAAAACTATTTTTCACTAACAATGCATGGCCTATTTTCTCATTAATTATATCTATAATAAATTATTAAATAATCTTT
Organism: Spatholobus suberectus; assembly: GCA_004329165.1. Taxonomy (NCBI): domain Eukaryota; kingdom Viridiplantae; phylum Streptophyta; class Magnoliopsida; order Fabales; family Fabaceae; genus Spatholobus; species Spatholobus suberectus. The sequence goes on from CM014733.1 coordinate 15,645,486, forward strand.
AAAAATAACTCAATCCAAACAAAACTATACTAAGCGTTTCTTTCTTCTTCTTCTTTTTGGTTAGCAACAGAAGAATTATAATAGATAAGAGGTAGAAGAAGTACCCTAACCCATATAAAAGTATCTAATTACCTGCTAATAATTTTACAAAACATGATATCTTCTAATAATTTCACACTACCAATCTAATAACACTACGAACATATGCCTACCAAACCTATAGACTCTTCAAGCATACCAAAGGATTCATTTAAAGAAAATGAAAAACATTTTACTTTGACAGTTAATAATGACCAAGATCTAAATTTAATCAAATCAAACACATACTCACTATTACATGTGATATTGTTAAAAATTATGTCATTCCTAAGTAGTCATAGACTAACCTCCAGTAAACCAAACAAACCACCAAGCGTTATTTAATTTCTTTTCGTTGAATTTGCCATTATGTTGTAAGAAGTGGCTCTTAGGGTCCTTTGGTAGCATCATTTGAATCCCAAACCACCTATAACATTGTTGCCAAATCAAGGATGAAAATTTGCACAAAAATTCTTCCTCTTCTTTAGCAAAATGGACAATTGAAGTCATGATCTTGTGGGTGAATGTTGTGCTCTTGAAGATTGGTCGGCCATCATTTGTAGTCTATCAAGTATCATTCTCCAAGCAAATGTAGAAATTTTTGATGGTACATGTATGCCCCAAAAACAGTGGAAAAAAGAAATTTTCTTAACAAAAATTTAACCTACATTGTAATGACCCTCTATCGCCACAGTACTACAAACAAACACCTATATATATATATATATATATATATATATATATATATATATATATATATATATACATAATAATAATAATAATAATAAGAAAAATAATAATAATAATAAAACAACAACCAATCCACAGGTTACTCTAAAACATATAAGGTATGAAATAATACTGTATACAGGTTCATTATCATATACATACAATACCAAGGGAGAAATACAAAACCAAAACTCCCTATAGCTGGTCAACTATACAACATATATGATCAAAAACCAAAAATAAATAAAAAGAGCTTCTAGAAAAGCTCCACCCAAAGGCCTCCAAAAATCTTCATCTGAGACCTTCTCCATTAGCTTTGAGACGTTGGATCTATGGACGTCTCTCCCCCTGCTCCCACGCCAAAATGACGTGATCATCACAGTCACAGCAACACAACAACAGCAACAAGATATCCAACCAACAACAGAAAGGTAAGCTTATGAAACAAATATTAGCATATAATGTTTAATCCAACATATTTAAAATCATTAATCACACCAATATGGAAACTAAATCATCAAATAAATGGGTCTACATACATTACAGTATATCACACACCACATCACATACTATGCTACCAACCCCATATGCCAATGTATGAATGACACGACTCTTGAGAGATTTTTACATTTTGGGCGATCAGCCAGGTTTTATCCCCTACCATGGCCATACACCATTCAAGGATTGCCAAAACTCTGATCAATTGAATAAGCTTATGGTTGTCAGGATAAGTGAATGTGGGTGGTGGTATACCGCGACACAAGGCCTACATTGCCTTGGCCCTTTGTGGGATTTACCCATCCATTCATCTCCTAGGCCCAGCTTTCAGACCCTACTTCTCATCCAGGCATTAGATTGGAGGCCCGTCTAAGCCGCAGCTCCGTTCACCCCCAACTTCCATGTCTACCGGTATACGACATGAGGCCCATACTACTTTAGCCAACAACATATGCATGTACACATGAACTACAATACCACAACAAAACAAATTATATATGTGTATCAACACAACAACATCATCACACTACCACGTGGTCTACTCAACACCACCTGTGGTCCAACAACGATTATCAACACTATGCAGGCCTATTCCAGCCTCCAACATAGTCAATAATTTCATACACCACAAGTAGAGGTCCTATTTAAACAACCTTCCACTTCACAACCAATCCAACAATCAATTACAATTTAAAAACCAAAACCTTCTTTGAAAACCATTTTGAAAATAAGTAAATTTGGAGATTTGCAAAACCTTTGAAACAATTTGTTTCTTTAATCTAAAGAAAATAGTATCCCAACTTGATAACTCTCCATTTTTTTTTCAAATAGAGCTTTTGAAAATGTATAATACTCTTTTTGTATGTGTATATACAAAATACTTCGCATTTTGAAATAAAAATTGTGAAATCTTAAATGGTACATTCAATTCTGAAATAAGAGATTATTTACTATAGTAACAGATTATATCCGTTTAGTAAAATGCCCCAAATTTCATTTTTCAGCAGAGATAATCAATTCTTGGCTTCCATAATCGATTATTTCCGAACCAAAATGCATCAAATTTCATTTTTCAACAAAGATAATCGATTATAGGCTTCCATAATCGATTATTTCTGAACCAAAACCAGAATAATTTTTTTTTGAAACCTAGATAATCGATTATCAAGGGCCATAATCGATTATTTCCGAAACAAAATTACGAAAACAGTTTCTGAAGCTCTAGATAATCGATTATGTGATCCCATAATCAATTATCTGCGACGATTTTTCGAAAAAAACGAGATTTTCTACAAGGAAACTCAAACTTTTAAACCAAATAACTCAAATTTTCGAATCAATGGTATTCCAACAACATTAATCCACCTCAACCAAGTTCATACACATCATATTACACACCAAATTCAACATTTCAACTCACAAATCATAGTTTCTCATCCAAAATCTCCAATTTTCCTCTAAAAACCCATTTTCATCTAAAACCAACAATATAGTGACATCCATAGAGATTCAATCGATTACAAAGAAATAAATTCGCATATCATCAATTATTAACACAAAACAACCAATTTGTAAGCTTCCCTTACCTCTAAAAGTTTCCAAATTTGAATTTTGGTTCTTTAAGAAACTTGTGTCTTGAGCCAAAACCTTCTACAAATTTATCTTCCTTCCACAACAACACTGGACTGGGCTTGGGAATCCTTTTAACACCCGTAGTAACCTCAGATTTTTAGAGAGAGATCGAGAGAGAATTGAAGAGAGAGAAAGAAAATGAGAGAATTAGGGGAAATCTCTCCCCTTCCCTTATATATTCGACCTCCCCGAAGTTCTCATATGGACTTTTGGCCAACTGAGGCCTAAATCTCACCAAGCCACTTTCCTTATCTTAAAACTGGTCTAACTTATCTGTTTTCTCTCAAAACCCCAAAATCACTCTCACAACATATCCAAATTGGCTTAAGCACATATATCAAATATCCTAAATTCAAATTAGAATTTCAAACCAACATCAAATTATCACTACATGCAACATACCATACATAACAATAATTCATTTATTTCTTTTAATCACCTAGATTATATATCAAATTTCCACTTTTTAGTTATTAAACACTTAATCACACATTAGGAAAAACAAGATGTTACATACATCATACATTGGAAAAAGGTTTTATTCAAAATTAAAATAAAGGGAATGCTTGAGACACAGGAAATATATACTAGTTAGAAACCATAGCTTTGTGGTAGCAGGGATGATGAAATAGTGGTTAGACTAAGACGTGATTATGGTTGGAATGAATCTTAGAAAGGCTAGGTTGAAACTTGACTATGGCACAACTAAAAGGCACGATTATGGTTGGAATGTGATCAACCGATTTTAATACTTATCATGGCTTTGTACTTGGCTTTATTGGACATTTATTGTACCTAATATTGATATTTTAGCTGAGTTTTATATGTTTGGATTTAATTGGGCTTTATCACATGTCTTGGTTAATTTTTGGATTTTAATGTACTTTGACCTTTTGTCCTTGTTTGGGTCATAACTTTGGCTCTGAAAATACGATTAAAGTGAGCTTGGTATTTATGGAAAGGTTAAAGAAAGATCTATATTTCTCATGAAGATGTTATAAGCTTATTCTGCTTGGATAGTGGACGCATTCAAACTTAAAGTTAAAGATGTTGTTCTATCCTCTGATAGCCTGACATAGGTGTGGTATTTTGAGCATATCTAGAGATTTATGAGTCAAAATGACATGATATCAATGCCGACATTTTAAGGATATATTTATATATAACTTTCATGAAGACACCAAAAGTCAATTCGATCATATGGAGGGTTGAATAAATCAAGGACAACAACAGACGTGTTTTTATTCTATAACTTAACTAACTTTGTGAAATTAATTTGTAATTGGACTACTTAATACCTAATGGGCCCAAATTTGGGCTTAGACTTTAGTTAACATAGGTAGACTCTATTTAAACATCTCTTTTAGGACCATAGACGCTACCATTTATTTCCATTTCTCTTCCCCTTTTTGATGATTTTGTGCAAAGCCTTCATGGAAGGTTAAATGCATTGGATTATTCAACAATTTAAGATTTCTTTCATGGATCTTGACGTTTGGCTTTAAATTGTTTTTCGATTCTTAGTTTAATTTCTTTCTTTATTAATCTTTTCTCCTTCTATATCTTGATTATGAATTCTCTTTGGATAGGTATGTGATAAATTCATATTTCATGAATTTATGTGCATGAATTTGAATAGAAAAATAAAAGAAAATGAAAAATAAACATTGAAACCTTAGAAAATGGATAAAAATTAGTAGAATTTGAGCTTTGCTCCTAAATCTTTGTAAATATTGAATTTTAGTAGTTTTGTTAATTTTTGCATATAAATAGCAAGAAATTGTCTTCATCTTGGAATCAAGAATTTCTAATCATGTTTTGAACTTTAATCATGCAAGAAGACAAGATTTTGGAGTTTAGAATGCTAAAAAAATAGTGTTTCAACATAAAAACATTGAAAATGTAGAATGTCGTAGCGCAGTGTCGGAGACACTACAACATGGCCCGTATTTGGGACTCCCCGTAGATAGCATCTCAAATACTGGAACCCTCGAAAATTCATGAAAAATGGTGAATGTTGTAACACTCCAACGTCTCGAACATTGGATAGTGTCTTAGAAGCTGGAGATGTCGAACGTTCAACGTCTTGAATGTTGGCCTGCATAAGAGACATTGAACTACTATAAAAAAAAAAATCACTAGAAGCATTAGAGGCAATAGTGTTGGACCCTGGGACAACATGAGAAATGTTAGAAATGATGTTGATATCTATTTAAAGCACACAATAGAGAAAAATAAGACATGGGGTTATGCCTTCAAGAGATTCAGCCCTAATCTTCACCTCTTCCATCTCCATTGAAGATTTAAGACTTGGAAAAGGATTTTTGGAACTTCAGTGCAGCTATCATCCTTTATCTCTACCTTTTTCTCTTTTACTTTGTTTTCTCCATGTTTTTCTGATTTCTCTAGGTTAGGATAGATGAAATTGGGTCTACTTTGTAATTGAACCCCTTTTTCATCTAATACAAGTTTATTTCATGAGATTGAGTAATCAACTTTGTTCTTAATGCTTTTTCATGATAACTCATTGATGAGAATGATGCAAATGTATGCATGATGAGGAATCATATGTATTTGTTCTGAATTGATGCTTGATTATCATGTCTTACGTTGAGTTTAGGAATAGCCCTTCATAAAACATGTGTTCTTATGGTTTTGCACTTAATGATTTATTTGATTCCAATAAACCTATGAAAGTAGAATATTAAGGTTGATTCAAAGGGTTGGGATGCCAAGGAATTGGGTCCGAACTAAAAGGTTAATTTGATTTTTGATAGATCTACAAAAGTAGGGTGTTGAAATTGACTCATAGAGATCTTTGCTAAGGAATTGGGTCGATATACTCCTATGAAATCTGAATGTCAATGTTTATGAATGAATTTTTGTTAGATGTGAATGAGATTATTGAAGGATACCCATGGAGTGATTTGAACCCTAACCACTTTTGTTTTCTACTATTCACACTAAACACCAAAAAACCCATAAACAAGTAGTTAAGTAGTGTGTTGCATTTGCATCTTATTTTTCTCTTTTACATATTTACTTTATTTTCATTTACTGCACATTATATTTGCACTCTCAAATCAATTTTGTTTATTCAAATAGTATCGTTATTAGTAGTAGTTGGTATTGAATGACAATCCTTATGGGGATGATATCCTACTCGCCAAGTTTACTACTTGTTCAACCAATGCACTTGCTGAAATAGGGACTATAAATTGAGAATTTATACATGCATTTTAAGCATAACTAAGTCCCCTAACAATGTGTCATAATCTAATTTAGGTTTGCATTCTTGATGAATATGTTGATGCATATTTTGACATATTCCAAGTGGGATTATTAGGGTCTTTGATGCTTAATTATTGGTTTGATCTAGAAGGTGATTAACTATTTAACCCTAATTAATCAAATTTTGGATGCTTAATTTAGTAGAAGTTATCTCAAAATTGATTGATGCATCATTGATTAATGTCAAGGTCAAACAAGAATTAAATTCATAATAAGAATTGAATCTTTAGAAATTGATGATAGATCTGATTAGAAAACTCAATCAATGGATTGGTCATTTTAATTGAATTGATTTCTCTTTTAATTACAATCTGTTTTTTGTTTTTGAACTCAATTCCCCTTTTTCTAATGTTCTTAACTAGTTATTTTTGAGAGACAACCAAAGTTGTTTGCCTTGTACTGCAATTTTACTATTATTTGACTTATGTACGACCACAGATCATAATGAATCTAGGACATGAATTTAATACTACTCTTACGTGATTTAAGATTGGTAGATTTACAATGTCTTGTTATTGATTTAGTTTAAAATTAATTCAAAATTAGTTTTAAAAGTAGATTAAGAAAATGAAGATGAAAGAATTCAAATTTAAATAAAAAACAATAAAGTCTTTGTTTATTTGAAACTTGTTTCATTCTCACCAACTTAATGTGCACCACAAAAACCCTCATAAAATTCTATCAAAACTAAATATGCTTTAGTTTCTCCAATAGATCAAAGCAGATCTTAATCAACAACATTTTTAAATATTTCATCACAATGTATGGTATAAAGTAAGGCTTTGTACTTTAGCTTTCAATTATTAATCAAATTAGGATCTTCCAAATAATTTGCATTGGCTTTTCTCCAATTATTTTTGGTTAAGGTATAAATGTGATATGCTTTATATTCATTTGAAGAAAACTTATTTCTAACCTTCACTAACCATTTCAAAATTTCACCTAAACCTTATATTTGAAGTGATTTAAGCTAATTCAATGGCTTTGTATTTGAGGTATATATTTTATTGCCACTTCATTAAACTTGTAAACCAATTGGATTGCTTGAATAAAATACTTAACCAATCTTACTTACAATTTTGTACTCCCAAGCTATTAGTTTAATTGCTAATTAACACTCAAGTCAAAACTTTTTTTGCATTGAATAACTTCAAATTTTCAAGTCCTACCTTTGGTTTCATATTTTACTTCATTATTCAAGCATGAAAATTTATTTCAAACATCAATGATGTTGAAACATCGTTTGGTGAAATAATTACGATCTCAATATTTATTCTTCTTTTGTGCTTAGAACCATCAAATATAATTTTCAAGGTTTCAAACCAACATAATTTTTTTTTTCAATTTCAATCAAGGTAAGGTTTATTAAAAAATCAACAACTACTTGACTATTCATTGCTCTTAAAGGCATAAATTTTAAAGAATATTCAATCAATGTTAAAACCTATTTTTTTCTACTTTATTGTGAAAAATAGTTAGGTTTTAATAATAGGTGCTTTATTACATCATAATGGGAAGCTACAATGACATTAAAGGGTTTAATGTAAAGTTTTAACTTAGTACATAAAAAGTACAAGCAAAGACATAATTTCTCAATAGTACAATACCTAGTTTCTACATAATTTAACATTTTGCTCAAATAATATATAGCCCTTTTAATTCCATTTTTATCCTATTGGGCGATACTACCTATCGTTTCGATATGATGCAAAAATTACAATTTCAAAAGGTTTTACCCTTTATAGGTGATATAATAATAAAAAGATTCACCAAGTATTTTTCAATCTCTTCAAATGCTCTTCGATGCTCTTCCTCCCATTGAAATTCTTCCTATTTCTTCAATTACAACAAAGGAGAAAAAAACTTTTGTCCTTCCAAAAAGATTTTAAAAAAAATTCTTAAGGAAATTGATCTTTCTTAATAAAGACTGCAATTGTTTTTATTCTCAGGTGATTAATTTTCTAATATAACTTTTGTCTAATTTTGATGTACTTTGATCCACTTCTTTTGAACTAAAAAACCAAGAAACTTAGTTGTCAAAGAAACTTCACTAATGAGCCTCTTGATTTCTTCTTTAATCTTTAATATTATTTTTGGTACAAGGATAAATTAGCATTCAATGCTAAACAAGACTTCAACTCAAACTAGGAATTTTATCATAATCTCATGCAAAATAGTCTTTGTTTTCTTTCAACAATTGAATCATGTTCTTTTTTTATGAATCTCCAATTAATGAAGATTCAATGAATCAATTAAGAAAATGAAGTACCAATAATCATAAAAATTGTATGCAATTAGCTTAGGAATCATAGATTTTTGTAAATATTAGAAATATCATGGGAAATCCACAAATAATAAAAAAAATTAATGAATTTTTTATTTGTTTTACAGGATTTGAGAAATTTGTTCTTACCACCTAACGATGATCATGTTGCTTAGTGACAAAGCACCTAACATTGCTTCTTTGTTTGACAATGAGTTGTATCTGTAATAATAGAAATGATTACAGTATCATTAACGATGGAGGATGTCGCCTAATTGTGAAGTTAGTTTGGATTCATTTTCATGTATCTTGATTTTCATATATTGCAAATAATCTTGATTCTCTATGTTTAATGCTTTCTCTATGATGGAAATCAATTGAATGGTTACATACTTGAGGTGACAATAGGAAAATTAGATTTTAAATAGGAATTTAGAATTTGAGACACATAATTCATGGATTTTGGGACATGAGCATATAATTATGTGCATCCTTTTGAATCTTCATACTAAATGCTTGACTGTTAATTGATTGTGACTAAGAAAATAGTGTTCTCTTTTACTAAACAAAGAACTAGTTACCAAGGAATTAGGATTGGTTTACCTTTGTAGATTCAAATGTTAATTCAACGTGTGGAGTTAGGATCTCAAGAGAGTGTGATCTTGAGGTGAGTTGAAGGATTTTGATCTACACTTTGAGTCTTAAGTCTTCTCTTGAGTCTCTGAGTTCTTTATTAATTAGATTTTCTTTTATTACTAACTCTAACAATTAATTTGTGTCAACCTCAATTTATGATTCACTCGACTAATATTAAGTAATAAGTACGTGGTAGTCAACTAAATCCGTGTGGAAATGATAACTGTACTTATCATTGTATTACTTGTTGATTAGTACACTTGTTGTAATTGGATTGATATCATCACTTTTTACACATACATCCAATGTCTTCCATTACATTTCAATCATTTTTGCTAGGTGCCTAGGTACTCAATAGAAGTTTATCTTAACACCAATCTAAGTCAACACCAACAACATTTTCTAAATTGGATAAGACTACTAATATAAGTTACCCTTCAATCTCTAACTAAGGGTATGCGAAAAAAAAAAAACTGAACCAAAAAAACTAAACCACTTTTAGAAAAAATTGAACCAAACCTCTTTATGGAAATAGTTTGATTCAAACTAAACTGTTTTATAAAGAGGTTTGGTTTGGTTTGGTTCTTTGAAAAATTGAACTATACATGGGTAGAAAAAGGAAAATTGAACCAAATCGAATTGCAAAACCAAACCATTTTGAGAAAAAAATTGAGCTAAACCATTTTATAAAAATAGTTCAATTCAAATGAACCGTTTTTATAAAGTGGTTCAATTTGGTTCGAATTTTTGAAGAAAAAAAAAGTTTTCTACATTGCCCTATCTCTAACATCTCCCAAATTCACTTCTTTAAAATGATCTTGAGTTTCCATCTTTTTAACTTCATCATTCAAAGATTGTACAAATACTAAAGAAGAATCATCATAAATATAATATATGTTTTTAAACTTCCTCAAAAATTTGTATTTTGAACATCCTTTGAAATAATAAATTTAATTCCTCTAATAATTTCATCTTTAACTTTGAACACATTTTAACTAAATATCTATTTTTAATTACAGTATTAAAAAGTGTGCTTTTATTTCCTTTTTTGATTATGGCCCTTATAGTGATTTCTCTAACCTCCTTCTTGGCCTCAAAGGTCATGTGAATTTTCTATTTAGCCACATAGGCTGAAATTTGAGTTAAACGACTTGAAATCGCTCCTTCCATGTGATTCCTAAAATTTTTGCATTTTTTTTATATTGGCCTCACATTTCACAGTGAAACCTACACTAGTACCAAAAAGATTTTTAGGATCAGTTGTTTTCAATCGGTTCCACATGCGGATGTAGAATCAGTTGATATAAAAAGTAAGTACTTTTTATATCGGTTTTGGAATCGATCTAGAAAGTGACTTTATAGATCAATTGTATTTATAAATGGCTTTATAGATCATTAGTGGCCCTAACTGATATACAAAGTTTTTTTTAATGCTATTGTAACTACATTACCTCCTTGGTATATAATATATTATAATATAAAAACTACATATACATTACCAACACCAAATACAAAAACTATGTACACATAACCAGCACCAAGCACAAAAACAACATTGAATAACTTCATTTCGTTACTATATATAGTATGTCTTGTATCAAAATATAAATGCAATTTATGTATTATAATGACTAAACAAAAGACAACTATAATTCAATATATGTTTTTTTTTTGTTTAATTCAACATAAATTCAATTTCTTCTTCAACGGCAACCCTTTTTCCCTTTTCGTTCCACTTTTTTGTTATTATAAACCCTAACTTGAATATTCATTCATGTCCAACGAAGCTACCACCACTACTTTGTACACTTCAACACTTATTTTCTACCAGTTTTTAGGTTTGATCTAGCAAAAAATAGGTGTTAGAGTGTACAATATAGTGGTGATAGTTTAATCAAAGATGAATGAATATAACCCAGGTGAGAGATTTATAATAACATAAATATGAAATAATAGAAAGGAAGGAGAGCTAAATTAGAAGAAGGAATTGAATTTCTATTAGATTAAACAAAAATAAAAAAGGAAAATACATGATCAAATAAAATGAAGCCATTACAGGATTTAGTTCTCATGCAAGCTAAACTGTGTATATATTCTTAGTTGTTATAGAAAACAAATTTCTCACATTTTATTCATGTAACTAGAAAAGTATGAAGGTGCATAAGCCAAACCTTATTTTAAAAGGACATGACCATAAGCTCATTAATGCTTTTTATTAAAAGCTAAGTGAAAATTCACTATAGAAAATCTAAACCTTTTTATAAGGAATGCAAAGACTAGGAAAGAGAGTTTGATACATTCCACCAACAAAACAAATAAACAAGGATCTTGTCTACACCTAACAAGTAGCTTCAAATCACAAGACCCATTAATACAAGACGAAAAGGAAGAATAAGTCTCCCATACAATAGAGACTTTAGACATAATAAAGCACCCCCGGGCTCCATCAACTACGGGGGGATAGAGCTTAGGCACCAAAAGGAAAATTCTTCAAAAAGACAACATGGAAATATCCCTACATTTGAGTTAAATAATTGGGGCACCCTATCTAATAACTGGGGCAAATTATATCAAAGTACTAAATTTTCCTAACCATGAAAAATATGTCACCTTGGACAACCACATCAACAAAACCATAGTACTAGGAGAATATATTCATCCAATAAAAAGATAACTAGCAAAAGGGTCAAGAATTTAAGAAAGGAAGAAGCAAATAGACAACACTTATAAGAACAACACCATAGCACAATAATAACAGTAAATAATAGGAGAATTTTGATATCGAGCACTTTCCAACTTCTCAAAAACTCCTACATACATCTATTAAAACACTATGCAAGATTAATGCACCAATTTGAGAAGAGACAAGGTGCATTATTTAATCTAGCTAAAGACCACTTCCAAGACATCACTTTAACTAAGTCAACAATATAAGTAAGATTACCTATATGTTCAAAGAAAATAATCTCATTCCTAAGCTTCCAAAATAGCCAAACTACAGAATGCCAAATCAAGGCCTAGAACTTTTTTCTTTCACATTACACCCTATTGTACAAAATAGGAAAAAGTGTTGGAAGATAGTGTGGCATAACATAATAAATACCCGGTCAACTACAGATACAGTACCAAACCGATGACATGAAATGACAATGACAAAATAAATGCATTTCAAACTCTGAGTTCAACATGGCAGAAAGCACATTGAGCCCTATTAAGATCCACAATAATTTTCCTTTGAAATAGATTAACCTGAGTAGCGAGCTGAAGCAAAAGCAACAGCTAAGAGAAGTAGATAGCCTTCAACAAGGCCAAACTCCTCCACATGAAATGAAAGACTTTAGCTTCTAGGTTAGGGACATGTAAAGATATAAAAAAAAAAAAAATAAGGAAATCAAGTGATCATAGGCTGACTTAATAGAGAATAAACATGAAGTATCATGTTCCCACACCCACCTATTTTTAGAGTGAAAAATTTCCATCAAGTTTAGCACTTTCAAAAACTCCAAGGACAGGCTTTCTTGCTAAAAAAAGAAACCCCTTCTCCACTTGAGGTTCCACTCTCATTTATCCTGAACCCAATACCTCATATCTAACATATCTGCATCCTTATTTTCAACTTTCTTCAAACTCATTAAGGCTTAAGTTTGGTCTATCTACTAATAGGTCTTTTATTTTTTTAGTGGCTAACTTAACCTTCTTACAAAACTACCCCTAGCATTAAAGTAAATTTAAAGGTTTACTTTCCAATAAAATCTTTAAATATGATAACAAGTTTATCTCTACATAATTTAACAAGTCCAAACATTTTTGTATGCTAGCAAAATTAAAATTTTAAATAGTTCAATAAATATATAATTTCATGATATAATAATAATAATAATAATAATAATAATAATAATAATTATTATTATTATTATTATTATTATTATTATTATTATTACTAAATAGGTTCATAACTTTTTGGAAAGTCAAATGAGACTTATATAAGTCAAAGGTTACAAGCTTTCAACGAATCACATAACTTAGGATGCATCTGTTTCCTAATTTTGAAAATTATATTTATTTTAAAAATAAAAAATTGATAAGAGTAATTTTTCAAAACTATTTTCAAAGATAATATCTATTTTTCAGTTTTTAAAATAAAAAAATTGAAACGTTTTTAGTTATTTTTGAATTTTGTTATTACTCATATCCTTCTTTATACTATTTCATCTTTTCCCCCACTCCGTTATAAAATGATTTTTAAAAACTAAAAAACACAACCAACCACACCCTTAATCTCCCCTTTATTACTAAGAATTAGTAAAGCACAAACTTGCTTAAGTTGACACAACATTTTATTTTTTAAAATTACATGCATATGGAAGGCTTGGGATTGAACTATAATTTCTAAAGAAAGACAATCATTTTTATATTGGACTTAAGGTTTGTTTGGATAAATTTCTCTATAAGCACTTATAGAAGAAGAAAATGAGAAGAAAAAATGAAATATCAAAAGCTAAAATTAACTTATGCATAAGCTAATTTGTAGAAGTTCTCTCATATTAACTTCTCCAAAAGTTAATTTTAATTTCTGCATAAGCTAATTTTAGCTTTTGAAAAAGTTCATTTCATTTTTTTTCTCTTAAAAATACTTATGGAGAAGTTTATCCAAACTGACTCTTATGGCAGTAAGCTTAAGCACTTCTATACTTGAGTACTGCTTAATAAACTTCATTTTAAAAATAGGTCCCACTTTACTTTAGAATGCTGGACTTAAAACTATTTTATTAAATAATATTAGTTATAAAACCAAGCGTTTATACGCTCAGGTCCTTGTTCATAAAATCTTCTTTCACATTTTTCCTATAAATAAAAGTGTATATATTGTCCACGAAAGTCATGAATTAAGTGCATGATAAGCAATTAGGATTCGAATAAATATCTCATCGTTTTTCATGAGTGTAGTGTCAAATTTCTTTGAAATCATAAAAAATTTCAATTGGTAGACATTTTTTTTTAGAAAAATCCCCTAACGCCAAGAAGATATTGGGTGAAATTGCTTAAAGCCTGTGCAACAATTGTGTATGTTAAGCTTTTATTGATCTCCCTAACATGTCAATGACGTCTTAAATATTGGGATGTCATCCCCTTCTTACCACTTATGCGTACCCCACAATGGATTTTAGTCTAATTAATATGTATCTTGAAGTTTGAAAATGGATCGATAATTTAATTCGCAATCTGATTATATATTTGTGTAGTATTTAATTGTATTTTAAAAATAATAATTTTTCAATTTATATGATTAGAAATTTTCTATACTTGATTCGATGGTAAGAAGAATCATAATGAATAGAAAACGACTAAAGCACTTCACATACCTCGTTCAGATCATGACATAAAGCTAATCTTTCTATTTGTGATCAAATGGGAAATAATTTCGTTACATTAATGGCAATCTTCTTCATATCATTACTACATAGAATATTTTAAGCTATCACATATTATGTAATGCTAATTTGGTCCACTTCATAAATGAAGAACAATTAAATATTTATACATTTTTTTATTAACATACATCACCACATTATGCCTGAATCACTTTAAACTAGTGTTTCGGTTGTATTAAGTATGATTTTTTTTTCTTATTACGAGAAATAATAACTATATTAATTTGGGTTGACATATAATTATATATGAATGATCAAAATTAAAGTTAATTATTAGTCATATGACTGCTTAAAAAAATTATGTGCATTTTTCTTTTAATTTTGATCATTTAAATATTATTTAATAGTTTGTATTTATAATTATCATTTCTTATCATAAAAATAGTTCTCATTCTATGTATAAAAAAAAGAGTTTTCATTTTATACGTCATATGTACATATATGGAAAGGGGGCTATTTAGTGAGACTGATCATTTTTATATGAAAGTAAAAAAAGTAAATATGTATCATACAATCATATATATGTTTTAATCTTAATCATCCATAATTAAATCTAATGACTCAAATGTTATGACATCACTGTTGTGAAGGCACTTTGTCTCAGTTGGGCCCCCCAATTGTTTGTTCAATTGTTGTTTGCAGGTGTACAGTATGAGACAGATTTATTCAGAAAGTCCTAGCAGTGGAAAAAGGGGAAAAGCCAAGCAAGAAACTATCTATACACTGTATGATGGTTTGCAGGAATTTAAATTTCAACCATGGAAGATTCACAATTATTATTCACGAAGAGACTTGGTAACACTCTTGCAGATAAGCTAGCAAAATTAACATTTTCTTATCAAGAAATGTATTGGTTGGAGAATCCGCCTCACCAAACAATGCCCGTTACTTTATCTGATGTACAGGCAATTGCCTCTTTCAATCAATAAAACAAGTCTCATTCCTTAAAAAAAATTACTCTTCTCGTGTGTGTGTGTGATTATTTTATAGGTTTAATATATTTGTAGGATCATGAACATTTTAAGAATTTTTAATTAGGATCTTAAATTAAAAAAAATTGTAATTAAATAATCAATTTTTAAAATTTTTACAATTAGGTTTTTAGAGTTAGTTTATAGCGGCTTAAACCACTAAAAAATTTACAATTTGTGGTAGTTTTGCTAACTCCAGACCTAATTACAAAAATTTAAAAGATCAAGAATTCAATTACAATTTTTTTTAGTTTAAAGACCTAATTAAAATTTTCTAAAAAATTCAGGGATTTACGGAAATATTAAACCTATTTTATATTCATAGTGCCAAACAAATCCTCTTACGTACTTTATCTCCTGAGTTATGAGATATGACGTTTTGCTCTCTTGTGTTTTGCACCATTAATAGATAACCACGTTAATATATTTTTCCATCCATACATCTGAAAAATAAAGGGCAAATTCCTTCTATCAAAACATAAAGAAAATATTTAATAAGATTTTCTTAGAATTAAATGAAAATAATGACTATTAATAATTTATTCTTTTCATCAATTTATCATGGATTATTGGATTTCTTAAATTTTATTTGAAGTTTTCTACAAAATAGATTTGTTGACTTTAGTACTACACTATAGCTAGCTACTTATATAAATTAAATCTCATATGCATTCATATACCACCATTATACAAATAAGAGTAATTATTAAGGGAATCTAACTCAGTTAGTTGAATAGTGTGTGAGTTGTTGTAAACTCCTTTATCGGAGTTCGACTCTTCCTTTTGAATAAAAAAAGAGTAATTACTAAAAAAAGAAAGATGAAGTGAAGAGTCATCTGCGTAGTTTGGAAACATTTAGAGTATAAGGCTAATTAAAATTAGAGTGATAAATAAAAATAAATAGTGTTGAATGAATGGATTTAAGAATATTAAATGAATACTTAAAGCTGTAAAAAGAACTACGATGAAAGGAATTAAAAGATGAAAAAAAAGGTTAAGAATATATAAATTTTGTTAATGTAACTTAAAAGTAAAAATTAATATAAAAAAAAAATAACATAACAGTATCACAACTCACACTTAAACTTTTATATAAACAATATTAGATTTATAAGCATTTATTCGATGTCATGGACTAATGATCTTTTCTCCATAATTTTTTGCCGATTTAATTAGACAAATTAACAATAATTCATCAAACTCCGAGTTTTGTATTTTTTGTAAAAAAATAAAATTTTAAATTGAGAAGTTAAATGAATAAAAATAAAGAATACACATACAAACTTTGGACAGCATCAAGTAATCAGCCATGTTATCCAAAAAAAAAAAAAGTAATCAGCCAAGTGTGGCATAGGGACTGGCACAAACTCTTCATACTCTCCCTCCACATCAGGTACTAATGATGTAATCCTGCGCTTCTTTAGTTTAGCTATTTTTTTAATTTCGAGTAATAATACTTGTGACATACTTTAATCAAGTGAATCGTTAATTTAATTCTTGAAATTGTAATGATTAGTTAAATTGGATTTTGAAATTAACAAAATGATAAAAATAGTCTCTGAAATTATAAATTATTAATTCATTTAGTCCTTGAAATTCGAATAGCCAATCAAATTGGTATCTAAAATTAGAAAAAAAAAATGGCAAAATGGTTTTCAAAATTGTGAATTATCAATCAATTTAATTCTTCCTTTATTAGTTAGTGTCATTAAAATAGCTAAGTTGACACATTAAATACCTATATGGCAACCAACTAGGCACACATACGTGATTACTATGTCATAGGGATGGAAATGATTGAAATGTGGAATAATATTTTCTTCACTTCTACATTAGTCTTTTGATCTACCCATTGAAGAAATGTGATAATTAGTCTTCCAATCTACCTATTGAGAAAATGTTACTAATAACTCCAAAAACCAAGTTGTGTGAAACATCCAAATTAAATGAAGGGACTCAACTAGGAGTGTAAACGAGTTGAGTCGAGCTAAGCACTTGAATTTTATGCTTGATTTGTGAAAACATTAGGTTGTTCAAGCTTGGTTCATATATTTAAACGAGCCTAACTGAAGCTTGGCTTGGCTTGTTTAAAAAAAGTAAAGCTTGAGCTTGGCTTGTTTAGCTCATTTATAACTTAATTATTTTTGTTTTTATAAAAATTTTCTTAAATTAGTTTTTAACTTCACTAATTTAGTATTTAATAAACATTTTAATACTATATGATAATATAAAAATAAAAATATGTACTTAATATGTGGTATGTAGAATTCAAACATTCTAGATTATTACGTTTTTATAATCCAATAAATAAAAAAAATCATAACTTCTTAACTATTACAAAAGAAAAACTTCAAAATTAGTTTTAATGCTTTCAAGAAAGTTCTACATATTTTTATAATGAATATATAAATAGCAAAGGTTAATAAATTTTCATCATTAATTTAAATAAATGAGTTATTTATGAGCTATTAATGTCAAGCTTGTAAACATTTAAATAATTGAGCTCAGTTTCAAGCTTGGGTTTGTTTAGTTAATTAAACAAATGAGCTTGTTCAAGCTTTTAATAAGTCGAGCTCGAATAATTCACAAATAACTCAACTCATTTACACTCCTAGACTCAACCTTTCTAATGTCTTTAAAAAAGCTTGTGTCTTTTCATTAATTGTGCATTTCCACACAATTTGATTTTAGGGATTACTGCAATGACATTCTCATAAATTTTAAGAAATACGACTCTCTCTTTGGATTATTTTCAAAATATAACAGTTAAATATAATTAAGAAATTAATTTAATTTAATTCATACAAATGTTTATCAAAAACTTGTGATGTACACCAAAAAAAACAATAAAAAACTTGTGATATCGAACTCTATAGGAATATATTCCATTTGTTTTTATGTCTTGAGTGTTGGATAAGCTGGCTATGCAGCGTCATAAGTTGATTAACAGCGAAACGTAAGCAATAGAAGGAAATGAGTGGGTGGTACCACTAAGTGCATCCAACACATATTCAATGATATATAAATAAATCAAACAAGATAATAATGGACAAATTGTCTATGTCCACTATGTTCGGTGTTGTCCACAAGATACATTTTGGTCGGGAGCATAGCACATATTTAGTTGAAATTATTTTAAAAAAATAATTTCGTATTTCTTTTTAAAAAATTTCCTTAGAAGTTTATAAAAATATTTAAAAAAAAACTTGAAACAAATATATATTAAACTAATTAGTTAGCAGTTTAAAACTCTCTTTACACAGCAGAACAATTGCCTCACTTGTCTGGTTTTGGTTGGTGTGCTCGACCAACAATTGGTGCCCATGAATTGATATGTTTTTCGGCCTTGATCTTTAAAGTTTGGTACTGTTTTAAAATCAACCCTTATTTGAATTTACTCGCTTTTAATGGTTAAATATAAGAATAACAATGATAAAAAAGATAAGAATAAAAAACAAATAAAATTCAAATAAGTAATAAAAAGTATAACTTTCGAGAATTAGAAGTACATTTAAACTGTAAAACTTTATAAATTAAATATTAAATGAGTTTTTTATTATTTATTTTTCTATTTGTAAGTCGAATTATAACTATTAAATTTATAAATGAATTGACTAAAATTTAACTTGGTAGTAATAAAACTTTTAATCAAAATTTTTGAAATAATTTCTATTAAAATTAAGCTATCTTTAAACGTACACTTACATTTTTATCTACTTCTATCCATCCTTTGGGCTGGTTTGACTTCTATATATTTAGATAAAATTTGGAATTAAACTTTGGAATTTTAATTATAATAATTGGTTTTTATTTATTTTTTACAATTAGAATTACAATTCCAAATAAAATTATAATAGAACTAAAGCTATTTTTTCTCAAACTTTAACCCTCATCTTTTGAATTACAATTCTAAACATCATTCTCATCACATTACACTTTTGTGTGTGTGTGTGTGTTTTTGCCACTCTTTCTACTATTACTATCAAATTGATACTTGCTATCATTGTTGTCATTGTCATTAGATGTGGAAATAGGCCAAGTAATGCTAGGCTTTAGTATGCCTGAACCTAACCTTCATTAAAAAGATAAAGCTTGAGTTTGGTCTATTTATCTACCATAGGCCTTTTTTAAAGGCTTGAACTTAGCCTGTATAAAAGTTTGGCCTGACATGTGAGCTTGCTTAAAAGCTTATTTTCTTATAAGGCCTATAAAATTGCTAGTAGGCCTATTGGTCTAAAAAGACTTGTTAGTACTTAATAATTACACATTCTTTTATATTATTATATGTAACATATGTATTATATATAATTATGTATATATAACATAACATAATATATAATATAATATTTTATTATATATGCATATAAATAGGTCGGCCTATTAGGCTTAATAGGTTCTATTTAAGGCCTAAGGCTTGACCTTAATTACCTAAATAGGCTTTTTAAAAAGCCTAAGCTTAACCTTTTTAATAAACAAGTCAGGCTTTATTTAGGTCAGGCCAAGACGCCATACGCCGCTGAGAGGTGACTTGACCTATTTCCAACCCTAATTATCACCACTAATACAATCACTTCTATCATTATCACTTATTATTACTCCCACCATTATCACTACTACTATTACCACTATTGAGTGTCATTGTTGTTACCGTTATTGTCATTGCTGTCATAACCGACACCACCCTTTGCCCTATCACCAATGCCACCAATGAATAAAATTTATTTACTTAAACCCAATATAACTTCATCCACAATGACTCCTAATTAAAGTTGTCAAAATGAAATTAAAATTTAATAACGTAACATTATAATTCTATATTACAACTCTTTATATAGCTCAAACATCATCTAATGATTTTGAATTAAAAATATACAACTCTAAGCTATAATTTAAATTCCATGCATCAAGTGAACCCTTAGTTTATAATCTTTTAAATATAACTTATTTTTAATGGTTGTCATCAATTTACAATTTATCATGGATAACAAGAGCCGAATAAATATAAATAAAATATTTTCAATTTTCTTTAATTCTATTTTCTTCTATTCAATTAGTAAGTATTCTGTATATTATATGAGTGTTTTTAAATGTAAATAAAATATAAATAATATAAATAAAATTTACTTAAAAATAATTTAATTGATAAAAATTATTCTTAATAACAAATATATGTAAGATAAAGTTAAAAAAAATAAGTACATTTAAAACTTTTAGTTTTAAAAAAAAAATATTCAAAAAAAATGTTTTACTAGTGATTAACAAATATTTCATCATGTCTGATATTACTTGGAAAATTTAAGAATGGATTAAAGAAATTAAGAAAAATAAAATTATCTTTTAATTAAATAAGTAATTAGAGAAAAAAAATATTAAGTTAGTATAAAAATTAAAACGAGTGTTTAATTGATTAAAAAAATATTAATTAAATATCAAAGTTCAAATGATCACAATATAATTTTGTCTTTTTTGTTACAAATGCGAATGATCGTTAATTCCAATCTGAAAATAACAAAAATTATTCAAAGAACATAATCTTTCATTTCACATAATGTGGACATCAATGACGACATATCATAGGGCTAAATTAATGAGAAGAAACATGATCTTTCACATAATGTGGACAGCAATGACATATCATAACGACAAAATGAGAAAAAGAAACATCGGAAAATTTTGTATTTTAAAGCCGTTCAAAATTAAAAAAAATAAATTATATCGTATCATTGAATGCCACAAAGTCAACAAATCTCTCGCGCCTTCGAAGAACTTAGAGATGACAATTAAATTTAGATTTAATGAGTATCCACAAAAATTACTTATAATATGTAAGATATTTATCCATTAAATAAGTCTATATCCAGATATGTGAAACTATGATCCATATTTTTTACATCACCCATTTTTTTCTAACTACACCATCCTTTAAGCTTTTTGGTTGGTATTGTTCTAAAATTACCCATTGGAACCTCTTCCTCTTTCTCAATTCTGAAAGCCTATCAAGCTCTCTTCCATTGCCAGTCTTTGTTGTTATTGAGTAAATTATACTGATACTTATTGAGATTTCGTCAAATTACACCTAATACTCGTCTTTTTTATCCATACACTAACCTCTTTAATTATTTGAAAAAATTTCACTAACACCTCTTATATATTATACTAACACCCCTTAATTATTTAAAAAATATTATACTGTGTACCCTATTAGAGAAGTTATTGTAATGGTTAAAAAAATATGAAATTTTGTGTAATTTCAAAAAATCTCAAAAAAAATATTAATGTAATTTACTCATTCATCTTCCCTCCATCAACGACGCAAGTCTACTTCCCTCTTCCCACTGTTGCTTGGAACTACCACTTCCACATGTATGTGATAAGCATACGAATTCAAATCCAACGGTAGAGGACATACATGACCGTTCAAAGTAGATAATGGAATAAAGTTATCTTCCAATATAAATGCAACACATCATATTCGTTAACTTTCGTAGGATTATTTTCATCCCATTATTCTTAACAAAATTACAATTCTTGAGTTTTAATATTTTGTCCTTCTATTTTTATATATTTAAACTCACTGTCCTTAGTTTTTTACTCTCCTTATATGTCTATTATTTTTTAATCAAGTATTTGATTTGAAAGTCAAATTTTGTTTTTTCTACATATTCATAATATATTAAAATTTTATGACTTTAATAGTTTATGTCTTTATCTTTATATATATGATAATATTTTTTATTTTATTTATTTTTTTAAAAAAACTACCCCCACTAACTTAGGGTCCGAATCCGCCAATATATGTGTATATCTTCTCTTCCCTTTGTTGCTATTCTCGTCCCATCGTTTCTTCTGTTGTGCAAAATGGATAGTGTCTTTAATGTATTTCGGAATTAAATATCCAAAACCCATATTTAAACACCCCAAGAATGTTTTGGAAATTTAATTGCGAAATATATTAAAAATACTTTCATATAAATTTTCGGAAGTCATTGAAAACACTTCTAAAATTTTATTTCCAAAATGAAATTTTGATAAAAGTGTGTATCATATCCTGAATTTTTTTTTCCAGAAGTCATTAAAAATGTGTTATAGAAATTTATTTCTAGAAGTGTTTTCAATGACTTTGGATGCTTGCAGACACTGAAAAAAGTGTAGCCATAATAAGTATTTTTATCTTCTAAAACGGGTGAAGATTGTAAAAGATGGTGTGAGATTCAATGGTCATAGTGCACATGACCGGGATGGTGTGATCCGAGGATAAAAAATGATAAAGAAAGATTTGTGTTATACTTAACCTTGTGTTTGAAGGAGAAATTTTAAGAGGGTAATTTATTTTTATAGGGAATTTAAAATATTTTATGGTGAAATATGTTGTTTGGATAGGAAATTTAGTTAGAAATTAAATTCTAGTAATCTATGAAGTATTTTGATTATCTAAAATTGTAGAATTTTAAATTCTACCAAAAAAGTAAGAATTTAAAATTTTTCATACTCATTTTCTTTTATTTCTATATCTATTTTGTCTCTCCTTTCATCCTTTCTCTCCTCTTTCTTTCTTCTCTCCCTCTCTCTCCTCTCTCTTTCTCTCTTCTTTGTCCCTCCTCTCCCTTTCTCCTCTCTTTTTAGTTCTCTATTTTCTATGGCCTCTCTCTTTTATCTCTCTCATCTCTCTTTTCACTCTCGTTCTTCTCTCCTCTCCCCCTTCCTCTCCCCTATGTCTCATCTCCCTCTCCTCTCTTGTCTCATCTCTCTCTTCTTTCCCTCTTTCTTTTTTCTCTTTTCTTTGTCAATACTAACATAAAAAGTATCAATATTTATATTTTTAAATTATTAAATATTATTTAATAGTAAAATTATTTGTGAATTATTAAATATTTAAAAATTGACTAATGTTTATTTTTGGAAAAGTTTAATATTAAAATTTTAATTTTTAAATATATATTTAAAAATTAAATTTTGTATATAGTGGAAATTAAAATGTCATATCCAAACATAGAATTTGAAATTAAAAAATTTGAATTGATTTATCCAAATAGAACATTTAATAAATGAAAGAAATTTAAATTAAAGCAATTCAAATTTCAAGCATTTCAAATTCCTTTGAAATTTTAAAATTCCTCATCCAAACACAACCTAGAGTATTGTGAAAATAAAATTAATCAAAAAATTAAAGGGTGGTGTAATTAGCAAAAATATGACGGTGCAAAAAAGTAATATCCAAAAATTTTCTACAAATTTTTATAGGTATGAGTACAAGCATGAGTATTATGCTATCTAATCCTATTCATATTTGCATAATATATTTATTATATTTTATAACTAAAATTTGAAATTTTTTAAATAATTTTTTAAGTTAGAGAATTTTATGTGCAATACTTTATAGTTGGAAATTAGATTATCTTTGAATATTGCTACATTGAAGTTACATAATATACTTTTAATTAATACTCTTTTTATTATTTTATTATAATTATTAGTATTTTTGGTTTGAGACCATAAGTATCTTTTCACGGATATAATTCTACTCAAACTGAGTAGGATCACTATCTATGACAAAACTCTCCCTATGACTATTTAATGCAACTGCATATCCAGTGTTCAAACTCAAGATCACTTGTTAAGCTATAATAACCTCACACCAATTAATTGACGCGCTCAGGTGGTCATTAATTTAGCATTATAACAATATTCATATTTTAAGTTGTCAAATAAATGTATAATAAGAGACCATACTCAATTAAAATGTAGGTAATGAGTCCTAGTATAGTTATATAACTATTGAATCTAGTTCCTCTAAAGTGAATAACTCATTTAGAGGGTAAAGTAAGAAATCTTAAACATTAATGAGAAAATCAACAATTAATATTATATGCACATGTATAACAAATTATACATGTATTAAAATATTAACCATTAGTTTTTTCATTAACAACTAAAATTATTTACTTTATCTATACTTACTTTAGAAGAGACATTTGTTGGAAGAGATCAATCTCTTAAATGAATCTCAGTACCTCGACAGATTAGTTCGTGGCTTCTGGTCAAGGATACCTTGGTTTCACCCAAAAATCCATAAACAATAGATAGAGGTACAAATTAAAGAAATTGTTACTCACCCTGCCACGCATAAATAAGTACGAATAATGAAATTGATTATACAAAAAAAAAAATGATATTGATAGCTAGAGATTTTTTTTAACACAAGGACATGGGAGTGGTATTGCAATATCCTAAAGACAAGGTCTTGAATTTGACAGGTCGTAGATTTGAACCCTCACTCTTTTTCCTTGAGGTGAAATAAATGTAAAGTATTTCTATAAATGCTTTTTGAGCCTAAAAGTTTTTTCTACTTTGGATTAGGCGTCATCCCCTCCCCTTAAAATTATATATATATATATAAGGTATTGCAATATCCTATGTAAATCTTACCCATTTTCATCTCTAGACTAGATGAAACTGTCACGTTGCATGATTTCCCAATTGGGCTTGACCCACGATTGAGCTGACAAGTTGTATAAAAAAACGTTTATTACAAAGAAAATCTAGAGAATCAAGAATAAAAATGAAATGATGCTCTTAAAATAAGAATTTAATGACTATGTATTATCAGTAAAATTTTACACTATCAACCAATCAGAAATCATCGTTAATATAACTTTTAAGGTATTTATTATAAAAATCAACAAACTTATCATACATAATGGATTGTAAATGATAGTGTAAAACTGTTTTACACAATCAATGCATAGCTTATTTTCTCTAAAAATAATATTTTTTTCATTTTTTACTTTTTAATGTGTAGAACTGAAAAGGAAAAGGTCAACTGTGCTCTGTGCATCCCTTATGTCTCGGTCGTTCACAGCTAGTTTGATAAAAATATAAAACGAAATATTTGCTTTGATTCCATGGCCTGCAATACAGCTCCTTTGAGTTGTGCGTAATTTGCGCTTCTTTTATGATGTTAGTACTAAGCCACCCCAAACCCTTTTTTATTATTATTTTCCTCTTCCAATCAATCTTTTTTATTTTCTTCATCTACTTTCTCATATATTTTCTCCTTCCAAAGCAATTTCCTTTGCTTTTGTGCCCACAAATTCACTCTTCCATGAACTTTCTTTTATCAAGGTACGTTATCCAAACGTGATCCTTTCTGCTTTTGTTTTTGTAAATTTACGCTTCCTTTCTATTTTACTTCTTTCAATTTTTTAGAGTTTAATTTGTATCAAGTTCCGGAACAGCTTTCTCCTGGACCTTCCAAAGAAGTGGAAGTACTTATCATTGTGTCGCATGTCACTTGGCTGTTTTTCTCTTTCTATTCATCTTTGCATAACAAAGGAACATTATTTTTTGGTTTTTAAAAGAATTTATAGGTGATGATCATAATCATTTGATTAGTACTTTAAGTGTCTTTACTGCTTCTTTTTGGTCTGTTTTTAAGTTTTCTTTAGGTATATACCTTTTTTTCCTTACAACTCATTCAAACTAAAATTTCTGATGAAGTTGGATGTTTTCCTACAATTATTGAGATTAGATGCCCAATTGAGCTTCTTTTTTTTTTTCTGTTATATATATATATATATAGGGAGTTGGTATAGGGCTTTCTTTTAAACAGAAAGTTCAATGAATTCATCACAATATCTTTTTCATTTTTGGGTACATATTCGTGACAATTTCTTTACAAGAAGAACTAACGAGAAGTGGGGGTCTTACATAAGAAAATAAAGTAAAATGAAACTAAAATAATGCAACTAAGGTTACCTATTTCTCCAATGCACAGATGAACGTGACTTGAAATAAATATTATGATAGGATTTGTCCCTTCAAAAACGAAAGTTGCACTTTAAACAATAGATGATATTTAAGTAATTTTTCATTTTAGTCCTTAAAATTATAAGCATTAGTCACTTTAATTTTAAATTAACAAAATTATCATTTTAGTGTCCATCATTGAAAAATGTTGTTCACTTCAATCTTTTGATTTAGTAAAATTAGGAATAAAAGTGACTAACACTCCACTAAATATTGTGTGGCGTGAGTGGTTTGCCACTCTCATTCTTAACCAAGGTCCATGGAATCCATTCTCTTTTGAGAATGGAGTCACAATATTTGGGAGCACTTTATCTCTTAGTAGGCGAACCCAATGCAAAGAGGAATTAGTCAAATCCACAAGTTTAAATACTACCTAGTTATACCAAAAATAAAAAAGTGACCAACACTTACAATTTTGAGAACTAGAAAGAAAGATTAGTTAGCTAACATACTTACATTTTTATTTTTTTGACAGTGTGTAGGTTCTTTCAAGAATTTCTTAGCTGAGACACCTAAAGATATATGGCAACAAAAGCAAAAGAAAGTACTGTTGTTGGGAAGGAGAAGAAGGTTCCATCTTCAAATTCTCACATCACAACCACCAAAAGGACCACTAAACCATCCACAACAACAACCACTACCACCTCCACTAACAAGCCCAACTCAAACCCATCAGAGAAAAACATCCCCAACTATCTCAAGCCCACAATAACCTCACGCCTTGAGTCCCCCTCTTCCAAACAGCCCAAGAGTGACTCTCCCAACAATAAGCCTTCTCCAATCAGAAGAAGATCCTTCGACAAACCACTTTCCTCTTCAAACTTGACCAAATCTGCACCACGTAGATCTTCCATTGATACAGTTACTAAAAGCACCAACCCTTCCAAACCCATTTCAGATAGGACCTCAAAGGCCCCAAGTGATGGAAAAACTAAGCCACTAGTCACAAAGAACACAAAGAAAACCACCCCTACTACTTCTACAAGCACTAAGAAGGTACTAGCTAATAGGGATAGTGTTTCTGTTAACTCAACAAAAAGCACTCCTGAAGAAACTACAAGAACGTTAAGTGTTGAAACTGAGCAAGTTAAGGAAGTTACAAGTCAAGAAGTTGAAGTGATAAAGGTGGAGAATGAAGAACACAAAGTACACGAGGTTGAAGAACATGTGAGTGATATTTCACCTGATGTTGACTCTGAACATGAGATTGAACATGTTCACGGGCTTGAGAACTCTGATCCACCTCAGGATCAAGTTGATGATGAGAGGGTCATTTCTACAGTGTCAGAAGCAGAAATAGAGCCACAAGAAGAGAAAGCAAAAGATGAGGAACATGAATTAGAGGAAGATAAAGTAAACCAAGATGAAGGAGGCAACAATAATGAGAGTGATCATCAAGAAAAGCATTCTACAACTGAAGGAGAAGTTGCTGTTAATGATGAAGGTGAAGGTGAAGGTGAAGGTGGGGTAATTATAATAGAAGATCACAAAAGTGAGAACAACAACAATGAAGAGGCAGTAGAGGAAAAAAAGGAAGCAGTTGAAAAAGCAGAAGAGGCCAAGGTTGAGGCAACACCACCAAAGCAACAATTAGGAGAAAGGAAACAAGGGCATAAGAAGGAGTCTCTATCCAATGATGTGATTGAGGAAACCGCAAGCAAGCTTTTGGAGGCAAGGAAGAACAAGGTGAGGGCATTGGCTGGGGCATTTCAAACTGTCATTGATCATCAAACCACATCAAAATGAAGTGTGTTACATGTATTTCATGTGGGAGACTACTTTGGTGGCACACATTATGCATCTAAAGGGAACAACAATAGAAGAAGATAAAGAAACCAATATCAGAACAAGAGAGGTAAAGAAGTTATTCTGATGTGTACACAGCTATCTCTTACAAAAATTGAAAGGAAGTGTTCCCTTCAAACTTAGTTGATTTGTTAACTGTATTTTTATTCATTAACATCTGTAATTAAAACCATTGTAACATGCATATATTATTCTCTCTTTGTTCAATTTAATAGCTCTCTTCCTTTATTGTTAGTCTGTAGGAATTTAAAGCTTGCGTTTGATTCACAAGGCATAGCTATAGCTAAAATAATTTGACGATTGTGATAGATATATTCTTGTCTAGGAAAATGTTTCCGCATTACAATTCAGTGTAAGATTTTGTATTTTAGAAACGAAGTAATTGTTGAAGGAGATAATAGAGGAAGGAACTCTCACACTATAATAAAACTCATTTGATTTTCTTGGCTTACGTGTATTATAAAATTTCAAAATTATGATGGGTATACGTGTCCTTCTAACCCTTACAATTAAGTTACCTAAAATATGCAATACACCATTAATAAAGTATAAGCAAGGATAATTGGCAAGAGTTTAATGAATATGTACTTGTCAATGTAAAAAATTTTACACTCAACTAATTAGAAATCAGGTTTAGTGTGATTTTTAAGGTAATTATTATCAAAATTAACAAAAAATTACCATATATGTTGATTTGTAATTGAATGACAATATAAAAAATTAAAAAAATTAAAAAAAAATTACATTGTTGGTATATATACTTTTTTTTTCTCAAATAGCAATTAATTCGATGCATGTATTAAGTTTATTAATTTTTCAATATCTCACTTGAACTTTATTCTTCTTTGAGACTCCAAGGGAGTCATGGGAATAAACACTTCATCAAAATGTACTAGTGTAGAATTGCAAAATAAAGTTGTATTGTCCTCACTCTTAGCATATTCATAAAGTTCTACAAGACTTCTTGCACCTCTAAGTATTTGGCAAAGATGGAGGATTAATAATTTCTTTCAAAGAAACCAACTTTTATGAACTTTCTTCATTAAAATTAACACATCTACTAACAACCACTGTAAGAAAAATCAGAGTCACGATTTTTGGCAGTTGGTAATGAACAAAAGTCATGAAAGTGCCATCAATACTATTGATAATCAAACAATTGGTAATAACAAAAACAATCACAATTCACAAAACATAAAAATGGATGACAATAAACTGGTGGATCATGAATGAATATGCCAATGGCATAGCCGTTTGTAAAATTACTCATGTTTAGTTCGCTTTCTGCAGATTACGCCCGGAATAACTTGAACAGATTGGAAAGAATTGACAATTCCTATTTACAGTTTTACACCCCTTTTTACTAATGCACCCCATTTTTGTATTTTTTGTAATTTTTTTTCCTTAAAAATACCCTCTTTCTAACCAATCTCAACATACCCCTTTAACACGCGGAATAATGAAGTTTATAGTTGCTCACCCAAACACACAATAAGTGGCAGAAAGATGTTCAATTTTCCACTCTCTCTCTCGATATGTCATATGTCTATCTCTAAATGCATATAATCGTTAGAAAGAGGAAAGCATGTGGATTTAAGAATAAGGCAAAGTACATTGTGAAACAGGGCACGGAACGAAGCAATTGAAAAATATAATTATAAGATATTATCATGTATTTGAATCATCCACGCAAAGTAACTAAACCGCTACAATTACAAAATACCTAGAAAACGGAAATCGTCAATAAGAATGGGAGCAATGTGGGTCTATCGTAAATGATGAATTTTTTTACAGCGTGAGATCGCATAAAAATTGTGTGGAGGTGAGAAGAGTGAGAAAAAACGACCTGAGAGACACACAGTAATGCTGACGCGAAGAAGCAGAGAGTGGGATCTCCGAAGGAAGCACAAAAGGCGTGTTGAGATTAGATTCTGGAAATTAATTTTCAAAAGTGTTAAAATTTTAACGGTCAAAAATTAATTTTCCAAATACGTTAAAATTTTAACATTTTTGAAAATTAATATTCGAAAAAAAGATATTTTTGTAAAAGATATACAAAAAACACGTAAGGAGGGTGCATTAGTATTAAAAAAAATAAAAGGGAGAGGGGGTAAATAGTGATTGCCAAGGGTTAAAGCTAATTCAAGTTTAAAATTTAAGTCTAAATCCTACATTTCATACTCGGCCAAGTTAGAATGATCTATTTTACAACCTCTATATCAAGCCAATTTAAAATAATAATAAGAGATCCGTAAATTCAAACCCTTGCAATCGAAAGATGCTACTCCAATTAATATTTATTTGGCTAGAAAGTAAAGCATAACATCAAAAGATTCAAATTTATGAATCTACGGGAGTATTATAAAATAGGATTACTTTAAGTATAATTATACAGATGCATAAAAAAAAAATCATTAGAATTTACTTGATGAAATAGAATTTATAAATTTCATTGTAGAATTCTTGTTGGAAAATTTTATATGCTCCACGCCAAAAGGACAATCACTTTTTTTTTTTGCTCCAAATCAAACCTATTTAATAAAAAGGAACAAAGTAAGAGTAAAACCTAAAACCAATTAAAATGGTATCTGAAGTAAATATTTATTTATTAAAATTAATTTTAGAATACCATGCGATTTTTAAACTCTAGTCTTTTCTAATGATTATATAGCTTAATTTCCTCACAGGGACCTTTTAACTCTCTTAGTTGCATGTTTAAACAAAGGAAGACTTGGTATTCATTGCAACTGGTGCACACAAATAGGAAAAAGCAATCCTAACACAATAATTTGGTTTTCTGAAATTGAGCACCCTATTGTCCATTCAAAAATGCATATAACCAGAGATTACTGCATACATGAATCCGCTTTACTCACTTCAAAAACCCCTCAACATAAATTATATGCGGCCATGCAGGGCAAAACATTACGAGGCATTTTCAGCTCATATGTAGTGGTACTAAGAAAAACTCATTTTCAACACCGGGCGAAAACTTTTTTCTCTACAAAAAAAAAAGCGAAATTGACATTTTGGTAAAGCTAAACATCTTATATTTACCTTTTGTAGACTGAAAGATCTGTCCCTTTTACTTGGGATACAGGTATGATAAACCTACTCAATTGTTCTGATGTAAAAACCCCAACTGCTCTAGAGCTGTATGGAGTAGTAGCATATGAGTTTGTGTAATTTACAATGATAACCATTGGGTATCGCTTCTCTAAAATTAAATCAACTACATGACCAACAGATGTTGAAGTCGTAACACTGGGAGGGGGGCTTCTCATCATTGTTGAAAGTGAAGCATCCAACTGCATTGTAAATTCATCCAATAATCATATAGAAGCAGACACAAACAGAAATCCAATGTATTGAACAAGTATGATTCAATTTGTATTGATGTCGATGTATTGTGTCCGTGTTAGACATGTGCATATACACAATAGAAGCACAAACAGGGAGACCGAACGTAGAATGACTCGAGTTGTTTAGTCAAGAGTAAATTTGAGCAACAAAATAAATCAATAGCTGAAATGGATGAAATCATTATTATTTAAACACTTTCAATAATAATTATGACCATATATAATTATAATCATAAATACACAGTTAAAAAAGTTGTATAATCATAAAGAGGTTATAAAAGTACCAATATAAACTTTAAAATATTACAAAAACTAAAGAAGAAACCAGGAAAACACTAATTTCAATCACTTTTGAACCCATTGGGATTGCTTTGGTCTTTTGTGTAATAAAAATTATAATAGTTATGAAGATCCACAAAAATGACAGATCTAGCCTAAAAATATAAAATCATAGTTAAATTTGAACTCAATTATAACTCAGCCAGTTATTGAAAATCGAAACCCAACTCCAATCCATATAACCAGCTTTTTTTCTGGGTTAATCACGACCAACCCTAATATGGTCAACCCATTGCGGGTAGCAATTCAACCGTCCAGGTTGAGGTTGGATTGGGTTTTAAAAGACTAGGTTTCTATCAGGATATAAGGGGACGGGGAGTTTAGAATATTTAGTTAGGGGGTTAGTGAGTTAAATAAGAGAATGTAAGGGGGAAGGAGGCCGCTATGCACCACTATCCAAGATTGATGACTATGTATCATGACTTGGCTGCTATTGAGCCACCTTTTGTGCTGCTATTTGCGTGATACAAAATTGCTACACTTTTTTTCTTGTAGTAGACCAGCCATCAGCTGCAACGCTCAACACAGCACTATAGCATTGCTATTTGCTGTCTCGATAACTATGTGTACAATATAATACAGAGGATAACACCCTCCGCACATTAACCATGTGCATAATACACTTATCTCAAGTTAAAATTCCCACACAAAAGTGTATATAACTCAAGGAGCTATGGCATTGTGCCACATAAGTTTCCTCTTAAAATTTCACACATACAACCTAATCCTGCCAATTCTCACTAGCTGAATGAATTCAGTTAAGTACCCCAAATCATAGGAAAAAACTAATAAAAACTACCATGTCCTTTCATATACACAGATAGTACTTCAGTTATAAGTTATAATTAAAGGGGCATATTCAACGGCTCAAGACAGAAGGTAGACAGCTTTTACAAACTCCTATTCACTTCACCCCATGTATATGACTTGAGGAATAAGTTCATCAATTAAATATTGTACGATTTTTCATGCACATCTTTATAGTATAACAATATTTAATGAAATGGTAATCTCACAGCAGATATTCCAAGCTAACCAAAAATACCTGGTTACAGTCTTCACGGTGCAACAGCCCTGTACAACTGCCCCACTCATCTACAATAGGAACAACTGCTTCATCAAAAAAACGCATAACCACTTCCCTCAGCTTTATGGTACCTTGTAGTGGCCGTGTTGCTTCAAATCGTATCATATAATTCTCAACTGGTTCAGAAGGTGAAACCTAAACCAAGGGGGTCCACAATTAGACAAAAGACAAGCTCTCCGTACATAAACTACCAAAAATACAATGCAGTATAAATCAAACAGTCAAGTCAAAGACATGACAAACATGTGAAGTTGTGAACATACAAGCAGATATAAATACATGAAAACCTGCAACATTTTTAGCTTTAGAAAAACTTGTTGCTTTAACCACACATCTTTATATGCATGTACAAACAAGTAAAGCATATTTGTTATTTAATATTAGCCCAACGCCACCTTGTGCAAAAGATGTCAATGGAACATATGGTAAGTACCTGAGGAAGTAAGTGAGGACTGAATAATGACTTTGAGAATCCCAATATGGCCTCAATACGATAAGCAACCTATATTACAAAAGCATGGCCATATGGTTAAGAACCTGAATTACTGACAGCATTAACATTTTAGGAATGAAAAATTTACATATAAATGAATATCCTGTTCAGAAAAATTCACTTCCTGACAACATTTGACAACTGTATTACATGTGATCCATAGTAATGTTATATTTATAAAAGAAACATTATGATACCAAAAGCTTGCTAAGAGTTACAGCTTTGCAAAGGGAACTTCCTTTGCATTCTTAAAAGGACACCACAACAGAGTGTCAGTTGAAGAACCACTTGGTCCAAAAATATACTATGATAGGGAAAACACTAGATATACAAATCAAGGTTAACACTTTTAACATCTAATGACGGGATCCACTCAAAACAATGATATTTGTAGACCACTACATTTCATACCATGCCCCCACGACTTGTCCAGGATATGCCATTCCATCTTGAAACAATCTCAGTGAGAGTTTTAATGGCAACATCAACCTGGCAAAGAAACACAGATGCAGATAACGTCAAAAAGTTGAGAATTATTAACTTCCCAATGCCAATCAAAATTTTGAAAATTAGATATAACAGGAAATTAAGTGAAAGAATTTTCTTTTTTACAAAGAAAGGGAAAGTGATATATAAAGACTTTATGTTAGTAATCAACTTCCACTACGCAATCAATTGTACAAGCAGTATACCTATAACAATTACTTTCACATACACGAAAAAAAACCAATAATATGAATTATGAAATATCATGACACAAAATCACATAATACATTAAGGATTATTGTTACAAGGTCGAACCAATCAATTTTTGTTTGACATAATCAAACAGCAGAGGATAATCAATCAATTGTGAGAAGGCAAATGTGGGTTGGGTCCTATCTCAACTTCCATCATCCATCTAATCCATCCATGTCTAACTCAAATCCAATCCATCCAGTTGGAATAATGGATTTAATGGATTGGGTTAGTTTTAACTAATAGATGGCTAACGAATCAACCAAAATATTTATTAGATGTCCAATGAGGCAATGACTGCCCAATATCAAACCCAGCTGTGTTTCATGAAAACTCTTTACTGAGGCCCCATCCCTAGATCCTTCCAAGGAATGAGAACCCATCCTCCCCCGGCCACCCCACTTGCCATTTCCCTCTCCACAGAAAACCAAGACTCACTCTTTTTTCTCCTCATTTTTTAGTTTTTCAAGCCAAAGTTTTTCAGTGCTTTCAGAAAAACTCAAATATTTTTACAAATTGTTCTCCAATGTATGTGTTTGATGTACATAATAGAATTTGGGTCCATGCCCACAGAAGAATTGCACATTAGAATTGCCAGACAACAGAGAGACAGAGACAGAGTGTTAGGACTTAAGTACAAGAGGAGAGCCCAACCCAAAAAACTAGTCCATTAGATAAGAGAGCCTCTTCACTTAAGTACCACATCAAGCTTCTTATTCCACTCAATGTAAGACTCCTAACATTATCACCCCCCTTTAAGAGTTGACGTCCACTGCGGCTTCACTCTATCCTTTTCACTTTGACGGCTTCACTCACCTATTAGTATTCGGTATTGTACCTTAATCTAGCCTATAGGTAGCCCTTTCCATAGCCCAACTCTCAATGAAAGCTAAAGCACCAATTATTAGGACTTAAGCACAAGAGAATAGCCCAACCCAAAAGACTAGTCCATTAGGTGGAAGAGTCTCTTGACTTAAGTACCACATCAAGCTTCTTATTCCACTCCATGTGAGACTCCTAACACAGAATTAGGAGGATAACATTTTTAAAATATATATTTTTAAATTGGTGGGTTGGACATCCATCCAATCAATTAAATGGACTAATTTTCAATGTATCCTGAATGGATTAGTGGTCTATATCCATCCAGTATGATCCAATCCAATACTCATCCAATTTCCAACCATAAGGGAATAATTGGCAACTTACAAAAACCAGATATCTAGGTACAGTGGAGACTTTTTTAGATGTAAGGGTCTTTGATCATTGCTTAATTTAAAAAAAAAAAAAAAAACCCTAGTTAATATTGAAGTAAATTTGAGATAACACTGGATTTTGGGATGCCCAACCCAAAGTTGGTCTTTTTCTAGTCCAAAATTGTTCAGACTCTTCTTTCTCACTATTCCTCTGTCTCTCCATCTAGACTCAAGGATAGTTGCCTTCCTTTATTTTAGATAATCACAATTTTTTTACATTTATGTAACCAGTTCCATTTTGTAACCATTTTAAACTAGTTTTGAAAGTTGCCAAACATTCCCTAAGTATACCATTAGGTAAAAATAACATAACTAAAGCTTTACCAGACCCCAAGCCAATTTTTTTATTGCATTAAGATATTTTAAAAAGTTTGTTTCCAGCTCTGCAATATATCAAGACAAAATAGTCATAGCTACCTCATTTATTATTGTTTATTGAACAAAGCTGTATCAGTTGTACTCTAGCAATTTTCATTTGCACCAAGGAGTGTACATAAACTCCCTTTTTGAAAGCAACAGGTGCTGACACTTACATAGGATAAATGACCCAACAAGGGTGAAATAGGAAACTGCTTGTTTTTCTCGAACATATTAGTTTAATGAGGTTGTTTTTGCCACACTGGCAACAGTGCACCATTTTTCTTTTTTTCGGTTTAAATTCATGTAGGAAATTGGGCAAATCCACCTAAGGTAATATTAGCACCAAGTGGACTAGCACAACTTGTAAGAGGGCCTCATGTCAAACATGCGGCTGGAATGCAGCTTTAAATATATATTCTGTTGAATCTATTTCCATCAAACCCAGTTTGGCATAGCAGTCTAGCCAGCACTTTTCATACTCCACATGTTCAATTCCTATGAAGTGATTTATTTGTAAATGTTAAGAATGAATTCATTATTCAAACTCGACTCCATAATATAAAAATCAGCACTGGACTTCTGAATCACGATATAATTGAAAGTTATCTAGCAAAAAGTTAATTCAAATGTTTGAAAACTATGAACTGGCAGGGGAGTTAGTAATTATTAATTGCTTAAACTTTTCTTGGGCAATCCACTCATTATGGCCATTTCTGTGGTCACGGCAATGGAGAAGGCTGAACTCATCAAGTAGATCTTCTCATGGTCCACATCTCATTTGCTTAGTCCATAACTTAAATTCGTCATCACTATCTAGGAAAGTATCGGCAGCCCCTCAAAAGGCCATTCAGAATCACCTCTCCATTCTCCAACAGGGTTTAATTAAATATTATGCCAAAAACATATTTAAACAAATATTTTGTCAAAGAACTCTTAAAGTGTGAATTGAATTATATGGTTTAATGGTCAAACTCCAAGGAGTCAAGTTCAAAACCCAATAGAAACATTTTGTCATTTTTTTTTCTCAAAACAAATTGATGCACTTGAATTGAAATTTTTAAAAAAATAAAGTGAAAAAGTTTTCATAGTAAGAATCAAGTCCAGCACATGAAGCGTGACAAGTGCAAGCCAGATCGCTATGCCAAACAAGGCCTTATAACAATATGTTCAACAGAATATATATTTAAAGTGATTTTGGAGCTGCAGTGTTGCATGGTTGTGATAGGCCTATTGTGAACGTTTATAGAAGAGGGAAGAAAGGAAATGTAGAAGGAGGGGGAAATATGAATATTGGGCCTCGGGAGCAAGGCCTGCAAGTAAATGTGAGGAAAAATAGACACGTGGCAAAAGATGTGGAGGAAAGAGAAATGGGGAAGGAAGAAATGACAGCTGGCAATAGGGGAGTGGAGGAGGAAGATGTGGGAATCATAGAAAGAGAGAGAGAGAGAGCTGTTTAGGGGGAAGTAATGGAATCGAGGGGTATGATGAGAGTGAAGTGGGCATTTTAGGGATTGAGCCTTGAGGAGCGATTCTCATCTCAGTGGGGGTATTCTCATTAGTGAGGGTATTATTTGTTCTCCATTTCTCGTAGATACCATAAGCTCCGAGGAAACCAGCTCTAATTTAATAGACACAAACAGAATTGGCACAGAATATGGAAGAGAACTTATTACTAATAACACTTAGCAACAGTATGCTCAATACAAAGCAAATGAAATATTAAAATAACTACAATGGATGGAGAGTCTCCTTGCAGAAATGGAGAACAAATGATACCCTCGCTAATGAGAATACCCCCTACTGAGATGAGAATCGCTCCTCAAGGCTCAATCCCTAAAATTCCCACTTCACACTCATCATACCCCTCCATTCTGTTACTTCCCCCTAAATACCTCTTCTCTCTCTCCTTCTATGATTCCCACATCTCCCTCTTCCACTCCCCTACAGCCAGTTGTCATTTCTGTTATTTCTTCCTTCCCCATTTCTCTTTCCTCCACATCTTTTGCCACCTGTCTATTTTTCCTCACATATACTTGCAGGCCTTGCTCCCTAGGCCCAATATTCACATTTCCCCCTCCTTCTACTTTTTCTTTCTTCCCTCTTATTCTATAAACGTTCACAATAGGCCTATCAAGTTAACACTTGACACATGTACTCTCATGAGTTGTGCAAGTCAACTATGCCACATTTGCTCAACAAGGGCTTGCACATTTGCTTACAAAAAGGGGAGACATTTGCCAACATGACAAGAACTTCCCCCTTAGGATAAAATATTTGGTAACTATCCCAAACCAGTAATCTGTTTCTAAATGACCCCAAGTAGGAGAATTTCTCCACTTGCATATTTACACAATTTTCTCTCTCTAGATCCTCTCCCTTTACATGGTATCAGTTGCTAGGAAATAATAATCCTAGTTTCTCCAGCAGCTCATTCTCCTGCTGTGTTTCTTAGACAATTGGACTCACGATCTATTTATCCATTGAGATCTTCCTTTTTATGTGGCTGTGCTTCATCTTCAGCAACCGGATTCCTCTTTTATTATATAACCCATGGCTGTCACACCAGATTTATGCTTAGTTTATGATCAGACTGGAAGAGTGACTCACAAAACCTAGGTGATATCAGAAAGTTGTGGGGAAATTCAACTATATCACCATCATATTCTCAAAATAACAAAGGAACATTGAGGACACGGGACATAGCTAAGTGATTTGCT
The DNA here is from genome assembly GCA_004329165.1 of Spatholobus suberectus. Taxonomy (NCBI): domain Eukaryota; kingdom Viridiplantae; phylum Streptophyta; class Magnoliopsida; order Fabales; family Fabaceae; genus Spatholobus; species Spatholobus suberectus. Next base: position 15,683,980 of record CM014733.1, read on the forward strand.
TTCAGATGCAGATTGGGTTGGGTTTGGTCTCTTATGCTCATTTTCAATGTAATGTTTTCTTATCAGGGAAACCTAGCATCAATTAAAAGTAATGTGTTCTTATTAGGGGGCATCTTAGAATGTAGGTTCTAGTCCTAACTCAACCCCACAAAACCGGCTTATAAGGTGAGGGTTGTCCCCTACTTATATATACTAATTTGGCCTTGTGCCCTTATCACTAGTCGATGTAAAATTTCCAACACATACCCCTCATGCTGAGGATTGGACATCTGCGAGTGGTCCAATAACGGCCCGATAGTGGGTGGCTCAATTGGCCCAATAGGCCCACTGCAATCGCTAGAATAAGCTCTGATATCATCTTAGAATGTGGGTTTTAAGCCTAACTCAACCCAAAAAATCAGCTTGTAAGGTGAAGGTTGCCCCACACTTATATATACTAATTTGGCCTTATCACTAGTCTATGTATGATCTCCAACAGGGCAACCCAGTATCATGTATATGTATAAGTAAGAACAGGATGACGTTGCCAAGTCAAGTGCAGACGCAAAACATTAAGCTGTGATGGCATTAGAAAGCAGTGAACTCATGGCTGAGTCAGTTGCTTCAAGTTCAAGGATTAAAGTTTGGAGGAATAAAACAAATTGCAGCTGATAATGCAACAAGTAAGCATCCCTGTACATTGCTTCCAACTCAATCTTTCATGAAATACAGAGTTGGAATGCCATTTCATTTGAGTGTCTTGATGACTACTAATCTTATTCAATTGAAACAGCCAACTACAAGACTTGTCAAACAGGCTGCCCCAGCCCACTTGAACCAAAACATATTGTCAAGCCATGCAGGGATGAAAATATTAGGTTCAGTCATTAGTGAAAAGCTAGCCCAGCCCATTGGTTTATTGCAAACTATGCAGGTAGTTAGGCCAAGCCAGGGTGACAAAGGAATTAGGAATTTTATTTTTGCCAGACCCAAAGCAATTGCTGAGTTGAACGGATCAACCTGACAAACCAGACCTAAATTGACAAGTTTATAATATTTGGTGTGGAGTTCTCTGATTATCACTATATTTATAACAAGCTCAATACATATGATCTATATGCCCAACATTGAAGAAGAGTGTTCAGATGGTAGTTACCACGTCCAATTGTATTTATTATAGTATATTGTTTTTAGCTTTGCCTTTGTGCCTTTTTATCTTCAATTTCAAATACTGTTGGTGAATTTTATTTCCTAAAAGATTTTTATATATTTTATTGTTCATGATATAAGTTATTAGTTTTATTATTTATATTGAGCAGATTATTTTAGCATTTTTTTTACATATTTTATGTTTTTAATATAACCATCAAACTTCCACCATTCTACATAATGCCATCCACATTTATCTATAGCAGATTTTGGGCTCCTTGCCATTCATCATCGATAACACTGTTTACTAGACATAGCTTTATTAGTTGTACTCATACTATCACTTGTTCTACAAGTTGTATTAATGAGCTCTGCCTCCTTTTTAAAGCCTCTCTCTCCAGATCCTTTTCTCTTTATATATTAAAAAAAAATCATAACTAACAAGGGAAAACAAGAACTTTTCCCCCTCAATGTCAATGGCCAATAGTAAGGGTTAAAAAATACCTGGCCAGCATTCAGTGCTGCTTCCATGAGAAGGTGATCAGCTTCTTCTTGAGCAACTAATAGTATGGTTCCTGCTGAATCTGGCCAAATTCGTTTATGCAAATTTTTAACTAGATCATAATCTCCTAGAAAAGCAAAGGCACGCATCATGGAAAGATAGAGGTGAGGCTTTGGCCTCAACTTTGGATTCAGACCAGCCTGCTTCAGTATTTCTCCAAAAATACACAGTGCACCTAAATGCCCAAAGATGATTTAATTAGAAGAAGAACAAAATGCAAATTCATCAATTATTTAATGAAACAAAAGGATGGGGCACAAGAACAAAGAATAACATGTTGTTTGAATGGAGAAAAGAATCACAAAGGAAAGAAATAAGAGAAAAATATAGTGGAGAATATGTATTATTTTGATCAATAGAAATGGGAAATTTCTCTCTGCTTTGTTTGGATGAGTGAAAGAGTGAATAGAAAGAAATAGAAGATACGCATATACAGTTTTTCCCTTATGTAGGGAAGAATGGGAGAAATGGATGATAAAAATGTAAAGAATTGCAGGGGCCACACAAAAGGAAAGAAATCTCTCCATGTGAGGAGGAAAAAAAAAAATTGGTGAGCCCCAGACAAAAAAAAATTCTCTCTTTTCCCACTTCCGTCCCCATTCAAAACAATTAAAAAAACATATTTCCACTCTATTTCTCTCTTCTCTACTTCACCCCATCCAAATAATGGGTATCTGTTTTATGAGGGAGAAGAAGATAGGGAATCTAGTTATCTACTCAGACAGTACAGCACAAACTAGCAGTTGAAATTCATTCAGAATGCAGCACTGGCTGACACATTTCAAATATGAAGAAAAACTGTAGCTTTTTCTTCTTCTTCCTTTTTTTTTTTTGCAATTTAATTGTTATTTCTTTGTGCCAGATACATAGGAGAGAGAAAGCTTTAATTTTTAAGTAGCTTTGTGTTTCAGTTGCCTAAAGTTTGACTAATCCTAGTGAATACATATGATCCCAGTAAACATGATTGTAAGTTACATTTTTTCCTCACAATTTAACTTAGAAGAACGACAGCAGTAGAATAATATTTGACCCTTCAATTTAAGAGACAAGGAGAATCCATTAATTCCATAGGCATAATTTCAATTATTAGCACCCCTTACGATTAGGAATATCTTACTCCACCTGTCAGTTGAAAAGAAACTACCATAAACATTTAACTTTTTACTCATTCCTGAAACTATCACTATGCAATTAAAGAAACTCTAACAAATGAAAGCATACCCTTCACTGAGCCAGATTTTAGTAAAGCATCAACTATTGCAGTGTAAGCAGTTCTATCAATGTATAATTCATGACAAGATTTCATTTCCAGCACTATTTTCAGAACTGAAGCAAGATCCTTCGCTTTCCCAAAACCCTGCATTAAAGAGGGAGAGGAACTGAGAGAGAGAGAGATGCTGCTGGAGAGCCCTCCCACACCCAAACCAGCAATAGGATTTATAATAGGCCAAAACTAAAACAAATATTCAAAGCATATCGGTTACATGACTATTTATAAGTGAACATAAATATCAAGTAAAATAAAACAACTGGAAGTAACTGAAATCAGTGGAAATTGAAAACTACTACGGACACTACCCATCAAAAACTTCTTCAGAATAAAGCAAAATTTGAACTGATCAATTTACAGTTGTATATTATAACAATTTGCAAGTGAACAAATCAGAGAAATCTGACCTTAAGCAATGTTGTATATGTAACAATATCTGGAAACAGATCATCATTGACGAATTTCTGTGCTTTGCCCTATAAATATCAAAGATTGAAAATTCAAAACATTTGCATATTTCTCTACCAAAGGAAGATTGAACTTAAATTTCAAATAATCCTGAATACCTTCATTTCCTCAAAAAATTGCATTGCAGCATCCAACTTTTTACTCTCAACACACGCTAAAATTAGTGTGTTATACGTGAGCCTGTCAGGCATTACACCTTGACGTAAAATTTCATTGAGCACGTTTATTGCAGTGTGTGGACAGCCTGAGTTTATGTAGCCCTAAATTTTGGAAAAAGAAAGTATTCAAGAATAAATTCCATTACGACTAATATTTGCAATCCCTACTGCTGCAACATGCTATGCATAATGAAGTTTTCTCTCTTTCAATATTTGGATCAGAGCAAAACCTTCATCAGTATGTTGTATACCGAGACTGAAAAATTGCCACCTTCACGAAGCACAAAACCATAACAGGCAAGGAGACCATTTGCACGACGCAAGTCTCCTGCACTATAGCATTGCAAGTAAAACATCACCAGTCAACATAAAGTTTAAAAATATCTTGAAGGACTCAAACCAAAAACAAACAATTAACATTTAAAAATTGAAAATCAACAAAATTTCAATCAAGCATGCCATCTTATATCTTTAGCTATTACATACAGTTGCACATGTATGAGCATGCAATACTGTAGTGCAAACTAAAAACACCAAGAGCAAAATTTTCATGCACAAAAAGATCACAAGAAAATAAGAAACATATACTTTCAAAGGCTAGAAATTCTCAAAAGAAAAAAAACTCTGTACTGTGGCAAACAGCAGAGATCAGTAAGACAATTCCAGTAGCACCCAACAGGATAAATACCAATGACCAGTTGTCCATATGCTAAATTTATCTACAGTTCCAGAAAATCAGTTAGATTACATGCAAAACCAGACTGTCTGACTAACCTGTTTCGATTAAGGCATTTAGCAGACCAAATATCAATGGAGCTGACAAGTTTGGACCTCCCATGGCAGTGCCATTTTCCACAGTTTCAAGCAATTCAAAAGCCTCATCGACTCTTCGCGCCTCACCCAAACCCTTTATATAGCATTTAAAATAGAATTCCAATCAAGCTCAGAAAAAACAGATAATTAAAGAGCATGCAGCATTGAATTGTTAGATTAAAAAACTGAGACTATCAGCGAGACTATAAGGGTACATTTGGAGGAGTTTAGAGGAAAAGTAACGGGGCAGCTAACTTTTTCATTTTTAAATGAATGTTATAAAATGATTATAAAACTAAGGGATAAATGAAAGAATCCTTTCATTTCAAAATATCCTCACATAAGAGAATATTTAATTAAGGGATTGTCTAGTATGTGTCCATGAACACAGTGTGAATGCAATAAATACACCACATTAAATGTTTGTTCAGAGAACCAAAACAAACCAAATCGAATTGTATTACTAAAGATCTAAACCTTTTAATAAGTTCACTAACCAAACTGTTTGGTTTAAAGCAGTTCATTAACCAGAACTGTCTGCTTTTAACAGGTTCAGCAACCGACCGAAGCCAACTTAATAACAACGAGATGACATAAACACTCACTCTCAGACTCAGTCAGACTGACAGACACTCAATTCAGAATCCCAAAAGCAATTCAACTCGTATCAATCATCTTCATCCCAAGAACTGAACCCTAAAGTAGGAATCCTAAATCCAAAGCAAGAAGCCTAATCTCATCCAAAGAACCATATCTCAAATCTGACCTCATTCGAACCTTTTCAATGACCTCCTACATTCATCTTCAATGCAGCATCTGAAACCATCTCTTCATCTTCAAACCTTTTTCTTTCAGTGATCTCTCTCTCTCTCTCTGTGTTTGTGTGTGTATGCGCGTGCATGTGTATTTTGAGAATGCCAAGCCCTTTCGTATGTGCTTCTCTTTCAGAGAGATTGCACCCACTGTCGATTGTGCTATAGACCTCTAGTCAAGGTTCGACCTCGTCACTCTCACTCAGATACAAACGACAACAACTTTTGTATTTTCCATAAGTAAATATTCTTTGTTTCTTTCTATCAGTCCACTTAAAAGTTCAAGACAATATTAACTACAATGAATCTTCTCAATTATGTCCTTATTTATACTAATCTGTATTAAATACTTTTCACACTTACCATAAATAAAGCGAAATCCAGTAATAATCAAAGTCAGGTTAGGAAGAGAAATAATAACGAAAGTCATACTAGGAAGTTAAAAATAATTTTAATATAAACAAGAATATCAATTACGTTGCTAAATCTGTGTGTTATCCTGGTGCGTGTACGGATAAAAAGAAATGAAAGGAGTATTTTTTCTTTTGATAAAAATTTTCTAGTTTGGACTTCTTATCAAGTGTCCATGTGCATACAATAGACAACTCCTTTAACTAAAAATGAAAGATTTTACTTGAAAATTTAAGTTACCTTTATTTCATCCAAACATGGCTTAGTTACAGGGTATCATTCAGTTACTTCATCAGTTCTAGTACATTTAAATAAACTTTTTTAATAGCACATATAAGAAAAAAAAATAAGAAAAAAAAATAAAATAAGTTTTTCCATAAACTAAAAATTAGTTTATATATAAGTTAAAATTAGCTTTCAAAAAAGCTAGTAAGAGAGAATTTCTATAAATTAGATTATGCATAAGCTAATTTTAATTTTTGGAGAAGTTTATTTCATTTTTTTTTCTTTTTCGTAGAACTGTTTATAAATAAGTTTATCCAAACATGTCCTTAATTAAAAATAACAGTATCTTAACATTAAAATATATATATATATATATATATAAAGCAATGCAAATTTTGGAAAGAAAAAAAGGTAATGCGGAAAGTATGAAGATTAGTACACCTTCAAAAGCGTGGCATAGGTGACAGTATCCACACCACAACCATCGCGGTTTTTCATCTCATCGAATATCCTAAGCGCCGAATCGACGTCACCGCAACGAACACAAGCCTCCATCACCGCGTTCATCACTATCGTGTTCAGCTTCCCGAAATGCCTCTTCGCAGCCTCGGTCTCATCCAAAATCTGAACCAAAACATTTTATACAAAAATTAAATAAATAAATAAATATTCCACATTTTTCTTTACTTTTCTTTTTCGTATTGTTTTTCGGTTCACCTGGCGAAGCTGTTTTCGGCGAGTGAGTTGAACAATGCGCGAAGTGAGGTGCCTGAGATTGGTCTCGTGAGGAGTGGCGGTTTTGGCCAAACGACGCCGTGTCGGAGCGGAAGAAGAACGGACGCGCGAGGAATGAAGTGGAGCGGTGAAGGAAGAGAAAACGTTAATGTGAGTTTGAAGCATTTTCGACGGTTATGGCTAAGGCTTCGCTTCATTCGCCATGGAATTCGAATATGGAAATGGAACAAAACCACTCTCTCCCTTGTAAATCTGTAATGGCCCGCTCACGGAGTAGTGTTAGATGGGCGTGTGGTGGATATAGTGTTGGGTCCATTGGGATGTTGGGCCCTAACGTTGTGGGCCATACTTGATCTGGCCCAATGCGTAGTGACAATACTATGGGTGGGCCCATTCCTTGACTGTAACTGAACATTATCCAGATTCCCAGCTAGATAGGTTTAAATATATTTTTATTTTTATTTTCAATTTAATTTATTTTTAAAAAAAATTGTCTATTTTAATTTTCATAAAGTTTAAAATTTTTAAAAATAGCCCATACAACTACTTAATGATAGCATGAGAAATGCTATCAACACATTTTTTTAACACATTCTTTTAAATACACTTTTTCTTATTAGTTGAAATTTATTAAAAATTACAAAATTTTCTGAGTCACACACCTTATTTGATTAATTTCTTTTATGATTTTGTAGTTTTTAATAAAATTTAACCAATAATAGAGAATATGTTAAAAAATATGTGTTATAAAATGTTGCTGACACTCTCATGGTAACATAACATGGACATAGACATAGTATTATTATATTAATGATTATAACATAACCAATAACATATTGATGAAGCTCGGGTTCATCAAGGACTTACAAATGATCCCATGTGCCCAATTTGTAGAAAGGCTAGTGAGGACTTGCTCCATGCTCTCAGGGATTGTGAGGTGGCAAGTGCAATGTGGGAGTGGATGTCAGTTGGGTCCATTGATCCTCAATTTCATTCTTCAAGTGTGGTGGATTGGGTGGTTTATAATCTCTCCAAAAAAGTTCCTGGATGTAAGGAGTGGGATGTTTGCAGTTACTCTAGATTTGATTTGACACATGAGGAATAAGTTCATATTCCAACATGTTGTTCTTAAGCCTAAGCAGACAACATTTGAGGCTAGAGCTCGTGCTTCTAAAGTTATCAATGCCTTCTCTAGTCACTTGCCTTTGCATGCTTGCATCCACAACCAAAATATTGCTCCTTATATTAGATGGTTGTTTTTGCTTTTTCTTGCAAGTTGGGAGCATGTAAGTTGTCCAAGCCTAGCTTTAGGCAATTTATCATGGGCTAAAACTTATTCATGACAAGAGGAGTGAATGGAGATATTCTAGTAGAGTCTGATTCGATATTAGCTGTTTAGATGCTTAATATTAGATGCAATAGGAGTCATTCCTGTTATTCTTTGGTGAATAGTCAACATGGCGGACCAGGATTGCATTGCTAGTTGTACCCACGTGTTTAGGGAAGCCAATCAAGTTGTTGATTCTCTTGCGAAGCGTAGGCTTGGGATGTCTGAAGGCGTTGATGTCTTTAACCAACCTCCTCCCTGGATTTAGTTATGCATGCTTGCTGATGTTTCTGCTATGTCTTTCTTTCGTAGTTTTTAGTTTGGGCTTTTAGCCCCCTTGCTGTACCAAAAACAAAAAATCTTCGGCAATTCCTACATCTTTTTGCCATTTGACATGAGAATTTCGAAATACACTATTTTAAAATGATATATGACATACATTACTATATGTTGATAAAGATTATTTTCAAAATTTTTAAAATGTAAGAGAACTAAAATAATAATAAAATTAAATTTAACCTTATTTATAAGAATTAAAAATACATTTTAATTATATAAATATTATCCTATAAGAACATAGTAAAGTAAAAAAAAAATCATTATGGCGGGCCAAAAAAAAAACAGATTAGCAAAATCGAACAAGTACTGTTATGCTATAATTACAAAGTCATTTGGTAGCTGTTACTAAAGTTTGGAGAATAGGATTTCACCAAAAAAGAAAAAGTTTGGAGAATAGAATACCAAAATCCAAGCTATTGTACTAAACCTATCATAAATGTGTAATAACCAAATATGATTCAAGGGAAAGAAAGAAAAAAAAGCAAGGGCAGAAAGAGAAAATTGTAATAATGAAGCATAAAAAAACTTATATCATTTTTTTTTTCTTTCGTCAGTCAGTTTACGAAAATTTATTCATATCATTTAACATTTTATTATATATAATAATATCACACTTCTATGTTTTATTTAAACGAAAATCTATTTGAATTAGTGCTAAGCAACTACCAGAGCATGAGATGGTAAAAGACATATCAACTTGATTTTTAATCGCATATGGTTTGTGCTAACAACTTTATATATATATATATATATATATATATATATATATATATATATATATATATATATATATATATATATATTTTAAATCTGTTTACAATTAATTCAATCATTACAATCATGATTTATTTTTCTGTCAATTTTCTCCTATTTAAAGAGAGAAAATTTGTGATTCTTTTTATTTTAACTGAAATTTAATATTTTAGTTAGTAAATTAAAAAAAAGTTGAAACAATTTAATCTGTTCAATTTCTGAAGATTTTTAATAAAAATGAAAATTTAAAAGTTTTAGAAAAAAATTAAGATATTAAATTTATTTAATTTTAAAAATAATAAAATTAAAGTAAAGTAAAAAATAAAAATTATGCATAATTTAAATTAAAAAGATTAAAAAATATAATTAAGTCTATTCATTTTTACCTTCTTTTTCATTTTTTCCCTATGGTCTACGGACGTGGACCACCCCATCCCTCAATCCGATTGAGTGCAACAGATCCCTTTCTAGCGTCACAAAAAGAAGCATGCAGCAAGATTTCCGATAAAGTTTTATATTTTATTATTATAATGCGTTTGGTACAGGAAAGTTTTTAATTTTTTAAGAATATGAAGTTAGAAATATTTATTTTTTATGTTTAGTTTAGGCTTAATTGTACTTTATGTCACTTAAATTTTATCATTTTACAGATTTTGTTACCATGTTTTTTTCTCTCTCGCATTTTGTCAGCTTATTTTTAAAATCTTGTGAATTTTGTCCAATTTTACAAATTTTATTTAATGAACAGTTAATAATTAGGTAAATTTTGTAATATTTCAAAAATAAAAAGGCAAAATGCGAGAAAAAAAATACAGTGACAAAATTCATAAAATGATAAAACTTGATTGATACAAAGTGTAATTAAGTCTTTAGTTTATTATTTAAAAAATAACATTTCAGAAAATATTATTTCTCGAAAAAAAATTTACCTTTGTTCCTCATGAAATTGTTTCCATGAGAGAGGTGAGAATCTAACTTTTTTGAGTAGAATTTTTTTTTATTGCAATAAAAATATCATGTAACCTTTATTAACCCATTTAATCTGTTAAATAATTAAAGTTTATGAAAAGTTTTATTAAAACTAAACGTAAAAATCTTTAATTCCTAAGTAACTATAATCAACCAAACAGATTTTAGTTATTCTTAGAAATCATGATTTTTGATATTCATGATTCCTGAGCATGAAAAAAAAATTCTCCTACTAAACGCATCCTTACATTATTGCTACTAATATTATCCTCTATACATTTTTAATATTCTTACTATAAAGTAAAACCTTATATGGACTGTATTAGTAAAAAGCGCATCTAAATTATTTAAAATGATCCATATGAAATATTAGGTCTAGATAAATTTTTTAATAAGGTTTTATATGAAAAATGTATATATAAAAAAATAAAATAAATTAAGTTTTTCTCGTAAATAAAAATTAATTTATATACTTGAATTTTTATGGAAGCTCTTTTAATTAATTTATCTAAAATTTTATTTTTAACTTATATATAAGCTAATTTTAATTTATAGGAAAAACTTAATTTATTTTATCTTTTAATTTATTTTTCTATGATTGTTTATTGAAAAATTGATCGAGAGAGGACTGTACTTAATAAAAAAATATTAAAACGAAGTTCTTAAAAATATGAGTTTAATAATCATACACTGTTAGTGTAAAAAGTTTTACATTATCATCCAATCAGAAATCAGCATTAATATGACTTTTAAAATATTTATTATAAAAGTTAACAAACTTACAATAAATAGTAGTTTGTAATTGGATGACAATGTAAAACTACTTTACACTGTCAGTGCATAACCATTAAACTCTTAAAATATATATATACTATTAAAATTCTTGTTTTTTCTCATAAACAAGACAAAAACAAGAAAAAGAAGAACGAAAATTTAGCTGGAAAAATAGTACAATTGGTAGACTTTAGGAAATGGAACATAATTCATTTACATAGATACATTATCCCACGGATCACACAAAAATTCGTGCTAGGCAGCGACAAAGCAAGAGAGGGGTGAAAAAAATTGCATAACACATCGTATTAGTTTCCAAAATTATAAGTATTTTAGTTGTTAAAATTATGAAAATATCATTTTAATTTATAAAATTATTAAATAAATAATATTTTGAATTTTTAATGTTATTAATCAAAGGTTATTTTAGTATTTAAAATTAAAAAAATAAATATTAAAATAATCAACATTTAATAAATTTAAAGATTGAAATAATATTTTAAAATTTTAAAAATAAATTTATCGGTACTTGTATTTTTATTAACTAATAAAACGTCTGAAAAAAATAATGAAAATGACAAAATTTCTTACCCAAAAGAGCGCGTTTTGGCAATCTATTTTTATTTATTTGTAGATGATGATTTATGTTTCTCCGTTGGAACTTCTGCTTTAGTAAATATGATATTTTGAAGATTTCGCTCTGAAGATAGAATTTGATTCGAATATAATATATATATATATATATATTAATCTCTAAACATCGAGTGTTTTCATATTTTATTTTTGAGTATTTTTTATCATATATTTATAAATCATTGATGACATTGACATGAGTATAATTGAATTGACTTTTTGATATATATTTTTTTTGACGAATGAAAATGAATTTTGATATTTAAACTTATATAGAAAATGTTTTTGAAACTTAAAACTTTTAAGGTAAATTACATATTTACATTACACTACATTGGGCTTTATTTAAATGACATTAAACTCGAAACTTATTTAAATATCACACTCCACCCCATTTGTATCAACTCAGAAACATAATTTTTAGAGTAAATTGTATTCTATTACTTGAGGTTTATTTAAATGACACTAAATTCTAAACTTATTTAAATATTACACTCCATCCCATTTGTATCAACCTAGTAACATATTTTTTAACAAATACTAACATAATATTCTATTTAACTAAGGTTAACTAGTTAACATTTAAATATGTTAAATACTTTGCATTTCATTCTCTTTTTTACCTTTTTAAAATTTTTCTAATGAAGTGATGGTGCTTTTAGAGCTTTTTCTTTTTAATTTTTTATAACCACTGTAATTAGAGTCTTTGACTCCCTGATAGGACTCTTGGTATCGCCACAAGTTTCAGCCTTTGGGTTGGGTATGAGACTAATTCTCAATTCAGGACTTAGTAACACTTAAAGCTCTTCATCTTTCTCCAATGATGTGTTTTGTGAGAATCGAGTTCATGTTTGTCCCCCACAAGCTTGACATGTGTTACCAAATGAACCACACCCTGTTAGCATTTTAAAAGTATTCAAAATAATTAAACTCTCGAATTTTAACATAGTTTTTTTATCTATACATGATAATGAATTGACTAGCTAGTCCACCTCTATCTCTCATATTTTTATTTTCTTTTACATTTTATGGGTTTTATTTCTTTATTTTTTCGTTTAGAAAATCATGTTCATGATCATATATAAATATTAAAAAAATATTGTTATAGTTCAAAATTACTAAAAGAGTGCCCTATAAAAACTCCAAAAAGAAGGTAACACTTTAAAGACAAGCATTAGACAAAATTTGGTTACATTTAGAATTTGGTTTTTATTGTTAAAAGTTCTTCCTTAATCAAAATCTCTTACATAATGAGTAACTAATATATTTTATTTTTATTTTTGTTTCACTTAAAGTAGTTGAGTAAATAATCTATTAAAAAATGTTATTGATTTGATACAAATGAGGTAGGGTGTAATATTTAAATAAATTTGGAGTTTGGTGTTATTTAAATAAACCTCAAGGTAGTGGGATGTAATTTACTCAAACTTTTATATAGATGTCAATTAAGGTATGTAACCTCAAGGCAATCTTTGAGTAATGGATTATTTATGAATTACTATAATAGGGAACTTGACTAACTGATTACAATCAGTTATCAAAGAGTTGTACCTAATATGAATAACTAAAAGTAATTGATTATCTTTGTTGAGTAATAAATTACTCTGTCGATTTTTAGAACTTCAAACCTCATTTGGTTTTCTATATACAGAGACTCATTCTTCATTGTTACTGTGTGAAAAATGCTAGTTTACAGAGCTGTTGCTCTACCCCAAACTTTAACTCAAAAGTTCTCATTGATTTTGTGAAAATTATTAAAGAACTCATTGATCTTGAAGCACATATGGTTGTGCTACTACACTTTTGCTACATTTTTTTTGAGTTTTGAAGTTTTGGTGTGGATTCTCAAGTACCACAAGAGTAAGGTCTTTGGAAGGTTTAGAAATTAGGCAAGATATCTCAAGGTTCATCAAATGAGGTATTTTGATTGTACAAAGTGATTTTTAGTAGAAAATATCAATCAATTCTTAATTGGAGAAGCTCTCAGTGGTAAATAGTGAACAAGTACAAAATTCCTTGTGTAATTTCTCTAAACCTTAACTCTTTCAATTATTTTTGATGGTTAGGATTTTATGCAGTCATTTTAGTAACTATAGAGAATCTATACTCGTTAATTCATTAAATAGTTGATTATCTTAATATCAATTGATTGAATTGGTGAATTTCTATTGATTCTTGATATTGATTGAAGAACGTTGATATACTGATAATGATATTATGCAATTAATTCAATTGTAATCATACCTTTGGTTAATTTATATCAAACATTGCACTCGAGATAGTTGAGTTCTTCATATAAAATTGGTCTCCATTGCTTTTAAAACTTGTATTAGGATTAGAATTTGATGATTACTACATTTAGGTATATCATACACTATAACTTCAAAAAAAAAATCTTAAAAGATCAAACATTTAAAAAGAGAGAGACAAATTTTCAAAAGATTTTTCAAAAGAATTTCGAAAAGGTATTTAGAAATCGATTTACTCAATCCATGAGCACACATATTACCAATTTTCAACCATTATTATTATTATTGTTATTATTATTATTATTATTATTTAATTTTGATTGCATTAATTGATTTTTCTCAGGAGAAGGTAATTTATTTTAGTTTGTTTTGATTAATTTATTTAATTATTATATTGAAAAAATTATCATTTAGTAATTACGTCAATTAAATAATATGTTTCTATTTCATTATATAGTCTTTTCCTGTAATGAATTTGTACTATGCATTATTGCTTTATTTTCTTCTTCCCTTTTTCATAAAATTATAAATATCTTCTACAGAAACTAATTTTGTTTGTACTGGAAAGAATCATTATAAACAATAAAGTTCTTCTTTCAAATAAACCTTGTTCTGTCTTTTTTGTTTATAACTTTATATTAACAAAATGTCTATTTAAGTTATTTAAGACTAAACTTTATGATAGTAAGATTTTTATCATATGCGAAATTTCATCAATTTCTATTATAATTTAAATTAAATCAATTGTACTCATGGAATAACAACTAATAATAAGTTCATTTCCAGAACAATCAAGTTGCAAACAGAAGATGAAAAATAGTGTTACGAATTATAGTTTCAACTACTGAAACCAGTTTACAAATGTAGCACATATTTAGCTTATCTAGCACTTCATATAAATTTTAATTGTTCTTTTTTAATCAAACAATTTTTTTTAAAAAATGACATTTCTTATAACAGATTTTTTTTTATATATTTTTCAACAACCACTATCAAATTATGGAAATGGCCTAAATATGGTTTTAGGCCCTTAAATTTAGAGTAAGTTTATTTTTGGTTTCCCAAATTTAAAATAAATCTTTTTAGTCATGTAATTTGAAGAAAAAAAGAGAGAGAGCATATTTTAGTCCTTTAGCTCAAATGTCGTTAGTAAATTTGTCATACAAAACCCACTTACTATAAAATATGTCACACAAAAACTACCTACTAGTATCACTATCAGTAAAAACATCACACTAAACTCAGTTGATGTTGTACAGTTGACTAAATCTGTCCTTGTTAATGATGCTGCAGATGGTTTTAAGAGACTAAAATAAGCTCTCTTTTTTTTCAAATTACGTGGACAAAAAAAATTAATTTTAAATTTGGAGACTAAAAATAAACTTATCCTAATTTTGAGGGACTAAAAACATATTTAATCAATTTATGTAAAAGGTATTTCACAAATATTTAATATTGTTAAATAATTTTATAATTGAATGGTAATATATAAAACAATATAACATAATTATTTTTGCATTAATTTACAACAATTTTTATATTTTACATATATATAATTAAATAAAAATTTCGTGCATCGCACATATACATATAGTTATTATTTTCCCTGCAAAAGAAATCTGTATAAGTGACAGTATGTACACATTAGAAGTATCACCAAAAAAAAAATGTACACATTAGACGTCTCTCCGATTGGCTGTTTTATAACAGACGGGTATTTTTTAAAATAAAATTAGCGAAATGGGTTTTTATTTAAAAAAAAATATTTAAATTAGGACAAGTCATGATTAGGAAACATGACTTCTAAATCTGAAGTCGTACTCAAACTTACGACTTTTTCATTTTTCATTTTTATAAAATTTTTTACTACTTGTTAAAGAAGTTGTGTTTGTCAACTGCGACTTTAATATTTAAATTTTTTTAAAATCTAAATGGAAGTCGTACTTCACAAATAAAACTTCACTTTTTTATATATTTTTTTAATTTTTGTTGAAGTTGTACTTGGAAAATAAAACTTCACTTTTTTTTATTTCTTGTTAAAGTTGTATTTCGAAGATAAGACTTTAGTTTTTATATATATATTTTTAATTTTATGTTGAAGTCATGTTTGCAAACTAAGACATCACTTTTTATTTTTTTAATTTTTTTGTTGAAGTCGTGCTTGGTAACTAAGACTTCAATTTTATTTTTTTTTACTTTTATGCAAGTTGTGCTTCCCACTCGAGATGTTTAGGGCTTTTATTTTTATGAAGAGATGTTTTGTAATTACAAGTTTATTTAAACATTTATAAAAAAATTGTGAATTAATTTATGTAGTTTAATGAAGAAACGAAAAATTAATTAATGTAATAATAAGATTATCGAAATTAATTAAGAAAAAATTATCACTTACTACATAATATTAATTGGTAAAATGTAAACAATATAATATAATATATTTATACTAAAGTGATATTACATTTATTTTACGAAACTTGAATAACACAAATAGCCATGAAAAGCTATGAGAAAATTATACAAAATCTTAGACATTAAGTTGTCTAAATGGATAATTACTACGATTATGTCATTCAGTTCGATACAAAGTACATTTCGTAGGCCTATTTTGAACTAGTTCATCCATCTCATTATGTATACAACTAATGCTTGGCTTTGTTGATGTGTCTTGACACATGGCAGGATCGGAGATAAATTTTGGACTTGAATATGGACTTAAATTTTTACGGTGAAATATTTTCAAAAATTAAATTAATATACATTTCACAACCACGACATAATAAAACTTTAAAATATAAATTGAAGTCTCATTTTCTTTGAAAAAAATAAAATTGAAGTCACAAAACACGACTTGCATAAAAAAAAAGTAAAATTGAAGTCTTAATTACCAAACACAACTTCAACATAAAATTAAAAAATATATATAAAAACTAAAGTCTTATCTTCAAAATACGACTTCAACAAGAGATAATAATAAAAAAAAGAAAAGTCTTATTTTCCAAGTACAACTTCAACAAAAAAATAAAAAAAGTGAAGTTTTATTTAAGAAGTACGACTTCCATTTAGATTTTTTTAAAATTAAATATTGAAGTCTCTTTTGACAAACATGATTTCTTTAAAAAGTCGTAAAAAAAATTATAAAAATCAAACATTCAAAAATTGTAAGTTTGAGTACGACTTTAGATTTAGAAGTCGTGTTTCCTAAACACAACTTGCCCTAATTTAGAATTTTTTTTAAAAATACCCATTTCGATAATTAAAAAAAAAAATTCCCCTTTGGGATAAAAGAGCCCTCTTTGATTCCTAGAAGATTTGCATTTAAGCTACTAAACACTTCTTTTGTCTCTTAATTGTTTTTCTCAAAGGTTCATGCTTTACTTTATCCTCCGTTAAAGTGGTTTGGTAAGATGATGTTCTTGGTGAAAATAAAACTCAATAATACTCCTCCTATACAATAATTCATTCATTTGACATTGCAAGTCTCTGTCAACAAAAATAACCACTCATTCTAACCCTCTTAGAGCAACTTTATCACACATATCTTGTGGGTTGCTTATGTTTAAGCAACTATGTCTTAAAATTTTTCGCATTGGAGCTGGCATACGTGGCAAGACCGGTTGCGTAAAATTAAGGTACGTATCTTATATAAGGAACAACTCCTTAACATTAAAAAATGATTTTAAAGCATCAACCACCACTGCAAAATTAGTGGGAAAAAAATGGTAATGAAGAAAGGAAGAGCGGAGAACAGATTTGGCAATTATCAATCCACAAAACCATATTACAACAAAAATTACAATAATTATCATAAAAAAACGAAAATTACAACAACAAAATATTCACAACCAGATTTGTGTTCTCTCCACTGTAAATTTTATCAATCCATAAAATAAATCAAACACACAAACAAAAAAAGAAAAAATAAGAAAAATTTGTGAACCACATCTTCAGTTGCAAACTAGGGAAGGGCAAGGGTATGCATGCTGGAGGAGGGTGTGGAAGGAGACCAGCAAGATGGTGGGGAGCGTGATTGGCGTGGCGGTGGATCTGGGGAGCAAGATTGGCGTGGCATTGGAGGTGGGGTGCGAGATCAAGGCAGTGATGAGGGGGGGGAGGTTTAACAGTGCGGGCTCGTGGGTGGGGAGTGAGAAGATGTGACGATGGAGGTGGTGAGGCTTAACAGCGTGGGCTTGTTAGGACAAATGACGCATTTATAACCCTCAAAGATAATAACAAACAGTTAAAATATATGTTTCTACGCAATCGTCTGGTCATCCGTAACAGGTTTATAAACAACCGTTTGATATCTTTAAAAAAAAAATATCGCCTTTATCCTTTGATTAAATCCATAATTGATCTTACAAGACAATGATGCCGTTCTAAAAATGATTTGCACATCAATCAGAGCGAAAGCTACTTTGAAGCTTGTAAAGCCTATATACGTACTCTCGAGGAAAGTCAGCAAAAAAGGAAGAATATGTGTGCGAATGTCAGAACGAGAAAGTAGAAATGACAACTGCTATAAGATTGAGTACAAGAATAGAAAAGATAAGCTACTTTATCTTATCATATGACAAGTTGGTGAAAGACATTAAATGCTGCATTTAATGCTCCAATGACTCTCTTCATTAGACGAAGGTCGTCTTCTGCAAAGTGTAACATCCCAGGCACTGACGAGGGTGGGGAGTGATTGCCAGTGCAAAAGAGATGAGGCACGGACAAGGAGCAGCTCTTGGCAGGCTTCCAGTTGGAGGGGTACATGAATGAATCGAATACACACCTGAATAAGAGGGATCCAAAGGCTGTGCAGGTATGGGACTGTACAGTTGAGGATAACTTAAAGGAATTAATAAGTGCTACCTATACCAACAAGATGCATCTATTTTTTAGTAGCTTGTCACTTAAGAACTCCACAGTTAAGCATGCTTGACTTGGAGCAATTTTGGGATGGGTGACCTCTTGAGAAGTTTCCTGAGAAGTGTGTGAGTGAAGACAAAGCATGCCGAAAAGTCTTATGTTGGTTTGTGGGGACAGCCGTCGATCTTGAAAGCGTCCAAGCGTTGCAAAGTGGTATCAGAGTAGGGCCTCTCTCCCAGTACGGTGTGGTTTGAGGATGAACCAAGTGGAAACTACTGGGCATGTAACATCCCGGGTGTTGACGAAGGCGGGGAGTGATCGTCGGTGCACAAGAGATGAGGCATGGACAAGGAGCAGCTCTTGGCAGGCTTCTAGCGGGAGGGGTACATGAATGAATCGAATACACACCTGAATGAGAGGGATCCAAAGGTTATGCAGGTATGGGACTGTATAATTGAGGATAGCTTAAAGGAATTAATAAGTGCTACCTATACCAACAAGATGCATATACTTTGTGGTAGCTTGTCACTTAAGAACTCCACAGTTAAGCATGCTTAACTTGGAGCAATTTTGGGATGGGTGACCTCTGGGAAGTTTCCGGGGAAGCGTGTGAGTGAGGACAAAGTACGTTGAAAAGTCTTATGTTGGTTTGTGGGGACAGCCATCGATCCTGAAAGCAGCCAGGCGTTACATAAAGCACTCAACGAATACTTTTGGAGAAGCCTATAAATAGAGAAGATACCTCTTTCGAGTTGTTGTTATTGTCATAGTGGCTGTTTATGAAAAATCATAACTTCTCTGAGAAAAGAAAAAACTCTTGTACATTTTGATTGTAAAATTCTTTTTTGTACTTCACTGTATATTCGTCTATTAAGACGTTAAACCCAGTAAGGCAACTCACACGTAAACCTTTTTCTTAACGAGATTGGTGGAAACCTGAAGAGGCTTTTATTCAAAGAATACTTGGGTTTTTGCTTGGAGAGGCAAGCAAAAGACTACTTGGGTTGAGCCTGAAGAGGTTTGTGGAAAGAATACTTGTAACTTGAAAAAGTTAGTGAAACTTGGCTATTGCCAAGAATTGGATGTAGTCTTTAGGGTGAGATGAATCAGTATAAATCTTGTGTCTTTTCCAGTGTGTCTTTAAGCTTTGTCTGTACTATAAAACGTTTTTGAAAATCTCTTTGGTCATATCTTTCAGACGATACGTCATTAACAAAGGTTTTGCAAAAAATTTGCTATAACACAATTCAACCCCCCTTCTTGTGTTATCTTTGTGCTTTACAGGGCTGGTGGGTGGAGAGGGTGGGGAGGGATAAAACGTGACAAGTTAATGGTGGGGTAGGAGAAGATGCAAGAAGTTGGGGGTTGAGGGAGGGAGAAGGCACACCTGATGCGTGGTTGGAGAAGGAGGAGGCGCGCCTGATGCACTGTTGAGGAAGAAGGAGGTGTGCCTAGTGCGAGGAAGGAAAAAGTCTTTTTTTTTTTTTTTTAATAAGGGTGGGGAGGGTGAAGATTCTAGTAGATATTTTTGGGGCAAAATAGTAGTGTAATTAAAAAAATTAAAAATTATTTGAAAAAAATTATTTAATGCACCATTGGAAAAAATTAGACTGTTTGAAGATGAACAACACACATACAATGGTAATTTTGAATACGATTATGTAGATAATGACATCTCAACAGTTAAAGTATCTAATGATCCTCATTCCAATTTTGCTGCAACATATTTGCAAAGGAGAGCATATCTTCGTGATAAACAAATCCACCGCCAATTGCAAGCAGACTTGATCGAGCATATTTGAAAACGTTTCGATCATGAAAATAATAAAAATTAATTTTTATTTAATGTTATGTATTTCTCGTTTGTTTAGGATAATTTATGCATTTCTTGTTATTTTTAATTATAAAATTTTACGTAATTATCATTGTTTTTTATTTATTATGGTTAAAATTAATGGATTTTTATTTATATTTTTAATATTTAAATTTAAACAATGTGTATTAATTAAGATAGGTGAATTAATATTTTAATTTGACACAAAATAAAATACAAATAAAAAAATATAAAAGAGTGAAAATACTTAAAATTATATGCATTAGAACAAAAAATATATAAATTACTTAAAAATTACTTAAAAATAATGTAGTACAATAAGACCCACTCAAAAAACCTAAAGTAAGTTTCTTAAATTTACTACTAAAATTGCTCTTATGCACGCTGCCCACTAATATTCAAACACAATATTTTAGTCCGTGGTTGTCGTATATCACGGCGTGATAGTGATTACTCATTAACTCCTACACGGTACAATATCGAGCGTGAAATTAGCGTCACTCTTGAGTTTGGGCGGAATAGAATTTTCTAGATACGCGCTCCGTGACTGTCCGTCCTTGACCGTAACTCCATGAGTTTTGACTTTCCCATCTCTTCTCTTTTCTTCTAGAACAATCTCAATTCTTCCGCACAGCGTAAGCTCACATTCCTCGCCCTTTCTCGGATTCTCTTCATTTCCTCAAACATTCTCTGCCTCATTCTATATAAATAGCTTCACAATCTAAAACCACAATCAAAGTATCTTTCAACCTCAATACAATATTCAAAGCAAAACACAACCTAGTATTTGTGCCTGACACAAAGAGTGACATGTGTTTGGTGTTTGTGTGCGACGAGGAAGAAAGGGTGCTGGGGAGGCAGCCAGCACCAGGGGCATGCCCTTATTGTGGAGGGATGGTTCAGGCAATTGATGTAGAGAGTCAGTGGAGGTTCTGTTTTCTACCCTTCTGCTTTAAGACCAAACGCAAGTACATCTGTACCATGTGCACAAGAAGACTAGAGGTAATGTAACAAGTGATTGATCTGCACATACAATAACTACGGAGAAACCCCATTTTGTATTTTCCTTTTTTCTTGTTTTCTTCTTTTTTTCTTTTTCTTTGGGTTTGGAGTGTGTGTGTATATATTGATTGGCAAACGCCATGTAATTTTGGGGATTACCTCCTTTTTCTAATATAGTTCATACTTGTATGTTTGACAATAGCAATTTTAATAAAAAATTACTTGCAGCCAAGGAAATCCACATTTGTAGAATTTGCGTTATTGTAATTCTTATGAAGTGAATTTAATGGCTTTACGTTGTGGTGATAATTTGTGTCACGAATTACGCGTTTACAATGTTGGAACTACCGATTAATGCTGATCGCTGACGGAGCATATGGAGGGAGTGAAAAAGGTTTTTTAATACAAATTTCAGACAATAAAATGTTGTCTATTAAAAACAAAAAAATAAACGAAAGGATGTAGCATTCATATTAATTTTTTTATGCTTAAATAATAAAATCAGGAAGTCATATCATTTCTGGGAATTAAATTAATTTGTGAAATGGGAGACATTTAAAATCAAATAGATATTCTACGCAATGCATTAACGAAAGAAACAGGGGAAGCGAGACACACGGGAGTCAGTTTTTTCAGTTTACGTGTGTATGTTTCTGCGTACATATTTTACGCACGTTAACCCATAATTTTATGTTATATACGCAGAAATTACTTCTTATTTCAGCCTTACGCCCGTGCATTCCTTTATAATATAAAACCAAACATGCATTACGTCGATAAGGGTGCTTCTACCTTCTCAATTTTGTACCAAAATCACATTGATCAGTTGCGGAAGCCAAATGTGTTGTCATCACTTTCAAGGCCTCAAATAGCATTGTATAATGTCCATACATCACACGGATAATTAAACATGCTCTCGTATACTGAACATTATAAAGTAAGTTCACATTATTTTTATATTAGTTCATAAGAAATTTGTGAGAAAATAGATCATTAATAAAGAATTTTATGTGACGTGTATTTTTAAGCTTTTTATTTAAAATTATATGAATTGTCTTAATTTTATTGGATTTTGTGAAAGGAAGTTAAATGAGCAGAGAAAGAAATACAATTCACAGACATAAAAGAGTATTATGCTAGTTAAAGAAAACTTAAAAGAAGCAAGGACTAAAGTAAGGATCACAAAAGGAGTATACCATAGGAGCAAAAACAGACCAAAAAGAGACTCAGAAACGTGTTTGGAATCCACCAAGGTCGCACCAAGCCCCGTGGGTAGTGAGGGCCGCCCGACGGGTCAGCACCCGATAGATCCGAGCAGCCACCCAGCACAAGCACGGAGCTGATCTTTCCGAAAAAGCTGCCCAACGGGTTTTTAACCCTGCCGGGCAAGTCTGAGGTACGAATTCTTCACTATTTTTATACTTAATGGGCCTGGAGCGCACAGATACTTGACTGGGCTGAACCCCTTCTCCTGCACCTAAATTCCAAAATTCAGTTACAAATGGAAAGCAGGGGGCCAAACTTTTGATCTTATCTCTATTCTACTTTGTGTCTTCTTTTTTGCTTTTTTTTTGTCTTTGACTTTTGGAGAAGGATTATCGAAAAAAAATTGGATACTAGGAGTCAAAGATCGGAAGAAACCCTTTTTTCGTAAAAGATTACTTATTCTCTTTCTCTTATGTATTTTTCTAGAATTATGATCTCTTTGTTTACCATGAGTAGCTAAACTTTTTATTAGGGTTGTGGTATACTTTGTGCTTGGAACTCCAGAATGTTTGATTTTAATTGAATTCCTATTTTATTCAGGCAATTAGATTGCTCTACTATTCTTAATTCTTACTTGGGATTAATTGCTCCTTGTATGCTCTGAATCGATTAATTGAATGGTGGTCGTACTACAATTAATTGTTGACGTGTAGGGTAATCAAATTGGGTTTTGTTGCATGATCAAGCCTCATTCCCAATTTTCAAATGGATTAAATAACTAATTAATCATTCCTTTAGTTCTTCATGCCTTTCTAGGGTTGTAATTTCTTATATGGTCAATTAGGAAATCAACTTAGAAGAGACTATTCCAATTCATAACCATTGACTGGCAATAAAATTCGTACGGAAACATTGGTAATTGACGAATATTACTGGGTTCAGTTGGAATTAGATGTGAAGAAATTTAAAAACACAAGGGAAATTGCAACCTTAAGCCTATTTCCTCTTGAATTTTTTCTCCATTTGCCATTGCTTGTTTTGCGATCTTTGTTGCATGCTTTATGTTATTGAATTAATCTATTACCCAATTAATTTCACCTAAACAATATAGAATCTTTGGAAACTAGTAATCATCACTTCGTCCTTTGGGTTCGATATCGGGACTCCTGTCTTATTGTTACTACTGTGATAAGGATACGCTTGCCCTTAAACATATTTGTAGCGCATCAATTACAATACCAAATATTTGGGACCCTGAAGGAGCTTCACTAGGAGGTTGGAAACTAGTGTCATTTTCAATAAGGGGATATACAAATTTTTATGAAATTATGAAGGAACAGTGGCAGAGAAATTAAAGGGATTAGCTAAAGAATTAGATACAGTTAGTGTTTTGGGCTGTATACTGGCATGGCCTAATATCGACATATGCATGTTGGTATAAATTTAACAGATTTCACCTATGCCAAAGTACTAGTCAGTCCTAATCTGACATACAAAACCTATATCGACATACGCATCTCGAGGTAACAGCGTGATCTGCGTGACCACACGGTTAGCTACGTCAACCACGTGCATTTATAACCACCTAACCATTTCCCCCCTAAATACCCAACTATTTAAGGCACAATCAACGCCTAGGTATACATCTTACCCTCATTTTGCACTCTCTCTCTTTTACCGACTTGAGCGTCGGAGTCCTTGCAGATTGCCACCATCAAAATTCTTCCTCTGTCGTCAACATTGTCATGTTACTGCTCCAATGTCGTCACCAGATCTCTCATGCAGTTTCACCATTGAACATTGGCACTGTTTGTGGGATACGTCTTCTCTAGTCTCCATCTCCTAGGTTGATTTTGTGATTCTTCAACCTCCTTAATTTGTTGCGCTTGAAATGGTAGAAACTAGAAATTGCAAACCATCACTGGCACAATTCTCTTTTGCAATTCTGTCGCAACCTACGCCACCAAACACACATCACGATGGCGAACCGGCCTCCATCACATCGTCTATCCAAGTGGTACTTCCATTACATCCTCAGTTGATTTCTTTGCTTCCTACACTAGCATCGGACATTGCTACAACTTTTGTCATAGAATTTGTCTTGCTCCTTCAATAGCAAAAGGCTGTGTTGTACGAACAACAACGCCTCATTATAGAGTTGAAGACAGAGTAAGATCGCAAATGCTATCATTGTAGTGCACATCTTGGGAGTCCTAACTCCCGCTCCTAGTTGGAAGCATCTGTCTTATAGCTAGAATGCCTTTGTCATACTCCTCAGGATCTAACCTCGATCTGAGATGTTGTTGCTCCACCGTTACCATTCTTTTGCTTCACCACGGCTTTTGTCGTAGAATTCGTCTTGTTCCTCCAATAGTAGAAGGTTGTGTTGGACAAACAATAATGCCTCATCACAGAACTGAAGGTAGAGCTAGACTGCGAACGCCATCATTGTAGCACTCGTCTTGGGAGTCCCAATCATCACTCCCAGTTGGAAGCATCTGTCTCGTAGTCAGAACGCCCTCATCATGCTCCTCAGGCCTTAATCTCAGTTCGAGATGTTGTTGTTCCACTGCTACCATGCTAGTCTCCATCCCTCACTCTTAGGGTTGATGTCGTCATGGAACACCAATACAATGAGGTAATCTGGTTCAACTTGCCATTTTCTAACTGGGTATTGAGTTTTCAGGTCCTTAAGCACCTGTAGCAACTTCCCATTGTGTAGGGCATTCCTGTTGTCCTTGAAACAGACCACACTGAAGTGGTTTCAATCCTTACCTCCCCGTTCTGTTGATGCTCAGAGGGATCTCAGGGAAATGTTTCACATTGCCTTTGCCACGAGCAAAGCAAGGTTGAAGACCAAGGCTGACTTGAAGAGGATTTAATAAGGGGTAAATGGACTTCTCCAGGAGTACATAATCTGGTTCTAGTAGGAAGCTATAGTAGCGAAATAGCTCTTTCCTAGCGTCATGTTAATGCTCACCAAAGACAGTGTCCAAGACTCCTTCAACATCTTTGGAGGAGTTATTGAAAAAGTCAGCAAAATACATCAATTATGAGAATACTATTGAGGCGAGCAAGATAAAGGCTTGTGAGAATAGCAGGCAGAAGAAAGGGGGATAGAAGTCAGATAAGCCACCCTATCTAAAAGGGAAATGGCCAAGATACGAAGAATACATGCCCTTTAACTCCTCTCGGGGGGCATATTTTGAATGAAGTGATGGGCGTTGAGTTCAAGTGGACTGGGATACAATACCCCAAGCCGAGTTAATGCCCAATGCTGATAAATTGAATTATTGTAGATTTCACAAAGGCCTAAGGCATGCCATTAAACAATGTACAACGCTTAAAGATGCAATTGACAGCCTCATCCACCATGGCTAGTTGGCAGATTCGTAAAGAGAGATGGAGACCGTTGTTGGGAAGATGAAGGGTGGAGCCGAGATAGGCCCCCCTGTGTAACATCTCGGGCACTGACGAGGGTGGGGAGTGATCGCCAATGCAAAAGAAATGAGGCATGGACAAGGAGCGGCTCCTAGAAGGCTTCTAGTGATAGAGACACATGAGTGAATCGAATACATAGGGATCTAGAGCTTTTGCAGGTATGGGATTGTACAGTTTAGGATAGCTTAAAGGAATTGATAAGTGCTACTTATACCAACAAGATGCATCTATTTTTCAGTAGCATATCACTTAAGAACTCCACAGTTAAGCGCAGTTGACTTAGAGTAATTCTAGGATAGGTGACCTCCTTAGTAGTTTCCCAGGAAATGTGTGAGTGAGGATAAAGCACGCTAAAAAGTCTTGTGTTGATTTGTGGGGACAATCTTTGATCCTGAAAGCGGCCAAGCATTACACGCTGCCATGTTAAGTCACAAAGCCCTAGGAGACAAAAGGACCTTCCTCGCTTACCTCGTTGGCCATCATGACAAGGAAGCCTCTCCCAGCATTACACACCTGTTCACGAGTTGCTGAAGTGGAAGCTGTCAGGAGTCATTCTCTGCAACCTTCCTCTAGGCGCTCATTTAGGTGGTTGAGGGACTCCTCCCGCCATACTCACAATGTTATATACGTCATTGTTGGAGGGTTTGTTAGAGATGTGGCCTCTAACAACTCCAAGAAGCGATATGTCAAGGCGGTGATGTTGGCCTCATCCTCCGATCGACATTCGAAGATGCATAAGAAGCGAGGCACCCCAATCTGCTTTAACGATTCAGACTTTGATGGGATTTTCCCGAATCATGATGATCCCCTCCTCGATTCGGCCTTCATGGTGAACAAAGAGGTTAAATGGCCACTGATCGATAATGCAAGCTCCGCCAACATAATGTACTACTAACTTTTCGAGAAGCTTGATATTCCATACTCATACTTGACTCCTCATCACAAGGATCAAATAAGGTTTGTTGGTCGTCATGTCACCCTGCTGACATACCTAAAGTTACTAGTTACTTTCAAAGAACCATTTCTTACCAAGACGGTGCCCACTCGCTTCTTGGTGGTGAAGAGCGAGTTGACATACAACACCATCATAGGTTGACCTACCTTGAATGCCTTGGGTTTCGTGATTTTGACCCCACACTTGGAATGAAGTTTTACAGTTACGACATCCAGGTGATCACGGTCCACAAAGATCAGAAAAAGGCCAAAGAATGTTATAGGGAGTCTATAAAGATCTCAACAGCGCCCCCGGCTGATCCTGCACCTGTTTCTCATTCTCTTGGTGAATCTCAATTCATGCTCACCAACTTAGACAATTGGTCAAATGATTTGAAGGATTTGGCCACCCAACCTTAGCTAGAAGGGGAACTTTTTTCTCTATAGGTACGATAATATTTATAAGTGAAACTTGATAATTGATTAAATGTCTTTTTATGTTTGTTTTAGGACTGCTCTATATAATATAGAATCATATTTTGCATTCGGGGTAAGTAACGAGCTTCAGTCAAGATTAGTTATAACACACCCATGACCCATTAGAGGCCCAAACCCTCTTAAGCCCTAAAAGCCCTTTCTTAACACCCATACACACACTTGGCACTCTAATAAAGAGAAGAAGGTTGAAGATAGGGACGACAATGGGTAGGATCTGGGTAGGGTATTATAGTACTTGTCCCTATATTTGCGTTTGAAGAGCATACCTGTACTCGGTCCCATACCTGCGCAGGTAGCAACTTTAATCCCCGTCTTCATACTTGTTGGGTACCTATATACCTGTACTTGCACCCTTTACCTACACTTTACTAAGTGTTGGTAAAAAAATTTGAGGCCTTGGATGAAATTTATATTCAAATTAATTTTTTTATTAGTATATTCAAAATTAATTTAATATAATTTGTCAATTCTCATTTTTTTTTTTTTATCAAATCCACAATTATTAATCAAAGTTTTATGATTAAGTATTTTTAACATTTCACTATCAATATATAAAAAGACAAATGCATTCAACCTATCCTTTAACATAGTTAATATCAAATAAAATTTAAATAATTTTAAATATAAAAAAATACATTAAAAAACAGCAATAATTATAAATATTGTCAATAAAATTTTAAAAGCAATGCATTCATTTGAAAAAACAATTGATCTTTTGATATAATTTAACATTTTTAGTGGAGTATGAATTATTTTTGGAATATATATATATATATATATATATAATTCAATTATTTTAATAAATTTTGATTATTTCTAATGTCAGTGCAAAACTTTTTTACACATACGTCTAATAAAATTTGATTATTTTATCACATCATCTTATTCATCAATGCGGCAGTATGATGCATTCCTATTAGATATATGCATAAAAATGTTTTACACTAAGAATACATATAAATTAAATTCTTATTTTTGTTTGTGCTTCACTACTTTTTGCAATATCTTTTTTCTATTAAAATAAATTAAGATATTTAACATTATGATAATTACTAGAATTTTTCTTTTCAATATATACACATAGGTATATATGTATGCATGTATATATGCATACATGCACATGTATATATAAGCATGTATACACACACACACACACACATGTATATATATGCATGTATATATATGTATATACACATATACTTGTATATATATTTAGATATGTGTATACACATACATGTATATACATGTATATATATGTATACAAAGGACATCCACTCCACTCAAGGATCCTTGAAGCTATTAGTGAGTGCTTCTTATCCCTTTCTTCTCCTAAACCTTTTGATCTTGGCTTATTGTTAAGGGATTAAGGATGTTGGGTTTTCTTTGAACAACACCTTTGATAAATTAGGGATTCACGGTATTTGGTATGATTGATGGGTTGTTCTTGATGGTTATGTTAGGAATAAGTTGAGGGAAGTCGTTTATTGGTCATTCATGGTGCTTTGAAATAGTTGGTGGTCATTAATGGCTTGGTGCGAACTGGATTCGTGAAAATCGCGATCTACATAATTACTTCCTTCGCTCAGCAAGCCATGCTCTCGCTGAGCTAACTAGGTCCTTCTACAGGGCCTGAGATTTTCATATAAGGTTGCTAAGTGAGATCAGATCTTGTTGAGTGAAAGTCCACTGGGTCTAGTTAAGTGAGAGGACTTCCTGGGGACAAACCTAGGAGTCTCGTATAGGGTTGCTAAGTGAGTGTGGGCATCACTAGGCCAAAGTAAAAGTCTAGAGAGGGAATCTCTCTTTCACTCAGTGAGGCAGGTCATAATTGAGTGAAAGGGGAATCTAGAGAGCATGTCTAAAGGTCTCGTGCGGACTAGCTGAGTGAATGTTACCTTAGCTTAGCGAGGAAAGGGTCCAAAGAACAGGTCTAGAACTCCTGCACCTTATTCGCCAAACCACCTTGTGGCCCGCATAGTGACAGGGTTTGACTCGCTAAGTGAGAAATCCCTAGAACAACTAGTTATCTTCCTTTCTATCCCTATAGTTATTGTTTTATGTAATAGATGTTTATTTAATAACATGAGATACACGATCAAATGTATGTGTATATACATATATGTAAAGTAATGACAGAAAGATATGTATAAGATTAAGGTGCCTTCTTTAGGTGAATGGGTGGGGTTCTGTCACTTTCCATTTTCCAAAAGCTAGTAGTTAGATCCCTTTGGCTAGAGGAGTATTTAAGTAAGAGGTCACAACATAAGAATAAGGAGGACGTTCCTTGGAAGTTTGAGCTTAATGCTTTGCCATAAGACAAAAACAAAATAAAGATGAAAGTTAAGCATGTTAGAATGAATGATATGTCAAGTTCGTGTTCTGTGAATGATTATGTAATGTTTTATGTAAATGATGCATTCATGTGGCACATAAATATTGTTGCATGTGCTTAGCACTCATTGAGACATTGTCTCACTAGTTTAGTTTTCCATGTTCTAGATTAACAGGTATGAAGGAGAAGTTGAGTGACCTTGAAGCCCTCATGTTTTGTTATTGATGTTTTGATAGGCTAGAGATTATTTTGGAAGACATTATTCCTATTCTTTTGCACAGGGCTTTCATGTATGGAAATGACCCTTACACGATGTGTATGATAAGGTTGAATGGTGTATGACTTTATTCACTAAATTCTTGAGTAATGTAATCATATATGTTGTTTTTATATGCACTCTAATGATTGAAATGTAAAGCTCAAGGTAAGACCCCTTAGGGTGTTACACCTCTCACATCGTGAAGATAGAAGCAGATATCCCAGAAACTGTGAAGTAGGATTTGTCAAGTTTTCTTAGGGAGAACACTGACATTTTTACCTAGACTCCCTCGAACATGTCAGGAATTGACCTGAATTTCTTCGGTCACCACTTAATGTTTGATCCCACTGTCAAGCAAGTCTGTTAGAAACGACAGAAGATGGGTTTGGAGAGGCTAGAGGAGATTAAGAGGCAAGTTTTTGACCTTCTAAAGGCTGGTTTATTCGAGAAATTAAGTATACCACTTGACTCACCAATGTGGTTCTAGTAAAGAAGTAGTTAGGGAAGTGGAGGATGTGTATGGACTACACTGACCTCAACAAAGGCTTATACCCTTTGCCCAGCATTGACCAGCTTGTGGATGGCTCTTTTGGTTTTTAGTTGCTGTCATTTATAGATGCCTATTCTGGGTATAATCAAATCCTGATATATGCCAGGGATGAGGAGAAAAATGCCTTCATGACAAAGAAAGTGAACTATTGCTACAAGGTTATGTCATTTGGCCTGAAGAATGTTGGGGCTACTTATCAAAGGATGATGAACAAGGTTTTCAAAGGCCAGATTGAGCAAAATCTAGAGGTGTACATTGATAACATGATTGTCAAAAATATGGCGGCAAAAGTGCATTTGTGAGATCTGGCAAAAGTTTTCTTGTAATTGAGGAAATACAACATGCGTCTAAAGTCCATTAAGTTTTTGGGATACGTGCTGACAGAGAGAGGCATAAAAGTCAATCTCGACAAATGCAAGGCCATCCTCAACATAAGGAGCATGTAGAACCTGAAGGAAATCCAGTAACTAGTAGGTTGATTGCCCGCCTTGACATGCTTCGTGGCTAAGCCGGCATAACACACTCCTTTTTTCAGGCTTCTGCAGAAGGACAAGCTTTTTTCATAGACGGAAGAGTGCAAGGGATCTTTCCAACAACTAAAGCAGTCTTTATCCCCCTCCAATCCTCACCGATCCGAAGTTGGGAGAGGTTTTATATTTGTACTTCGTAGCTACGAAAAAAGCCATTAGCACAGCATTAGTCAAAGAGACTATTAAGGGGTAGAAGTCGATATACTTCGTAAGTTGAGAGTTATAGGGACCCAAACTGCAATATTCAAAAGTTAAGAAGATCGTGTATGCCTTGATTATCTCGGCGCATCTTCTCAAGTTGTACTTCTAGTCTCACCAAGTGGTAATGAGAATTGACTAGCCCATTTGCCAAATTTTGCACCGTTTGGACTTGGCAGGGATAATGGTGGCATGGGCGATATAATTGTCCAAGCATGGCATTATGTACGAGTCTCAATAGGCTTTGAAGGCATATGCACTTGTGAACTTCATTGTTGAGTTGATGTCGAGTACTTCGACTGACAACTTGGTGTGGACTCTCTATGTCGACCGATCATCATCTAATGAGAAAGGCAACGCATGGATTAATTGGTATGAGATTGTTTTATCTTAACCAGTAATATTGAGTTCGAGTCCTGAATATGCAGTTATATTAAATATTCAAAAGGAAAACTTTGTCACCCATAATCGTCCTACCCAACTCGAACAAGATTATCTCTTGTAACAAAAAAAACTTATAGAATAATATTTTTTAGACACTCAAATCGTGCAAACTTCTTTGATATCTCAATATTTTTTCTATTTTTCTTTCTTGTCATACCATAATACCTATCACATATATACACTTTTTTTCTCTTCTATCTTATTGTGTTTTTTAAGTATAAATTAGCACTGAGGAGAATGAATCTTCTCCAATTGAAAAATATACTAGACCATATTAAATGTTACAATCTTATTATTTATTCTTTTAAATCTTAATTTTAAAATAAAAATAATATTTTAATGAGATTTATGAAAGAGTTAAAATTTCATACAATCTCCACGTAAATTTATATTATAGTATTTAGCAAGTCCGTAAATAACTCCTTAAGAATACTCGTAATAAAGAAAAAAATTACTCTTAAATTAATATTGCTAAGAAGTTAAAACTTATATTAATCAGGTAAAAATATAATTTAGTTCCTATGTAGTAAATTATTAAATTTAGTCCATATACAAAAAAATTTATTAATTGGTCCCTATACGTGCAAACGTTATTGGCTTGGTCCTATGTCGTCATGATATCATTTACGAGTTTTTAATTTGGTCTCTATAGATATAGCGCATTCTTAATTTAGTCTCTAAAAAAATTAAGAATGTGCTACACATATAAAAACAAAATTAAGAATGCACTACATATATAAAGACCAAATTAAGAACGCGTTAGATTTATACAGACTAAATTAAGAATCTATAAACAGTATCATAATGACAAATGCTAAATTAAGAATACGCTACACATATATGAATCAATTTAATAAATTTTTATATATAAATACTAAATTAAAAATTTGTGACACAGACTAAATTATTAGTTTAACTTATTTATTATTTAATTAATAATAATAATAATAAATTTGTGAATTCTGATGACTGTCCTTGCCATGTCTTAAGGAACGTGTCAAACCGAGTTCTTTTGTGCTATTTTTCTGCCGGCGAACATTATCTCCTCTCTCTCTCCTTCTCTCTTTTTTCTTTTTTTCACTATTTCTCTCTCTGCTGTTTATATTTATATATAACCCCCCTCTGTCCTCCTTAAATTCTTTTCTTTTACTCCTTCATTCCTCTCATAAATTCCCCACTTTAAACCGAAACCGTCGCGCGAACGAGTTTCCGCGTCTCCACTCCGAACCCAACACCGCAACAACAACGATACTCACTCGACCTCGAATTCTCCGTGTCTTCCTCAGTCTTTCCCCGTTTTCTTTTTCCGTTCACGAAATGGACGTTCTGGTGGGTCCCACTTTCACCATCGACGTCCCGTCCTCTGCGGCGCCGCCGTACGACGCCGACCGCCCAGTCCCCTCATACGGCTTCTTCGCCGGCGACTCGTCGGAGAGCTCGTCCTCGAGCGGAACCCCGGACGACAGTGACGACGAAAACGACGCCGTTTCGTCGAAAAGAAACCAAGACGACGAAAACGAAGAAGAAGAAGTGGTTCACAGCAAGTTGAAGGGTTTAGCCTCTCTTGATTCCTTAGAGGACTCTCTTCCCATCAAGTTAGTCCTTTCATTTAACCATTTTTCTCTAATTTTTTTCTTGATTTTTTTAATTTTCCCAATTTTTATAATGTTACTTAGTTCTTTAAAAGTTGTCATACAAATAAAGTATAATAATTTTGTTTAATACCTTTAATTCAACTTTTTTTTTATTTTAATTTTGTCATTTTTTATAATATTACCTAGTTTTTTAAAGATCGTCATAGAACCAAAATATTATAATTTTGTTGAATTTTATGTTATATTGACTTTTGTTTATTTTATATTTTTGGTGTATTTAATTTAATTTAAGTCTGATATGAACATGTGATGATTTTGTATAAGCGATGCAGGAGGGGGTTATCGAATCATTTCATTGGAAAATCAAAGTCATTCACGGATCTATCTCAAGTGAGCACAGTGAAGGAACTTCAAAAGCAAGAGAACCCTTTCAACAAGCGAAAAAGGGTTCAAATAGCGTCAAAGTGGTCTAGAAAATCCTCCTTTTACGCTTGGTCTAACCCAAAATCAATGCCCCTTTTACCCGTTCATGAAGACGGAGATGAATTCGAAGCTGAGAACCCCAAAAAGGTGTCACCATCTTCTTCTTCCTCTTCCTCAGAGGAAAAGAAACCGGAAGATCAAGTTTTGGTGAGACCGCAAAGAGTGCCTCAGTCCTATGCTGCTCATATGAGGGTTAGATTTGGGAGCTTCAAGTCTAGGAGCCTCTCGGATCTGAAGGAGCATGATGCGGAGGAAGAAGATGAGGATAATGATGAGTAGTAGTGTTTTGGGTTAAAAATGTATTTTCGGCGTAAATATTAGATACCCATTTGGCCATTTTTAATTTAACATAATGGTTTTTGTATAAAAGATAATCTATTTTGCGCATTACACAGATAATCGATTTCATCTTGGATTATTATTGTCCTAATCGCTGATATAATGCTGTGAGTCGTGTGGATGGTTATAACGTTTGGTGATTAATTAAATTAAGAGATGATTACGTATAAAGATTAAAATATAATGTTTGTAATTGATGTTTATTTCTAATTTTATCGTGTCTGACAATAACCAATGATCTTGCAACACAAATGCAGATAAAAGAATTTAATCAGGATTCAGCGTATAGATTTTTTACTTATACATTATCGTCTGATCATGGGTGATTATGTATAATAATCACATTAAATTAATTACATATTTTAAAAATTATATTTAAAATAAGTTTTAATTAATTAATAACGTAAAAGTTTTTGTGATATAATTTTTCAGATAATTATTATAAAAGTTAACAAATTCTCTTTTTATTTAATTTTAATTGCACAAAATAAATATTTATTTAATATTACTTAAATTTATAATAAATAAATATTTTTGAATATACAAATTATATTATAATTAAAATTTATAATAAATAAAATATTTTTAAACATATAGATTATATTTTAAATTTATGATAAATAATTATTGTAATACAATGTTAATTTTTAATTATTGATAATTTCTTTTAAAAAATATTAAAATTTAATTTAGAATTAAAGATATTAAAAATGATAAAATACAAGAGATAAGAGGTTAAATTTTTTTTAAAAATGCTCTCATTGAATAATGATAGCTAAAAACAGTTTTGTTGAAGAATAACAGTTAAAAACATTTTTATTCAAGATAGTCGTTCTAATTTAAAATATAGAGTGAATTAGAATAGTTATTTTGAACGGGAGCGTTTTTAGTTGTTATTCTTCAACGAGAGTGTTTTCAATAGCTTCAGTTTTAAATTAAATTTAAATATTTTTTTACAAAATATTAATAATTAAAAATTAATATTGTATTACAATAATTGTTTATTATTATAAATTTAAAATATAATATATACGTTCAAAAATATTTATTTATTATGAATTTTAATTATATATAATTTATATATTTAGAAATACTTATTTATTATAAATTTAAGTATATAAAATAAATATTTATTTTATGTAATACACAGGTTAAAATACTAGTTTATTATATATAATAATTAATATATAGAGAAAACAAGTTATGCATTGATAGTGTAAAACAAGTTTTATATTGTTATACAATCACAACTCACCATGTATGATAAATTAGTTGACTTTGATAATAATCACTCTAAAGGTTATACTAAAGTTAATTTTCGATTGATTTACAGTAATTAAACTCTAATATATAATTGAATGAAAACGTTAAAAAGTACGTTCTAATTTAACCTATATTGTAACTGTTTGAATTCTTAAAAAATATTCTTTAACCTATATGTGAACTGTTGTTGAGCATAGAATTATTGACTCTGCAAAAAGATAAAGTCTCTCCTTTTTATCTATGGGTTAGCTATTAGAACTTGAAAATGAAATTTTGTTAAAGGAAAAGGAGGTCCTGTAGGTCTATGAAATTAAAGTAATGAAATGTTCATATAATGACGTGAGAGGGCATGACTGCTTCATCTAGCCTATTAGATATGGATGTTGGAATTATATTCATAAGAGAGAGAAAGACAAACATACAACTGGCCAATAACGGTAAAGAAATAATGTTTATACGTTTTAGATTTTGATAGATTTTATTTCTGGGATTTGTGGTGAGAAAGGTTTCCAATGGCCATGGAACTGTGGTCAGTAGGTCCAATAATCACAAAGGATCCTGGTCATATCTTATACCTTCCTCTTGTCCATTGATATGTAAGATTGGATGATATATAGCAAAAATAAAAAGATTGGATTATATATAGGTATTTTTTTCTTATTATTCTTATTCTTATTTATTAATTTTATTTTAGAATTATCGATTATGTGTTTATAAACATGTAATGAGAAATTAAAAATATTATCAAAGACATTATTTATTATATTAATAATACAGAAGTCATTTAATTATTACTTTTTTAAGTATATGCCCTTTATTTAATTTCTAAATATTTAATATATTTATAATAAATAAAAAATTAATAGATATCATGTCAAAAAGTTAAAAATATTTTTAATATAAATAAAAATGTTTATTTTATTTTTTTATTTGTGATATATTTTAAAATAAATAAATAACTGAAACAGTAATTTAAAGTATATGATAAAATATATTTAATACTTTTGCATAAAGTATTTATTGACACATAATAAAAAAAAACTCCATTTAATTTATAATTTTTTATGACATAATACTATCATGATAGTGAATAAGTTGTTCCAAATTTTTATATAGTCAATTAATTAAAAATTACTATAAATATGATTGTTACAAAAATCAACAATCTTATCATACATGATATTTATTTATAACTAATTGATAGGAGAAGAATCATTTACACTATCATTAAATCCTTAAATATATGTTACTAAAAGATAGAGTTTATCAGATTTAAATCTTGTGAATGGAAAAAAGTTATTGAGAAAAGATGTTTCATTAAAGATAGTTAGTCAAGTTTTTAACAAAAATTAGTTATTAATAAAGTTAATAAATACTTTACACTAATAATATAATTAAAAAAAGTTGAGCTTTGTGTCTTTTTCAAATTACAATTGGTTGCTAGTTGCATCCGTGGTGTCCGTAGTACAAGTGGAATAAGAATTGGATTTGAAGTGTGGAGTAGTGTTGTACTTGGTAGGGCATTTCATTATTGTGGTAGTAGCTAAGAATAAAAGAAGTTCCAACTTTCCTACCCATTTGCCTATTGGCTAACCGGATGACATAGGTCATGCTGACTTTTCGTGACTGCCATTCACATAAGAGACCTATAATAATAATAACAAAAATAAAATAAATAATAATATCCATTCAAATTCCTGCAATTATAGTTGTGGGCCGCTATCCTCTATCATAAAGTAAATCAAATCTTCCCCTATCAATTCAATGCTGTATCTGTTATCAAAAAAATTAAAAATAAAAAAAATTCAATGCTGTATCCCTTATAAAATATTTATTGGTACCCTAACTCCCAATTAAATAATAATAACAACAACAACAATTTTGATATATTCTAATTTCTTAATTTTAAAGATAAAATTTAGTTATGGTATCTTAAATATTATTAAGATTATTTTTAAGTAACATTAAATTTTTACTTCATTATTTTTTTTTTAATTTGCACTAAGGATATTTCTCGGTCAATAATAGAGACTAATTTTTTTAAGGTGTTGTAGAGATTATTAAAGTGAGTATTGCATCTTTTAATAAAGTCTTTTTCACATACAAGATTTGGAGTCTAACTCTTGTCAAAATATTTACTGGACTCAACTATCTAACAATTGTGTCACACTTTATTGGTAACTTCAATATTTAATTTTTGCTTTTGCAAGGAGTGTCTTCTGCTGAGTGTAGAGCCTAATCTCCTTCGGGAGTTCTAAAGGCAAAGGGTCCATTCACAAAAGTTGGAAATTGAGCCCCCGACTTCTTGCTTAAAGGGTGAAACACCTTGCCACCCACACCAACCTAGGTTGGTGTTACTTCAATAGTTAGTTCTCACCTTTTAATGTTAATATTTATTTTGGAGGTTAATAAAGGAAAACTCTAATTTTAATTCAAAAATAATAATGAAGTATATAAAATATTATATCTAAGTTTTGTACTTTAAAACTATTTGAATTAATTACTAAAAAGTTGTTTTTTGTGTGTTTGGATTCTTATCCACACAACTTGGACTGCATCAAAGAAGCAACTATTAGTTGCTCTTACTACGTTTTGACATGAAAATTTGAAGAGACGTGGATCATTGAATAGGATCCAAACACTCACTAAGTCTTAAATATTTAAAATTGGGTCAAGTAAATTATTTATAGAAAATTGTCACTTTGCTCTTCTAAAATTAAATGTGTCACTACATTAGGTTTTAAAAAATTTTAGTAACCAAATCTTTTTTTTTTTGTACAACCAAATCAGTCTTTAAAACATTGAATTTGTTACCATATTATCTTTGAAAGGTAATTTCTCACTACTTTAATCGATTAAAGATTATTTTATCACCAAATTGGACTAATTGAATGAAAAATTAAATCTTTAAAAAAACTAATTTGATGACAAAATCTCCGTGATATAGTGTCTGTTAAAAACTAATTTGGTAACAAAATAAAATAACTAATATGATAATGAGTGAAATTTTAAAAGATTAAATTAAGAAAATTTTCATTATTTAAAGGAGAAAAGTAAAAACTCTTTTAATACATGGATTTTATTTACAAAACTTTAACATAATATTTTCTTCTTCTTATTAAATTATTTTTTTA
Organism: Spatholobus suberectus; assembly: GCA_004329165.1. Taxonomy (NCBI): domain Eukaryota; kingdom Viridiplantae; phylum Streptophyta; class Magnoliopsida; order Fabales; family Fabaceae; genus Spatholobus; species Spatholobus suberectus. The sequence goes on from CM014733.1 coordinate 15,722,501, forward strand.
AACATAGGAGGCTAACAATGTAACACTCCTACTTTTGCCTATTATAATATTTTCTTAATTATTTTGTATTTATTTCTGGAGAACTAGAGGAGAATCTCAAAAATTTGATCCCTACTGTTACGTTTGTATTAATAAGCAGTACTTAGTTTAGATTTTCTTTTGGGAACGAAGCCCAGAAATTGGTAAAATAACCATTTTGTTAGATAACATAATTAATAAACTAAAATAGTTAGAAGTGTTTAAGATTTATTTTTAAGTCATCAATATACTTAGAATAATAATTATTTTTTTGAAAATTTATTAATATATTTTTTGTAAAATAAAAAAATACCCCTATTTCAATTTTTAACTATTTTTCTAATATTTGACAATTTAATTCTGAACAATCGGTAGGAATATCAAAATTCTATTTTTTGTGATTAAACTCAGAATTTTGAGAGTTATTTAATAGTCATTTTTAATAATTTTTTCGAGTTGGATCCCAGAGAAATTAGAAAATGACGATTTTGTTCCTATTTCTCAACATTAAGGGTTGACATGAGAAAATGACATTAAAATGTCAATTTGAGTTTGAAATCATGTCATCTATATTAAAATAAAATTTTGAAAATTTATGGAAATTTGTTTGAATTCTTGTGTAAAATAACCAAAATGCTCTTAGGTGTCTATACGCCTAGCCATTATTAGTTTGACATCTAGAAATGGTGAAAATAGTAATTTCAATTTATTTATAGATGAAATATTTAATTTTAGAATTTTCATAATTTTTTTGATATTTATTGGATTAAAATGGATTTATTATGAATTTTTAGCTGAAAAATACAAAATAAATAGATTAAATTTGAAATAAATTAATAAAAATTAAAATTAATTATTAGAAACTTATTTTTGATGAAAAATAATGTAATTGTCTATTTTCACATTAAATTGTATTATTTTGATATTAAAAGCTAATTTTTCAAGTTTAGGTGATTTTATTGATACCAACTAATTTACCTACAGATAAAAATTTACACATGGAAGCTTGGGACAGCTAGTGGAGCACGTCGCTAATCCTAAAATAGGTGATTTATCACCCATCTTGAATATTTGTCCCTAAATCCAAATAAAAATAGATAAAAATTCCTCTTCCCATCTCCTATAAATACCAATGCATCTTGGACAAAATCTACTTGGAGACTTTCTCTCTCTAGAAAATTTTCTTAGTTTTTATGTTAAAATTTTGCTAGTTTTCAACTAGTAGAATTTCTCCTCCTAGAAGCTTTGTACCAACAATTTTATCCTCTTCATCAACCACCTTAGAGGTAATAAGGAGAGTGGAGTTGGTTCTAAGTTATTGTCACTTTACACGTTGGTAGGAAAGATTTTATCCTAAATTTGTTTAGGCATAAGTTTAATTACTATTATCATTACATTATTATGTTTGATGTTAAATTTTAATTTTTGCTAAGTTGTTACTTTGCCCAAATTTAGATTATTAAATTATAATTACTAAGTTGTTACTTTTCTCAAATTTAAATTATTAAGTTATATTTGCTAAGTTGTTACTTTGCTCAAATTAAAAAATTAAAATGTATTTATTTAGTTGTTATTCTGCTAAAATTTTAGTAATTAAATTATAATTACTACGTCGTTATTCTGCTAAAGTTTTAGTAATTACTAAGTTATTATTCTATTAAAATTTTATGTAATTACTAACTTGTTATTTTGTTAAAATTTTGGTATTGTGCAATTTCTACAATATAAGGCAGAAATGTTGGTTGTAATGGTGCTCAAATAAAATGAAACTAGGAAACCTCTGTTTGAGCAGTGAGAATTTGATAGATTAGCGAGTAATATAAAACAAGTGACATGTAATGGCATGACACCCTGCTAGGAAGTTACAGTTTGGCACGTTGAAGAATGAAAGATAGGGACCCATTTGCGATATTCTTGGAGGTAGGCATTGAGTGGTGAAAGTTTCAATAGCCAGGGTAGCACCCATGAGCCGAGATATTCACCTGATCATGCTCGATAACCTCGACAACTACTTAGCATTCTAGGATTGGTAAGAGAGTATGTAAAACACAGGAATAACACAAGAATAGGGGGTTAAATTATGTTATTAAAATTTTTCTCAAAACCTTTCCAAAGAGATGCTTCGTTTGAAGGACAAATAATAAATATTTTTAAAAGAGATTTGTGAAAATGAAGAGAAGTTATAAACAAGAGAAACACAGAGTTTTTATTGGTTTGTCTCACACTAGAGACTACGTCCAGTTCTTGGTATACTACCAAGTCCACTATAACTTAAACAAGTTACAAGTATTCTTTTATCCAAGCCTCTTCAAGCTCAACCTAAGTAGTCTTTCACTTGTCTCTCCAAGTAAATACCCAAGTATTCTTTGATCCAAAGCCTCTTCAAGCTTCCACCAATTTCATAGAGAAATGGTTAAGGGTAAGATATCACACTAGATTATTCGTCTTATTAGACTGGATATACAATAAAGCTCAGGAAATTGTTAGAAGAAGAATTTGCTTAAGATTACATATTGAGAGAAATGAGAGTTTGCCAAGTGTTCTGTTAGTTTAACAATGATGTTCTCTTCTATATATAGAGTTCTCCTAGTGACCTCTGGGGCAAATAGTTGCGTGATGACTCAAAGTGTTTTTCTCCTCAGCAGTCAGACCAGAAAAAGTGCTTGAGAGCTTCTACATGGTCTTGAAGCCTCTGTCGGTCTAAGCTTATAGAATCTCTTTCCCTTTGAGTGTGGCCAGCTCTGTAGGGAAGACAACTCTTCTTTTGATCATAAAATGTCTCTTTGGGTCTATTCTGAATTTTGGCTCTTTGCCTTTACCTATAGACAAATTTTGGTAATTGTATTTCTTTTGATAGCATATTCTGAAGGTTGTGCATGGCTTAAGTGAAAGCTTCATTCTTCCAACCATTAGTCTTGGATTTCCCATCTCAAGATTTGGATACTTTTTCTCACATATTGCTCTTTAGAGAGTAATCTGCATTTTTTCGCAAAAAAAGTTGTTCATGACCTGCCCAACTCCCAATCATCATCACCAATGCTCTATTCTTCAAAGTCAGGGTTGTCTTCAGGGCGGATGGCGAGAGGATAAGTCTTGACCTTCCCATGGCAGAACAGGTAAATGATATTTCGCTTGTAGTTATACGTTCTACACATGATCAGGTACTCAGAATAGTTGAACTTGATGAAAAATGATGAAGTGTGGCAAAGGAGTCCTGTTGTCTCCAAACTTCACAACTAGCGGGGAATTTCGTTCTAGTGGAAAGCAAGGTAGACGAATATTGGTGTGTTTGATTTTGTGCTATACCCTTCTTCCTAAATGTATGGAGTTATGTGAGGCTTATACGAAAGAGCAGGGGTTGCTTCTCCTTGTTCAATCATCTTTTCAGCATACCTATGGCATACTAAAAGTAGCCATTCTTCTTCAACTATTGTCCTCCACATCTTGAGGTTGTTAACATCACCTAGTTCATAATTGATTAGAGCTTGAAGAATTTATGGGTCAAATAGATATGGAGGCTGATATTCCTTAGATCTGCCAATGCTTCAAGATTCTTGATTTTCATATTGAGTTGTGTCTCATCGAAGTCGTTTATACAGAGGTGTCTCAGAGCGGTACATGTTAGGTGAGGCTTCGTTTATCATTGGTTCTACTATACCTCTAGACGATGAGTCTTCAGCTTGTGGCAGACGAATGTGACAGTCCTTCAGACTGCACATTGTTGGGTCTTGCCATGAGATCAGTTGTCAGACGCTGGAAGACTTGAGAAATAAAGACAGATTAAGGAACTTCCCACAGAAGGGATCTTGGCAAGTCTTCCTCTGGAAGCAGCGATGATTTCTTCTTGATTAAACAATTCTTCTGAATCATGCTCTTCATGGACTTCTTGCAGAGAGTGTTCAATAACAGATTGAAGCACCGCCTTTTCAATTTGCTCTTCTTCTTTTGTGGCCAGTTTTTCTTCTTCTTTCTTCTTTTTCTTCTCAGCTCGTTTAGATTGGGATTTGGCTTGCTTTAGCTGCTTAGCTTCATTTGCTTTTGTTTTTGGTTGCCTAAGTTTTTGCAATTTGTGTGACCTCCTGGTTTCATTTGTTGGAACAGACTCTTCTGGAGTAGTGGGAGGCGACACTTGTTTTTTTGATGTGGATTTAGGGACGGCTAGGTCCTTAGATGCAAGGAGGTCTTTGATGAGGATGGCATCGTCTGGGTCAGGTTGAGGGGTAGGTTTAGGTTTCAGACGAATGGTGAGGGGTTTTTGTTTTTTGTGTGGTGAAGAAGGTTGGTCTTGTGTTTGTGGTTTTAGTTCTTGTTTGGATGGTCTTTTAATGGGTAGTTTGTGTTTGGGGGTTGGGTTTGTTTGGGTTGTGTTTAAGGCTGTTGGGGTTGTTGAGTAGACTTAGAGCAAGCAGATGGATCAACAAATGATCCCACTTTGAATGCGATACCTACCAAGTCATCAACAAGTTCTACCTTGATCACAGCTAGCTTTGGATGCTTGGCAACATATCCTAGAAATAGATGGGTTATCCTCATTTTCCTAATGATAGATACATCGATCTCTAAGCCATGCTTCTTCTTCTCCCATCCAGGCTCATTTACACTAGCTATTCTAATAATCTAAGTGAAAAGCATAGCGTAAGGAATTGGATACCTTTGTTTTTCTTTTGAGCTCTCTTTGGATTTGGTGAGGTAGGATCTCCAATTCTCTAGAATTAGTGTTGGAAGGTTCACCTTTTGATCTATGAGTATCTTGTACAGGCAGAAGCTGTCCCGTGAGAACACATTGTCCTTTGATCCTTTACATGGAAGGATGATGTGTAGCAGAAGGTTATGGAGGAGTTTGTAGTCCTTCTTCATGTTGGAGGAGTACAGAAACTTCTTTAGAATGTCCTTGTTGTTTGTTTGGGGCCTGGGTCACCCATAGAGAGCTAAGTCGACAGTTTTAGGGATTATAACCGTTTCCCAATCTTCAGCAAACAAGTCACCTTCTTCCTTGCAACCAGACGTTGCTGCAATGATGTCAGTAGAGACGATGATTACCTAGTTGTCGACGGTCCCGGTGATGGTTCTGTTGACTTTAGACACAGAGGCCCAGAAGTATGCGTAGGGCGTATAATACCAGTGGGTCTTCTTCTGTTCAAAGGACTCCTTCCCAACATTCCTTATGTATTGTGTCAAAGGGAAGCCTTCATCCAGCTTTTTCTGATTAATCCATTTTTTGGGTAGAAAATCGTTCTCAGGGAACCTTTCTATGGGAGCAAGCTATCTTAGGGCGGCCATTGAGTGCAAGTTATGAAGCTTTAAGTGTTTGAGAGAGAGAGAGTAGTACAGAGAATGTGAAGGGTTAAGAGTTTCAAAAAAGGTGAAGGGAATGGGCAGTTATTTTGAATATTTGAAGGGTTGACAATACTGAAGGGACATGCATTTAATGTGACTGGATGGGGCAAAGAAAAGCGGCACACATTTTTGGGGGGTTATTGAGAAACAATGATATTAAAAGAATCAGACGATGGAATCAGATAATCCAAAACATTTCACTTACTAAAGCACATGTGTCAGTAAGACAAAGTATAGAAAAAAATATAACACGACAGTGCATAAGACGATAGACAAAAAGTTTATAAGATGATGCATGCAAGACGTTTTAATCATGCAAGAGTTTCTTATGCAAGTTTTCTATTATGAAATTAAAACATTCTTCAGGTAAAGCCTTTGCAAAGATATTAGCCCATTGATGGTCTGTATCAATGAATTTAATGTCAAAAACACCTTTTTGAACATAGACACGTATAAAATGGTGTCTTATTTCTATATGCTTTGCCTTAGAATGCTGAATGAGGTTTTTAGATACATTAATTGCACTAGTATTGTCACATAACACTGGAATGTTATGCTTAAAACTAGAGTAATCTTCAAGTTGATATTTTACCTATTGAAGTTTTGAATAGCAACTGGCAGCTGACACTGTATTTTGCTTTAAGTAGTTGATAGAGCAACTGAGTTTTGCTTTTTGTTGGTCCAAGGATATAAGGCATGGTCTGATGAAGTGACATCCACCACTTGTACTTTTTCTTTCAATTTTGTCACCAACTTAGTCTGCATCATAGTATTCTCCTAACTTAAAATCTTTATTTTTTTCATAGAACAAACTTAGGTTAGAGGTACCAACTAGATATCTAAAGATCTGTTTAACAGCTTTCAAGTGTGATTCTCTAGGATTAGACTGAAATCTAGCACATAAACAGACACTATACATTGTATCTAGGTCTACTAGCAGTTAAAAGAGAAGTGAGTCAATCATACTTCTTTAGATAGTTTGGTCTACAGGTTTATCTGTTCGTCCTTTGTCATGGCAATAGACGGATGTATAGATGTACTCATATGATTCATTCATCTTATGCTTTTTGAGTAGTTTTTTGGAATATTTTTGTTGATGAATGTATATGCCTTCTTCTCTCGTTTAACTTGTAGACCAAGAAAGAACTATAACTCATCTATCATACTCATTTCAAACTCGCTTTGCATAGAGTCAGAGAAATCCTTGCGCAAAGATTCATTAGTGGCTCCAAAAATTATATCATCTACATATATTTGAATTATAATGAAATATTTGTTGGATTCTTTTTTGAAAAGAGTTGTGTCAACTTTGCCTCTCATAAAACCATTTGCAATTAAAAAACTGCTTAGTTTGTCATACCAAGCACGAAGTGCTTGTTTAGGACCATATAGAGCCTTTTTAAGTTTAAAAATGTGGTTTGTAAGGATTGAATCCTTAAAATTGAGAGATTGTCTAACATAGACTTCTTCTCAATAATCCATTTAAAAAGGCACTTTTAATATTCATTTGAAAAAGCTTAATGTTTTTATGAGCAGCAAAGGCAAGCATAATTCTAATAGCTTTTAATGTAGCTATAGGAGCCAAAGTTTCAGTTAAATCAATACCTTCTTGTTGATTGTATCCTTGTGCTATTAACCTTGCTTTGTTTCTTATTACCTTTCCATTTTCATCAAGCTTGTTGCGAAATACCCATCTTGTTCTAATGATGCTTTTATGTTATGGCTTAGGAACAAGAATCCATACATCGTTTCTTGTAAATTGATGTAGTTCTTCTTCTATGGCTATAATCCAATCATTGTCTATGAGTGCTTTTTCTATAGTTTTTAGCTTAATTTCTGAAACTAGAGCACATGATGCTTGATTTCTGAACGATGACCTTGTCTTGACTCCATTTGTTTGTTCTCCAATGATCTGTGCTTGTGGATGGTACATAACAAACTTCTAATCTTTTTGAGTTTGTTTCATCTGATCATTAGTCTGTCGTTGTTATGGAGTATCTTCTAATTGCTTGGCTTTGTCTGTCCTCATGAGATTAGACGATCCTATATGCAAATATGCAAGGTTATCTTCAAGATTTGATAGTCTTCTATCAGGGGTTAGTTTATCATTGAATTTAACATGAATAAACCCTTCAACAGCAGAAGTTCTATAGTTAAACACTCTATATACTTTTGATGTATCTAAATAGCCTAAAAAAAAGAAAATACCTTTATCAATCTTAGAGTCAAATTTTCCTAATTGATCTCTAGTGTTGAAAATATAACACTCATATCCAAAAGGATGAAAATATGAAATGTTGGGTCTTTTACCTCTCCACAGTTCATAAGGAGTCTTATTTATTAATGGTCTGATTAATACTCTGTTTTGAACATAGCATGCTGTATTTACAGCTTTTGCCCAAAAGTACGTAAGAATTGAATTTTCATATAGCATGGTTCTAGCCATCTCATGAAAAGTTCTGTTTTTCCTTTCAACTATCCTATTTTGTTAAGGTGTCCTTTGTGAGGAGAAGCTGTGGAAAATACCGTTTTTTTCACAAAAGAACTTGAACTCAGTATTATTAAATCTAGTTCCATGGTTACTTCTGATTGTAGTTATGCAAAAATCTTTTTATTTTGAACACACTTACAAAATATTTCAAACACATTGAAAGACTTGTGTTTGTGAGTTAGGAAGTAAACATATATATGTATATATATCTAGAATAGTCATTTATGATAACAAATCCATGCCTTTTGCTGCAAAGACTAAGAGTCTTTGTGGGACCAAACAAATCCATATGTAACAGCTCTAAAGGTCTAGAAGTGGAAACAATATTTTTATATTTAAAAGAGGTTTTAATTTGTTTTCCTTTCTGACATGCTTTACAAAGAAGATGAGTTTTCTAAGAACATTTAGGCAATCCTTTTACTAAACTTTTTGTATAACTTAGAAATATGTTTCAAATTGATGTGCCCAAGCTTTTTATGCCAAATCTATCTTTCATCTTCTTTGGTCATCAAACAAGTGACATTTTTTTTGTTTAGATCTTCAAGCTCAATCTTATAAAGATTGTTATGCGTAGTAGTAATAAAAAGAACAGATTCATTATTTCGTTTGACTATGCAAGATTCCCTGTTAAAGGAAATGATGAACCCACTATCACAAAATTAACTTATGCTAAGTAGGTTTTACTTCAGACCTTTAACACATAGCACATTATCTATAGTAAGGAGAGGTGACTTACCCACTTTACCTATACTAATGATTTTTCCTTTTCCATTTCCTTCAAAAGAAACAGTTCCTTCATGTGGTTTGAGGTTTAGGAATGTAGACCTTTCTTTTGTCATGTGACGTGAGCATCTACTGTTAAGGTACTATAATGAATCCCTCCTTTTTCCTATTAAGGATATCTACAACAGGAATAATTTGAGATTTTGGTACCCAAATACTTTTGGGTTCTTTTATGGTAGTCCTAACGATCTTATTTGACCTTTGTTTTCTTTTGTGTTGACACCTTTAAGATGTGTGCCCAGATTTTCTACGAAAGTTGTAAGAGGTTAAATAAGATTTAGAAGATGGTGGTTTAGGATCATTGTCTCTTTCAAACCCTATGCCAGATTTGTCAGATGGAGGTCTTTTGTGCTTCAAAATCAATTCTTGTTTTGAAGACCCTATCTACAAATTTAGCCAGATCTTGCTTCAGACTAATAACTTCCTTCTTTAGTCTGTCAACCTCAGATCAAAGCATAGTCTTTTCAGGATCTATGGCTTAACTTTTACTGCATATTCTTCAGATCTTTCTTAAGTATTTCATTTTTTAACATAATTTCTTTGTATTTCTTATACTCAAGATAGATCATGTGAGAGTTTGCAAGAAAAGTATCATAGGACATCTTTTCTTCATCATCAGACTCAAATTCACAACTATCAGACGAATATGGATTAGTTTTAGGGATAGATTTTACCTTAGGTATTATTTCGTCTATATTTGTCATTAGACAAATACTGGCTTTTTCTTTGTCTAAGCTGCTACTATTGCTATCCAGATTTTCCCAAGTAGCTAGAAGGTTATTTTTCTTGTTCCTTTTCTTTGTGTTCCATCCCTTTTTTAACTTGGGACACTCAACCTTTATGTGTCCAGATTTCTTGCACTCAAAGCAAATAATTTCATTGCTTTTTATTTGGAGTGTTTTTTGAATCTGTTGTCTTTTCTCTTGGATGACTGCTTGAATCTTTTTATCTTTTTGAGCATCTTTTTATTTTTTCTAGTCATGAGAGAGATCTCATTGTCTGTAGAATAGCTTGAGCCTTCGTTTGAGCTTTCTGACTCATCAGACTGATCCTTCAAGGCTAAATCCTTTATTTTTGCCTCTATCTTCTCTTCTGCTCTTCGACTAGTTTTACCAATCTTTAAAGCTATGGGGTCATTGCTTTTGATTTTATCTCTTTGAAGAGATGGACCTCATGAACTCTTAGAGCTCCCAATAGCTCATCAAGAGTTAGAGTCTTCATGTCTCTAGCTTTTGCTATAGCTGTAACTTTGGGTTCCTATACCTTTGGAAGACTATCCAGAATCTTGAGATTGTTTTGAGCTTTAGTAAACTCAACACCAAGACTTTGTAGGCCATTAAGAATTGTTTGAAATATCCCAAACATCTCATCAATGGTTTCTGTTTCCTTCATAGTGAACATTTCATAATGTCTTTGAAGAGTTGTTGGTCTTCTTAGATGAACATCTTTAGTACCTTCATGTGTTATGCAAATAGCATCCCACATCTCCTTTGCTGATTTATAGCTGCAAAATTTGTTATATTCAGTTTTAGATAAAGCACAAGTTATAATATACCTAGCTTTAGCATTCTGTTGGAGCATGTTAAAGTCGTCTTGATTGTATTCGCTTTCAGGCTTTGTCACAATGAGATCTCCATGAGTGATGATTCTCCAAATGCTATAATGAGTGGATTTGATGTACATCTCCATTCTGTCTCTCTAGTAGGCATAATATTCTCCATTGAAGGCTGGAGGCCTTGACAAGGGGTTCCTTCCGGGATGAACTGTCCTTCAAGGTTTGCCATAAGGATCTTTTCCTTTGTCACTTATTAAGGTGCTCAATCCTTAGAGGCTGAGCTTTGATACCAAACTGTAAAACACAAGAATAACACAAGAAGAGGGTTGAATTGTGTTATTAAAATTTTTCGCAAAACCTTTCCAAAGAAATGCTTCGTTTGAAGGATAAATGATAAATATTTTTAAAAGAGATTTGTGAAAATGACGAGAAGTTGTAAACAAGAGAAACACAGAGTTTTATACTAGTTTGTCCTCACCCTAGGGACTGCATCCAATTCTTCGTATACTTGCAAGTCCCATTATAACTTAAACAAGTTACAAGTATTCTTTTATCCATGCCTCTTCAGGCTCAACCCAAGTAGTCTTTCACTTGTCTCTCCAAGCAAATACCTAAGTATTCTTTGATCCAAAGCCTTTTCAGGCTTCCACCAATTTCACAGAGAAATGGTTAAGGGTAAGATATCACACTAGATTATCGTTTTATCAGACGGACATACAATGAAGCTCAGGAAATTGTTACAAGAAGAATTTGCTTAAGGTTACAGATTGAAAGAAAGGAGAATTTGCCAAGTGTTCTGTCAATTTAATAATGATCTTATCTTTTATATATAGAGTTCTCCCAAAGTGTTCGTTGTGAGGGCTTTTACAGAAATCCTTCATCTAGTGAAGAAAATAGTCGTTGGAGCATGAAATACCGCATTTAATGCTTTTCACCAACCAGTCACTCTGATAAGATAAAGCAGTTTGCTTATCTAGCCTTTTTCATACTCAATCTTGTTGTAGTGGACCTATGTTGCTTTCCGTACTGACATCTGTACACAAATTCCTTCTTTTAAGCATAAAGTTAAACCTTTTCAAAGATAGGTACGTAGACGTCTTTTTTTTGAGATGGTACGCGATTTTCTAAAACTAAGAGGTTCTCGTATAACAGAGCATCAAAAAGATCATTATATATCGTCTGAAAGAGTTATTTGTTATAACATCTTTATAAATTACATGTGAGCAGACGATAGTGAAAACATGTAATAAAAGTATGTGATTAGACAATTAAGCATAAGACTGTTTGTTATTATCAAAATGAAATAAGGGTCGTAAATTCGTCCTTTGTCTTAATAGAGTATACCTCTATAAATGAACGTCCTAACTTTTATTTTGTTCTTCAATGATGATGAGGACTTTACCATGTGATGATGTTGAGAGATGTATATGTATTCCCAATGACTTCCCGGTTCTGTTGAGAACTATTACTTACTAATGGGAACTATGGATCCATACCAAGTCAAGGATAGTCTAGTATAACTTAAAATAAACTCTAGGTTCCCCTCTATTGTCAATTGTGTTTTATCTGTATTTTATGGTAGAATTTGTACCATGCATGTGAAAGTGATTTTAGAACAAATCACCTCGCTCCATTATTTTTCTTTCATGTATGTCTGATCGCGATTATTGTAGAAGTAGAAAATGCCTAGTGATGCTGAGGACGAGTCAAAGGACACACTATGGACGATGATATGTAGACTTAGTTTATAGTATTTTCTTTTTATATAAGGGATAAGGTAGATGAACATTGCTCTATGTAGGATCTTTTTGATGTATATATTGGGTTATGTAGTATTTATTTTTTAATGTATTTTTAGTCTTTCTATATTTTATGTTTGTCATGTATTATCAAACTATAATGTACAATTTTATGACATATATGTATATACAGTCTTTTTCTTTCATCTTTTACTATTATTTTCAAATTTTGTTTAATTTTAGAACTTTTCTATTGTAAGAATTAGAAAATTTTTACTCATAATAATTAAATAACTAAATTAATACATACTATGATTAATAAGAATGGGTGTTACAAACAACCACTAAACACAAATTTTACGGAAATAACTCACACTAGTAAAATCCTACTATAGATGAAACATACACCCGTGAAGGGGATTTTCTAGCCAATGAAGCCCCAAAGGAGCTCATGTTTATGTCTTACTATCCAATCAACTACTATGTGGCCTTCCTGATAGGTGTGGGATAGACGGACTTGCCAATGCTTCCCTAGCCATTATCGAATGCACCCCAACATAATGGCATAAGGATGGTGAGGAGATTGCAATCCCAAAACCAAAGTCTCACTGTTGAATCATTTTTGATCCAGAGCTTACAACAACCTTTATCCTAAGTAGTTATTAAGGCAGATAAAAGGCCCCAATGTTTTGCCATTAGGACACTACACGCAACAATATTGTACAAGAAATCACCTAGCCAATACGCCTGCACATTATGTAATGTTCCACCATAGATTATGCTATTTCCCCATGAATCACTGATTTGTCAACATTAAACTTCACCCAACTAGTTGATGGAGGAGTCCACCCAACATCAGACCAAGTTTAATTAATCCCACAGTGAAGAAAGTAGTAACTTGAGCTTGGGAAATATTAGTTACCAGTTGTCGAACTTGGACATAGATTCCTTACGTTGTCGTGTGTACATTCTCAAAAATCTACCTATTCCTATTTTTCTAGAGTAACAAAATAGTAACTCCAAACATAATATGCAATGTTGGAGCTAAGTGAGATTACTTACCGGGGGAAGGGGGGTTAAGATTAAGCATCACCCACTTTAAAGTATCTTCTCCATAAAAGACTTGAGCCTATCTACTATCCAATTGTAAGCTTCAAACCTCTCTTGCATAAGAGTAGTTCCAAAGTATGTGTAACTCCATTTTCAGCTTCATATATTGTTTGTTTTGAGGCCTTCTAGACTAGAGTCCAAAGGAAAAATTTGATGTGTCCTTGGTCCTTCCCATTTCCAAACACCTGTTCGATTCTAGATTCTTTTTAGCTAGCTAGTCACCTGCAAGCAAAGAAAAGACAGATTTAATGGTAAAGGCCCTATGAGGGGTTAAGTCCCAATTGGGCTGGTACTAGTGTGTTGTTAACACCAAGTGGAATGCAACTAGCAATCTCTAAGAAAATTTGATGGGAAATAACATTTTGGAACAAAGTGAACTTCCAGATTCTCCAAATGGTAACCATGCGTGCTTCTTAAAAATAAACTAATTGACCATTTCCTACTAGCCAATGCACACCTTTAATTATGTCTCCCCAAATCACAGCAATACTTCTCCAAGTGGTTGAGGAATTTGATAATTTCTCAATATTAGGAACAGTACTTTCGCCACACTTATATTTATATTTCAACACTTTCACCCAAAGTGCATTTAGGCTTATAATGAGACCTTAACCCAACTTCATAATGAAGGATTTATTAAAATCATAAAGCTTTTTAAAACCTGGTTCCCACACAATTTTGGGATGCAAAATTTCTACCAGTAGATTGTATGCCAAGCCCATTTTGAAAGTGCATTCCAAACAAAACTTTGTATCATATTCTCTAGGTTGTTACATACTGATTTTGATAAAGAATTGTTTGCATAGTATAGTTAGGAAGACTTGTATAACTATATGAGATAGCGTTATTGTACCTACAAAGCTATCTCCAAGACATTAAATGCCTCTACGTTGTTATCAGAAAAGGTTTATACATATCTTTCATTATCTAAGTGTGAAGAAGAGGGACCCCTAGGTACTTCCTTAGGTTCACAGTGAGTGTAAACCCAATCATGTTCTTAATGTGGTTCATAATGGAGGAATGCATATTTTTTGAAACATATAAGCTTATTTTCTCAACACTCACCAGTTCCCTAGACTAGTCATGGAAAGTGTTTGTCATCTAACTTTGGAAGGATTCTTCAAAAAAGAAGAGGTCATTAGCAAAAAACAAGTGTGATATGGGAGCCCGTTTCTTTGATAGAACCACTAATTCCCAATCCTTTATATCAACTGCTTCCTGTATAAGATTGGATAATCGTTTCATACATGGAACAAATAGGTAAGGTGATAATGGGTCACCTTGCCTAATTCCTGTAGTCAAGGTAAACTACTACGTCTTCTCTCCATTAGATAGTACTTTCATGGTGCAGGAAGCCATATAATGACCAATCTAATTAATAAAAGGCTCTTCAATGCCCACATCCCTCAGCATGTTTAGAATGAATTCCCACTCGAGTCTGTCATTGCCTTTCCTAGATCCACCTTCACCGCCATCATTCCTTTCTTTCCTTTTTGATTTCTCATTGTGTGAAAAATCTCCTAGGCTGCTATGATGTTGTCTGAGCTATGTCTCCATGGAACAAAACGGGATTGGTAGAGGGAGACTAGGAAATCCATATGATGCTTTAATTGACAAGCTATGATCTTTGTGATCGCCTTATAGACTACGTTATAAAGGCTAATAAGCAGGGGGTGTTTGAGTAACTTTAAGCTGTCCACCTTTGGAATAAAGGCTATTTGAACTTCATTAACCTCTACAATCGTCGAAGGGTCTTGGAAAATATGATTAATTACTTCACAAATTGAGGCACCAACTTGATCCCATTGAGTGTGATAAAATAAGGCATGTAGACCATCCATACCTAGTGCCTTCATGCATCCCATCACGAAAAAATCTTCCTTAATCTCATAGTTTGTAAAGGGATTGGATAAGCAAGTGAATGTTCTTTTCCAAACTCAAAAAGCAACCCTAGAGTGGCCAAGGAGTCAGAGTTCCTTGTGCAATGAACAATTGCGCAAAAAAGTCTACAATCATTGATTTCAAGCGTAAGTGTCAGAAATCATTTCTCCATAATCATTCATTAGAGAAGTTATGGAATTCCTCTTCATTTTTATGATCATGGATAGGTGGAAAAACTTTGCATTTCGGTCACTAAACGTGATCCAATCTTGTTAGGCCCTCTAAAAACAAAATAATTTATCTGGTCCAAAAATATTGTGAAATTCTCACGACAGTATATGTCTAAGATACTCCAAACCTCTATCCCCACTTGAATTAAGGTGACAATTAGTTCCCTCAATTCTAGCTAACAACCTTCTCTTATTGTGAAAAACATTCCCAAAGTGATTCTCATTCCAACAGCTGCCAACTTTTGAAAATCGGGCATGGTGTTTGTTCAATTGTCAGAGACTTCCCAAGCTTGATTGATAACCTCCCTAAAAAGGGATTGGAAAGCTAGTTCACCATAAACCTAAAAGGTCTTCACAAGTTTCTTTGTGTGCATTCTAAACTAAGACATATTAGAATTAGACAATGGTCCGATTCCAAGGCTGGGAGATTATACATTATTGCATCTTAAAATCTTATCCTTCATGTGCTATTACAAAGAACCCTATCTAACCTTTTTCGAATTCCTTGAGCCTTTTAGATGAATAAAGGTTACAATTCTGAAAACTACTCATTGACATGAGATTAGGACGAGCCCCCTCCCCCCCCCCCCTTTTTCTTTTGAATAGAGGCATATGTGTTGAAATCACTACATACCATCCAGGCACCAATTTCATATTTAGTGACTTGGCATAATTGGTTTCATAGCACCTGCCTAGCAACAAACCTTGGAGACCTATAAATGCAAGTTATAACCCAGGGTAGACTCCCATCTTTTGGCCTAAAGTTAGAATTAATGCACCAATGATGGATATGGAGGATGTCAATTGCAAAATCATCCTTATTCTAAAGCATCCAAATTCCTCTAGAGAAGCCATGTGCTTCCATAATAAAATGATTAGTAAAGGGTAATTTATGAATTACTCTATCAATAGTTGAGCAACTAATACGAGGCTCTAATATAATCAACAACTTAATCCAATATTTAGAAACTAAATCTCTAATAAGGGTAAGGAATGTTTTGGACCCTGCACTGCGCATATTCCATGACAAAATCATTAAAACAAATCTAAGGACAAGAAAGGAGCCAACTATCAATGGTTGGCCAGATCTATTTCCATTTCCACCACTACGCCCTCAATCTTCGAGCTGGTATCCTCCACCACCCTGTACTTATAAGGTCGCATCTTGAACTGGCTTTGCTTCGGTAGACAAGGAAGTTGATGCATCATCATTACTTTTTCACACTTCCCCTTACTTATGTTGTTTTGTTAAGTCCCCCGATGTCGTATCGTTTTCTTGCAGAGATTGGTTGGGTTCGTTAAACTAAGATTTCAGATGGCTTATAACTTTGACTATTTTGGATTGGTTCCTCTCCCTTGTTTGGGTCGTCTAGGTTCTATTTGGTTTGGACCAAATAGAGATCACCCCCAACCCTGCATGTCGCGCATGTCTTTTTGTTTACCACACATTGGGCCCCTTTTCCCTTAGCTTTGCTTTTGGCCCTACTTCCAATATGGGTTTTTCTTGTATGGTAGTTGTTACATTATTTACACGAGCTACTTATCCTTTCATTTGGATTTCATCATCCACCATTATTGGGTCTTCGCCATAATTAGGCCCATTCTTGGCCTTCCTTTGTTTATTATCTCAAACCATTTGGGCTATAATGTCCCCACCCACATTCTTTTTACTAAGGATAGTCCCTGTTCCTATCAAATTAGTCTTTTCCATAATAACATCCTCCTTCCAAGATTCTTACGTGGCTACTGATTTGGCTATAGACGCTCCTTGGTTTTGGACCTTTGGTTGCCATTTTATAGCTTCCTCATTTTGATAATTTTTATTGTTGCGTGATGACTATGAATCATGATTGACCGTTATTGCCTTTCCTTTACCTGCATTAACTCTTTCAATCATTAAGGTTAATGCTGGGTTAGCTAGAGCCGCAAATCATGACGTAGATTGACTACTTTGTATCTTAGATTGGATTCCCTTCCCAAAATTAACTTGGTTTTGATCCACTTGGTCCTTTGATTGGTCAAAAAGGCCTTAGCGATCCTTCACTTGTGGTAGTGCTTTCTCTGCCTCCATCTGGGTCACTAGAAAGACTTATTGTTGGACTTTTGCTGGTTGTGCAATAAGGCACTGGTCTTTACTATGGCCATACTGCCCACAAGTGAAATGTACAAGATTTAGACCCTCATATTACACAGGGTCAACTTTTTTTGAATTTCAAAAGACAAGACAAGAGACTTAGTAAGATCCACTTCCACACATATTCTGAATAACCTGGTTCATTCAGTAACATATAATTCCTCTTGGCAATCCTCCTTAAGTATAATGTATTTAGAGTTGGGTATATGGGCCAGCCCACAAAATAAATGGGTCAAGTCGGACCATAAGATAAATAGTCCTAATTTTTATGGCCCACAGGCTAAAGGGCCAATCTACAGCCCACTATTTAAATCATGAACATAATTTTAAAAAATATAATAAAATAATAAAAATAAAAATAAATAAAAAATACACCAATGCAATAAATATTACTAGCACATTCAAAGTCTTACATGCTAAATAAACCAAATATAAAACAATCTAAACATAATTTTAAAGTCTTACAGACTAAATAAACCATCCAAACTAAATTTTAAAGTCTTATATTTTAGTTGTGCAATGCTTAAGAGAAAGGCGCAAGAGAAACCCTAAGACAAGAATAAGTCATTTAAGAGTTAACATCTATTTTTTATATAAAAAAACTGATATTAAAAGCTCGTTGTCTCGCTCGTAAATCCACAGGTAAATTCGTTTAAACAACAGGCTAAATGGACCAGGTTGAAAACCTATAATCTTAAATGGGCCACATATTTTAGGACTATAGCCCGTGCGAGTTGCGGGCTAAACGGGTGGCCTGTAGGCCTTGACCTATGTGCCCAACTCTAAATTTTTTATGATCAATTTTCATCTTCTTGCTAAGGCAATTTTTGATCTTACAAAGGATGTTTAAATCATAGAACTCCAGTGGTAACCCTGGTACCCAAACTTAGACTGTAATCTTTCGAAACTCATTCTATGTGATTTAAACCTAGGTGCCATCTTTGGACAAGCACACAATGGCCAAAATTAGCCTTGGTCTACCATGCATAACTTTCTTGACATCTTCATATTCTGAGAAGCAGACAAGAAATAACTCACTATCCAATTCCATAACCTCCATCCCACCTGTTGGCTGCCATAATCTGGTTAGATGAGTTTTGAGATGCTTCCACCCTATCATTTTCCCAAGTACTTTAACAATCGGTGACTGATTCCATGGTTGGCATGCCTTCCTCATATCCTTTTGGGATATATGCACTCTAGGGTGTAACACCATCAAAGGTATTACCTTAGCTTATACATTTTAGTCTTCAAAGTGTGGATAATAAAACATATATACAAGGATAACACAATATGTCATGCCATTATTGAAGAAATTCACTGTTTAAGGTTCTACATGCTTCTCAAGTGACATAATCACATATATCATAAAGAGGGATCCTTATACTTAGGGGGATCACTTGCACAAAAGAATATAGTAAAATATCATTGTCTTTAAAAAACTAGCCTAGAAAGATATCATTATATGAAACATAATTATCTTCTAAGCCACTTTATCTCCTTTTGTAACCTGTTCAATCTGGAACATGAAACTAAACTAATGAGACAATGTCTCAGTGAGTGCTATAAATATGCAACAATATAGATATGCCTAATGAATACACCATTTTTCTGAAGCTCTTCTTAAATCTTTACATATTCATAAACATAACTTAAACATTCACTTTTTGCATGCTTAACATTAATTTTTTTCTCTTTTTTATCCTACGGCAAAGTATTGAGTTCAATCTTTCAAGGAGCGCCCCCTTTGTTCTTATGCCATGGCCTCGTATTTATATACCCCTCTAGTCCAAGGGGTTTAGCCACTATCCTTAGGAAAAATGGGAAGTGACAGAACTCCACCTATTCACTTAAAGAGGGTACCTCAATCTTAGCATGCGCTTCTTTTTTTACTTAAACATTTACTCTTACATTGACGTTAGATGGGGTTACTAACCTCCTTTCTCCAATAGAGACTTCTCAAATAATCACACATAAAATAGTACTTCGTAATGCAAAACTATCAATGAAACATCTTTTCTTTGAAGCTAGAATATTCTCCCATTGTTCTAAAGGATCACACTTAGCATTAAACCCTAGCAATCAACGTCGTTTTACCTTTTGCTTAGACCCAAACTCTAATGGGTCTATGCGCTTAGTGCTAGAAAATTGGCGCTCAACGCCACTAAAATGGAGAAATATTGATACTCTCACACTGAGTGGTAGAAATTTGGCGCTTAGGGCCACATCGCTCAGCACCAAACTTCAGATAGCAAGTTTGGGTTCTGGTTGTCCCACGCTTAGCACCGATTGCGATTTCTGCAGTTCGTGAAGGGGATAACCCGTGGCCATTTTTGGCCCAACAACCATTTCCAAGCATACCAAAACATTCCTAGTCATCTCTATTACATTTCTAACCAAATATATTTCCCAAAGAACCCTTAATCAAACGAATCTCTTAAAAACTGACAAATCTCCGACCTAGGGTTCAAAAGGGAAAAATGAGGAAAAACACAAAACTAAAGGGTTAGGGAGGATAAGGGAGAAGCACTCATTATGAGTTCTAAGAGTGATTGAGTTTGTAGGTGTCCTTTGCTTCTTCTCTTTCTCCTTTCTCTCCTCTTTTCTCTTTTATTTTTTAAGACTAGAGAGGTGTGTGTGTGAGAGTGGGGGTGGGAGAGGGGTTTTTAAGACAAAAAGGGCTTTGGGCTTCTTATTGGGCCAATGGCTCTTTTTCTCAACTAATGGACTCTGGCCCACTAATAAACATAATATGGAGCAACGTCCCATCCCATGCAAAGTACTAATGAAAACAATATCAAAGACAATTATTTATCTATTATTAACATAATTGGTATTAGGTTATTTTGGGGATGTTACATAGGGCACAGAAGATTTCCTACATTTCCCAAGGCATCTTCATGGAAAATAAAATCCTGCTCTAGATTTTCCTTAATCATGTCATCCTCAACCTGTTCCTCCCTTGTGGTTCTCCACCACCACATCCATTCACACCTATCTTTATATGGAAACATTGCTCACTTCTACGCTTCCCTAACACTTATTGGAAAAGAATCCCACCACCCTTCGCCTTAGGGTTACCCTTCTTCTCTTTCTCAGTCTCTACCCTTGTGCCTAGTTCCTACCCTAAACGTTCCACATTCCCCTGCTTCTCTTTTCTCTTGCTCCACTCCAACTAATCCTCTTCCTCCTTGGAAAGCCCTTTAGAAACTCTAGGAGAACTCATGAAAACCCTCTATTATTAAATTATCAAACACATTAGAACATCAAAATCATTATTTAAAACATTTAGTTATTTTAAAAATGTGCCCACATTAAGTCAAATATACTATCAAAATTATTAGGTAGGAATTAATATACTCCTACATGTTTTCAGGAGTATGTTAGTGAACTACGTATTTAAAAATATTTTGATAAATTTAAGTTATAATTTGTTAACTCACTCTTTATTAAAAATAAGTAAAAGTTTATTAGTAACTATTGGTTTTAGTATATTTCTATTTGTATTTTAATAAGAGTTACATATTTAAAAATATTTTTACAAAACTAAAATTATAAATTGTTAAAATAATTCTTCTAAACAATAAGTTGTTAGAAAACTGTCATCATATAATAATTACCAAAATCTTATAACTCACAATTGTTTGATTATTATATAATTTCATGTTTATTAAATTCTATATATTATATTTTTGGGTAAATTTTATATTACATCCTAGAAGTTTGATTATTTTTCATATTTAATGTACAAAACTTATTTCATAATAGATATTTTTTCGTTTTAAAATAATTACCTTTGTTAATAAAAAATTAAAAAACAATGTCTTTTAAATTTCTATAGGAATCACAAAAGTTATTAAATATTCTTCATTTTAAGAAAATATAAGTTCATTTGATTATATTATCTTTTCACGTTGTTAATACTTTTCATTTTACTTAGTGAAAATTTCAAAACATAAGAATATATTTGAATAAAATTAAGGTCCGTTTGGGGTGGATAAGAGTTTTTAGTTTTTGGTTTTCAAATGCAATTTTCAACACAAAACGTGTTTGGCTAAAATGGAACAGAAATGGTTTTTAACTTAATTTGAAAACACTTTTACATTCACTTTCAAAACCAAGAAAAAATGATTTCTGAATTTGGTTTTTAGTTTTTTAAAAAAATACATCACTACATTTAACAATATCCTTTCCTACCACCACTACCATTGCCATTACCACCACCATGACCATTATTGACACCATCATCACCTCCATTAACACCGCCATCACCACCATTACCATGACCACTGACACTGCTACCACCACCACCATTGACACCACCACCACACCATTGACACTACCACCACTGTCGCGCACCAGCACCAATACCCCTCCATCGACACCGCCACCATCACCACCGCCACCATCACCACCAGCACCACTACAACTGTCGCCGTCGGCATTGCCACCACCGTCATTGTTGCCATCATCATCACCACCACCACTTTCACCACCACACAAACTTATCCTTATACTAATTTTAATAGGATAAGTAATTTTGAAGTGAGTTTATTTTAAATCCAAAATTTTAAAAAAAACTAAAACTAATTTTAAAAACTAAAATTGGTTGCAGTGTTTTAAAATTTTCGAAACTCAACTAAAACCACCTCAAATGGGCCCTTAGCTAATGTCTTTTTATTTTGTAAAATAAGAAATAATTTAAATTAACTAAAACATTTAAAGTGATAAGTTTTTGAAATGGAGGAAATAATTAATCCTTTAATTTTGCTAAACAATGACTCTTTTGATTGCTTTCCAAATTATAAATTTATGTTGTTCTTTTTTCACTTTTGTTTTTCTTTTGCGTTTTTTTTTAATTTTGCATACCTTTCAGTTATAATATTTTTAATTTTTTTCAACATTTTTTTTTAATATTTTTAAAGTAATAATTAAAATAAATTATACCAATTACAGTATATATAGGTGTCTTCGTTGGTAAGAGGTATTTTTAGTAGAGGTAATAAAATTGGTAATAAATTATAGTGGATGGCTAACACATTCAATAGTAATTGCTCCTCCAAAAATCTAGATAAAATAAAATGAGTAAATGGTCAATTTAGTCTCTGAAACGGTTACTCGCTATCACTTTAGTTCTTAAATTTAATGAAATGTCCAAAAAGTCACTAAAAATATAATTCGTTTTTATCTAAGTCCCTAAATTTATAACCATTTATTACCATTTTGGTTCTTGAATATGTGTTAATATTATTACTTAAGTCACACGTGTTGGACTAATGTGAGTGACAAATTACAGTTTAAGAGACTTTTTGAGAATTTCTGTTCATCTAAAGCCTCATGTGACAACATCCATCAACTTCAAGGACGGTTGTATACTCAAAACAAAATATAAAGTGTAGGAGCCATATTTTAAGGGATATCAAACCTGGTTGGATATCGCTTGATTTTGAAATTAAATTATAGTTAAGTTATTTGGCTTGTATTTTAACTTACTAACTCCATATCAAGTTATGAGTTTAATTTCTATGCACTATCAATGTAACAAAGTTTACAGTATCAATAAATCAACAAATATTGTTGGTATGACTTTTAAAGTATTTATGATAAAAGTTAACAAACTTATTATACATGTCAATTTGTAAATAGATGATAATGTAAAAATCATTTACATTGTCAGTACATATACTCCCTCTGGTTCCAAATATAAGACACTTGTAATAGAATTACATAGACCAATAAAAATAGTTAAATTAGTTAGTTTTATTCATTTTAAAAAATATTATAATGTATCAATTTTACCCTCATTAATCATCATTAAATTATTGTGGATGACGTGAAGACATTAAAGTCCGAAAGCATTATGCACCACTATCAAATAAAGGCATAGATACTCAAAGTCTTTAATAAGGGCAAATAATAATAATAAAAAGGTTAAATGTGTCATAAGAATTATCAAATGCCTTATAAAAAGGACCATAAATACCTTCTATTATATTATTGTGTCTTATTAAGGAGCAGAGGAAGTAGTATTTACTCATCAAGTTATATATCACATTTGTAATGAAAAAAAATATACTTTTGTCTATTTTCATATTATAAATTTCAATCTTCATTTTAAAGACTAAGTGCATGTTTGGGTTAAAGTTTGCGAACATAAATTTGAATTAAAAGTATGTTATAAACTCAAGTTTGATAAAAATGAGTTTACTATAATGTGATTTATGTTTGGATATTTTTTGTTTAAATATACGTTGAAAAAGTAAAATATGTTTGGGTAATATTAATCCAAAGTACTTCTATTTGAAGTTGTACTTGTATAAATACTGCCAACGAAAAATTGAGTTTTCAAAAACAATTTTTATGTTGCTTCCAACTCAAACTTAATTTAGTGGCAAATTGAGTTTTCAAAATTACTTTGAGGGGTATCCAAACATAACAACAAACTAGTTTAGTAAGATTAAAGTAATTTTAGACCACCCAAATGGTAATCCAAACATAGCCTAAAACTTTTACTTTTCTCATTCTCTTAATTAACTTATTTTTTTATATTCCCTCTTTATAGTGATACATACACAATTTATGAAAATGATATTGTTTTTTTAAAAGTTTACATTTTTTTCAAATTTAAATTTTTTTATTACGAGCATGTTATTTTCTTTAAATTTAAATTTAAATTAAATCATATTTTATTTAAAATTATAAAAATTACTATTATTTTTCAATTTAACTTAAATTATATTAATTATTGTTATTATGAGTATGATAGTATATTTAAATTAAAATTAGATCTCATTTTATTTTAAATTCTAACAAATCAAATTGTCTTTAAAATATTATTGTTATAATTATACTATTATCTTCAAATTTAAATCATAATAAATGTTATTTTTATATTAATTTATACATTGAAAGACAATTATAAAGTAATTTTAATTTATATAATAAAATGATTGTATATAAAAAAATTATACATACATTTGCAGGGATTATAATGCTGGTATAAAATAAAATATAACGCATTCAATCATAAGGACTAAAAAACTTTAAATCTTCACGTCATGGTTACTACCTAATCTTTATGTAAACTTAGAGCAAAATTTAAAATAAGACCTATCTTAAATTAATAAAAATAATCTATTAAAACTATTATGATTTTATTTACACTATTACCAAAAAGAATATGACTCCTCTAAAGTTAACAACTCACTTTAGAGGATAAAGTAAGTAATTTCAATTTTTAGTGAAAAAATAAATAGTCAATATTATGCACACATGCACATTAAATGAAGGATATGTTGGAATATCAATTGTTGATTTTTTCATTACTCATTAATAACTGAGATACGTAGGTTATCCTTACTCACCTTAGAGTAGCCAAATCCTACATAAAAGGCCATCATCAGCGTTTTTTAAGGATATATGTTAGCTTAATAAAACATTAATGATGTTAACCCAAACTTAGATAACACCCTATTTTTAGTGGTTTTAACCGCCAACAAAGGTACCTTTTATTAGCATTTCTTTAACAATCGCTAACGAATTTTGATGGGAAAAATATTTTTCAATTTGTTTTGAAAAAAAATATATTTTCTAACAAAATATGATATTATTAGTGATTAAACAAATAAATTAATTTTTAAAATGATTTTTCATAGAAAAACCTTTTGTTTCCGGTTTTACATAAAACCACTAATAAATGCATTTTAAAGTAATACAATGTTGGTGCTTTTTTTGTAAAATCGCCAACATTATGCCATTTCACTGGCGGTTTTATAAAATAATTGTTAGAGAAAATAAGTTATTCACTGATAATGTAAAATAGTTTTATATTGTCATCCAATCACAACCCATCATGTATGATAAGTTTGTTAAATTTGATAATAACTGCCTAAAGCTATTATTAGATTGGTTGATAGTATAAAATTTTTTACACTGACAATGTATATCAATTAAACTCTAATTGTTAATGTTGTTAATTTTTTAAAATACATTTTTTTGTTTTGTTTATAGTTAGCAATATAAACCTTTGTCGAACAAATATACGTTGTGTACATATTTAGCTAATGACAAATCTAGTGATTGAAACAGAAAAGAACTAGTAAATTTATATGTGCATATGTCCAATTAAGACTTAGTCAATTAAGACAACATATCCAACACATATATACAATCATAATATATAGTACATCTCTTTATAAAAAAAAAAAAATAGTATATCTTGTATATCAAAAGAAAAAGTGCAATTTTCCTCATTACAATCACTAAACTAAAAACAACTATAATTCATTACATGTCTATCTCTCATTTAATCCAACATAAATTCAATTTCTTCCTCCAAGGTAGGTAGTTTTTCTTTCCTCTCTTTTGTTTCACATTTATGTGATCATAAATCTTCTTTTAAGATTATATTCAGTCATTTTTGTCAAAATTATGACCACTGCTTTGTATACTCATTGTTTTCTAGTAGTTTCTAGGTTTGATGCAGTAGAAAATGAGTGTTGGAGTGTACAAAATAGTGATGATAACTTTGACATGAATGAATATAATTTAATTGGAAGGTTTATGATGACAAAAATGTAGAACAAAAGAGAGGGAAGAAGAACTACCTCGGAAGAAAGAATTGAATTTCTATTGGATCAAATGAAAGTAAAAAAGAAAATACATTATCAAATAGGAGATAAGAATACCAATGATGATGAGGTTTTATGATCAAGTGAGGATCCTTCATACGTATGTCAAGATAATAAAATAAAGAGAGGTAAACAAATAAGATACAATTTTTATTTGGATCTCTTTCATGCTCAATTACTTCACTTTGGACAATTTAAGAACACCTTGTATACAATGCATAAAACAATATATAAGTTTTTCTAGAATAGAAAACTAAGCTAAATGCTTGTTTAGACTTTACAACTAATATGATGTTGTATCAAGCAAGAACTTTCTTATTGAGAAATGAGAGCTATAAATCTATACCATATAATTATACATGGATGGTCAAGATTAAAAGTTAGTTAGTGGTCACATGACTACTTAAAAAAGTCATGTGCATGTTTTTAATCCCAACCTTTCAAATATGATCTAATGGTCTATAGTTGTAGTTATTATATTTAATAGTAAGAGTAATTCTCATTTGATATACTATCCAATTAATATATCTAATTTACAACTAAATAATCAAAGAAAATTGAAATACCTAATGAGATAAAAAATAATTTTATTCATATATTTTGTCAAAATTTTGGTAGAGTTTTCCTTATTTTACTTGCATAGGATGACATTGTAAGGTGAAGTGAAGTCAACCACTAAGAACTTCATCTTCATAATCTTTGTAAGTGGGGTTTGTCCTAGTGTCATTCTTAGGTCAACAATGGCCTAGGGCCTTGATTTCGTTTCTAATAAAGCTAATCAAGTCCTCAGTGTATGGAACTAAGTTAGTCTTAGGATGCCAATCTTCAAAAGAGGTTATAGTGCATAATGTCTACTAAGCTCCTCTAATTGACAAACACTTTGTGCACCTTGTATTTGGCAATGAAGGTGGTGATGACTAGAAGGCCATTATTGCCAAGGATGATGGATCCAAAGTCATCACTAGAGAAGAAAAAAGAATACCTTTTCAAGCGAGGTTAATTTGCTTGTGCTTTCTCCCTAGAAAGCATTATGATTTCTCTTTGGGACCACTTTCTTAAGGAATTGTTGGATCCTCCACTAGGAAATTCTCTAATGACTTTAATTTCCTTTTCCTTCTCCATTGACCTATGGAGATTTTGATTTTCTTGTCACCATCAATGCTTATATTGAGGGGAATGAAATAAGGAATCATGTCTCTAATGTATTTCAATCCTCGGAGTTCGGTTATGGCTACAAGATTAGTCATGCCCTTGGCTCTTGCTAGTGATCTCAATAATTACCTCCTTCACAAGATCTAGAGTCCTTCCTTGAGCATGAGGCTTGCCTTGACGTATGAGCTCCTTAATGGCATCCTTCAATTGGATACATTCATTGATTGTGTGACTAAAAAGATCGGTGGAACTTGTAGCACTTATAGTAGTTGATCTTTGACTTTATCATAATCAGCCTCAATTGCTTAATGTTGATATCTTTAAACTTGATGCTCATAACCTCAATGGGGACACGAGGCCTTGAGGTTGTCAACGACGCATGCTCATCATATTTTCAAAAGGAGGTAAGTTCTTGTTAGCTCTGTGAGCTTGGTCACATTTTGATGTGTTGATCTCTTAATTTTATGTTGGTTAATTGTTGCTTTTGAAGGAATTTGGTTCATGTTCAATCTTGACAAACTTCTTAGAGTGCTCGAGAAATTAGTCCATCACCTTTACCTTCTTCTTGGTAAGGAATGTGTGGAAGGGGGTTCTATCTAGGAGTTTATCTTTGAACAAATGGAGCTCAACATTGGGGAGGAGGTCTTGAACATGAATCGCTACCCTTGTAGACCTTGCGATGTAATATTAGAGAAGTTTATTGGGCTTTTGGCAAATTTGCATTAGACTCCCCTTAGTATTAGGTTGTGCTTAACTTATAGAGAAGTTGGAGGTGAAACGAGGTTTCAGCTCCATTGTTGTCAATCGTTGTTCCAAATTTTTGGGAATCATGAATGTCATTATATGTTTAGAGAAATGAATATTTGTTGTGATGACCTCTTGGTCATTTATGGGGAAATATTTTGGCTAGGCTTAAGGTGGAGTAAATGCCTGAGCCTAGATTAGGCATGCTCACTTATGGTGAAAACACTGAAGTTCTAGCCTGACTAAGGTTGATCACAATGAAGGGATGCATGGCTAAAGGCTATGGCTAAAGACTTTAGTTCGCGCTTTCCATTAGAGGCTTCACGACTTGTTGTAGTGTAATGTAAGTAACCTTTAACATAGGGGTTATTTCTTGGCCAACTATTTGCCTCGATTGAGAAAAGAAGGTAGTATGGTCACGCCACTATTGGGACATTTTTATGCATGCCCACCATGGTTGCAAATAAGGAAGATTCAAGATTGAAATAGAGAGGCAAAGTGATTAGAAATAAGAAGGAAGAAAGTTTCTTAAGAGAACAAGAAATATAGGCAAAACTTTCTTCTCTCCATACATGGTGCCAATGTTCTAAGTGAACTTTCGAGAAATTGGACATTTCACTTGAGATAAGGACGACGGTGGAATAGAGAAAATGAATCTTGGTGTTTTGGTGGTGGAAGAGTGAGAAATTCACGATAGTGGAAGCAAATTATGACAATGGCAATGTTGGCAATATGACTTATAAGAACTCCAATACTCAAGTCAATTAAAAAGTAAAGTTTAGAAGTGAAAATTAGAGAGAATGCATATATCTACCAAGTGCTCAAACTCTAGAAATTAGAAGACATCCTTCATAAGTTGGGATTTTGGACTGGCTTTTATTCGAGCCTCACAAATTAAGGATTTGGAATAACATATATTAAAACTTTTGATTGCTCATATTTAACATGACATGGAAAAGATCTTTTGCTAAATTAAATAGATCCATCATATCATAAAATAAAAAGGAAATATACTAAAACTAGTTAATTAAATTTGAAAGGAAACAAATCAATCCTTTGGTATATTAGAAATTTAGAATTAATAGGGAACATGTTGTTCTTACAAGCCTTTTGGGAACCTTGACCTAGTTCTAAGCTCTAGGCAAGCCCTTTCAATTCAGTTGTATAAAGATGATGCTATTCTACTACAAAGGGCCTACATGTACTATAATGGGGAAGGAGTTACTCCATCAACAAAGGGATCTTGGCTAATTGAGGGCCTTCAATCTCACTGTGGCTCATCTTGCAAAAATCTCAGATGATCCTGAGGTGATGGAGAGTGATCCTGATTTGTTTGTTTCATTGATCCAGTTGATGAGGCTTGGTCATCCTCTGTGTGAGCCAACCAAGATAACAAGTGAGTACACAGTCCAAAAGTCGCTAGTGCACTATATGCAAAGCAGCTTGAGACAGGATGCTTCAGTTGGGTAGGTACATAGTTTTAGAAGTTGTGAGTGCAGTATGTGCAAAGCGACTTAAGACAATATGCTTCGATTAAGTGGGTACACAATCCTGAAAGTCACAAGCATAGTATGTGCGAAATGGCTTGTTACATGATGCTTCGGTCAGGTAGGTACATAATCCCAGAAGTCGCAAGCACAGCATATGCAAATTATCTTGAGATAGAATGCTTTGATTGGGTGGGTACATGTAAATTGTGTTGATAGACAATCTTAGAATTCCCTACAACTAAAGAACAAAACTTAGATGCAGTTCATTAGGTGCTTTTAGTACTCTTTCCTAATTAAAATTGGAATTTCACCTCAGTAATTTGTATTAATCTTTAATGCATGCAGATTACCAAGATAAAACTCCAATTTTGATTGGAGGACAACACCAAAAGCACCTAAGGAACTGCACCTAAGTTTTATCCATAGCTAAATACTGCAACTGCATGTTAAAATAAGGATAAAATTTTAAATTAGTCTTTAGAAGATTACAATGTTACTATAATTTTTTTTTTCCGATTATGTGTTGGAACCAAAGACGTTGAAACGTCTAGTCCCTCAAAGTTTTGAAGATAAACTTATTAATGTTTAAGTCTCTGTTAAAATTAACGAATTTACAGTGTCCAAACTCGTGGAGTCCAACGCGCCAATCTTGACGAGTGTCCGATCTACTTGCACATGGAGACCATCCAAGAATAAGTCTGTTTACTGGAATGTGTGCCTCAAGCATTAGACACTTAGACTAAATGCATCCAGATGTAAGCTCCTGTAAAAGCCTAAGCTTTTCTTAAACTATCGTCCAATCTATATGTCTTATATATATGCAAGTGTCGAAACTAATGCCTTATCTTTTTAAGATCTAATATTCAAATATTTCAAGCATTAAATGATAAACAGAAACATTTTAGTGCAAAAGTGCAGCTACACAGAAAAAGAAAGTCAACATTTCAAGCTGCCAAGACAAAATAAGTATGATTAGAAAAGCAATATGCTAACACAGTCCTGCACCTTTTGTTTTAGTGCAAGCTCAAAAGCTGCTTTTTCTGACTTGTCTAGAAACTCGATAAGTGCACCTTCTTCTTGAAGATTGAAGCTAAGTCATCTTCAATGGCTCTCTCTCGTTAAAGACTATATATACCAAAGAAGAAGAAGTGTGTGTCATGAATTAAGCAAAAATTCTTACAGACGTTGATTGTGAACTTGGTAGTTTATGCATCCACTGGACAATGGTTAAAAATTCTCTGATACAATACTGTTATGTGCTTAAGCTTTTAAATTCTCACTTTGTGAGTTGATTTCTTTGATTGTAAAACAACTTTACCTGTCATGAAAGCCTGGAGAGGCTTAGTGAGAAATAATACTTGGGTTGTTACACAATCTGGGGTGATTGCATTGTAAAGCTTGAAAAGGCGGTGAAGAATACTTGTAACCTAAGGTTGGTTAGTGAATACCTTTGGGGTAAAGGGACTGGACGTAGCTCAAGGTTGAGTGAACCAATATAAATTCCTTGTGTTCTTGTTCTTTCCTATCCTTTGCTTAAAGCGCTTACGAACTTACTTTTAAGTTGAAAAGTTTTTTTTAATGCACAATTCAACCTCCATTTCTTGTGCGATTCTTGCTCTTTCATTATGTACGACCTTACTATATTTATTCTTTAAATGTTCTTCTTACTAAATTAGTTTTTCAAAATGTTTATTATTTTTATAGAAATGAAAATATAAAATTTAAATTTAATAACTATTTTACATATTCTAAAATATTTACTTAATAACAAATTTTCAAAAAAATCAATATAGCTAAATGCAAATTTTAGAGTATGAATTTAAAATTTCCTCTAAATTTTTTCCATATACATTTCGAATACTTTTTTCAGTCGTGTATCATGCTCCTGCTTGATTCTCTTTTAGCTGTAATATATGAAAATCTTGATATATTGATATAATATCTTATTAAAGTCGCGTTATAAAGTGAGTGTGGGAAAGGGGCAACTAAAATGACAAAAAGTGGAACGTCGATTTTTTTTTTAAATATATAATTTAAATCAATTTAGTCTTCTAAAAGTAAATTTTATTAATTTAATTGTTAAAATTTAATGTTTTTAATCCCTTTATTTGATTAGTTTAACAACATTAACTTTAAAAACTATTTTATAACTTTAAAAGATTATTTAACATGACAAACTCAACTAATTAAACTATAAAATTATCTTATTTTGTTAAGGGTTAACATATTTTTGGTCCTTACAAAATTAGTGAATTTTAATTTTGATCATTGTAAAAAAAATTTCTTTGGTTTTCATTTCTCAAAAAATTTGAAATAATTGTTTTTGATTCCTACTACCATGTGACATCTATCAACTGCCTATATGTTTAACAAAATGTCAAGTGACAATCTTAGGTGATATCTACAAGTGTACGTAGTATTATGTCAGTATGTGACATCTTTAAAAATTTTCAAGATTCCTAAAGTAAATATCATTTATCTACCTTAAAATAAACGTTATAAATAAAAAAGAGTGATTTTAAATTTTGAAAGAATGAAAATTAATTAAAGAGCTTTTTTTATGGATCAAAAATAAAATTTACTCATTTTACAGGGACTAAAAATAATGATTTTAGATTTTAGAAAGAGGAAAACCAAAGAAATTTTTTACAAGAACTAAAATTAAAATTCGCTCATTTTATAGGACTAAAACATATTTAAGCATTTTGTTAAATTCCATTCCAAAAGCTGTAAAATATTCTAACATATGAAATTATATGCATAAACTTGCCCCAAGTGACATATGAAATCGACAAAAAAGTATAGTTTTTACGCAATCAACTGAATTGTACACATCATGTCTTTTTTCTAATTTTATGAAAGGCTTATATGATTGAAAACATTAAATTTAAATAGATGAGGGGATAAAATAAAAAATTTTCAAATTTTAAAGATTAAATTAAAAAATTTATATTTATATGAAAATAAACTAATAAACAATGCATTATTCGAAAAACTGAAATAAAGTTTTATGTTGATTTTAAAGTCTTAATTACTGGCTGGTAACTCAAGCAAAGGCATTGCACAGGTAAATTTATGTTATTGATGTCACTGTTCAAGATTCTCAAGTGTTGGTGATAAAATGGATAAGACTTTGACAAGATTTTGGTGGGGGAGTTGCACCATGAGAATCAAGCATGGTGCCCATTGCAAGCCTGGAACACCATATGCCCACAAATCAATAGTCTGTGGTTTTTAGATCACAGAAGTTTTTTCTTTTTTCTTTTTGTGTGATTTAGTCTCCTTTATAACTAGAAGTGTAATTTCAGGAATATATATAGATGTAAGTAAAGTTATAATTATCATTTGAAACATCAATAGTTAAAATTATGATAAAATATATTTACATTTATCATAAATTATCAAATTATTTTTTGATATATTTACATATATCAAATTATTAAAACTTCTTTAATTTTTTAATTAACAATTTTATGTTTACACTATTTTTTAAATACTTCTGTGGCTTTAACGAAACCAAGCGTTGTTGGCTTGTTTGTTGGCATCAAAAGGCCCTGTTCTCAGTACTGAGATGACATTTGTGGTATCCAATGATAAAGATTCGTAATTGCATACATCAATATTAACCAAATTTCACTCAAGAGGTTTAGATAAGTGGTTACCAAGATGACCTGTAAGTAGGGATGGAGGCAAGGTGGGTAGTAGTCTCTCGCTATCCATCGCGTAAGATAAATATTCCTCTCGTATTTGTCTCATTACTTGCACTTGTTTCGCAGATACCTGTCGATTTTTTAATATCTATGGGTATTTGTGGACATTTGTAGATATTTAAAAAAGAAACTTAAAAAATTTTAATAAACACTTTAATCATTTTTTTAATTATTCTAAAGTTTTTTTTTTTAAGTTTGAAGTCCAAAAAATTAAAATTATTCAAATATTATACACAATTTTACTAATCAAAATATTTCAATTTAGAAACTAAATTTAAATGCTAAAATACTTCAATCCTATTAGTCCAAACAAAAGTCAATAAATTAAAATAATTCAATCCCATAAGTCCAAAAAAAGGTTAATAAGATTACAATACTTCAATCTCATAAGTAGGAGAAATTAGGTTAAGTTACTTATACATATCTAAGGGTGGTTTATTTATTTCATGGGACAGGTACTTACGAGTATGAAAACCATGATATCCACCCCTACCCAATTAACAAATAGGTAAAAAAAAAAAAAAACTCATATCCATTACTCGCGGGTGCCCATTAAAGCTATACGTTTTCTATCTGTGACAGATTTTATCCTTGGATAATCCATGGATGTGAATTTTTTTGCCATCCTTATCTATAAAGTGTAGAGTGTGTATAGGAGTACTCTCAAGTGAGAGATTCCTAACTTAAATCCTTGAAAAAAATAAAATAAAAAATCATTGGAGAAGGGGCAAAGTTGTACAAGCCCCCGCAATATTACCTTCAAAGAATATAATCTGTAGAAAAGATTAAAAAAAAAAAAATTAACCAAATTTTGGGTTCAGTTCAGCTTAGCATTTGATAACAGCAAAAAAGAGACTATGAAATGTCAAAGTTAGATAATGAGAAATGAGAAGTTAATTAGAGGCCTTGCATATTTGATTAACTTTAAAATAAAAATCTATATTGTTCAAGAGTTAATCTTAATGATTTGAATCTTCAACATGGAAAGTGCATTCAAGCTAGAGGTGAATAATAATATAAGTACAAAGACACCGGGACTTTTCTATTGTTTTTTCTTTTAATTTTCTGAAATAGAAGCTTTTAGAATTAGTTTTAATAAAAGTTCTGTTTTTATTACTTTTATTTATTAAAAAAATATCTAGTTATTTTTAAGAACATTTTAAATTTGTATTTAGTTTAATTTCTCCTTTTAAAAAGAAAAAAATCTAAAAAAAATAAGAAATTAAATAAAAATCTACTTAATTTAGATTAAAAAAGGTTAGCATACATTTTATAAAAAAAGGTAAGCATACAAAAAAGTTAATATTGAAGTCAAAATAAACTCAAACACCTATATCAATATAATTATATATACAAGTTTAAATACGTTTCTAGTCTCTGTAAAATACTTGAACTTTGTTTAATTTTTTATTTCATTTCTATAATTTTTTTTATATGTTTTGGTCCCTATTGTTAATTTTCTATTGATAAGTGTTAAGATAGCTACAAAAGGTCTACCTCAATATGCTCCATGGCCAACAACTCATAACACACCACTTTACATTAGTCTTTGTGAATGCCTAATTTTTATTTTAGTTCATGTCTTCCTAACTATTTCTCTTCCCTTTTCCCTTTTTTGGCCTCCCTCTCCTTCACTTATGATAGTGGACTAGGAAGGCTAACTAAGGAGGAACTTGAAGATCAATTTGGGAATACCTTGCAAGATCATGAAAAGGTCTTAACAAGAGCTAGATTGTGTGAAGAAGTAGAAGGGAAGGTCAAGATGAAGGATGATGTTAAAGACCTAGGAAGGAGTCTTAAGAGGAAGCTTCTAACTCCATTAGATGGATCAAGATCGTTTGGAATAGTAGTTGAAATTTGGTTGCTAAAACCTGCCAGGAATTTAGCGACAAAATTAACGACTAAAAATATGTCGCTAACTAAAAGCAAATTTTTGGGTTCCTAGGCTGAGAAGATCATGCTCGGGGTGTGATCTATGTCACAAAGCCATGATAGGCATAGTGAATTTCTGAAATTTAGTGCATTTTTGTGTTCTTTTGAATTTTAGGCTTAAATGTGCGACTTATTGCATATATATTTCATTAGTTTGAGTTCATTAGAGTTTAAATACCTTTGTAAACATATTTTGGGACACTTTTGAATGAATATTTGGATTAAGTATTGCTTAATTAGAGAGTTGAGAGCTTCTTCTCTTGGGTTCTTGTGATGAACCAATTGATTCTCATCAAAGGTGCTCTGATCCCTTTATGGTGAGGATTTAATCCGAACTTATCATTCATCGCTTTAGTGTGGTGTTCTGCTTTCGATCCATTCCTCTTCTCCATTTTTGTATTTTCCTCTTTTGAAGCTCATGTGTTCAACAATAGTGATACCCTAATTCAATTCTAGAACAGTCCATTTTTTGTATACTATTCTATGATGCTATCACTCATTCTCTCTTCACCTTCCTCTTCCTACTTTCGATAATCTTTCCATATCTTCCTATTTTCAACAACCTCCTTTTTCTCTTCTTCCATTTTCAACAAGATGGAATACTTTGTGGTGTTGCTTTTAGTTGCGTGATGAGGAGACTCTACCAAAAAAAAGAAGAAGAGAAAAAGCTCATGTGGGATTTACATGAGTGGGTAGCAATTGGCGATTCATTTACACAACGGAAGGTGGTTGCTTTTCTGGTTTGATTGCATGAAGTGCATGGTTCACGTATAAGTAGGGACCAGTTAATGGTCTTAGTATGATTGAGGTTTTGGTTCACCTTGGAATTTCATGTTGATAGGGATTCATGTTCCATATTAAAGAATAAAGAAGAGACATGTCCCATTATGTCAAAGAGACAAATTCTATAGATTTTTAAGAGAAATGAGAAATGCTAACAACACACTTACACACATACACTCTTTTGAACACACAATCTCCTATTGGTTAAAATTTATTGAAAATAAAAAAATTTGTGGGTCCCACACCTTATTTAATTATTCTCTCTCTTGTTCTGTGATTTTTAATAAATTTCAACTAATAAGAGGGAGTGTGGTCAAAAGAGTGTGTTTGAGAATGTGTTGTTAGCATTCCTCAAAGGGAAATTTTACAGGATTTGGAAAAGAGAAAAATTTAAAAAGTGTAATAAGAAATGGCAATTTAATTAAATTATAATATTCAAAAAAAGTAACAATTAGAAGTGGAATTAATAACTAAACTATCGAGCACATGGATTAATTGATACGAGATTATTCCAGCTTAACCAATGATATTGACTTTAAGTTTTGGATACGTGGCTACACTAAAAACTCGAAAGGGAAAGCTTTGTCACCCACAATTGTCCTACCTAATTCGAGTAGAATTGACTTCTGTAAAAAATACATATAGTCTATTAAAAAAAATTAATAGATATTAATAATGATGTTGGAAAAATATTAAAATATTTAAAGTAATTAAAATTTTAAAATAATAAAATATCACTTAAAGAACTAGAATGACAGTGATATAAAAAGAATATAAAAAAAATAAAACTCAGATCACAAAAAAGAAAAAAAAATCAACACCTTAGTATGTGGTGGTTATAAAGTAAAGAATATCTAAAACAAATTATATCTCATTCACAAAAGCATGAACACCATTTGATTGAGAAGATATAAGCCCAGTTTGGAAGAGCTTATAAACAGTTTATTTGGACTTATTTTATGTTATAAGTGTTTGTGAACGTATTTGGGAGCGTTTATAAAAATATCTTATGACTAGTCCATGAGATGTCTTTAGCTAATTTTTATAAGCTCTCCAATATAACTTATAAGAATAGCTTATGCAAAGCTTATAAAAAGACTCACCTTTGAATCTTGTCAAGGCTAAACATATACGTATTTTTTTTTATTTTTTTTGTTTCTTTTTCCAAATTAAACATTTTAATTTTTTTTGTTTCTTCACCCAAATTAGTATAAATATTAAATTCTACACAAAACAAATTATAACAATTCATTTTTAGGTTTCCTTCTTTTTTACTAAAAAACATAATTTAATTAAATAAATTTATATTTTTATATGCTACTGGTAATTTCTTTTATATGTTGCTAGTAGGTTTTTTAATATGTTTCCTTCTACACTGATATGTAGTAGTTTAATTTTTATAATGAATTACTATTTTTATATACTTATATTTATTTATACATGTAAATGGTGAATTTTTTATAAGCTTATATCATGATTTTGTGATATATGATTTTAATTTTAACACCTTAATTTATATTTTAATCATGTTTTGATTATTATATATTTTAATTTTAAAATTATCGGTAGGTGTATGGCGAATTTTTTTTTTGTGTCACATAGTTTTTTTAAATTTATGATACTTAAATTTTTGTTTTTATAAAACTAAAAATAGGTCAATGGTTACTGTTGATTTTTATTTTTAATATTTTTGTGATATATATAATGTTAATATATTAATTATTTAGTTAGCTTTTAATTTTTTAATTTATTTTTAATCGTGATTTATTTTTTCTAATTTAAAAACTGAGACAACATCTTGTAAATACTTATGTAGCAATATATCCAAATACTTTAAAATTATGTAAGCGCTTATCAATGTGTATATCCAAACACATTAGCTTATTGAATTTTAAGTACTTATAACATAATATCTTATATAATAAGAACTTATTAAAAAAACCTTAATTAAGCTGTTTTTCCAAATAGAACATAGAGACTTAATAAAAGAGAAA
Organism: Spatholobus suberectus; assembly: GCA_004329165.1. Taxonomy (NCBI): domain Eukaryota; kingdom Viridiplantae; phylum Streptophyta; class Magnoliopsida; order Fabales; family Fabaceae; genus Spatholobus; species Spatholobus suberectus. Next base: position 15,760,214 of record CM014733.1, read on the forward strand.
GTTGGAGTTCGTACTTCGTAACATGCTTGAAGAATAAAGAGCGGATACATCCCAGTTTGCTAAAGAGTGGTAGGCTTGTAGCTTCCACCCATTTTCTAAGATAAAATTTAAAAAGTTATGACTAATGAATAAGAAAAATAATGGTGATATGAAAAGACTTAAACAATTAAAAGAGGAATTAAATAACTAATTAATAGATATTAATGATAATGTTGAAAAATATTAGAGTATTTGAAGAATTATAAATTTTAATGATAACCAAATTAAAAATTAAAAGAATAAGATATGAGAAAATAGGTCATGCACTGACAGTATAAAGTAGTTTTACATTATTATCCAATCACAAACTAACATTTATTGTAAGTTTGTTGATTTTTATAACAAATACTTTAAAAAGTCATACCAATGATGAATTCCAATTAGTTGATAGTGTAAAATTTTTTACATTAACAATGCATGATTATTAAACTCATAAGATATTACTTACATAACCTTATGACAAACATTTCCATACTCAATCTATACTTCAAAAATATAACCAATGTTTCAGGACCCAGAAAAGTAAAGAGAATATGAAACATGTGACCTTACACCACTGGGTTGGATAACAAATAACCAGCAGCAGGAGAGATACACTTCGTTTGACACAGGAGAAAAATAGAGAAATTTTGGTAATGGAAAGAAAAGATGAAAAAAAATTCGTTCCTTCCTTTATTTAAAAGGGCATTTTGTAGGAAGAAAAGAAATAATAATTGTTGGTCATACCTAAATATTCTTTCTTCTAAATTTGGGAAGAAAGGGAGTGAGAGAAGGGTTATATGAATATAAAGACATCAATATTTTATTATTATAATGTCTTTTTATTTAAGATATTTGTGTTGTTTTATATACATATCTTCCTTTTCTCTTTTCATTTTTTACACAATCAAATAATTTTAAAAAATATCACTTTTTATTCTTTTACTCTCTTTCTTTCACATTTCCTTTCTAAAATAAACATACCATCATGATGACGAACAAGAGAGAGGGTGGAAAAGAGTTTTCAAAAAGCAGGCTAGGCCATTAATAATTTTGAGGATTTAATAAGTTTTTGGTCCTATAAAATAGTATTTATTTATTTATTTTCCTGTAAAATTTTATGAACATTTTTACTCTCTACATTTTTCTTAATTAGTAGTATAGTTCTCACTGTTAATTTGATTGTTGGTCTGAAAAATTTTGAGAACACTTTTAGTTCTTACAAAATCGTGACTTTTTTTCATTTTAGTCTTTAAAAATTTGTTTAGTCCCTACATTTTATGGACTAAAATTTAAAAAAATCACAATTTTATAGAAACTAAAAGTTTTTTTTTTCAATTTAATGGCAATGACTATATTACTAATGGAAAAAAATTATAAGAATTAAAATTGCTCTTAAAATTTTATAGGGGTTAAAATGAAAAACACGCTATTTTACATGGATAAAAATTGTATAATATCCTAATTTTGACGTGCCATTATATGCTGTCGGCTGGATTTCTAATTTACACAATGGTGCATAGTATTGATGGATAAACTCTTGATAATCAGGATCAAGTTTAAAATAAAACAATTAAAATAAAGTACATTCATTGTCGACAGTTAGCTAGTAGTAACACAGTTCATTGGTGCTTTTCCCATGATATTGATGTAACTCTAAAAGAATAACACTACATCCAAACTGTTAATACAAAATAATCTTACAATTTATAATATCTTAATATATATAGTAACTTCAACATATTTTGCAACAATCAATTAGTTAACATAAATAATTTGTTACTAGAAAAATTGTTAACAAAATTAATTTGTTAATAATTTTCAAAAATAATTAAAGTAAAAAGTAAATCAATCAAGCAATTAATTAAATCAAATCAAATGATTTAATTGATTTATTAAAGTTAACTAATTGATTGTCACAAAATATGCTAAAGTTACTATATATATTAAGATATTATAAATTGTAAGATTATTTTGTATTAAAGGTTTGAATTTGGTGTAACTTTTTTAAAGTTACATTGGTGTCATTTGATTACCACTTGGTCAAATGTTTTTCCTTCACTCCAAATGTCTTATGTAGCTTAACTAGACATAATGCACCTTTTTTTTTTGCTTCATGGGAGGCCAACAAAATGCGAATACAATGAGATCAATAGGCAACAATAATGCACATTAATCTTTACTAATAAGAATTTTTCACCAAAATGGATAAACATTTTTATTACCACTTGGTCAAATGTTTTTCTTTTACTCCAAATTGGCAAAAATTTAAACAAAAAAACTCTCATTCACTAACCTTATCTGGACAAACAGCTCAAAAGCCTCTTGGATGGAAAAATATTTCATTTTATCCAATTAAAATTCATTTTAAAACCTACTTTATTACTGAAGTGTACTAAAAGCCCTAAGACACCTCATCCTCACACAAACCCTAATCTTTTGAAAACTTTCATCTTTTTCTTTCTCTCTCTTCTGGATGAACCACCCTCTCCATAAAAGGAAGCCATTTTTGTTACTTAAACCTTCATTGAAGCTTCACAAGCCAAGTTCTCTAGTTCCTCTACACTTGGTTGCAACTTTGTAGTTCTCTTCATCGTCATTAACCAAGGTGAGTTTTTCTCTCATTCTTTTCTTTTTTGGGCTGCACGAAGGTTTTCACTCAAACTTTCCATCTCATTCCTTTCTTATATTCATTTCTATGGTTCAAAATGGTAGCTTTGTTAGTGGGTTTGAAGTTTTGGGCACCAGACTTGAAGGGGCTTTGGAAAAGGACTTAATATTCAAGCTTTGGTAAAGAAGTTTTAAGACACAAGTCTTGTAGACTTGTGGACTATTTTTTTTTATATTCTTATAAATGTGATTGGTAAACTCTTTCTCAAGAGTTTGACTTCCTTTGAATGTTGTTCTTAGTTGAAAAATTGTTGCTTGAATAATAAAGTATGAATCTTTGATGCTTTTACCCCATTTTATTCCATGAAAATTGCTACTGTTTTTATATGTTATTGGATGGATTGTTGGTGGGAAATATGTGATTACATGATGTGTTTTGATGTACATTCATATTGGTATGAGTATTTGATGATTTGAATGCATAAAGCACTGAACTTTGACCCTTCATAAGCTTTAATGGACATAGATGATAACTTGGCCACAAGACAAGATTTTCATGCCTTTAGACATGAGCATACAGATCAAAAAATGTTAAGTTGAAGTGCTAAAAATGGATGAAAAACCCTAATCTAACTTCTAGTTATTTTAGGTTAAGTTGTACTTAAGAAAAAATTATAAAAATGTAAGCTTTGGTAAAAATAGTTAAAAAAAAGGTATTGAACCCTAATAAAGTAAGATTACCTTAATATAAATAATTAAAAGTCATTAACAACTAATTTGGACTAATTTTGAGACTTTAATTGAAAATAGGTTAACCAAAGGAAAAACTATAAAATATAAATTATCCCATATTAAATTAAAATCATATTTAAAATAATTAATTTTAGTTAAAATAAATTTATTAAGGTTAGATTTGAAGAGAAAACATCTTTTCGACTTAAAATAAGTTAATTACAAGTAAACTAGTCAAAATAGAAAACCTAAGGGGAAATTAGTAATTTCACATGTAAAAATCTTAGAAAATTCAAAAAATGTGATTTTTTGAACTTTAATATGTTTTAGAATTTTTGTGAAGAATCATAAAATATTTAGTTAAATAGTATTAGAATAATAAATTTTTGAAGTTAAGAAAATAGTATTAGAATAATAAAATATTTAGTTAAATTCAAAAATTAAAAACAAAAATATTTCTATAGAGAATATACTTTTAAATATTAATTAATATCTTTTAAAAGGCTTTCAAGTGGAACCCTTAATCGAGTTTATCATAAAACTTTATAATATGCGTATTACGTGTAACATTAAATAAATCATATAATGTAAAATATTTACAGAAGGACATAAGAACTATAATAAAACTTTTACAAACCCTAATCAATAAGTTTTAAGAATGTTTAAGGCCTTGTAGAGTGTCACATGGAAGTGATGGTGATATTAGGACATACAATGGTTTGTTTGTTGCATCTTGAAGCTGTAAGGCTCAAGTACTATACTTATTGAGTTAATCTTCATGAAAAAGGTCTAGGAAATGAGAATCTTAATTATATCGTACTATATATGTTGTTCTTTCCAAACATGCATGTTCATGTGTCTTTGTTGTGGGAATGGGAACACACTGTCTTTTTGACAAGTGTGGGTAGGTTAGTGGAGGTTATTGGTGACCTAAAGCATATATGGACACATTATTCTAGAAAGGGTTGAGTTTATGCATTCCCATGTTGTGGTAGCGACTACCATCATATTTATATCCTGAGAAAGTCGCATTTTCTCCCATTGATCAAATATTGGTATGTCTATTGAATAGTTTTGTCACATGTCGTGCATTTAGGACTAAAGGGTATTGTTGAGATGATTTTACCATGTTAGGAGACACCACTAGCTGATCATTCAAGTGAAAAGTAATTTCCATGGAATAAAGTCGGTATCATGCATGAGTATTCATTTATGTGCATTAGATATTGCATGATTGCTTCTCTAATGATATATAACTGCTTAATGCATGTATTGCTATTGTTTGTTTATAATGTCTTGTATTTGATTGTATAGGTGTTTGTGCATTATCCGCACATATTCCTACAATGCTTGTGTCGTTATGCTTCCCATTTCTTTTTGTTTATGTTTGGTGATGATCATGACGTTCATGTTCGCAGGAGCAGATGGCTCACTAAGGACAACACAACACATGAGAACTTGTAGATTGACTTTGTAGAGGATATAAGAATGGAGCGGGACATGTGGCAATTTGACTTTTATAGTCAAAGCATCTGCTACACAAGAGATGTGATATTAACCTATTTCCTTATTGGTCTCCCTGTATTCTTTTTTTATATTTTTGTGCACCAAACAATAGAGTTAAGCTTGCTACTTGAGCTCACGTGGAGGGATCCTTTTTACTTGTGACTAATTGGTTGATAGAACATCGTCGTCATTAGGGTATGTAACGTGCGACCAGTATGGTGGCAAAGAAGTCCCACAAGCTAGTGATCGATATGAACCAAAATAGTATCTTGCATGATCAAGCCTAAGGACACAAACACCCAAAATAAAGTGTAGTAAATCAAGACTCAAAATAAATTACAGAATTGTTGATTTTATTGCCTAGGATTTTGAGTTTTTATTTGTAAATCTAATAAAGATTTATGATTAATTTTATTAGGATATATGATTGATTTTATTGGGATTTTTAATTTTTTTTTTTTTGGATTTGTTTCTTCTATTAAGATGAAGATCCTATCATTTATTAGAATTTGCCACTATTAGGATTTGTTTCCTATTATTAAGATTTGTTTCCTATTACTTGTTATTTTCTACCTTGTTTCCCTATAAATAAGAAGTTATGTAATTTAGAAAGAACAAGTTAAGGTTGAATGAAATATGAGTTTTCTTCAATTTTGAGAGTTTTTTTTTTTATTTTGTGGCAAAGAATTAAAAATGATCTTAGTAAGACAACTGGTAGTGATAAAAATCCCATAACGTATCACTCACCTTCTCACCTATTTCTTGAGTGTGAGGTTAATATCTTCCCTAAAAAATGAAAACTATTCCCTAAACCCAAACTTTTCAAGGTGATCCATGTTTGTTTTTGTGTTTGTATAAAGGATGATGGTGAAGGGCTTTAGGGTCCGTTTGGCAGCATGGAAATAGTGTGGAAATTGGGGTGAGAGGAAAGAAATAGAGAGGGGAGAAATAGGTTTGTGTGTTTGGTAGTGTAGAAATAAGAAAGGGAGAGAAGAAAAAACATGTGGGGCCCACCACTATTCTTTTCTATGCAAAAATGGGTTGAAATAGGTGTTGGCATACGAAATTGATGAAAATTCCCACAAAAAAGTCGTGCATCTGTTGGCTAACCATTGATAGTCGACTAATACATGGTGATAGTCGACTATCAAGGCTTGCAGATGGTTCCTTCTTGCGATAGTAGACTATTGAAAATAGATAGTAGACTATTTACAGTCTCATTTCCATAGATAGTCTACTATTGTTTTTTGATAGTCTACTATTGGAGTCTTATTTGTTCTAGACTTTAACTTGATTTACAAAGGGGCAAAAAAGGATAGGTAACATTAGTTTAATTTCTTTCCTCTCTTTCTACTCAAACCAAACAACCATACAATATTATTTCTACTCTATTTCACCCCCATTTCTACACAATCAAACAACTCATATTTCTACTCTATTTCTTACCTATTTCTCACTCCCTATTTCTTTCTAACCTATTTCTTTTCACTCTATTTCTTTCCTTGCTGGCAAACGGAGGGTTAGTGTGATTGGACGAAGGCTCTACAATTGTGTTAAGGGATTCTTGGAGACAATTTTTTCACAAAGGTTGGTTAATTGATGGTTCAAAGGGCTTGGGTGTGCGATTCACGTTGCTATGCAGGATCTTTACCTAGATTTCAACATCTTGGCCTTTCAATCATTATATTCTTTGGTTCTAGTTTTCGATCAACTGTGCTTACTCATATATAAGGTTGATCAACTTATTTCCAATGAAGGTAAGACCATTAGGTGATGCATGGCCATTAGATATGTTGTGTGGGGGAAGATGAAGAGCCCTATTCTCTTTGTTTTGCCTTTAGTAGTTTGGAGAGGAAGCATTGTTATTCTGGTTTTGAAGATAAGTATTCTTTCAAGTGTCAATCAATATTGTTAGAGGTTAATGAGTTTAAGTGCATGTAACCAATATAGGGATGAAGAAGAAGATTGATCAAGAAATAATCAAGCTTAATTATTTTCCACACATGATGCCGATGTACTTTGAGAGTCCAAGAAAGTTTGATTATGGCTTGCACCAATATGAAGGTCTTCACATGGCAGTAAAGGTTGGGAGTCACCTATAAGGATTTTGACACTCAAGTTAAAGTGCTCAAGTCTAAGAGGTGAAGGGAGAATGAATGCATACCTTCGTCAAGTTTTAATCTAATATTTATACCTTATTAACCTATGATTATCCATTAATGTTGATAAAGTTGATCCTAAATTGATGGGAGTGATATCCATTGTCATTTTGTAAGAAATTCTCGTTATCAACCATGTAATCTGAATGTAAGGTTATTATTCTATGCTTGTAGGCTCTTGTGAGCTTATTGGACCTGTTTGGTAATTAAGTTGACCTACTATTGTCACCCTATTTTGGTCCATAGCTTGATTGAAATCATGATTATTTTATTTTTTAGTCAACAATTGAGAGTAGGGATGGCAAAAAAAAAAAAAAAACTTGTATATGTGGGTATCTGTAAGTAAAATCCTCTACAAATTAGATTTAGATAGCTTAATGGATACTCATGGGTAAAGTAATAGATTTTTTTCTGCAATCGTTTATTAATAGAGCGAGGATGGGTAACATAAGTTACCCATACCTGTAGGCATTGGCGAAGCTTCTTCATGACCAAGGGAGCCTTTTTACAAAACTCTTGTACATGTATTTTAACTTATTGAATGAGAATAAAGTAACATTTTAATTGAAGGTAATATTTGATCATTTTCTTTATTATTATTATTTTATTATTATTATAGATGATTTTATGTTAATATTATACTTTAAATATTTGCTTTTGATAACACCAATTCTTATGGATAATTTTAAGCATGAATAATATTTTTTCATATATTAAAATTTTTAATTAATTATTTGTATTTGTGTTCTGCAAACCAAATTAGATCGAACCGGCCTGTCGGACCAAAAAATTGGTAAACTGGTCACTTGATCGGTTCAAATAAACCACAGAATTGGCCTGAAGAAAAATTGGTCAAAAAACTGGAAAACCAATCAAAAACTGATCAAAACCGACCAAAAATTGGTTCACAACGAGTCAAAAAAATGCTTAATACAACATTATTTTAAATTTTTTCTTAAAAAAATAAAAACCAACCTAAAGTATTTATCATTTCTTTTTTATTTTAAATATAAACTTGTTTTTATTAATAAATGTTGATGTGTATAGTTAAAACATATACTTAAGTATCATAACATATTTGATTTGTACTTTTGTAGGTATTGTAAATGTAAAGAACTTATAAAATTATGTTTTATTTTTAATTTTTGGTATTATAAAATTATGATATTATGTTTTTTTAATATTATTTTATGTATTATTTAATTATTATTATTATTTTATTAATATTGGTTCAACCACGGTTGAACCATTGAACCTTGAACCAGGTTCCTTGACTGGTTCAATGATTAGTTTGGTTTTAAAAACATTGATTTGTATTTTCATAATATAATTTTTTTTTTTTTTTTTTGCATTTTCAAACTCATTTTTTCTATGAATTTTATAACTGATTTTTTACAGAAAAGATTATATAGTATAACTTGAATCTGTTGATTTCTTGTATGATTTTCTTATAATTTGTTTTTATAAATTTTGTAATTTTCTTGTGGATTTTTTCTACAATTTTTTTTTGTAAAATTTGTTATGATTTTGACAATAATATGATTATTTCCTTATATTTTTTGAAAATTTCACAGAAAAGTTTAATATATTTTGTGTATTTTGATACAAATTTTATATACAAAAACTTAATATGTCTTGCAAATTTTTTTACAAAAAAATTCTCCTATTTTTTTGTTTAGTAGGAGACGGGGGTATAAAAATTGTAAAAAAAATTAAAAAGTGTAACTAACAAAGTAGAAAAAATTTTAATAGCATAAAATGTAATTATTTAATAAAATAATTAATACTTGAATAGTATCATTACATGCTTAAAATCTCTAATACCATTACATTTAATGTTTATTTACTTATTTTGACCCTTCCAATTTATTTTTCGAGCTCCATCATTGGTTCCAGGTATCTTACAATTTAAAATCACTTAAAATGTCTTTAATTATATACAGAATAAATTTCCTAATTAATATGAATATATATTTTTTAAAAGAGTTTAATAGTCATGCATTGTCAGTATAAAAAGTTTTATACTGTCAATCAATTGAAATTCATCGTTGGTATGACTTTTAAAGTATTTATTATAAAAGTCAACAAATTTACAATAAATGGTAGTTTGTGATTGGATGACAGTGTAAAATTACTTTACATTATCAATGCATGACCTATTTTTTTTTTAAATTGTTTATTTTGAGTTTTTTTTTTTAAATTATATATTTTAGCAAATATTCATTAACATCTATAAATACTATAGATATTCATCTATGAATACTCACTTAACAAACATCTATACTGATATTGAACGAATATGAAACAAATTTTTATTTAACAAAACGAGTCACGAGAAATTATTACCCATGCAGTTTAGCCTCGTTGTGATCCCTACTTAGAAGATGGAGACGGGAACGGGAAAGGGAAAATGGATCACGAAATCGAATTTGTCGGTATATAAAATGATTACTTAGCTGCTGTAACGTGCGTCTAAATAGGAAATAAAATTGTGAAAAGTGGGTTTTGTACGTTTGGCCAACCACATGGTGACATGATGATGAATTTGTTTTTACGTGCAAGCAAATAGATGCCACCATTTTGATTTCATGACACGTGTTCTGCACAACCTGCCGCTAACTGTACTAATTAATTTTACTTTTTCAGTCAACGAATATATTACTATATAGTATGGATTATTGCGCTCGGAATGAACAAAGTAACAAACCCAATAAAAAAGGAACTTCTAGTCACGCATTATTGCATTCCAATGCTCCTAATTCACTATCCTAGAATAATACTACTATTTTTATATATATAAAAAAAGAATAATACTACTACGATAGATTGCAACAACGTGAAGGTTCAGAAAAGGTTCATATGTTAAATAAGAATCGATAACCAAACCGTAAACTTAATTCATTTTGGTGTAATCTTATGTTAAATATTAGTGTTATCACCCATCTTATATACGGATATATATTGTCTCGAAAATTTTATTTATTTTATTTTTATAATTTTAATATAATTTATTATTTAATGTGTGTGTGTGTGTGTGTGTTGTTGAATATAGAATATTAACATTATATTTTTTAAAAAAAATTAAATATATTTTTAGTTTCTAAACATATTTTTGGAATTAGTAATTTTTAACTTTTTTCAATTTTAATATTATATTTAATAAAAATACATTTTTTAATCCCTCACCAATGTGCTTTTAAGGACTAAAAGTAAATGATTTTTATATTTTTAAAGACTAAATTTTGAAAAAAATAAAAAATAAAATTCAAAATTCAAAATAAGTCAAAGTGAAGAAACTTTTTATACCCCAGTAAAAAAAACAAACCTTTTGTATTTAAGCCATTTTAGGTTCAAACTTTTATATATTTTTTATCACCTAATCTAAAACGAAATTATTCATTTCAATTTTTTCGTCTAATCTATGGAAAACTCACTTTTCTCCAGTTTTTTTTTTATTGTCTTTTAACAAAAAATATTAATATTTTAATTTTTAACATATAAAATTTTAAATAATGTTAAAAATAAATCAAACTAAAGAAATTTTTTATACTTTTATCACTTAAACTATAAATAAATTATTTTTTATTTTTTAATTTTAATTTTTATTCTTTTGTGACCTTAATCTTATCTTAAAAAATTGACAATTGTAATCAAGATAAAAAATATTTTTTATTTTTCATATTTCTTATTGTTTTTTTTTTTTATCGTATTTGAACAACTAGAAAAGAAGAAAAGAAATCAAAGAAGACTGCATGAAAAGTAGTGTACAGTGTCACACTGAAAGAAAGAAGATATTTGTAAAGTGTATAGATGAGTAGATGATTCAATGTCAAGCCCGAAAACTTAATTCAACTCATTTTAGGGGATTCTTATATTCATTTATACATGCGAAGGAAAAAAGTCACAAAAGCTTAAACAGGAAATTAATGAATAATTTTATCTATATGCCTGTCGACATATTTTTATGTTTAAAGCATGAATAATGTAAAAAATAATTATTGTGTATGAGGATTTGTAATTATGCCAAAATTAATTTTTAAAACTTTAAATTATATATTACAATTTTCCAACAAGTTTATAATTTTAATAATGGTTTATAATTTTATTATTAGTTGTGAAAACAAGATAAATTAGGTTAGACTTTTTTAAAAAAGCATAATTTTCCAAAAATTAGACTTAAGTTGGTTATTTTTATGAATTTAATAAAAAATTTAATTTTGATACATTGTTAGTCTTAAATTTTTTACATTGTTAACTAATTAGAAATCATCTTAAATGTAACTTTTAAAGCAATTATTACAAAAATCAACAATTTTATTATACATAGCAATTCATAATTAGATGATAGTGCAAAAATTATTTACATTGTTAGTATATTCTAATAATACATTGATAGTATAAAAGGTTTTTTATTATGTCATCTAATAATAGATTGTTATATAATTAAAAACAGTTCGCCTTTGTAATAATTACTTTAAAAAGTCACATTTAAAGTTATTTGTAATTAGTTAACCATATAAAAGATTTTATACTGGTGGTATACCAAAATTAAACCCTTTTCTTATTGTAAGTTTTTCTTTTCTTTTTTCTTATTTTAGACTCAACTAGGCTTTTTGTGTAAAAATCATACAACCTAATCAACCGTGAAAACTTACATTATACAAAGACCTTCGAATAGATTAAAAAACTTAGACCTTTTTAGTTATACATAGGAATAATCTTTAATAAAATGATAATTTTCTATATAAAATAAATAAATTGTAGTAATATATAATTATAAATTATAAAGATATTCTTAGTTTTAATTACGTATCTAAATAATAAACAAATAAATTAGTCTTGTAAGTCAAGTGCTTTTTAAAAAAACAGTGACTTTTGATTAACTGAATATACTTTTTAAACATCCAAGTATAACTCTTTTTTGGTAAACTAAACATCCAGGTATAACTTTTACTCAATAAATTTGGCCAAAAGAAGTAAAAAATAAGTACTTAGTTATATGCTCATTTTTTATGCCTTTCGTAGTTATATGCTCTGTATGGCCTATTCTCACCTGTCCATTATTTCCAATTTTGTTAATTCCACACTACGAAAGGACTCAACTTTTAGAACAAAAAGGACATAATTTGTGGGATTCTGGCATCACAAAGTGCATGTTAGGTTAGATGCATATAAGTTAGCAAACGACAACTTCAAGTCTCTTCCACTTTGGCAGAGTGCTACCTAAAGTCGCAATGACCAATTTATGAGTATCACGGGGCTTTTAATCTGTTACTGAGTGCATTATTGCTAAAGTGTCGAGTGGGCATGAATCATAATTTATATAATAACAGTTCAAAAATTTAATTACTTTGGTTCAGTTAATAATCGTTTCTTTAACTTTTCCATAAAACTTATTATTGCTAGAAATACATAGTTGTTGTTACTGATTGGGCTTAAGTCCAATCGTATAATGACCCATTTTGGCCCAAATACTTGATTAGTTTAAAATATTAAGTGTTGATTGAGGTCAACACTAGAAACAAGAGTCTTAATATATACTTGTGAACAAATTACACCTTGGCTTGGAACAAAATTACTTTATCATTGTACCAAGACAAATTATTATTGTTCATAAAAGGACTTGAGCCTCATGTCAAGGAATTCAACCCGTTTTAGACTCCTATAAATACCACAAACACTATTGTAGCATGCAAGAATTTAGTATAAATTGTCACTCTGGTGGAATTTCTATTGACTTAAGCATTAGAGTGTCTTTTGTAGGTACCTACCCATTTTCATGATGTCTTAACCCTACCGTTGAATTTAAAAGATCTCGAACCTTGGACCACACCTTAGCATATATCCACCAAAACTCAGTCCAAGTCAATGATCCACCTCAGGCACATTAGCTTGAACCATCTTGGATAAATCATTGGCCCTATCTATGGGAATTTGGTAAATTTAATTCTCACCCATGATGGTTAATACCATATGTCATACAATTAAGGCCGACGTCATCCTTGAATGCCATGTGGAGCAGATGAACTCAACCATAACGCTCACATTGGCCATGTTTCTTCCTAGCCTCTTTCACTAGTTTTACAACAAGTACACAAAATTTTGGCATAGAATGGAGTTATACCTCTTGACCTAAGAGATGAAATGATATGTCAACTTTAGGAGCAAATTAATGAATTAAGACAAGCTCCAAAGATAAATTAGTAATATGCAAATGTTTTAGAACAGTGTATCCTAAATTGGAACATACATTATCACAAAATCAAATCTCACATCATCAATCCACCCCAATACGACAAACCCTAATTCAATATGGTGGCTATTAGGACAAAGGGTGATTAATGACCCCAAATTATGTTATGATTAACAACAAATATTAAGTTTTGATTAAGATTGAACGCGTTTTTGCTTATAAAAGACGAAGTAACATCGTCTTATTTAGATGATATCTTAAACGTGACGCTTCATTAAAATGCTCACACATATGCATATTTGTCTACGTTACTTTTTAAGAACTCAAAATCTTTATCACAATGTCTTATAAGCTCTAAAGTGTATCAAGAAAGCTTGAGAAAAAGTCAACTAAAAAAGCTCACTTACTTTGTGAAAGACACGCCTAGCTATCACCAATAAAGTACAATAATGTACTTCTCTAATTAAAAGCATCATGCACAATAGTTGGTACAAGAAAAGAAAGATAAGCAAAATGCTTTATTTTATCAAAGTGATAAGTAGGTGAAAGACATTTAATGCAATAATAAATGCTCCAACATTCACTTCTCTCTCTAAAGAAGAAGAAAGACGATGCAAGGCAAAGCACTCATAATGGCTATTTTCTTATAGGCCTATAAATATTAGAGTGATGAAGACTTGAGAAGAGCTTTTTGGCAAAAATCTTGTAACTAGAAGTAGTCTGTGAGACGAAGTAGTCTGTGAGCATTACCTTTACCTTATTCTTAGTAAAAAGGTGGGATCCTGAAGAGCTTTGTAACAAAGAATACTTGTCGTATTGCTTGGAGAAGTAAACCAAAGAATATCAGTGTAAGAGCCTAAAGAGCCTTGGTGCAAAGAATGCTTGTAACTAGTTGAGTTAGTAGAAACTTAGTGGTGTTGCTAAGAACTAGAAGTAGTCTCCGGTTTGAAATGAACTAGTATAAAACTTTTGTGTTGATCTTTTTCTTATATCTTTTAAATTATGTTTAAGTTTGTCTTTTATCAAACAGAAATTTGTTTTGATAAAACCTTTTAAGATAGTCTTTTAAAAGAATCAAACAATACCTCATTTCATCTGTCCAACATATCATCTGTTTGATAAGACGATAAGCTATTTTTCAAAAAGATTTGCTAAAATTCCTTAAAACATAAGTCAACCCCCTTTTGTATTTTCTTGTGTTCTACAACGGCCATAGTTAACACATGTCAATAGCTCACCCAAAATGCATAAAAGGGGCCACTTGTACCATACTTATATAGTTGGATCGAGATTTATGCCTTTTTAGCATCATTTTGCAGAGCATATCGTTGTAGTCAAGACAGTAGATAAATACCAAGCTTCAGTGCCTATAGAACCCTTCATTGGAGAAAAGGATCCCACTAAGCACTTAAATGCCTTTCTAAATGAGATGTTGTTTATAGCAACATAGACATAATAGTATGCTGAACTTTTCCTAGGACATTGAGAGGTAAGGTTCTTAGCTAGTTCTAATGTATTTCCTTGAAGTTAATTCATAACTGGATAACTTCATAATAGCTTTTGGTAGGCGTTTCATCACAAAACGAAAAGCCCATAGGGATTCTCATATGCTAGCTAAAATCATTTAGCAACTAAAGGAAACATTAAACATCTTTTTAAGAAGGTTTTATATGTAAGCCGCTCTTGTGTCCAATTTATTTGAAGATATTCAACTCCATGTAATCGTGGAATCCATAAGGAAAGGTACACCTTGTGCCCTGCCTTTAGCTAAGGGAAGACTGAGGAACATGGAGGAACTTTGAATATGTGCAGCAAAATATGTTGGATAAAAGCAACATCTTCAAGAAGTTGAGATTGGTTCAAACACTTTGATTCCTCAAGTGGTAGAGGATAAATAACAAGAGAAAAATCATGGCTAGGTCAAAGGCCCAGGTTAAGAACTTCAAAATCAAAAGAAATGGCAATGGCCCTTACTATGAAATAAGGAGGGAATTGATAGGCAAATTCAACAATTATGCCCCATTAGTCATAAACCAAGCAAGGATCTACAATGAAGTTTACTCAACCGAGTTTACCCAAGTCCTGTAGCCACCACCACTACGAAAAAAATGTAACAAAAACATGAAAAGTAATGTGCTTTTCACAACAATTACGACCATACCACTATGAATGTGTTCATTTGAAGGATGCCATTAAAGAACTCTTTTGGCAGGGACATATGGGCCAATATATGCAAACGAGGTGAGAAGACATAGAAGATTCTTAGGATAATGAATGAGTGGCAAAGGAAAGAAATGAAAAAAAAAAAAAGTCGGCATAATTCTCCATAAAAGTAGCAAACTGCAACACAAGTTCCAAGGACTTGAATTGAATACATATGAAAAAGAGGCAACCCAATTAAAGATTTTAGTTTATAATTGAATTGTTAGTATGAAACTTTAATCTATGAATGTATTTAGTGGAATCAGTTTGAACATATATGAATGAATTTTGGTTTATATGTTTTTGGTTTTTATTCTTGTTATAGAAAGACATGTAAGACCAACTTTTAAAGTGCAATAAGGACAAAATCTACTAAGATGCGTAGGACTCATTGCCAAACATGTATTGGGACCAAAGTCTACAAAAATAAAATAAATATTAAAGACCATAGAGTGTAGGACCAACTTACCAAAGTGCAATAGAGATTGAGATCCAGTAAGATGCGTAGGACCCATTATCAAAAAAGTGTTGGGATTAAAATTTGTGGGAATTAAAGAACATGAGACCTAAGGTCGAGGTCATGAAGTCAACAATGAGGTTAAGATTTAGCCATTAAAAGTAAAATATTAAAAATTGAAATCCATTAGGAACTTAAGATGGAGCAAGGTCGCAAAAATGTCTTAAATTCCTTAATTATTAATTGAAAGGAACCAAGAAAACAAAAGGTTAAAGGAAATATCATTTCATTAGTCTAGAAACTTTAATACATCCTGAGGATGAGTTACAAAGATTATCAGAAAAAACTCTCAAAACTTAATCTATGGGAGTAAAGGATTTGTCTTTAGTGGAGCGCCCTATGCGACCATCTCGAACCAAGAGGTTGGGAACCGCAATGCCAACCTCTAAATTCATATTTAGAATGTTCAGTTATGCAACAACATTATCAAAACATTTGGTAATAACAAATCTCATAGAATTTGTATGTTTAGTTCTCTCTATCTTGGAATCCAAAATAAGTTTAGCCTTCATGGCCTCTAAAATTGCCTTTTCAGCTCAAAGAGTGGACAAGTCACCTTTAACTTTGTTCAACTTCTTCAATTTCCTTTTGCAATTGATTTTTCTCGGAAATGAAAGTATCTTTATTGACAATAAGCTTAACCACTTGTCTTTTTAAGTATTCAAGATTAGAAGTTTTCTAATTTTGGATTGACTCTCCTTTAATTTAAGTACTTGGCAAACAACATGAGGAAGGCACTCATTAACCAAATTTTGAAGCACAACATTGTATTTTAGAATTTGGTGAGAGGCCCAAGTGCACATGAAGTCAATATCAAGCTTAAAAAGTTAGCGACATTCAACATGGGATTGAAATTTGAATCAACATGCTTAAACTCAAACTCCATGGCAGTAGTAAAAATTAATGAAAGATCATCCTCTTCAGTACTAGATTCCCTGCTAGTATCCTAATCCTCGACCTTTGACCTTTCACCGATAGTAACAATTTTTGAAATTGGTATTTATTGTTTAAATTTCTTTTTGGATGCAGCATGCATAGATGAACATCCCTCATCCAATCTTTTTTTGTGGCCTTAAGGACCTTGAAACTGAGTCTGTTGAGCCAGAGAAAGAGGTGTTGAGTG
Organism: Spatholobus suberectus; assembly: GCA_004329165.1. Lineage (NCBI taxonomy): Eukaryota > Viridiplantae > Streptophyta > Magnoliopsida > Fabales > Fabaceae > Spatholobus > Spatholobus suberectus. Next base: position 15,777,274 of record CM014733.1, read on the forward strand.
TCACACCTTTGTTGATGAAGGAATTGCAGTAGGATTAGGTTGCTCGTGTTGAGATGTGAATGTAAAACCCTTTAGGAAGAATTCTTGAAGGGTAATTCCTGTAGGACTTTTATTCACAAATAATAAAGATCTGAGTTAGTAGCTTGGTAAAATGTTGAGAAAGAAAAATTATGGGATGTATTTTACCTATAACCGACTTGAAAGACCTGGGAGAAGCAATTATTATTTCTTAACAATCAACAAGTTGGCTAGACACACACGCACACACATAAGGAGGGTAGAGGTGTTCATGGGTTGGACTGGTTCGTGTTTAGGGTAAAATCAATTTCAAACTGATCATATTTAATTTAATTGGGCTAGTTAGGTTTAGGTTTTAAAATTATTTAGCCAATCTGAAACAAACCAATCCGATTAAGATTGAGTTGGTTTGGTTTGGGTAATTGGATTATGATAAAAATAAATTATGATGATTTTTTCAAGTATTTATCTCCACTTATTGTCTATTTTATAGAAATGTTTAATTTTATATTAATGCAAGTTAAAAATATTTCTTGTTTTTTAATGACTAATTATTTATTTTATTTGATATTTAATTTTTTTATACTTATCATTTTACATATATCATTAATTTTTACCTAAAATATAATAAAAAAAATTGCATATTAAACATAACCAAACTACAACACTTGATAGCACTAGATAAGATCATAAGAAGATCAAAATGAATGAAAAAGAAAGAAAATAAAAAAGAAAAAGAAAAACAAATCAAGTTTTAAAGTTTAAAATGTAAAAATTATTACATTGTCAACCATTGGTATACATGAGTTTAAAAAAAATCAATGATATATGTACTGACAATGTAAAGGTGTTTTATACTGTCATCCAATCACAAACTAGTATATATGGTAAGTTTGTTGAATTTTATAATAACTACTTTAAGGGTATGTTTGACTTAGGAAATAATGTGAAAGAAAAGAAAAAAGAAGAAAGGAAAAGGAGTAGAATGTGAGACGATTTTTTAGGTTGTTTAGTAAAAGAGAAAATGAAAAAAAAGAAAGATAAAATTTTTCTTTTCACTTGTTTGGTTGTATAGAAAGTGAAAGGAAATAAAAAAAAATATGTAAAATGACATTAATACCTTAAAAAAAATGAAATGAAATGAAATATAAATAAGGTATTTTTGTCATTGTGTAAAAAATGACACCCTTTCTTTCGTTTTTCATCCATAAATTGATGAATTATAAAATTGCAGTGGGATCCACATGTAGGGTCCATTCTTTTTGTTGTCTTTGGCAACCAAACAAAGGAAGGATTTTTTTTTTCTTTTCCTTCCCTCCTCAATTCATTCACCCTTTTTTCCAGCAAAATAAACAAACCATAAAAGTCATACCAATGATGATTTATGATTGGTTAATAGTATAAATTTTTTACACTAGTAATACATCTCTATTAAAGGTTGCTCCATTCCAATTTCATAACATAACTATTGAAAGACTATTAACATAAGGGCCTTGTTATTTTCACCCTTTTTTACTCTATTTTTACCCCCAACGTTTTCAAAAAAGTTAAAAAGATTATTTTATCCTCACTCTCTTTTATTCTCTCTCTTCTTCTCACCCCACCCCTCCTTTATTGACGAAAACGTATTTTCGTTGTATTTCTCGACAAAATTTTGTTGGGATATACTAGATAAAATCTTATCAAGATACACAACGAAAATACGTTTCTGTTGTGTATCTTAACAAGATTTTGTTGAGATTCACAATGGAAAGACGTTTTCATTTTGTATCTCAACAAAATCTTGTTGAGATACACGACGAAAACATATTTTTGTTGCGTATCTCAACAGACCCCCTAATACTATATATTTTGTACAACTGAAACGTATTTCCATCAAGGATATTTTCGTAAAATAAATAAACAAACAAAATATGGGGTGAAATAACAAAAATTTGGGTGAGAATAGCAGCACCCTTAACATAATCAAACCCAACACTTTTTTTTTGTTGAGTTGTTAAATTTTATCAATTGGGCCAGCCCTTATTAATATAATATATCATATCTATTAGAATTTATTATGTTGAATTTACTGATTTAGGTTCATGATAGTTTGTAGTTTGGATATGTCAACACTTACCTAAACCAAGTGAGAGGTGAATATTACGAAATTGAAAGGATAAAGAAATGGCGAACATTATTGATAAAATTGAGCAGAACAAATTTAAACTAGGGGTTATTATGGATATTTTTGTTCCTCTGCAGATATGGAATGATGCTGCACTTCTTCGATATCCTTGTGGACCAAATATGAATTTCGATATCAAGAAATAAAATGCCCATTATGTTTTCTGTGTTTTAGCCTTTATCTGTCCTGCATAATGTTATTGCATTGAGATATTTCAGTTTGAATTCTTGTTTTTCCTTTTATTGGTCCTTTTCTAGATTCAAAGTACATTTGTATTTGACTTAAAGACAAAAGTTTAAGAAGATCCCTTCCCAATCTCAACTGGGATAGCTCAAGTCTAATTGTCTCATACTTTCACATGCTAAACGGAATTTTGTAAAAGCCGAAAAAAAAAAGGTCCATCAAAAGCGTCACGCGTTTTGTAAGATAAAATTTTGGCTATTAAATCATGTCCTTTTCACCTAACAGGTTACCGAATAAACGCTCAGTTTAGGATCATAGTTGGGAGGAAAATGCTAAGTTCTAGCAAAACTAAACTCTCAAAAACAATAATTTTCAATCCTTCAAACTATTTTTTTGATAATTTTTCTATTTAATAAAAACTAAATATTTTTTATATTTTGAAAGACATTGTATGTAATTTAATACTTTGTAAGAAATAAAAATATAATAGCTTATTATGATGACGTGAAGGATGAAAAAAAAATTCATATTCACTTTGATTTATAACATGTTTGGACACACGTCTTCAACCAATAAAATCACGGCTAATCTATGAAAAATGCAAAGCTTCAATTATTAACTTCAGGAGAGATGTGCATAACAATTGATTGAAACGCATGACCAAAACCAAACACACTATTAGAACAAAGAGAGTGGAAAGAAAAGTGGAAGAAAATGCCGTTTTAGATCAAATTTTAAATAGTTGATCAACAGTCCCCTTGATTATCAACCGCCAAATGATATAAAATAATGTGATGGTGAGGATGAATCTAGTTTAACTTGTATAACTGGTTACAATGATACTTGTGTGAAAATTGCAAACTAATGCCGGCATAAAAAACATTTGTATAGCTTTTTTCTCAAGAATATCCCAACGAATTTAGGGTGGTTGTGCCAAAAAATCCAGATTAGCAAGAGCTTTCACAACTTATAATAGAGAACCCAAAGTGCAAACAACTCTTGATCCTGTTTCAGTTACTGGTGTTTGCTGACTCTCTTCTGCAACCACTTGGAAAAATCCCCGAGTGGTTGTTGTTATTCTCACACCCCTTATATCTAAATTCACACCCTTTTTTTTAGTTTTTTGACAAAAATATCTTTAACAAAAACATGTTTCCGTTTTATATCTCGACAAAAACTCGACAAGATTTTATCGAAATACACAACAGAAATACGTTTCTGTTGTGGATCTTGACAATCCTGTCGAGATATACAACAAAAACGTATTTTCGTTGTGTATCTCAATAGATCTTGTCCAAATACATAACGAAAATAAATTTCCGTTGTGTAATTTGACATAACAGAAGCTAGTTTTTGTCGTATCGATGACAAGCCAAAAATAAAAAATAAAAACAAAAGTTGTTGGAGAAGGTGGGGGGTGCGGGATGTGTGTGCGGGAGAGAAGAAAATGGGAGGGAGAGGGTCAACAGTAGGGGGTGAGAGGAGAAAGAAGTGAATGAGAGGGTGTGAGGAAAGTGGGGTAGAATAGGAATTTTAATTAAAAAAAAATGATAGGGTGTGAAAATAGAGAAAAAGGGAGTGAGAATAACAGGCCCTCCCCGTGCTGATACTCCTTATAGCCACCATTTAACTAGGTAGAGCTATAGGAGCCACGAGACTCGCCCATGAGCCCCACAAGTTAGACCAACACGAGAAACATACCCACAGCAATGATGAGTCTCTCCAACCTCATACTTTTATTCATACGAGGGAAAAGGATCTAACGTTGTTGAATAAGATGAGACATCAAAGAGCAGTGACAAAGAGCCAAGAGAAGAAAATGTATAAAGTTGCTTATGGAAGGAAAAGCACAAGTAAAACACCATAAACAACAGAACAAGGATTGGCTATTTTAAGTTTGTCTAATATTGTTTCAGCAAAAAAAGGCGGAAACCGAGGATCTAGGAGAACATGGCCAAAAAAAAAAATGCTGAGGCTTGGCTGTCTTCGAAGATGGAGTCCCAATCAAATGCTCTGCCTAACTTGCCCTTGTTCTAAGGTTTTAAATTATGATTGCAGTTGCAGTTTCATCACAATATTTGATATTGCAGAAATTGCAGCTGACACAGCCACAATTACAGGGGCGGAGGCCAAAAACCTTAACGTTGCAGCTACAATTACAGTTGTCGGCCATTTTTTAAAACCTTGGTTCTATCTTGTATTAGAGAATGAATCACATTGAACGCACTCAGATGATTTACAATAAGGACCATATGACAATTTTTCACAATATTGACAACTATAAATAAAGTTAGAGGACTAAAATACACTTTAAAAAAATACCTTAACTGTTATCATTATAGTAGGTCACATAAACCTAGTCCATCATGATACCGGTTTCTACCAAATCCATCCTGGAATTCACCATCATTTTACAACGTTTGGCACAGTATAAAAAAATAGGGAATAGAGAAAAAAACAATATATGGACAAAAATAAAACAAGAGTTTATCACTGTTAAAGGGTAAAGATAACTATGTACTTAAATTAAATTAATAGTGAATAAACCTGCTTTACAGAGAAATCAGCCTTATTTGTAGAGCCTAGAGGATATAGGACAATTTTTAAAAATATGTTATAATCCCTGTCATAACTGCAACTCAAACTAGAAGACACACTAGCTAGGTTTCTGGAGTTCTTCATTACCAGCCAGCAGCAACAATGGCCTCTGGTTTCACACGGTTAAATTGCTCCCAAAATCTTAACGAATATAACATCAAGGAGAAAATGCAACAGTCACCACACACTTATAATAAATGGAACTAGTATATTACTCGTAATTTATAGAGGAACAGAACTTAATAGTCAAAATACAATCAGTGCAGAAAGATGATTGAATATAACCTATTTTCCTTATCCCCGCAAATTCATTGCCAAAGTACATGTCTTATTTTGGAAAAGGCATTCTTAAAATAGTACATGGAACAAGCAACTCACAAGGGTTTCTGCATTTACAATTAACTTCACCCCCTTCAATACTGATGACTAAATATTCTGTTAATCTTAACTTCTAAGTCCATGTATACTAAAAAATTGTACATAAAATTTGCAAATTAAAATGATCCTGCTGCTACAAACAACTGAATGGATGAAGATGAAGATTGAATAAAATTACTTCAGCTGGCAGTATGACCCAAAAACCTCATAAGCAAGGTCCATACTTATTAATCAAAAGTTCATAACTTACTGTTTTACAGATGGCATAGCTTTTGCAGAAACCTCTGTGCAAGGTAGATAGTAATCAGTTTTCCATCTCAGAAGAGAAACTAAACTTCATTTTCATGACAATACATCAGATATTCAAATGGCAGAGCTCAGCAACTTCCTTCTCAGAAACTAAGCAAAGCCTATCTTATGCACTGCAGGGCCCAGAGGAAAATTATATACAGTAGCCATCCATGTGATGAAGGGGAAAGATTTTCAATGCTGTTCAATCTTTAGAAATACGTGATTGGGAAATTACACAACTGCAGATGCTGTTCTGCGAAGATCGGGTACTCCATTGCCATATTTTGCACTAAATGTTGGACTTCTCAAGCTGCCATGTCTTACAGGCTTCGGCCGATAAAGACACAAGAGCATTTCCTCCAGCTTCTGCACTGTATACTTTGCATATTTTGTGGAGCTAGCGTCTTGCTCAACCAAAGGACCATAATTCTGCATGTAACTGCGGTAAACAGGCACCACAGCTTGCACTATAAGCTGACATGTCTTCTCCCTCAGATCTCGTTCTGGCATGATCCAACTTGACTGCTTTGTATACATCTCATCGAAAACTTCATTGAACTTTTTCAACCTTTTCTTGACCAGGTCGCGGGCAGTGGCACGCCCTCCCGAGAAAAGAATCAGCCCTTCCCTACTCAAATGTCCAGGAAGCTTTCCCCAGCTGTCCCTCAAGAAGCTTGTGGAGTAAGAGTCCTTACACTGTTCATGCTCCCTCAACCAAGAATCCCCCAAGAGCTCCCCAAGCTTTGTCCCTTTCAAATGCTTGCACAGATGCCAGTGATTGTTCATAGCAAAAAAGTTGGACAGCGTAGGATCCTCATGAGCCTTGATCCAAGTCTCCACATTCAGTTCAACAGCCTTCACTATGTTCAAAACCTCGTTAACAAGGAGTCTCTCCTGAAAGCTTTGGCGCTTCCAACTTCTGTGAATGATCAGTGCCTGGGTCAATATTGGTTTATAGTCCTCTCCTAGGAGCTTGTTACAGTAATCAGTAATAAAGCTCACCAATCTCGGCACACTGCCATCCTGAGGAGGTGGATTCGGCCGCTGCAACTCCACCTGAACCAGAAGCTCCCAGAAAATCTCCGCGGCCCCATCAATCACCCTCTTGATAAGATCCCTCGTCAAATTCTGTATCTCAACACACGGCGCGCCGCCGAAAAGCCGGTTGAAATCCAGTCTCAACTTGTTCAATGACGCGAAAATGTCCAACAACTTCAGAAGCTTAATGGGGTCCTTCTTACTCTCGGTAACCATCTTCCCAAACTGAAGGAACGCAAGTATGCCGGCCTGCGCAGCAATCTTCGAAAAGCAACCCATCCACACATCCAACCCAATCCTTTCAAACACATCATTGCAAAGCTTATACTCCGCCTCAAACAAATGCTTCACCGCGAACTCCAAATGCCTCCCCCACTGAGCTATGTACCCCTCAATGCTCTGCACATCATTGAACTCCGACACAGAAATCTCAAGGTAATCCAAATTCAGCGCCTGCAAGCTCGCCCTCACGTTGGAACTCCTCACCTCAACATAAATCCCCACACACCTATCCAGCCTGTCATTGGCAATCAGCCTCCCGAGAATCGCCTGCAGCTTGTGAACAACCGACACCGGCAACGGCGACGGCGCAATGCACGCCTGATCGCCGCACCCTGCCGGTGTGGCCGACATAGGCAACGGCACACTGTTCTCAGTCAACAACCGCCTAAATTCGTCCTCCAACTTAAACAATGCAGCATCCAACAGTCCACCATCAAGCTCACCATGCTGCAACTCGCGAAGATTCTTCAACTCCTTCTTCAAATTCGCGAGATAAACTTGATCGGCAACAGAGTTATCCTCCAAATACTCAACAATATCCTCCAGCCACTGAATTGCCAACCCACAGTTGTCCCCCAAGAACCTCAGCGCCTCCTGCAGGCGCTTCAGCACCGACAGGTAACCGGCTAGGTCGGTCCGGGGGTCCGAGAGGAGCGATTTTTCGAGGCCGTGGACGGCGTCGAAAACCTTGAGCACCGCAGCGGCGGGGCCGACGGCGCGGTTGATGTGGCCGCCGACCGCCGCGAGGGCGTCCCTGTCGGCGCGAATCGGCCGGACCGCCGATCCGAGCGACGGCAGCCTCTGCCTGATTTCGTCTAACCTTGGCCCCGCTTTCTGCAACGCTAAACCTACCGATTTTGATTTCTCTAAGCTAAGCTTCAAGGATTTCTTGGCGCTAATCAAGTTCTCTATTCTAGAATCGGAGCTTCTAGAAGCTTCCATTGCCGCGGTAAGTGATTCGAGATCGGTGAGTTTTTTTTTTTTTTTTTTTTTAATTTGTTACATCGGAATCATCGAAAGGCGGTGTTTGGATGAACTCGGAAAATTTGCATTTCTAACACTTCGGGAAAGTAAAGTAGAAGACACGGTGTTAAAAATATGGAGGGAATGGAGGGAGAAAGGGTTTTGCGGAGAGAAAGTAAGAGAGAGAGAGAGAGAGACTCACTCGGAAAAAATAAGGAGAAAGGGAGGGTTGTCGGAGACACGAAGAGAGCGAGTCGACTCGGCTGAGTTGGAGTGAAAAGGGAATGAGAATGGGGGAGGTGGGAATCTGAATCTGTGTTTCAATGAGAGAGAAACCCTAACGAAGAAAAGAGTGTGAAGTGAGAGAGATGAGGGAGGAGAGAGAGGAGCGCTTTTTTTGGGGGTGTGGCAAAGTGCATGACAGAAGGCAAAAATGCTCGTTGCTGTAACTTTTGCTGTTTCTGTATATCGTAGTTTAATTATTCTTCTCTCTCTTCTTTGAACTTGTTTGAATTCTCCTTCGCTTTCATTTTTGGTCTTTCGTTTTCTCAGCTCACCACTATCTTTGTTTTTTAATGATCTTTTTTATATACTTTCCCTCGATCATAACTTTTCTTAGGAGCTTAAAATAGAAATATTATGTACGGAACTGGCTAAAGGAAAGGGGCTCAGCTGATGTTAGTTGCTGCTTAGTTGAAAATGTTAATCGATCTTATCAGTAAAATTTTGTGTAAATAAATTGGTTTTTATAAATATGAAATAGAAAATTAACTCCTATTGTGTGACAGAATCTTGATTCCGGTAAGACACATATTTTGATGGACAAAACTTAAACATAATTATATAGGAGCTTTGAGTGTTATTCATTAATTAAAATTTAAGTTTTATTTTAGTAATTTATGTTAATCTTTGATATAATCTTTTATTATATGAGTTATTAAAGTAAAATTTTAATTTTAATTAAAAAATAATATTTAAAGTGGTTAAGTAACTGCATCTAATTTTTGTATATATATCGATATTTCCGAAGTCCAAATAATTGTACTCATGTCATTCACATCTGTGCTTGATAACAAGCCAAGTTGTGGTCCTTAATGCAATTAACAGTGTGAAGTTTGTAGTTGGCCGGTGGGGGGCATAATAATCATGCTAATCTGTCAATCAAAACATGATTGTTAGGAGTATTTAATTTTATTATTTATTTTAAGTTAGGAGTTTAAATTAGTTATTAATAATATGATATAAAATTTTTACAAAATCAATCAATTCATAAATCATTATAAAAGTTAAACTTTAAAAGTTATGATTTGACAGACAAACTTTTTCATGATTTGACTACATAAAACTAAAATGATAATATAATTTTTTTTTATAAAGTTGATGCATTAAAATAAAATAAAAATTACTTAATTAAATGTTATTAAATTAATAGATAAACTTACTGTCATATACTCATAACCATTATAAAGATTTTAATGATGCACGGATATACCATTAGAATGAAAAAAATAAAACTTTACGTATGAAATTTAAAATCTAAGCTAATATATCATACATGTAATTTTTTGAAAAAAAAAATGTGTTTTTAATTTTTATACTAATGGTCAAATGTAGTTAAATTTTCTATACTTTTGTATTGATAAATTTGGACTTCAATATAAAAGCATAAAATTTTTGACTACGTTTAATTAAAACTATAAAAATTAAAAACATATTTTTCCTAATTTCTTATTGTAATGATAAAAAAGACAAAAAAATGGTGATATTCATAATCACTAAAATAAGGCCTGAAAAGGCCCACATACTTTAACTAAGACCCATTATAAGATTCTGGAATCCACGTCAGAAGTAAGACTGACCATCTCTTTACACGTCAATACATTGTAATTGTATTTACATATATTTTTGTATATTGTTTATACTTTGTTTATAATCTAAAACTCAGCGAACGTGGTTTAGATCTACGGAAAATTATAGAGCTAACGTAAGTAGAGCTTTAATTTACAATGCAAAAAGTCACTTTTTGTGCTTTTAAATTAGCAGAAAACTTGAGGGCTAAGAGAAAAACATGGATTTGTTTATTTCAATTAAATTTCAAAAATATTTAATAAAGATTACATTGAAAAATATAAAGCGAACTATAAATCAGAGATGCCACTTTATACGCTCATAATTCCATATTATTAGAGCCGGATAGCCAAATTATAAATTTTTTTTTTTAAAAAAAAAGTATGATGGGTTGGTGCAATTAACCATTGACTTTTGAATTCGTCCAATTCATGAAGTAATAATTAATAACGACGTTTTGGAAGATTGATCGTGTAAAGCATTGACCCTGGAGAAGAAATGTGTATGGTGCAACTGCAATAAGGACAATTCAAAAGATCATCAATTCTACTTGAAGAATAAGTGGGTTTCTTGGGGCAACAAGCCAATTGAGCCAATGTATGGTTGTTTTGGATGCATTGTGCACATGCCAATGGCTTAGATTGACCAAATTCCCATTTTGAAATTCTGGCAAGCTTGTTAGTCAAGAATTTGGGTGGAGCTACGTTGAATGCATGTGTAAAAAATTTAGGGCTACATATTATATTTAGGGTTTCGTGGAATTTTGTGACATGCGAACTTCGTCAACAAGTTTTGATTTTTTCTTTTCGTTGAACCCGTTTATTGTTTAGTGCTGGAAATGCCTCAGGTCAAAGGGTTCGAGTTGCAGAAAAAAAAGGTAGGTGTACTGTTCCAGATACAAGTTTTTGATGGAGATGCAACACGGCAAAGACTAGGAAACTTAAGTAAAAGTTTTTTTTTTTGGAGTCAACAAGTAAAAGTTTTGTGAAAGTGGGAAGGAAGAAAATAGGAATTCTTTACTTGGGACTAAGTCTACGTACTAGGCCCATATAAGAGAATTGCGCTGTTTTTATCCGTATGCAGGTGCGATTGAATAATAAGCTTAATTAAATGTATTTAATAAGTTAATTTTGATAAGTTTTATTTTAAAGTTTATTGAAATAAATTAAAAAAAAAAAACTTACATAGTAGCTATATGTCTATTTGATAAGTTTAACCAAACACTTATTGAAATACATATATGACAAGTCTAAAAGTTTTTCTATATCCTACAATGGGCCCATTTGAGTAAACAACTTAATTAAGAGTTTATTGAATAAGTTCTTATATGATAAGCACTTGTGTATAAGTTCTTTCTATAATTAAAGAGGAAATTGAGTTAATTTGTTTTCATGCTAGTTGTAAGCTACTTTCATAAGCTATTTTAAAAAGCTTATTTGAATAAGTTAAAAACAACTTATGGGCATATCATATATAAATTATTTTCATAAGCTCTCCCAAACACTTGTATGATGAGAAAAGTCCAAATAGTTATAAATAAACTCTTCCAAATGAAGGCAAAGTCTAAAGTGTTATTTTATAGGATGAAGAATTTTGTGGAGTTTCACATATCACAAAGTATTTTTATTAGTGGAAAGTAGATACAAGATAATATTCTACTTGTACAAGAAGTGTTTCATTATTAGAGCTCAAAAGTGTGACGCGAGATCATCTTTCAAAAAACTTTATTTATGAATATTATTAACCATTTGCTACGTATGTGTATGTGTAGGCTTTTAGAAAAATTTAGCAAATATCGAGTTACAACTAATTAATTGATAATACTCAAGCTTAGAAGTGTCATACGCAACTTAAGAAGACTCAAATGTTCTAAAAAAAAATAAATAAAGACTCAAGGATTTGATATTATAAGAATATTTAGAAAGATTCAACCATTAATAGAGTTAAAGTTGAGAACACTCTACACTTGAAATAGCTTTAAATTGTTAGAGTTAAGAATACTTAAAGAGAAAAGTCACCTCCAATCGCAAAGACTTAGTAATAACAATTAAGTGAACTTTTTTAATTAGAGCTACTGAATGGAGGTTGAGGGTGGTGCTAAGGTTTTGGAGAATGACACGGGTCAAGATGATGATCCATATTCCTGTAATCACAGAAAAGTTAAGAGGAAAATTGCTGAGCAAGAGTTAGGTGAGAGGGAAACATCAGGGGTGATGGAGGAGGTGGCTATTGAGAAATCTTATAAAGATTCACTATTGATGTCGAAGTTTTATAACCTTGTGTTTCAAGACTTTGCTTTTGAAGAAGAGGAAGAAGAAGATTTTCCAGAGAATAGGTGGTATAAGGAGGATAATGAGAAAAATGATTTTAGCCCTTATCTAGTAATGAAAGAACAAGGTTCGCACAAGAAGAGGGGTTGAATTGTGCGAATAAAAACTTTTTAATGATAAAAAAAAAAGGAGTTCAAAAAGGAGTTAAAAACACAGAGAGTTTTTATATTGATTCACTCAAACTTGAGCTACGTCTAGTTCTTTCGTCCTGAAGTTGTTCAACTAACCAACCTTAGGTTACACACAAGTATTCTTTTTGGCCTCTTCAGGCTTTACAACGCAATTTACCCAGATTGCTTAAATGCTCAAGTATTCTTTTTCATTAAGCCTCTCCAAGCTTTCACAACATAAACAGTTTATGAAAATAGTTTCAATTCACAATGTGAGGATATGAAAGTTGTAAGTGCAATACAAGAATTTTTACAAAGAATTTGAAGATATTTCAACGTCATCCAATAAGCGCAAAGATTATAGTCATTCTCTGCATTTCTTCTCTTCTAAGTAGCTATATATAGTCTTTAGAAAGTAACCATTGAGAACTTAGCTTCATTCTTCAAGAGAGAAGCGTGTGCATGTATCGAGCTTTCAGTAGAGTTAGAAAAGTGACTTATTTTTGCACTAAAATGGAAAGTGCAGTACTATGTTGAAAGCTGCTTTTCTGAACATTCTTTAATCGTCTTGCCAGCTTGATATGTTGACTTCCTTTTTCTGCAACACTGCGCTTATATACTAACATGTATCTGACTTTCAATTAATGCTTAAACATTTGAACGTTAGATCACTCTAAGAGGCAAAACATTAGTCTCAAGATTTTTATGCAAAAATGTAGAATTCAAACAGGCTTCAAAACTTAGACGTAGAAGAGACTTACGCTTGGACGATCGAGATATATGAGTCAATTGGACGCTTGTTAAAATTGGCGCGTTGGACGCCGTAATATAAACACGCATTGGACGTTTTAGAGAACTTTTTACAATAAAGACTTAAAAAAACTTAATAAGTTTGTTATCTTTAAAATTTGAGGGACTTAATGCCTCGTGGATCTTTGGTTCCAACAATCTCCCCCTTTTCGATGATGACAGACCTTATTAGTTTTTAGGTTTTGTGAGAATATATATATATATATATATATGTCAAAAAACGCACATCATATGATAAGATTCGGTAGACTTACTTTTATACTCCCCTTGAGTCTGATATTTAAGCAAGTTTGTATACATACAATATATCAATCCAATTTATTATCCATACGAAGCACAAATTATATATCAAGTATTATGCATGAATATCATATGATGAGTTAGATAGTAAAGATAAACTATAATATAATGACTACATGAAAACTTTCAGTGAACAATAACAATAGAAAGCAAACTTTATTTTCATAACAACAGAAAGCAATAGAAGGAAAATTGTATATAGAAAGTAATCTTTATTTTTTATTTCTCCCCATTTTGTCATTATAAAAAATAGACAAGAAAAGAGAAAGAGAGTCATCATAATCACTTTGGCATTGAGGGAGGTGGAGGTGGAGATGGTTGAGGGGTTTGGAGAAGTTCTTGTTGGTTTTGAAGGATTTGTTGGAGAAAGGCCATGATGGGTTGGAGTTGGGCGGTGACGTAGGTTTGGACGGCTAGGTCAATAGGTGGAAGGGTAGAAGGAGCAAGAAGGGCAGTAGGAAAACTTGCAGAGGCTTGGGATTCGGGGGTTGGAAGAGGCAGAGGTGTTGATAAGGGTGGTTGAGATGGTGGTGGTGGTTGAACTGCAGAGGGTGGAGGTGGGGCTTCTAAAATTTTTAAGTTAGGAAGGTGAAGTTGATGTGGACAAGGGTGTTGGTAAAGTTGAAAAACAAATTCCCAAGGGTAAGGTGGCTTGAACGATTTAGGGCTTGTGATTGCGGCGAGGATAGCGTGGATGATATATGTTTCAGTGCCAATGAAGGGGCGCTCGTCGGCTGGATAGGAAAAGGTGGTGGATATGTCAGAGAAATAAAAGACACGAGCTGGACGCTGCGTGTACTTACAAGTCTGTATGGTTGGAGTTTCTGCCTTGTCGTTCGTTGAGAGTCCATTACTGGACACTTCCTGCTCATAGTTGAACATATGTTGACGCCAAAAGTATTAAGCATCGTCCTCGTCCATATCTTGCAACAAATGCCTAGCCATGTATCGTTCTAGAGTAGTGTTGGTATGTTGTTGAAACTCAACTCTGGAAGGTAAAGGCAGAGAGGACAATTTGGTCAGCAACTTCTTCTTTTTATTGACGTCCAAGGTGGGAAGCCTTGGGCAAACGCGATCCAGATGGATGTGAATTGTTGTTGAGTTTGAAATGTGTGAGAAGGTGGAATGAAGAGTAGAAACTTCAAGTTTGCAAAACTCCTCAAAGAAGCCTAGAACATCTGCTCGAAGAGAGTGGGAAAGAAACCAGCTTCTATAGGGTCCAAAGGCCTAAACTTCAATTCAGCAAGCTTGAGTTGGATGATCCTTTCCAACATTTGGCCTCGCCTTTGTTGCAAATCTTGTTCAATTTCCTCAACTGGAGGTACCCTATGCTGAAGTACTCTAGGAGGGTGTGCGTTGAAGCGCCATGCTCTAAGCAGTTTGGGATACCTCTTTCTGATAAACTGTTTCAATGATAAGCTTTCAATTGTTCCTGGAGGCAGAGCCAAATATTCAGAAGACGGTTAATGGGTGTAATCCTCCATGTATGGCTCAAAAGAGAAAGGAGAATAGTCAAAGCCGAACTCTGGCTCCGAAAGAGGCTCTGGAGGAAGGATTATTGCGTTGTCGTCCACCAAATTTTGTAAGTTTCCTTTTACAAAAAGTAGATTCCATTTCTTTTTTATGTGCTCCTAAATTTCTGCGCATCCATCATAGGCAAAAGATATATCCAAATTTATACTGGGAGTTGAGGAGGGCTGTTTGGGGAGTTTAACGAAGAGGTATGATTTAATGAGACCAGGAATGAGAGTGGTGCATACATAACCATCATTACCACGAAATAACATGTTTGGTTTAGGTGTGGTGTAAGTTGGTTTGTACCATGGTGGGTAATCAAATAAGGAAAGTGTGTGGGCCTGTGTCTGTGTTTGTGTTTGGGTTGGTTGTTCAGTAGGTTCAATAATAATGGAATAAATGAATTCTTACTTAGACACAACATCAACATCTGGAGCAGATGACTTACTTTTCTTGGTCACTTTAGATGTTGTCTGAACTTCGGCTAGTCGTTTGCTAGAAGGGGTTAGTTAGGCTAGAGGGGCTTCTTCTTGTGTAGGAACTGCAATAATGGCAATTTTTTGTTTCTTCAACAAGATTGCGATGGATTCGCGATCCTCATCATCATAATTTTCTTGTAACTAGAGTCTCCTCTTGGCTGGTGCTGATGGAGGGAGAGCAGCAATAGGAGGAGCAGCTGCAAGTGCTGGTGCTTGTTGGGTCTTGGATCGTGTCACTCTAGACGATCTCCCTTTGGATGGTTGCCTTTTAGTAGGAGGTCTTGCAACAACTACTGGATGGACGAACAAGGCTTCGTCGTCCAGTTGCTCAGCTTGTGGGGCCACTTGTTTCTCTACAGGTTATGGTGCTTCCTATAAGGTTTCTGTTTAACGTCCCTAGTCTTGGAGGATTTCTTTATGCATTTTAGGACAAACCCAACGTTCATGTGGTTTATGTTGTTGCAGCCAAAGGGCAACTGAGTGAACCTGTGGCCACCACCCAACTTTTTGATTTTAGCCTGCTCACCACCAGTCAGAGCAAAGAATACACGGTATACTTGTTATAGCCAGAAGATCTTGTTCAGCAGTGCAACATAGGTGATTTGGTCGAATTCACCTCTTCCTTTCATGGTCCTGAAAATGTTACTAAGGATTAGATAAGGAAGGTTAAACTATTGTCCGGTCATTATATGGAAGAGGGCAAACTAGTGTAGGAAGGTCATGTTGTCCTTAGAACCAGCTTTGTGAAGTATTCCCTTGTTTAGAAATTGCTGGAATACTTTACCTTTATTGGTCAACTTGTTGTACTCCACAACACCTCCAGCTTTTGGTACCATTAAGGCAGCATCCACTGTTTCATGACTGTCGAAGCTGCTTTCCCATCCTTTCTTAATGCCGGAGCCAGCTCATTCACATCCGACTGCTTAAGCAATACTCCCCAAGTCGATGGTAACCTTCACACTTAGAACAGTGCCAATCACACTGTTATTGGTAAACTCTACACTCCTCCAGAAGCGTTTAATGAGCTCTAGGTACCTTGACCCCATTTCATCAACGGTGTCTATGTTAAAACGACTTTCAATCAAAACGATGGCTTCGTTTTGACTTTCTACACAGGCTGCGACTTTCATGGTGTTATCTGCCTTTTCGATCGTCATTGTCGATGAGATGAAGGTTAGGATTTGAGAGATTTCGAGAGTTTGAGAGAGAGAGAGAGAGAGAGAGAGAAAGAGAGTAAGAGCAATATCTCAGAGATAGCAAGAGTGAGAGTAAGAAAAAAGGCTTGGTTTATGAAGGCTTAAGTGTATAGGAAATAACTGAAAGGTTTTGGTTTTGGCAGTATTTAAATTTTAAAGAGAGAGATAGTGCGCATTAAATGTTGGTTCAAGCATGCACACTTTTCGATGGTGGTTTACGGTGCAATTGTGACTCAGACAAGGAATAAAGCATTTATTTCAAATCATTGTTAGTGAAAAACATAATTATGCATGAATGAAGGTATTTATGCATATAAATATGAGACATTACAGAATATGAACCGTGATAATAATGGACGCACGTATGATGGACAATGATATGATAATGGATGTTTTATAGTAATGGACGCTACCTGTCACTGGACGGTCAAGGCACATGAAAGAAATCTATTTCTTTAAAAATTCCATACCAAAACGATCTCGAATATGGACGAGTTTATCTTCAGGAAGTGGTTTTGTAAATATGTCTACTAATTGATTTTTAGTATTAATAAATTGAATATCAATAACCCCCTTTTTGAACATAATCTCTTATAGAGTGATGTTTAATTTAAATGTGCTTTGCTCTATAATGTAGTATAGGATTCTTAGACAAGTTTATGGCAGTAGTATTATCACAGAGGATAGGAATTTTATTCTCATAGATACTATAGTCTTCTAATTGATACTTGATCCACAAAATTTGTGAGCAACAGGATGCTGCTGATATGTATTCTGCTTCTGCTGTGGATAAAGCAATTATTCCTTGCCTTTTGCTCGTCCAGGAGACAAGACTTCCATCAATGAAGTGACATCCTCCACTGGTGCTTTTTGTTCTATTCTGTCTCTAACATAGTCAGCATCACAGAATCCAACTAACCTGTATTCTATATTCGACTTAAAGCATATACCAAGATTAGAAGTCCCATTTAAGTATCGAAAATTCTTTTAACTGTTGTAAGATGAATTTCTCTAGGATCAGATTGAAAACAAGCACAAAGACATACACTGAACATGATATCTAGTCTGGACGCTGTTAGATATAGTAGAGATCTAATCATACCTCTGTATGTGGTTTCGTCTACCTTTTTGGATGAGTCGTCCAATTCAAGCACTGAAGATGGATGCATCGGTGTGCTCATTTCTTTGGCATCGTTCATCTTGTACTTCTTGAGTAGCTCTTTTGCATATTTCGTATGATGTATGTATATGCCACTGCTTATTTGTTTTATTTGCAATCTTAGAAAGAATTTTAATTCTCCCATCATGCTTATCTCAAATTCTGTTGTCATTAGCTTAGAAAAATCCTTACATAGAGCTTCGTTAGTAGCACCAAATATGATATCGTCCACATATATTTGCACAATAATAAAACGTAACTGTACGTTTTTGCGAAACAGAATGGTATCTACTTTTCCTCTTGTGAAACTATTTTCTAAAAGAAAAGAGCTTAACTTTTGATACCAAGCTCTAGGTGCTTGCTTGAGTCCATATAAAGCCTTTTTGAGTTTGAAAACATGCATAGGAAAAGTATCACACTCAAATTTAGGAGGTTGTTTCAAATAAACTTCTGCATTTATTATGCCATTAAGAAATGCATTTTTTACATCCATTTGATAGAGCTTCATATTATTATGAGTAGCAAATGAAAGTAAAATACGAATGGCTTCTAGTCTAGCTATAGGTGCAAAGGTTTCAGTGAAATCTATACCTTCTTACTGAGGATACCCTTGAGCTACCAGTCTAGCTCTGTTTCTTACTACATTACCTGTCTCATCTAACTTGTTACGAAATACCCATTTTGTTCCTATTATTGATTTGTCTTTAGGTAAAAGAACTAGCTCCCACACTTCATTTCTTTCGAATTGACTTACTTCTTCCTTCTTGGCTTTAATCCAACCTTCGTCCAAAAAAGTTTTGTCCACTGTCTTTGGTTCCATCTAGGAAACTAGTGCAGTTTGAGCTTGCTCCTTGAAGGTTGATCTTGTTTTGACATGATTACGTACATTTCCTAGGATTTGATATTCTGGATGATAGACCTTTATTTGCCATTGTCGTCTAGTTGGCTCTTTTTGCTCTTCCTTTGGATCATCCAAGAGAGTTTTGGACATTAGTTGCTTGGTGTCGTCCAACTTCATATCTGCAAAAGATTCATCCAGCTCTGATAGTTCTTTATCAGGCTTATTGTCATTGAACTTAACATGAATGGCTTCTTCAACTATTAAGGTTCTAGAGTTATAGACTCTATATGCCTTGGACGTTTCATAATAACCTAATAATATTCCATTATCACACTTAGAATCAAACTTTCCAAGATTATCCTTAGTGTTTAGAATAAAACATTGACATCCAAAAGGATGAAAATATGATACATTGGGTTTTCATCCTTTCCACAATTCATGGGGAGCTTTTTTCAATATGAGTCTAATATATATTCTGTTTTGTAACTAGCATGTTGTGTTTACAGCTTCAGCCTAGAAATGTTTAGGACTTGAGTTATCATTAAGCATGGTTCTAGCCATTTCTTGTAATGACCTGTTCTTTCTGTTCTTTCTCTCTACCACACCATTATGTTGAGGTGTATAAGGTACAAAGAAATTGTGAAGAATTCCGTTCTCCTCACAGAACTCTTGAAAACTTTCATTTTCAAACTCTTCTCCATGATCACTTTTGATTGAGGCTATACAAACACCTTTTTCATTTTGAATTCTTTTACAAAATATAGAAAAGACTTTGAAAGACTCATCCTTGTGTCTTAGGAACATAACCAATGTCCATCTAGTATAATCATCTACTACAACTAATCTATATTGTTTTCCACCAAGCGAGGCTGTTATAGTTAGTTCAAACAAATCAATATGTAGTAATTCAAGAGGTCTGGTAGTGGAAACAATATTTTTTAAATCAAAAGAGTTTTTTTACTTGTTTCCCTTTTTTACAGGCTTCACAGAGAACATCAGATTTGTATACAAGATGTGGAAGTCTCCTTACTAGATTATGCTTACTTATTGTAACACTTGCTAAAATAAGACAAGTACTTAATTGATTAGTAAAATGTTAACCATGCTTAATTCGTTACTGCACTATTTTTTTTTTTTTGTTTTCTTTGCAATTATAGAATAAATAAAGAGACATCATATAGAGAACTATAATTGTGAAATAAACATCAACATATATATAGCCGTCAAGCCTTTGTACAAGGTCAGATATTAAGTACATACATCAGAAATACATAAAAAGGAAATACATCAAAAGGAAGTCTAAATATCTGCACGTAGCTATACAACAAAAATGACCTATGTCAAAGCAGTATAACCTATACTAGGCTACCCCATCCTATGCAAAAAGATCACAAGCAGAATCGTCGTCATAGCAAGTCCTCGGAATCCATCATATCCATGTACTTTGAGTCCATCATATCGGTGTCCTCGTCATCAGTATGTAAATGACCATCGGGTAACTGTCCAAGGTCGTCGTAGCTGCCAACATTGCTAATCTCGGAAGAAGAGGATACCCATCCATAGTTTTCACCCGGGTGATAGGAGGGACCGGATGAAGATTCAGTGGTGTCGGGGTACGGTGGGATCTCGACTGGTGGCTCATAGTACTAAAGGTACGGTGCCGAGATCGCCATGATGCCGATGTTGGGAACAACATCCATCAGTGGGAAGGGAGTGTCATCCATCTCATCGTCTACAGGTGATGGTAGAGGGGCCTACGGTCCTCTAACATAGTCGCCAGGAGCGGTAATAGATAAGGTCATAGGTAACGCCAGTTGCTTAATAGGTAGAAAATGTCTAGGATAGGAGACATAAACATAAAGGTCATTTTCCCCTGGAACGTCGAATATTAAGTAACCGGGTCATAGACCCAGAGTCCTAGTAGGCAGTAGGATACGTGGACGTTCACCATCCCGTGGAATAGATCCATCTGCTCGTACCACGATCGTATATTAAAAGAAGCAAAAGAAAGGAGTGAGGTTTTTAT
This sequence comes from Spatholobus suberectus, assembly GCA_004329165.1. NCBI lineage: Eukaryota > Viridiplantae > Streptophyta > Magnoliopsida > Fabales > Fabaceae > Spatholobus > Spatholobus suberectus. Next base: position 15,797,806 of record CM014733.1, read on the forward strand.
AAAAGCCTCATTCGTTTCTTAATAGGCTATAAACAACAAATTAAACAAGCAATCGGGGGAAATCCTAAGGTCTGACCTACATTATTACGACTCAATCTCAACCTTTACCAGACATATAGATCCATACCTATCTTTGATGATTTACTTTAACCATCAGGAATCACTGGGAAGCAATTGGGAGTTCGTATAATCCCTCACAAGGCACAGACATCCATGTCGTAATCATCATCCTCGAGGAAAGGGCCACACGCCCATCAGGGATATACATTACACCAATTATGGTGATGCTGAGTAGGCGTCAAGGTTACCAAGTCGGTTTACATGATTTACCCCGGCTCAGGGTGCTAACTTGATCATTGGGATGTTCACAACTCAGCATCTTTACCCTCAAGACCCAAACAATGGTCCCTGCCTTTCATCCCATAGTGTACTAAACTGTGACTTCCCAGACACAAGCATTCATGCTTTTCAGCATGGTCCTAACTCAATCGAGGTTTTCCTACGACTTTATTTTCTAAGTTTCAAGACATACCCTCTGGATAACCCAACCGAGTTCCAGAGTTACTCATTACAAAGATTTCATTCATCCATCACATTTTCATAAAACTTATAAACAATTCAATATGAACATCAGAGTGAAGGAAATATCAATAACCAAAGTAACATGCATATTCATTTTCATACGTTTATACATTTATTGCGATTCTTATTTTAATTATTTCGATTTGTCCTTATCCTTTTCTAACTTTTCAAATTAGACTATTTTAAAGAGAAAAACTTTCGTCTACAATTATGACTAGGACGTAAAATTTTAAGAGAAGTTCTTTTCTGATGTGGAAGGTCAAACTATGCTGCAACCACAGAGCATACTTAGAGTTTCTCTCCAGTTATTTCCTTTTTACTAAAATCTGGGTTGTTCATCTTAGAAAACCAACACTCCTAATTTCAAAAATGCGCAATTGCATGCATTACATTAAAACCTTTGTTAACATTATTTACTTATTTCCATACTAGCCATAATTTGTTCAAAATGATGGTAATAATTTAAAATTGTCTAATAAGGTCTTTATTCTAAAATCTTTTCCTAATTTGGGCCTAAAGTCCAAAACTCTATTTCTAAAAACTTAGTAGAACTTGCTTTTTCAAGAAAACCTTTTCTTCAAGTTTCCTTAGGATTTATTCTTACCAATTTTAACCAATTCAAGTAATTATCAAAATGCTAAATCTAAATGAAAAATTCATTTTCTTCATTATTTCATTTTGCAATGGGCCGAATGCCCTTCTTTTGAAAAAGTCCAAATTTTTTTTGTTTTTTTCTTTTTAGAAATTAAATTCATTTTCTATGTGGTCCAAAAATTGATTTTATAAGTAATTATTATTTCTCAATCATCTTACCCATTCTAATAAGTTAATTGACAAAAAAAAAAATATTTCTTACCCTTTTCTTTAAATATGGCCGAGAGCCTTGTGAGGAGAAAATGGATTCCAAAAATTATTGCTCCAAGTGATCTTGAGGCTTAAAATTGGTTTCTAAGAAAATAGCTATTTTGCATGAAAATAAGCCCATAATAGCTATTCATAATAGGATATTAAGTTATACCAAAATAAGAGTGAAAGTAACATAAAAATAAATAATCGAGATAACAATAAAGTGAAACTTAAGTAAATAACAATAGAATAGCAATAACAATCTTAAGACAACAATAAAGTAAATGGCAATAATTTAAATGGGTAAAAATTAAATGACAATAAGTAAAGCAAGAAATTAAAGGGCAGGAATTTAAATAGCAAGAACTTAAACAATAAAGTAAATGACATAATATAAATGGGCAAAAATATAAATAAAGCATAAAATAAAAATAAATGGCAACATAATGGAAATAATAACAAGACAAGGAAATAAATTGCATTAAAGTAAATGACATAATAGTAAAGCAATAATTTAGATAACAAGAATATAAATGACTATATAGTAGTAGTAGAATTAGTAGATTAATTGGGTTTAAGGGATAACCCACACACTCACACACCCATTAAGAAACAAACTTAAAGGCTAAACCTCACTCCCCCTTACCTCTAAATAAGGCTTGTTGGTAGAAGATTAGAAGAGGAGAGGTGGCTTTAGAGGTTTAGGACCTAAAACTTAATGGAAAGCTTTTGATGGTGATGAAAAAAAAAATGCAAGAGTTTGGGGAGAAGAGAGAGCTGCACATCCAGCAGCTGGGAGGGACAGAGAGAGAGCTCTGAAATTTGAAGTAGAGAGTGTAATAGTGGAGTGGTTGATGGAGTTTATTTATAGGTCAAAAAGTGGGTAGTTTAAATTAAATTTTTGACTCAAAAATAGTATAATATCAATTTTACTTGTACTTTCCACATCTGGGCTAAAGGGGAACGTCCAGACCAGTCAGAGGTCTGAAAAAAAATTTTAACAAAAAATTTATATAATTATTAGATATTAAAAATAATTAAATATTAATTTATAGCAACAAAATTAGATAGGAATTTTGGGTAGGTTTTTGGAAAATCTGGCCACACCACATTTTCAAGTAGATTTTAGTAAGCCTTACAAATTTTTTTCAGATTTTTCTCATGTACATATTATTTATAATAAATTTTTTCACTAAAAAGACATTTATTAAGCTAGTAAATCCAATTTTTGCCAAATAAATATATTTTTTGACTTTTCACTATTTTTCCCTTAAATAATATTGGTATAATTAAAATATACTCAATATAAATTTTTCAAATTTTTTTGAGGTTAAAAAGTCTCCTGCTAGCTTTCACAATCGGCTAAGGGTATACCGGTTATTTCACAAAAACTATCTCAGAAAAATTCCCAAAAATTTATAAATTATTATTAATTATTTTGAATATAGATATGGTTTAAAAATAATTTTTAAACCTCTCTAGATATTTTTTATCATTTTATCCTATTGAGCAAGTTTCTAGAGACGAACCAGTTGTTTTATCATCTCCGGGCCTTAACCCAGATAAAATATTAAAAACATAAACTAGATAGAACTTACTAATATGAATATAACCATGAGAATCATACCTTTGAGATTCCCATTTGATTTTTCACAGTTAATCATATAATAATTAGAAAAACAAACAAGTAAATTAAAGTGGGGGTGTTACACTTAGCTTGGAGATCAGTCTCAAGCTTGCATGTCCAAGTTTCTTGTGCCAAATACGCTAATTCTCATTGATGGATACTAGATAGAATACATTTTGATTTGTTAAATCACTTAAGTCAATCTTATACAAATTGCTTTGCCTCTTAGCGGAAAACAAAATAAATCCATCCATGTTTTTGACTATACATTCATCTTTGTTAAGGAGACACTGTGTCCACTGTCACATAATTGACTTATGCTTAGCAAATTGTGTCTAAGTCCTTCATCATACAAAACATTATCAATGGAAGGTAAAGGATGCTTACCAATTTTACCTATTCCCTTTATCTTCCTCTTCTGATTTCCTCCAAAAGTGACCCATCCACCATTCTTTTGTTAAAGGCTTTTGAACATAGACTTTTCTCTTGTCACATATTGTGAGCAACCATTGTCCAGGTACCATGACTAGAATTTCCTTTCTATTGTCAAGCAGATCTACAACAGGAATTATCATGGACTTGGGGTCCTTTCTTGTTATTTCTGAAGGCATTGAACGCCTTCGTAACTGGACAATGAATACCTCGAGATGATTCATGTCCACCTTTTTTACAATATCTACAAAAAATAGCAGCTTTAGCTGTTTTATAGGCTTTTTCCTTAACAAACCCGAATCTAGATTTGTCATTTGGACTTCGTCTATTAGATAAGATTTTGTTTAATTTTTCAATTCCATTGACAAATTTGGATAGACTTTCCTTTAAGTGAGTTACTTCCCTCTAAAGTTCTAATAGTTCATTAAGACGTGTCATTTCTAGATAATATTTTGTTTTAACTGCCTTTAATTTTTCATTATCTCTCATAGTATCTTCATAGTTCTTTTTGAGCAAATTAAATTCGTTTGATATTTTTGAAAACTTCCTTTTTAATTCTTTATAACCTACTGAGAGAGTTGAGGAATTAGAAAGCAGTTCGTTGTATGCCTATTAAAGAGAAGATAAGTCATTGAAATTTATTTCTTCATCTTGCTCATTTTCTGAGCTTGTCTCAGCCATAAGGCACAAGTTTGCTTCTTTCTCTCCTTCTTCTTCTAAAGAAGATAGATCCATATCTTCCCAGGTTGCCATGAGTCATTTCTTTTTCTTTTTGTAGAAGATATTCTTTTTCTCTTTTTGTAAGTTGGACAATCAGCTTTGAAATGTTCAAGCTTTTTGCATTCAAAGCAAATTGGTAGACTCTTTTCTTTGGGTTCCTTGCTAAGCTTTTTGGTGAAGTTTTTGGCTCTGAATCCTCCTTTCTTCCTCCATATAGCTTGTATTTTTCTCGATATGAAAGATATCTCGTCTTCATCAGAGTCATCCTCTTCAAACGTTTCCTTAGGAGATTCCTCCACGTTTAGAGCTTTGGACGATAATCCCTTTGCTGGACACTGGGCGCTTAAAGCAATGGGCTTTCCTCTTCTCAATCCTTCCTCCTGCTTCAGTTCTAGCTCATGAACCTTGAGAGTTCCAAGTAGTTCTTCCATAGAAAGAGTTGTTAGGTCTTTGGATGCTCTCAGAGCTATAACCTGTGGTCTTCATTGTCTAGGCAAACTCCTCAAAATTTTGCCAATATAATCATAATTGTCATAAGTTTTACGTAAGGATCTCAGATTATTTATAATGGTTTGAAATCTACCAAACATAAGTTCAATAGTTTCATTATCTTCCATAGTAAACAATTCGTATTGTCTTACAAGCAAGCTTAGCTTAGATCTCTTTACTTGTGAAGTACCCTCATATGCAAGAGTCAGGGTATCCCACATCTTGTTGGCACTTTTCAAGCTATGCATTTTTTTATATTCAGATTCAGACAAGGCACATATAATAGCATTTTGAGCTTTAGAGTTAAGCAGGTACCTTTGTTTATGTGCTTCTGTCCACTGACCTTTAGGCAACTCAGTTCCGTTTTGGTCCATAGATAAATAGTCACTTGTCTTCACAAAATCCTACATGTCAATATGACATGCATCGAAGAAGGTTATCATTCTTTGTTTCCAGTCATCATAATTTTGACCTTTGAAGAAAAGTGGTCTATTGACAGCTTGTCCTTTGTTATCCATGTGTTCTTAAGATCTTTTTACCCTTGCACTGTTAGATGCTCAACCCCAAGAGGCTGAACTCTGATACCAATTGAAAGAACAAGGTTGGCATAAGAAGGGGGTTGAATTGTGCGAATAAAAACCTTTTAACAATAATAAAAATGAGTTCAAAAAGGAGTTAAAAAAAGGATAAGGGAAGAACAAAAACATAGAGGGTTTTTATACTGGTTCACTCAAACTTGAGCTACGTCTAGTCTCTTTGTCCTGAAGGTGTTCAACTAACCAACCTTAGGTTACACACAAGTATTCTTTTTGGCCTCTTCAGGTTTTATAATGCAATCTTCCCAGATTGTTTAAACACCTAAGTATTCTTTTTCACTAAGCCTCTCCAGACTTTCACAACATAAATAGTTGATAAAAATAGTTTCAACTCACAATGTGAGGATATGAAAGTTTTAAGTGCAGTATAAGAATTTTTACAAAGAATTTGAAAATATTTCAACATCGTCTAGTAAGCGCAAAGATTGTAGTCGTTCTATGCATTTCTTCTCTTTTGAGCAGTTATATATAGTCTTTAGAAAGTAGCCGTTGAGAACTTAGCTTCGTTGTTCAAGAGAGAAGCGTGCACGTGTATTGAGCTTTCAGTAGAGTCAGAAAGTGACTTTTGTTTTTGCACTAAAATGGAAAGTGCAGTATTGCGTTGAAGAGCTACTTTTTTGAACATTCTTTATTTGTCTTGCCATATCGATAGGTTGACTTCCCTTTTCTACAACACTACGCTTATATACTAACATGTATCTGACTTTCAATTAATGCTTAGACATTTGAACGTTAGATCACTCCAAAAGGCAAAGCATTAGTCTCAAGATTTTCATGCAAAAACGCAGAATTCAAACAGGCTTTAGAACTTAGACGTAGAAGAGACTTACACTTAGACGATCGACATATACGAGTCAATTGGACGCTTGTTAAAACTAGCGTGTTGGACGCTTTAGAGAACCTTTTACAACAGAGACTTAAAACTTAATAAGTTTGTTATCTTTAAAATTTGAGGGACTAGACGCTTCATACTTCTTTAGTTACAACAAGTAATGCATATTCCAGATAAGGAGTTTGAAGAATGGTGTGTTCCTTGGAAGGGGTCACTAGTTGTTTAACTACTTGGGCAGATTGTGGAGTATAAAATTAAAAAAAAACTAGGCTCTAAATGGAAAGATTCAAATTGTGGATATGCATGAAGGGTACTTCCTGGTGTAATTCACATTGGTGGATGACTATAAGCATGCTTTGTTTGAGGGACCATGGATGATAGTTGATAATTATCTGGTGGTTCAATGATGGAGGTTAGCATTTCTTGAAAGCACAAAGAAAACAAGAAAATTGCAGTCTGGGTCTATTTTCCGAGGTTACCTATGGAGTTGTACCATGAGACATTTCTTAGGAAAGCATGTTCTTTGTTAAGAATAGTTTTAAATATTGATAAACTAACCTCGATTCATTCTCGAGGTAAGTTTCCTAGGATTTGTGTGGAGGTTGATTTGCAAAATCCTCTAATTCTTAAGATAGAAGCACGTATGTTTTTTGTGTTGAATACAGAGGCTTGCATTTGATCCACTTTAATTGTGGCAAATATGGCCACAAAGCGGCGCAATATGGTGTAGGGATGGTTCAGGAGGCTGAGAATGTTCAGGGGACTATCTGAACACCATCGGAAGGGGATAAGACCACTACACCTATGGCAGAGATTATTGGTGAGCCTGTGACATTAGATAAAGCAGACATTAGCTTTCTAGAAAAGGCAATTATTAATAAGGGGTTAAAGGAGGGACATGTTACATGCAATTTGGAGGAGCAATTAAAGTAGAATGATTTTGGCTCCAAGAAACCTATTTGGCTTAATAAAGTAAAAAGGTTACAAATAATGTTGATGGAAAGGGGGCAGCAATCTTGAAAGGGGTCAAGGAGAATCAAGGATTGGCTGATTAACCAAATTAGGGCAATTTTAAAAACAAAATACCAAAATAGGTCTCTTTTGAAACATATTACTGGCATAGGTCTGTTTTGACCGTTGACCAATCAAAGTCGTCACTCTGACTAGCAGAAATGGGTCAACGTCAACATTTTTTTAATTTACACGTCGGCGTCCTAAGTGGAAAGTAAATCGCAAGATGAACTAGCGGAAATAACCAGATTATGACACGTGGCAATGCCCTATTATTTCTGCTAGTTTAAGTTGCGAAAATGAGGAGATTTTCCCACATGTCCAAATCGTGGCATTTTCGCTACATGGCTCTAGGCGATTGCCACGTGTCCAAATTGTAGCATTTTCGCTACTCTAAATAGCGTCAATGACTAGGCTATGCCACGTGGCTCCCTTCGATTGGACCATCATGCTGTCAATGCGGTCTGGACATGTGTTGCATGGAGGTGATTTCCGCTACTTTGAATAGCTGAATGGTGGGGTTGCGCCACGTGGCGCGCTGCGTATTTCTGCTATTTTGATTAGCGGAAATAACCTGATGATGCCACGTGGCATCATCCAGTTTTTTTCGTCAGTCAGAATTGCGTTTTAAGAGCCTATAAATCCCATGTTCTGTCGTTCCTTCACAATACGACGTTTGCATTGTAGTTACATATTTTTTTTGTGTTTTTTTAATCAATTTATATTTATGTAACGTTTTTATATTTTTTGTGCAATACAATATTTATATTATTTGAACAATATATATATTATATTATTTGAACAATATATATAATAATGTTTTGTTTATATGTAAAAAAACAAATATATTTGTATGTTTTTTTACACAAGTGTTATAGTATATAAATTTATCTTTAATATTTATATATATGCATTTGTCATGCATTACATGTTTTTAATAAGTAATTAATAGATAAATAAATTTTTTATTGTATATCAATTTATTACGTATTTAACTTAGCAATTATTTATTTATAAATTTTTATATTTGTAATATGTATCTTCACTCATATTTATTTTATGTTTTAATTATTATTGAGTTAATATTACTTCTTTTTTGTAGGTACATCGAACAGAATCATGAATTCGATTGTAGCATTTATGTATATAAATGGAAGGACGTATGAAGGTGTCGAAAGAGTAACGTTCGAAGGGACAAAAAAAGCAATACAGATTAAACATGACATTAGTTTTAATGTTTTAAAAAGAAAAATTCATGACAAATTTAAATTGCAGGAAAACCAAGTTATATATTCTGTTACATGTAGGTTTTTAATTTCAAAACGTGAAGGTAAATACAGTGCATTACAAATATGTGATGATGAAGACATAGAATGCATGATTTATGCATTTCAGCAACAAAATGAAATGTCAGTAATAGAAATGTATGTTGAAGTAGAAGTTGTTGGTAGTTCTATGATTCCGTTAGAAGGTGGTGGAATAAATTATCGCATGTCGAGTGATCAGAATTTATCTTGTAATCAGTCATTGGCACAATCTGGGATGCATAGACAGGTAGAAGCAGATGACGATGATGACGACAACGACTATTATGTGTTGCAGTCATATGTTGAGGAATCATCCGATGATGATATTCCTGATGATGAATCATTTAACCCAGATGGTGAGACATCGTCCATTGAAGTAAGTCGTATGATTAAACCATTGTCAATATATCAATCTGAGGAAGGTATGTTTTTATCTTACATAATACTGTTATATTATTGCATAAGTAGTTAATGTTTATTCATGAAGTTAAATACAAATAGACAGTTAAAAATTATTGCATAAAATAGTCATACATATGTTTTTCAAAATGAGTATCTTATCGTTAAGTAAGACACTAGTTTTGAAAAACAAACTTTAAACAAAATAAAAACCAAAAATTTTAAACTTATATAAAATTAAAATGTAATAAAATATTAGTAAATAAAATTTAACAAACAAAAAGTAAAATAAAATAAAATAAAAATAAATAATTGATACCCTATAAATGTAATAATAATTCAATAAATTATAAAATTGAATAAAAAATAAAAAAGTTGAAATAAGTTATGACAATGTTTAAGGGGAGTTACATTCAACGGAAGACATTTAATTTTCACAGTAAATAGTATGTTTAGTCTTTATGTATGTAAAAATGCAAATTCCCATTTAATTTCCTAATGCATAATAATAATCACATATATATTTAAATATAAAATATAAACAATCATATTATAAAAAAAAAACAAAAACATAAATTAACATAGTCAATTATTAAAATTAATACAAAAGACAAATTAAATTAAACTAAACATAAACAATTATCAAATTTAAATAAAATTTATAATAAAGTTTATGATTGAAAAAGTTAAATTATTCATTTAAAAAAATCACTACTTTAGCATACAATAAAACATATAATTAATAAAATAATTGTAATATATTACATAATATATAAATTAATACAATACCAAATAAATTGTATCACAAAAAAACTATAAAATAAACAATTTTTACTGTTATTTTATTATTTAACTAAAAAACTGTAAATACAAAAAATAATTTATAAAATATGATAAATACAAAAATAACTACAAAATAAGCAATTTTTACTGTTATTTTATTGTTTAACTAAAAAACTGTAAATACAATTTTTTATATATAAAATATGATAAATACAAAAATAAAATTGTACACAATTATTTAAATACAAAAAAATATGATAAATACACTTCACAAAAAAATAAGATAAATAGAAACAAAATATTACTTACAATTTAAATATGATAAATACCCTTACACACGCCGATTGCTTTCATGTGGGGCTTGGGTGGGGCTTGCGCAGTATATAAAGGGAGGGGAGAAGTTGCTTTTTTAATTGTCCGTTGCATTCCCGCTATTCACAACAACGGAATAGGTGCATGTACGCCACGTGTCACCTTCTGGTTGGTAGCGACAACGGCACCAATAATGTAGTGACATGTGGTCGAACCAGGCCATTCCCGCTATTCCCAACAGTGGAACTAATAGGGAGCCTACACGTGTCCTTCTCCCATTAATAAGCTGAGCGGTCCTCTTGTAGCGCGCCGCGTGGCGAAACCCCACCATTTTAGCTATTCAGAGTAGCGGAAATCACCTTCATGCGACACGTGTCTAGACCGCACTGATAGCATGATGGTCCAATCGAAGGGAGCCACGTGGCGCAACCTGGTCATTTATGCTGTTTAGAGTAGCAGAAATGCTACGATTTGGACAGGTGGCAATCGCATGGAGCCACGTAGCGAAAATGCCACGATTTGGACACGTGGGAAAATCTCCTCATTTCCACAACTTGGACTAGTGGAAATAATAGGGTATCGCCACATGTCATAATCTGGTTATTTCTGCTAATTCATCTTGTGATTTACTTTCCACCTAGGACGCCGATGTGTAAATTAAAAAAATGCTAACGTGGACCCATTTCCGTTAGTCAGAGTGACGAGTTTGATCAGTCAACGGTGAAAACAGACCCATGCCGATAATATGCTTCAAAAGAGACCTATTTTGGTATTTCGTTTTTAAAATTGTCGCAATTTGGTTAATCAGCTATCAAGGATCGTGTTTTGTTACTTGAATGGTGTACGTGAGGAAATTATGGAAATTCTGAAGTCCAATCATGGGGACGTGGATATTTCAGGTAACAATACAAAATAGAAACAAATTGTCCACAAAGTAAAGGACCAACATGTTGGTAAAAATAAACAAGAAGTTAAGAAAGACAAGGGCTCTGCAATTAACTTTTTGAAGATAAAATCTAAGTCCAATAATAAAAATGCCCAAGTAAATAAAAAGGTTGAAGTGGGCTCAGTTTTAAAGATTGACACAAAGGTAAAAGAAAAAAATGAGGAAGTGCAACCCATATCTAAGGATGATGAATGGGTGTGGGCCATAATGAGGGTTATGGAGGAAAAGTATGGTCTAGCTTTTTATAATATAGTGCTAATGACTCGTACTCTGCATGTGAATAGGAGCTTGGCATCAAAGGTAGTGTTGTACACTCTAAGGCAAGACCTTTGAATTCTAGACCACTAGGGAACAGCGGAATAGTTTCCATGCTTATTGATGACAATGTTGGAGTTGGTCATGATGCCCAAAGTGATAATGGGGTCCAGGAGGATCTTGATACCAACATGGCAACTGCTTAACCCTTTCTTACTGTTACTTTTTATAAATGCTTGTTTTATGATGAATATAGCAGTCTGGAACATTAGGGGGGGCTAAAAGTAAACTTGTTCCCCATTTGATTATAGACTTGGTGGCTAAATACCATATTGGGTTATTTGCTATTTTGGAGACACGTATAAGTGGAAATAAGGCTGACTTGGTTATTAAGAATCTAGGTATGGATTCTTGGTTCAAGGTTGATGCTTAGGGATTTTCTAATCACATTTGGGTGGCTTGGAATTTGGTGTTGGTGAGTGTAAATGTCTTGGGTAATCGTTCACAATACATTCACCTTTTATGCGCTCCTAAGGATGGTTCTCTTCCTTGTAGTGCCTCTATAATTTATGGTAGCCCTAATCGTTCTACTAAGGAGGCGCTTTGGTAGGAGCTATGTTTGTTTGCTGGATCCAACCAAAGACCTTGAATTACTCTTAGAGACTTTAATGCTTATTTGGATTGTCTTGAAAAGTTGGGAAGTGGTGCTCCAAACTGTGCTTCCATGGATCAGGTCAAATCTTGTTTAAGGGATTGCCAATTATTTGACATGGGTTTTAAGGGTCCTCCTTTTACTTGGGAAGAATGAGGGGTTAAGGAACAACTTGATCATGGGGTGAGTACATCTAGTTAGAGAGATGCCTTTCCTAATGCTTCTATTATTAATCTCCCCTCTTTGAAGTTAGATTATAAAATCCTTTTGCTTGAGCTACATCAAGATTCGTAGCAGGCTAGATGTGGGAAACCTTTCTATTTCTTGGCCAGCTGGTTGGTAAATGATTCTTCCCAAGATGTTGTTCGTGAGTCATGGGGAAATGCAAATGGTTGGATTGATGTAGTTATTAATTTTCATGAGAAGGCTGACCATTGGAATAAAACCTACTTTGGTAATTTATTTCATCGAAAATAGAGGATTCTTGCTAGGATAGAAGACATAAATTACCAGCTAGATATGGGTGAGAATAGATACCTACAAAAAAAGCTGAGGGAGTTGTGGGAGGAGTATGATCATTTGCTTTCTCAGGAGGAATTGTTTTGGTTCCAAAAGTCTAGATGTGAATGGTTTAAATTTGGTGATTGTAGTACTAAATTTTACCACTCCACTACCGTTGCTACCTAGGAGAAAAAGAAACAAGATTGAAGCATTTCTAGGTCAGAACAGTGAGCTCATTACAAACTAGGAGGTGCTTAGGAACATGCCTGAGACTCATTTTCAGGATCTCTATATGATAGAAGGTGACCCAATTCCTTGGTCTATTTATAATAATTTTCCTGACATTGGTGTGAATGCTTTTCAGGAGATTGGAGGTCCTCTTTTTGATGAGGAAGTAAAAGTAGCTATGTTTAGTATTAGTTCTTTAAAAGCTCTTGAGCCAAATGGTTTGCATCTGATGTTTTTCTAGGCAAATTGGAGTATAGTGGGCATGTCTATATGTGAGATGGTTTGTAGTTGTTATTATGATCCAGGTCATATAAAGGAGATAAATGGAATTTTGTTGGTCCTCATTCCCAAGTGTAATGCTCCAACAAATATAAGTCATTTTCGGCCAATAGTCTTTGTAATGTTATTTATAAAATCATTACTAAGATTATAATGTCGAGGCATAAAAGATTTTTGCCCATGTTGGTTAGCCCCAGTCAGTGCAGTTTTGTTTCGAGTAGGCATGGTACGGATAACATTATAATGGCTCAAGAAATTTTCTATACCAAGTGGAGGAAGAGAGGTGAAGGGGATTTATGGCAGTTAAGGTAGATCTTGAGAAGGCTTATGATCGCTTAAGATGGGATTTCCTTATTAACACTTTAAAGGAGGTGGGTTTTAGTAACCTATTTTGTGATTTGATTTTTGCTTGTATATCTTCTTCCACCATGCAGGTTATGTTTAATGGGGTTCCAACTGATGCGTTCTCTCCTACTAGAGGTATAAGGTAAGGGGATCCTCTTTCCCCTTATTTATTCGTCCTTTGTATGGAGTAGCTTGCTTATGCAATTGAGAGGGATGTAGCTTGTAAATCTTGGAAGCCTATTAGATGTTCTAGAACAAGGCCCCTTATCTCTCATCTTTTCTTTAAGGATGATTTATTGTTGTTTGGGGAAGCTAGCATTGCGTAGATGGACACCATGAATAGATGTCTTGACTTGTTTTGTTCCTCATCTGGTCAACATGTTTCAATAGTGAAGACTCGGTTACTTGTTTCAAAGAATGTCAATCACTCTGTTGCCATGGCTTCGAGTCATATTTCAGGCTTCCTCTTTACCAGTGATCTTTGTAAGTACTTGGGGGTTCCTTCATGGCAAAAAAAGAAGGAAACTTATTCCTACTTGCCTGATAAAACTCAAAGGTGGTTAAGTTCTTGGAGGGCAAATAATCTTTCTTTTGCAGATCGTTGTACTCTAGCAAAGGCAGTTGTTGCAGCACTTCCTACTTATACTATGCAAACTGTTATTCTTCCGAAGCAGCTTTGTCAAAAATTGGAGAGTATGAATAAGAGTTTTGTTTAGGGCTAGGTGCAAGATAGTAAGAAATGCCATATAATTGCTAGGAACAAGTTTTGCATGCCAAAGAGTGTTGGGTCTGGGCTTTCGTTATTTGCATTCTTTTAACTGCATCGTCATTATGCAGTTGGGTTGGGGGCTAATTCATAACCCAAATACGTTGTGGGTGAGAGTTCTTCATAAAGAGTATGGGTGTGGGTCTAATTCTATTCCTAATGTGAGGAGGATTAAGATGGATATGAAGTTTGGAAAGGTGTTGCTTCCACCTAGATGTCATTTATTTTGGGGGAAGATGGATTGTTGGGAATGGAAATTCAGTTCACTTTTGGCTTGATAGCCGGCTTCCCTCTAGATTATTTTTTAGGATGTTGTTTTACAAGATATCCTTACTCCTAATAGGGACCTCTTGGTTAGAGACTATGTTTTGCAGGAGGGGAATGCAAAGTTAAAAGATTTCAAAATCTTTTACTTGTGGAGATTGTTTTTGAGATTTTAGGAATTGTTCAACCACATGATGATTTGGGAGTGGACAGGTTTATATGGGGCTTAACATGAATCTTTTACTACTAGGAGTGCTTATAGATTATTGATAGGAGAAGTTGATGTTAGTGGATATGGAGTGTGGAGTAGTCTCTCGACATTTGATCTCAATCCCATAGAGAGTTATTTCCTATGGCGAGTGGCACATGATGGGATCATGACAAATGTGTTTCGTGAGAATAGGGGCTTGACAAATGATGCGTGTTGTCCTATATGCCATGAATAGGACGAGACTTTTATTCATATGCTCAAGGATTGCCTCAATGCCAAGTTGGTGTGGCAAAACCTTTTGAATCATTAGCCCAGGTTTTTTTTTACGATGGGACTGCATGAGTGGTTGTTTTATAATTTGCATGAAAGTGGTGAATACTCTCATGGTATTCAATGGCGTGTGCTTTTTGCAATGGAGGCTAATATGATTTGGCAAACTCGCAATAATATCCTTTTTGTTGGAAAGACGTTTAATTGCCAATCGATTTGTAGAGCCATTCAGCAAATGGCATGGTAATGTTGTTTTGCCCATACTGATCTCGCGTGTAGGGTAGGTGGTGGGGGTGTCTAAGAGCTACAATATATCAAGTGGGAAGCTCCTCCCATGCATTGGACCAAAGTCAACATAGAAGTTTTTGTTAAAGATAATGGTCACTTTGTAGCTTATGTGGGATATTTTCGAGATAAGAATGGTGTTTGGGTTCGAGATTTCTTGCATAATTTGGGCTCTTCAAATGTCCTAATGTCGGAGCTTTGGGGTGTGTTGACAGTCCTTCATATTGCTTGGAATGAGGGTATTAGGAAACTTTAGGTGGAATGTGACTCTCAAGTTTGTTAAGGAGGGAGTGAATAGTTCTCATCCGTATAAGGCTATGGTGGACTCCATCAGAGTTTGGATTAATAAAGAGTGGGAAGTTACAATATCTCATGTGTTTAGAGAGGCTAATTTTATAGTTGATTACTTAGCTTTTTAGCTCATACTAATCATCTTGGTTTGCATTTATTAGATAGACCCCCAGCAGGTAGTTTCATGTTTTTTGTTAACGATGTAATGGGGTTATCAGTACCTTAGAGTTTGTTTGTAGTTTGCTTGGGCTTTTGCCCTCTTGTTCACCAAAAGAGAGAGAGAGAGAGAGAGAGAGAGAGAGAGAGAAAGACAAGTCACACCTCAAAAATGTTATACCATAAAAGATTTAAAAATACTCAAGTTAAGAATACTTAGCATCAAACAACTAAGTGTATGGAAAAAAAATGTAGTTGGGAGGGTAGACCCATTAAAGGTGGTCAACCAAGTTCCCTGGCGGAGATTAGTCACCAACAAAGTCAGTGAATATTTTACAACTATAACATAGTTACCCAAAAAAAGAAAAACACTAACTGTATTGAGATTAAGATAATTTAAAAAGAAGTCATTTAAATCTTTACATATCCTAAGTTTAATTTTTACGGGGGTGTATTGGATTGAGATTTTAAAAGATTATTTTGGTATAAAAAAGTCTTGTGGATTTTAGAAGACTATGTAGAAATGTAATGACTCATAAGATTTTTTTTTTTTAAAGACTTTTATAATCAAGATTTTGTACTTTGGATTTTATGGATTTATATCATAGAATTTATAAGATTTGAAATGACTTTATAGATTTATAAAATTTGAAAAGACCTCATGGATTTTATAGCAAGCATTCAAAGTTACAAGAGTTATTGCACATCTTTGTCCTTTCCTTTGTTATTTTCTTGTTGTGAATCCCCATTTAATTACTAATACAACATATGTAAGAATAGTTATCAGTAATCAAGAAAATCAATTTCATATAATACCAATCATACTAATCAAGTAATATGTTTGCAAATATTTGTAAACAACATTATTTTTAAATAAAATTTTCGTATTTAATTTTTTTTTTCATAATAATGGATTGAGAAGACATGGAAAAGGCACACAAAAAAAGGCATGAGAAAGGCCAAAAAAAAAAAGGCATGAAAAATTGTGATGTACATCAATGTAATTGCGTTAAAAAAAACACACAACAAAACAAATGTTCCTATAATAGAATCAATTCCCAATACGCCCTTTATAAAGTAGAAGATTGTCTCTATGCATTTTGACCGAGAACAGAAAAAAGCCAAGTATCCAAATGCATTTTTGACATTGTCTTTTTGGTGATCCACATAATCAATTTGTGTAAACAAGTTGATTAAAGGCAAAAAAAAAAAAAAAAGGAAGTAGAAAGGTCTTTTAGCTTATTACAAAGAAGGCATGCAAAATTGGAAGAAAGAGATGACCAAGTACTATACTAATGTCTGTATCACCTTCAACGAAAAGAGAAGGAATTATATATGATAGGAGAAAGAAAAGTTTGACAACGGCAAAAAAAGAAAAAAAAATGAGAGAGTAGAAAAGTCTCAAGGGTATGTATGGGATTATTGGATGAGTGTAATATTTATACATCCTATTAGAAAGTCACACAAAATTCATCGAAATCCATCGTACAAAATAATCCATCGAAATTTGTATGTTTTCAAATACCAAAATACTTTTTATAAGCTATAAAAAGTCTCAATTGAATACCACCAAATTTTAAGACCCTCTTTAAAAAATATTGATAGTTTTGATCAAGACTTATTTATATTATTTAAAAGTCTTGATTGAATACCACAAGACTTTTTATCACAAATAAATCTTTTAAAATCTCAATCCAATACACCCCATAAATCTCAAACAAATAAATGTTAAATGTAAAGTTAAAATTAAAAAAAAAAACATTTATGATTTGAAGCATCATTGATAGGAATGACTATGAGTAGGATTTGGGTATCTCCTCCCCCCCCCCCCCCCAGCGCGGAATTGCTGCATTTTGAAAAAATGCCTAAACCCATACCTACGTGGACAATAATTTTAATACTCCTATCCTTACATGTTGGGTAACTAAGTACTTGTATTTGTACTTGCTATTTGCACTTTCATTAACTATGAAAACTTAATAAATAAAAAATATTGATTTAAAATACAATTGTAGTTTAATTAAAATATTATTGAAGATAAAAACATTGCAAATATAATTATAAAGCATTAAAATGAACTTCATTTTTTAATTTATCATTATAATTATATGTGGGGACATGAAATGAGATGAGTATTAAGGAATTCGTTCCTGTACCCATGTCTATTAAAATTTACAGTTAATTATCTGCCTTCATATCTATTAAATAGATAATTATCCTACCCATTATAGATAACTTTTATGAGTATCTATCAAGTTCATTGTCATTCCTACCCGTTTTCGGTATTGCCAAATATACTGAACTTATACAATTAATGTGCAGACTCTAGTAATTTTGATTTTGAGTCTTGCAAAAAATAAAAATTTACATATGGGTTTCCATTCATATACATATGCTTACATTTTTTCCTTGATAATCAAACATATGAAGGGAAAACATTCTTTGTTTTCCATTGAATAATACCAAACAAAGATAACGAAAACCCCATCACTCCTCTCTTCAAATCTTTCTGTCCTTTTTCCTGTGCACTACGCAGTTCTTATTTGTTACGGGGCGGGGGGCAAAGAGGGAGGGGGGCTGATTTGTTTATTTCAATCAACAATTAATCTTTTTTTTGGTTACAACAATCAACAATTAATCTAATATTTAACAGAAGTTACACTGAAAAACATAGACCAGATACGCCACTTCATACATTATTATTTGTCTAGCTTATTATTATTTACCGGCATAAGTTAAGGAGAGGAAAACTTAATTGCATAATAGCTTATGGCCTAATTAATCATTGACTTCTGAAATTTTCAAAGTCATGAAGTAATAATACCACTATCCTATGTTTGTTTGAATGTAAATTAAAAAAAAGAAGGAAATGGCAAGGGAGAGACAATAATAGAAATAATAAATTTTCATTATTTATTTAAGAGAAAAAAATAAAAGAAAAAAAGTTTTTTTTGTAGATTTTTAGTTAAATTTAATTTTTTTAATTAGTATAATTTTTTATATTGTTTATTTATTTATTTATATTCATTTCATTCATCCAAACAAGCAAAGATAATTTTTCTAATTTTTTTATTTTTATTCATTTAAACAATACAATTTTTTTACTATATTAATTTCTCATTCACTTTTATTCTTCCTTTTTTTGTTCTCTTGTTTTGTTTTCCTCTTTATGCACTTCTAATTCAAATGGGATGAAGGGTACATGGTGCAAGGTTAATTAAATTAATAGTCAATAGATCTCAAAATCTTCTAGAAGATTGAGTGGATTTCAGTAATGAGCTATTGCTGGAAATAGCTAATTAAGCCATTCTATGGTTGTTAAGGATGCACTATGCATATGTTTCAAATAGCATAAATTGACCAAACATTTTTGAGATTCCGACAGGCTTGTAGGTCAATATTTTCAGATCTAACACGTTGCATGCACGTTAAAATTTTAAGGCCATAAGATATTTGTTTAGTCCTCGTGGAATATTTTGAGGTACGAATTTTTGTCAACCACTTTTGACTTTGAAGCAATATCTTATCTATTAGCTGGCTTATTTTGTTGGGAACCTGTTTATTAAAGAGTCAGAGGATTGGAGTTGTAGAAAAGTATTATTTCATATTTTCTTGTCTGGTTGGGGATTATTGCATGCAGTGCACCAAGCTTTTGATGGAAAAGCAGCTATGGAGGAGGATCTAAAACCATATAAACATTCATGAACCAAATCTCAGCTGAAAAGTGAGGGAAAGAAGGGAATCCTTTACTTGGGACTAGAGCTGTCAAAACAGGCGGGGCAGCCCGGGTCAGCCGATTGAGCCAAATGTGTGAATCGGGTTGAGCCAGCCCAAATTCCCAATAGGTTGTGTTTTTTTTGGCCCGGCAAGCCCATCGAGCCCAGCCATTTTGGTACATGACTCTTTTTTTCTTAAATTTTTATATATTTTACAAAAACAAAAAAACAAAAAAATACACCATCAAGCCATATAGGCCCAGTACCCCTTCGGGCCCATTTTTTATGGGCTCAGCCTAGCCCCGACGAACCCATCAGATCGAGCCATTTTGACTCACTTCTTTTTAGGCTAAAATTTTTATGGCCCGAGCTACCTTTACTTGGGACTGGGGCCTTATTCATAGGCAACTTTTTAGTGAGCTTAGGCCCTATTAGAGGATTTTGAGCTTTTGTGTGTATATTGCACATTAGGTATAAACATTTAGAAAAGTTTGTTTAGGTTTATTATTTTGGCTTATACCCTTCTTATAATTTTTTTAAAACTTATTTAAATATATTTTACGAAAAAAATATTAAAATAATTTTTTTATCTTATTTTAATAAACTTCACAGTCAAATTTATGAATAATTGTTCAATCCAAAATAGCCTATTAAATAAATATAAAACAAGTTGTTTATCTAAACATGCCTTAAACTTTATTAAGAAATGACAAAAGATAACAAATATCTTTACACTTATTAAAGGTTGAAAAATAATACTATCTCCGGTCACTTATATAAATAATAAATAACTAATTTATCAAAACCAACAAAAAGAGTTAAGTTAATTAATTTTAATTAATAAAATCATAAATTAAAATTTTATTTCAAAAATACCCATAAAATTAAATAGTTTAGGTAGTGGTTGTATTTAATGATACTACTCATAATTTAAGAAATAATTTTCTTCACCAATGAGTGTAATTTATATTGTTAATATGCCAATGAATGCATGCACTAGCATGGAAAATGAGTGAATATCTCATTAATAGGCTTTACAATAAATTAAGGGTATAAAAAGAATATAACAATTAATATATCCTATGTTGCTTATAATTAGGACCAAAAAAATACTCTTATTTATTGCTCATATAAAGGACTGGAGGTAATATCACTGAATGCGTGAATCAGCTGGTACATCGTTGATTCAGCTTAGCTAGTAATCTCAAGTTGAAGTCCTACGTATGTAGTTATATTAAATACTTGGAGATAGAGTTTTATCATCTATAATTGTCCTATCCGACTCAAAGTAAGATTATCTTCCATGGAAGACACATGTGGTCACATACAAAAAAAAACCTGAAAAATAAAAAATGTTAAATACAAAATTAATTTAAAACTTAATTTATATTAAATATTGTTATTTTATTATTTCTTAATTATTATGTTTAGAATATTCATTAGGAAGGAGATCTCACTTTTGCATTCAAAATTTCTTACTGCAACAGTACGAAATTCTTCTGGTAGTAATTAAAGAAGATAAAGAACGAATAAAAGACAACCTATTTGATATGAGAGTGAAATTCACAAGAATCAACTACATGTATTTTAGTCATAAAAAAACTACATATATTTTAAACTAGTTTCTAAGAACCCTTCAAATTGTATGTGTAATTAAATTGTGTACTTTAACTATTTTTTTTGTAAAATATATTTTACTAGTAATTTTTTAGGAGATTTCTTGTTGAATTAATGACAAAAGCCTTTTCTCATGTTATGTTCATCGAATCTCAATGCACCATCTTATTATTCTCATTTTTATTTGAGAATAAAGGTGGCATTGGGCACACTTCCTACGTTTTCCAACTGCCAACGTGTTGAGAAACATTATTCTCATAAACTATTATTTTCTAGTTCGCTTATATATATATATATATATATATATGGGATTTGCTAACGTACACTCACTTAATTTTTAGTTAGAGTATGTTAACAAGTTATAACTAAGAATTATCTTAAAATACACCAACGGTGTAACTTGCAAATGTACTTAAACTAAAAAACAAGTAGGTGTATATTAATAAATGCTTGTAAAGTTTGTTAACGTACACTCACTTATTTTTTAATTAGAGTATGTTAGTAAGTTATAACTAAGATTATCTTAAAATATACTAATGGTGTAGCTTGTTAACGTACTCTAACTAAAAAACAAGTGTATGTTAGTGTATCTTAAAATACACTAATAAATAAATAAATAAATAAATAAATATATATATATATATATATATATATATATATATATATATGGTCAGGATCTGTTGACACCAGGTGTCAAGGTTAGTCAAATTACACCTTCAATAACTTTTTGTAAAATGTAAAATTAACCAATCCACCCATTGACTTATATGATATTATCTTCATGATTATGTATATCAAATTTCACATAATTTGGACTTTTCTAAATATGTAATCTAACATTGAATATTTACATATATTTTAATTTTTATTGTACGTTAAAATAAAGTGATGCAATGAACTACTAAATAATTTTGGAATTGTGTGAAATTTTGTATACTTAATCTAACAAATAAGAACATCTAATTCAACGGTTAGATCGATTAAATTTGCATTCTACAAAATGTTATTGAAGGTGTAATTTGACTAACTTTGACACCTGGTGTCAACGGATCCTAGCCCATATATATATATATATATATATATATATATATATACATATATATTGAGTATTCATAATATATTCTTTTTAATATAATATTTATTATAAGTTGAATTTTATTTGGGAGTTATGAAATTACGTAGGTTTCACTTTTTATTTAGCAAAATTCATATTAAATTTATACAATAATAGGAGATATCAAAAATAAATTAAAATATTACATTGTTAGTGTTTTTCTAAAAGGAGATCCTCTTATTATATTACCTTTTTTGGTAACATTTGGTACAGAGAATGTTTTAATATTTCTTAAAAAGTCACATAGATATAAATTTTTTCATGTTTAGTAGAAGACAATAAAAAAAATTCAAATATAAGAGATTCCTGAAATATTAATTTGTGAATAAATTGGAATAAATTTTTTCTATAAAAATCAATTATTTATAAATAAAACTTCGTCAAGAATAAATATTAGTCTTAAAAATTATTGTAAAAAATAATTTGGAAATAAAAAAATTATGTGCCAAACACCACTTATACATCAAGTGCAACATAGCTAAATGAAATAAAAATTTCAATATTCAAAATTAATAAATCTTTGCCTTTCATGTAAACTAATTGGAATTGGAATAAATGAAAAATTAAAGCATATAAATTTAAATTTTAAATTATGAATGTTTTATAAAGTAAGTACTCCACTAAATTTTGTCATTATTTTTGGGTACATACCACAAGTATCTTTTAAGAGAGACAATTCTACTCAAGTTTGATAGGACCAATATAGCGAGCATAACTCTTCTTTTGAATATTTAATGCAACTGCATGTCAAAACTTGAACTTGACACTACTAATTAAGTTGAAACAACTCCACGTCAGTTGATCTACATGCTTGGTGGTACTA
Organism: Spatholobus suberectus; assembly: GCA_004329165.1. NCBI lineage: Eukaryota > Viridiplantae > Streptophyta > Magnoliopsida > Fabales > Fabaceae > Spatholobus > Spatholobus suberectus. The sequence continues at coordinate 15,820,461 of CM014733.1, forward strand.
AATTTTCTAATTACGCAGGAGTTGTTATTTTAGTCTTTTAAAAATTTAGCATTAACTTAATCTCTTGTTTGTATAAAGTAACATTAAATATATCTTTTTGTGTACATACCATGAGAGTATCTTTAATAAAGTCTAATTTATGGACAAAAATGATATTATTTTTTATTATTAGTAGATTAGATTAATTTAAACCTTTTTAGAGGATTAAATTAACACGACATATATTAAAAAATACAATAAAAGTTTATTACTTTTTAATTAAAATGGTTTTGAAAATTTTTCTCTTAAAGAAAAAGGTTTTAGAGCTTAATTAAAAAAATCATACAAATTCTCTATAAAAACTTTTTCGATAAACACAATTGTATATTCTTTATTAAAATAACTACGGAAACTCCGTGGTTTTTAAGTCACGAATTGGAATGAAAGCGGCGAATCAGGTTGGGACATTCAACAATGCTGTGCTTTACACGATTAACGAGAAGGATATGACTATTGACTAATGCTGTATCTGAGGAAGTGTCACTAAGTTTGATTTTTAGGTCATCTTTTTTATTTTTTGAAGTTGATTTCAAATAATTTAATATAAAATTTTCATTTTTTTATTTTTACTCAATTATAATATTTTTAGAAATAAACTTAATTCAATTAATAATAACTTAATTTCTTCACTCAAAATAACACCATTCACTGTTAAATGTGCATTTATTATACACTGCTTAACTAAACGTTGCATATGTTGTTAAAATGGACATCTTCACTTAAAACTGTCATAGGAATAACTTATAGTGGTGCCTAACGTGATTTAAGTGAAGAGAAAAAAAAATATGATTGGTTGTTTTTCATCAAAATCAAACTTATTCTTATTTTATAAAAAAAAAAAAAAAAAACTTGTTCTTAAGAGGATGTCCAAGTAAATGTTAACAAAAGAAAATGTAACTTCCGCGTTGGGTTAAAAGTTTTTATATTGCATTTTAATATTATTTAATTTTATATTAATTTTTTTTAACATAACTTACTTTAATTCAAACTCACTTTCAATTAATTAATTTATAGAATCAACATCAAAAATTAAATTTGTAAATGATCAAACCTACTAGATCGGCTTAATGGTGGAGGGTTTAGGTAATATGCATGAAATCTTAGGTTCTAGTCTCAGTGTTGTTATTGTACACAAAAAAAAATGTAAATGATCAAGAAAGCCTTTTGAAATAAGATGAGGATAAATAGAGAATAAAATTTAGATCAAATCCTTTATATTTTTATCACCAACTTTTCAAATAAAAAAGTGACAAATGTATTAAGATATGTTCATATACCATGATGTTCTTTTGATTTTATATCTCTTTTTCTTTGTTTTTCTATCTTATTCTAGTTCCTTTGGATAACTTGATCATATTATTTAGTTTCCTTAAATAGCTTGATCATTAGTTTCCTTAAATAGCTTAATCATAGTTGTTAGACTTAAGGGATTAGAACATTGGCATTTACCATGAAAAGACATTTTTCCTTTTGCTGTTGTTCACGTCAGAGAACATATTCACTGTGGAGTCTTAAAACCTGTCAAGAACTTAACAAACTTTAGTAAGCTCTATTATGTGTGACCTGACGTGACCAAATGAGTCATGCCTATTTATTGAGTGTGCCCTCTGGAAGCCACTATATGTTGTGCACAATTATCAAAGGCCCACCCATTTCAATTAGGCAGTGCACAATTCCTCAAGTGTTAAGCCTAAAAGGCGTGCATGCTTGCTCAGTTGGATGATCTACAATTGGATGGTCCACAACATCTTAAACGTTAAGCCTAAAAGGCATAAACACTTGCTCAATCAAATGATCCTTAATTGGACAATCCATATCCTTTCCAACTATTAAGCCTAAAAGATATAGAGCCTGAAAGGCACAAACGCTTGCTCAATCAAATGATCCTTAATTGGACAATCCATATCCTTTCCAGCTATTAAGCCTAAAAGATATAGATGCTATAAAACCTAAAGTTGTTTCGTTTGACATGTTTTGAGTAGGGGATTCTTGCATTGGTCGGCTAAGCCAAGACATCATCCTTGACTAACTCGGTTATGATCATTCCTTCCGTTTTCAACTCGTCTTCTTTAATCTTTGTTCTTGGTTTGAGATTTTAGGTTGAAGCGACTAATCTAACTTTGTGAGGATTGACGATTAGTTGATTCTTACAAATGTATATTGAAGTGTTTTAGTAGAAAGTTATTAAAACTCGATCTTTTCCATTATTTTACAGTGAGTTTGTCGATTGTTCTTTATTCATTTTTATTTATTTATTTATTTATTTATTATGCTTGGGAGTTAGTTGGTCGACTATCGACATAGATCTTGTCTTCTTTAATGGGAGTCAGTTAGTTGACTATTGCCACATGTCTTGTCTTTGTGCCTAGAAGTTGGTTGGCTAACCATCACCACAAGTCTTGTCTCCGTGGCTGGGTGTCAATTGGCCGACTACCACCACAGGTCTTTTAGTGCCTGGGGTTGATTGGTCGATTATTGTCACATGTCTTGTTGTAACACCTTGTTTTCTTTCTAATGCATGATTCAGTGTTTTAATAACTAAAAAGTGGAAATTTGATATGTAATCTACGTGATTAAAAGGAATAAATAAATTGTTGTTATGTATAGTATGTTGTATGTAGTGATGGTTTGATGTTGTTTGTTTGAAATTCTGGTTTGAATTTAGGAAACTTGAGATATGTGCTTGAGCCAATGAGATGTGTTGTGAGTGTGATTTTGGGCTTGTGAGGAAAAACAATTAAGTTAGACCAGTTTTGAGATAAGGGAAGTGGCTTGGTGAGGTTTGGGCCTCAGTTAGCCGAAAGTCCGTGTGAAAGCTCTGAGAGGGTCGGGTATATAAAGGAAGGGGAGGGAAGAATTCCTTTCATTCTCTTTCTCTCTCTATACTTTCTCTCTCTTTATTTCTTTCTCAACCTCTCTCTAAAAATATGAAGTTGATAAGTGTGTTAGAGGATTTCCAAGCCCGACTTAGTGATTGTGGTGAGAGAAGGAACGAATCTGCGGAAGGTTTTTAGCTCAAGACACAAGTTTCTCAAAGAACCTAAATTCAAATCCAGATACTTTTAGAATTAAAGGAAGCCTACAAATTGTTTTTTTGTGCTAATGACTATTAATATGTTGATTTCTTGCTTTATAAATGGTTGAATATTTGTGGATGTGGATATATTTGGTGGTTTTGATATTTTGGGGAAAAATGGGTTTTTGGGGAGGATTTATGATTTTGGTGATGTAATGTTGAATTTGTTGTATAATCTAATGTGTACGAGCTTGGTTGAGGTGGATTGATGTTGTTGGAACTCCATTGATTTGAAAATCTGCATTATTTGGTTGAAAAACTTGAGTTTCTCTGTAAAAAAATCGTGTTTTTTTTTTCGAAATTCATCGCAGATAATCGATTATGGGGATCACATAATCGATTATCTGGAGTTTCAGAAGTTGTTTTCGTGATTTTGTTTTGGGTATAATCGATTATGGGATCTCATAATTGATTATCTGAGCATCAATGAAATTTTTCCTGAAACTGGTTTTCGAATAATTGATTATAAGAATCCATAATCGATTATCCTTGGCAGAAAATAAATTCTGGTGCATTTTACTAAACTGATATAATCTATTATTTCAAAATCGAATATACTATTTCAGATTTTGAAGTTTCTGTTTCAAAATGTGAAATTTTATGAATATACACATATAAAAAGAGTATTATATATTTTCAAACGTTCTATTTGGGAATGATGGAAAGTTGTTTAGTTTAAATATGATTTCTTTAAATTAAAGAAAGTGAATTATTTCAAAGGTTTTTGTGAATTTCAAGATTTACTTGTCTTTCAAATGGTTTTCAAAGAAAGTCTTGGTTTTCAAATTATAGCTGATTGTTGGATTGGATGTGAAGTGGAAGGTTGCTTAGATAGGACCTCCACTTGTTGTGTATGATATTGTTGTCTAAGGTTTCTCATGAGGTAGGCTGCTTGGATAAGGTCTGACCTGTTGACTATGCTTGAGGCTGGAATAGGCCTACATAGTGTTGATAATAGTTGTTGGACCACAGGTGATGCTGAGTAGACCACGTGGTGTTATGATGCTGTTGTTGTGTTGCTACACACACACACACACACACACACACACACACATATTGTTTTGTTGTGGTATTGTGGCTCATGCATACATGCATATGTTGTTGGTTGAGGTAGTATGGGCTTCATATTGTATGCGGGTAGGCATGGAAGTTGGGGGTGAATGGAGTTGCGGCTCAGACGGGCCTCCAACCTATTGCCTAAATGAGAAGTGAGGTCTGAAAGCTGGGTCTAGGGGATAAGTGGATGGGTAAATCCTGCAGAGGGCCAAGGTAGTGCAGGCCTTGTGTCGCGATATACCACCACCCACATTCACTTATCCTGACAACCATAAGCTTATCTAACTAACCAAAGTTTTGGCAATTCTTAAATGGTGCTAGATGGCCATGGTAGGGGATAAGACCTGGCTGATCACCCGAAATGTAGAAATCTCTCTAGAGTTGTGTCATTCATACATTGACATATGGGGTTGACAGTATGATTGTTGTTATGTTGTATGGTATGTAGACCCATTTCTTTGATGATTTGGATTTTATCTTGGTATGTTAATGGTGTGACAATATGAATTGTATATATTATGTGGTTTTATTATGTAAGCTCACCCTTGCCTTGCTGTTTTGTTTTGGTATAGTTGTTGTGGTTGCTATTATTGTTGTATGTTGTTGTGATTGTGATGATCACGTCATTTGGCGTGGGAGCAGGGGGAGAGACTCCAGCAGATCCTACATCTCACAATTGATAGTGGATGTTCTGGCAAGAGAGGTTGAAGGCTTTTCTTGGGTGGAGCTTTTCTAGAAGCTCATTTATCTTTGGATTTTAGATGTATATAGTGTATAGTTGACCAGTTGTAGCGAGTTTTGTTTTTGTATCTCCTGTACCTTTGGATATTTGGGGCTGTATATCGTATTATTTTGTGTCTTATATGTATATTTTATATAGCATGTTGGTTACTTATTATTAAATATCTTAATTATGTATGAGGTGGTAGGTAGTATTGTGGCAACAAAGGGTCATTACACTTGTCTTCATGCCTAGGAGTCAGTTAGCCGACTATTGCCACAGGCTTTTAATGCCTGGGGATCAGTTGGCCAACTATCACCATAGGTGTAACACCTAAAATTTCTATATTTGTGATTAAACTTAATTGAATATAATTATAAGAGAAAACCTAAATTTAGTTATGAGAATATATGTGTATTGTAAACTAATCATATAGAATTATATTGTGAAAGTGAGCAAACAACCAAAAATTCATGGGGTTAATTATAATTAGTCATTATTAATTATAATTAATTTCTTATAAAATGTTGAATTAATTCTGACACAATTGATTAAATTAGCCTTATTTTAATCTAGTGCGAATACTTGCTTTTCAAGAAGCTCTCTTAGAGCAAGAAAAATACTCTAAGTCTTATATAATTACTTCTTAATGTCTAATTAGTATTAAACAATGTGATTTAAGAGAGGTCACAACTTCTACTTTTTGTGGTTAAATCATATTTATTCATTTTTTTTTTTCAAAAAGCCTTACACCTACCTTAGTCTAAAAATTCAAATCAATAGCTAAGAAGGCTCCTCCTTAATTGGCCAAATAGACCTTTGGCAAAAATGGGAGGAATTCAAATCTTTTATTGGCCTAAAATGCCTTCCCAAAGCAACCTTAAAAACCTAAGACATTTACACTAAGTATTGATGCCTTAAAAATTTGAGTTCATTCTCTCCTTTTGCCTCCATTCAAACCATAACTTCTCCTCCCCACTTTTCACAAAATTTCTCATTTTTCTACTCTTCATAAACCTCAAGAGGCTTAAAGGAAGGTGGTTCATCTTTGGGAGTCCTCATCTTCTTTGATTGCTCTTGGCTTCTAAGGCATTTGGTAAGCTTTTCTCCTAGATCTTTCTCTTTAATCCCACATGAATCCTTCTCTCCCTCTCCTAACCCCTTCTATTTGATTTTTACTCCATGAAAATCATAATTGTTTGCACCATTTTCATATTACAAGAATCTAGCTCCAAAAGCTTCAAGCTTTCTCCATTTCCCTACACTTCAAGCTTCTGAAAACAAGTGTCTTCAAGGGTAAAGGAACTTACCCCTATTTCTCACTTTCTCCATATTTTAAACCTTCTTAAAAGGCTAAAGCTACTATTTTTGTGGGTTGGTTATGTTGCTTGACCAATTTGATGCTTATTTTTTGGCTTGAAATGGTGGTGGTTTTGAATACTATTTTGATGAAATCTCTTCTAAAGCTAAAGCCCTTGTGTTTTTATTTTATTTTCAAGTATAGAAATGAGTGTTCTTGCCTTTGGACATTATGTGGATGTATGTAGATTTTTAAACATGTTTTATATAAACTTTTATGATTTAAAAAGAGTTATTTGGAATATGTATGTGTTGTTGGTGTTGTTTTGTACTCCTGATGGACCACAAATTTTTGCTATTATATTGGTTGAACATGTTCTTTTTGGTACCTTAAAATGTTAATCTTGTTGTCCATATACTATTATTGCAATTTTTGGAGATTTTTGGGATTTTTTTTATGCATAAAATACCTTAAAATACTTAAGACAACTTAGAAAAATTTGAATAAGAAATTTAAGTGGACCTTTGCATCTTGGAGCATAGGACAAGCCTGCATGGCTGCCCTACAACCCTTAGACTTGACAAAGTTGGAGTATTAGACTCATTCTTGAAGATTCAAGGCATAAATAGTGATAAAAAAAAACCCTAAATAATTGATTTTAATTAAGTATAAATTCAAACAGAAACTAAAAATTAATATTTCACTTAAGTACATAGGGTTAAAGTTTTTCTTATGATTAAAGTGTCTAGGAAATTTATAATGAAATTTAAAAAAAAAAAAAGATTGTGCAAAAACTAGCTAAATACATACTAATTTCGAAAGGAAAATCCAAAATAAATTGTAAAACGGCATTTTCATAATTATGCATTTTACAAAATATTATCATATTATTTTTAAGCTACTTTCGTCGGAAAAATTATTTTTAGATCATACTTTCTATTTTTCATAAATTTGAAATCAAAATTGGCTAAATAAAACTATTTTTATGAAAATTTTAGAAGAATAGCAAAACTATCTTTTTACAATATGGAAAATTATTTTCTGATTTTAAGTAATTTATTTTAATTTTAATTATTGAAAAATTTTAGAATTTTAAGTGTTTGGAATTTATTTGAATTAAATCTACCTATTCTAGTATTTTATCTAATACTAGGGATAAAACAATAATTTCACTTAAAATGAATTTAAAAAATTATGAAAAAATCCCCAAAAGTTGTATGCAATAACAATATCCTTCCACAAAATTTTAAAATTAAAATAAGGTTATTTAAATTAATTATGCATTTTTTAACTTTAATAGATTTTTGAAAATAAAGGTATTTTAGTAAATATGAATTTAAATTAAATTAAAAATTTAAAGACAACATTTCAGATAAAAGGAAATTAAGTCTTAAATAATTTAATTTAAATTATTTAAGATTAGAAAGTGTAATATATTTTAATAGCTTTCATAAACTTTAATAATATACATTATCTATTGAAATGGAAAATGTGATATGTCATGGAAAAGATATTGGTAGAAAATTCCTTAGAATTTTATTGAGAACCCTACCTTAATTATAAGGTGTTTCAAATACTTGAGACTTAGTGGAAGGTCATATGTGGTATGACAGATTTATTGAACATGTAAAGGTGGTGTTAAGCGGATGCTTAGGGCCTAACTAAAAGCGTTGTTGTCGTTTCTCCATGAGAATGGTCTAAGTATTTATTTGAAATGATATATTGTTGATGAAGTGCTTTGTGGAATGATCATGCATTCATGTATAGTCCACAATTGTCGTTATTATCAGCATGTACATAAGTTTGTTGACTAGTGCAAAAGGTTAATGAAGATTGATCTAGGAGGACCTTAAGGATAGATAGATGAATGATTCCACATGTGGCCAAGGTCATTGCAAACCTTGTGTCATGGTAGCTACTTCCCCTATATATCTATCTTGACGATGTCACTAGTTGCTCCATAATTAATACCAATGTCACCTAAATGGTTTATGACTCATGTCGCCTTCTTAACCTGTGGGTTGGTGTTTATTGTTGTATAATTGATTGCTCAGTCATTTAAAAATCTCAATAGAATTGAGTCTACTGCATTACATGATTGTCAGCATGTTACATCATTTTATGTGCCTATTGATATATTGATGTTGTTGTGATGCAAAGTGTTTGTTTATACATTATATGCTATTGGATGTTGATATTGTTAATTTTGTTACTTGTCTTTGAATATGTGCATCATGCACGCATTCCCATGCTTGTTTGTAAAAAGGTAAGGTTACCTTTACACATTGTTTGTATGTGTTTAACTGTTATGATCGCAATGTTGCATTCGCAGGAGCAGATGGCGAGGCATAAACATGTGGGGACGTTCTTCATTGAGTTTAGAAAGACTGTCATGGGTCATGGTGGTGCTTAGCAAGTGGATTGGGACTCATAACTATCTAGGTATATTGGTGATCTGATTATCACATATGCCCCTACTGGGATTCTAATCCTTTCATTCTTAGCAAACATGACTATTGAGTTTTGACTTCTTATCAAGGAGATGTGGCAAGCATCATTCTACACACCTTGTGACAAGCCTGTTTCTTCTTCTGCTTGTAACAGAGTCCAAGGGGGGCCACGTGGATGAGTTCCTACCATTTGTATTCCAAGCTTGGAGGGAAAGGAGGATAACCCATCTAAGGCCTTATGTCAATAGGTGTAGAGTGTGTAAGATGACCAACTAGGGTGTGCGTGCATTTTGTACTAATATCCTACTCCTTTTGCTTTTATGTATTTGCTTTGTCAGATTATTTATCTTGTAGTCACGTACTTTATCTTTTTTTAGATACATTTAGTGTTATAATTATTTTATGGGTTGTAGTGTCATAGGACATATTTTAGTAACTTATCCATCTTCTATGCAAGATTGTAGTTATTTAGTATTTAATTTTGTTTAATGCTTTATCTTTATTCATGAAAATTCATTGTTGTGTGTCATTACATTCACACAAATGCAAAAAAATTACTCGTATTTTTATAAGGAATCTAATCAGAGTTTTTATTAAATTGAATCATTTTTGTGATTACGTTAGTCAGTATTATATAGTGACAATGAGTAGTTACAAGAAGTTGTTTATTACCTAGGAGTCGGCTGGTCGACTATTGCCATAGGTCTTTTAATGCATGAGGGTCGTGAATGGTTATTTATGGATCATTTGATAGAGCAAGTGTTTGTGCCTTTCAGGCTTGACACTTGAGGCATTGTGGGCCATCCAATTGAGGATCATCTGATTGAGCAATCACTTGCACCTTTTAGGCTTGGCCCTTGAGGGGTTGTGGATCGTTTGATTGTGGATAGCTTGACCTAAAAAGCAATCGTGCCTTTCAGTCTTAATAGATGAGTGGTTATAGGTCGTCTGATTAAGAAACATTCGACCGAGTAAGCGCGTACGCCTTTTAGGCTTGACGCTTAAAGGTTGTGGTCCTTCCAATTGAGGACAAATGGTCCTTTGATCCTTGGGCCCAATATAATGGCTTTTACAAATAGGCATGACCCCCTTAGTCACGTCAGGTCATACATTGTATATCTTATTGAGGTTTCTTAAGTTCTTGACAAGTTGTAAGACTCTTCAATAAGTATATTCTCTAACTTGAACAAATACATTAGGCTCTCTAAAGCTTACTTTTTTATTTTCTTTTTCAACTTTTTGTTCTCTTTTCTCCCACAAATCAAGATCCTATCCTTTACTCTGTTTCGATGCCAAAAATATACTATGTTGAGATTTGACCATTGTGTTTGTGTTGCCTTTGAGGTCTCTTTTTGTATGTTTTGTCAAGGCTCTTAAGGTCATCAAGATCTCAAATGTTGTTGGAGGGGAAGATTGAAGTGAAATGAAGTTTCTTTTTTTTTCCCCCTCTCAAAGAATGACTATTTTTGGCTATTACATCTCAAAGAAATCCTTTCCTTTATATCACAAGAGCTTCCAAATGCTCTACTTTTGGTGGCGAATTACCCTATTCCCTTTTATATTCTTGAGTGTTAGGGGCTTTAGCATCCTTAAGGACTTTATTATGATGGTTGAAGGCAAGGAAAATACTTTTCATGTCAAGGCTTGGATTATAGGAGCTTATGTTGATCACCTCCATGTTGAGGTTGTAATAATCCCTGAGGATGAGCGTGGTAGTCAAATTTTGAAATTAGTTATTAATAAGGCTCTGTAAAAGAGGTATTATGCATTGACATTCATCTTTCCTTCCATTAAAGGTTTTTCTTTTTGTAATTTATCTATTTTATTTGGATTTGAGCACTTTATGTTTAAAGCCTTTGTTTTCTTAACTTTTATTAAATTGGTATGTTATGTTGAGTGTAATGATGGAAGTTTTGTTACCTGGGATTTTGAAACCCAAGGCATTGTTAAGAGATATGAGATAATGAATATTTGTCCCTTATAACCAATATCTGTTGGTCAAAGTGTGTTAATCAATTTATTGTATCTTAGCTGATTAGTCATTATGTCCTTTGTGATGTTATGAATGGGTTAATTACAAATACTTGTTTTTTTATTGGTTTCGGTGTTCTTTGTATGGCTAACACCATTGAAGCATTAATGTTGCTTTGATTTAAGAATTTTCCTACCTTTTGCCTATAATGGCCATTTTTGAAGACTTGGTTATGTATATTTAGACATTATTTGCTTCTTCCCTCAATGATTAAGCATTTATAATGTGAAGTTTTGCTTTAAGTGGTTAAGTGTTGATATTGATTTGTTTTGCTTCTATCTTACATGGTGGTTATGCCTGTCTTTCTTAGTTGATGATGTTGATCGCTTATATAAAGTCGTTAATCATGAATTTAGCTTCTACTTATGTGATTAAGTCTTGTTCAATTTACTTCTGCTAGGTGATTAAGCTTTGTGTATAGCTTTTTCATGGTGGCTAACTTTTTTCCCCCCATTTTTTCCCCCTAAATTGGCCTTGTTGGTTACTCCCACATTTGGGATTTCTATTTTACCAATTTGATTATGACGTATCGATTGTCATTTTATTAGAGAAAAGATTCTCTCTAACATCGTTAAGAGCTCATTTGTTTGTTCCAAGGATTAGCTTGCTGACATATTCACTAAGTCTTTATGGAGACTTAGGATAGCATATATATGTAACAAGTTAGATGCATGTGATATATATATGTTTTAGATTGAGGGAGCGTGTTAAGATATGTTGAGATATTATCCTGATGTTATCCTAATCCTATTTCCTTGTTTCTCTATTTCATTTTAGTTTTCTTATATAGTTTGATCATATTATCTAGTTTTTGTCAATGTTTCAAAACCAAATTAGTCATTAAACTGGTCAAGGCACTAATTCAAGGTTCAATAGTTCAACCATGGTTAAACTATAGTCGAACCAATATTAATTAAATAATAATAATAATAATAATTAAATAATACATAAAAAAATATTAAAAAAATATAATATCATAACTTTATAATACTAAAAACTAAAAATAAAACATAATTTTATATGTTCTTAACATGACAATACCTAAAAAAGTTCAAATTAAATATGTCATAATACTTAATTCTAAGTTCTAATAATACACATCAACATTTATTAATAAAAACAAGTTTATATTTAGAATAAAAAAGAAAATGACAAATATTTTAGGTTGATTTTCATTTTTTTAAAGTAAAAACATCAAAATAATGTTTTATTAGATTTTTTATTGAACTGTTGTGAACTGATTTTTTTTAATCAATTTTTGACCTATTTTGACCTGTTTTACCGATTTTTGACCAGTTTTCCGGTTCGTAGACTGGTTCTTTAACTAACTAGTTTTCTAGTTCAATTGGATTAGACACAGGACCCGTTCACCAATTTTTTGATTGAACTAACCTGTCTGGTCCGATTTTTAAAACATAAGTTTTTGTAGATAGCCTCAACATAATCCTAGTTTCTTTAGATAGTTTGATCTTAGTACCTAAACTTTTTGATTCAAATTGTGTATATAAATAAGTGTACAAATCACCAATAATATACAAGAGAAAACATTCCTTCCATCTCAATAAAATTTCTTTTTCCAATATTTAATAACCTCCAATAAGAATATGTTTTTGAATGTTAAAAAATGTTGTATATTACTGTTTAATTTGAGAACATAATAATAAGAATATAAATACTTGATTTATTTATATATTTGATTTAAATTATTTTAAATAAAAATTACTTTTCTCTAAATAGGAGAATTTTTAAAAGAAATAATTATTTCTTAGAAATAATCTCTGACCAAACACGTGTTAATTTTTTTTCCTTAAATAAAAGGCATTTTTGTCCAACGACTTACTAACATCCGCTTCCTGACATTGTTAAGATCAAAACTAAATAGCAACAAAATTTTGACCAGTAGTGGGTGGATTTTGTATGATTTATAATAGCAAAAATTTGTCAGTGTTTTAGGTGAGCTCTCTCTAGTTAAAATTCAACAGTCAGCGCACATGCACAACATGTTTCCAAAAAACTGGTGGGGGCAGGTATCTCCCTGTGCCCTAAAAAGTTCTGTTGAGTATGACAATTATTTCCATGCAAAGTATACCATAAAATAAATAAAAGCAAGCTCAATTAAGTTTTCTAAGATTTCAATAAATTTATATATAGATTATTATAATTTTAAAAATTTTACTAATTATAATAAAACTGTTAATAATATTTACAATCATCTGCAAGCTTTCAATGTTATTATTATAAATTGTAGAGACTTAATTATAACTTTCTATAATTAAAAAAATTTAACTAAACTACAAAATTTATTTGAAATTTTATGGACTTTTAACCGATAAAATTTATTCGCAAATTCAGTCAAATCATAAACAATTGGACAATAATATAAATGACAAAATTTCGTATATATTTTGTCAAAGTAATTTATTACTAGTCTGTCATGTGCATAGTTTGAAGATACAGCATTCTCTTGGACCTCGTCGCATTCCCAATTGTTATTTGTTTGAATTCCATTACTAGGCGTTGCAAGTTCTAGACTTGAAGGTACGAATTGTGATTAAAAGACGGGAAAAGAAAAAGTAATAACCGAAAGTAAAAGTTAAGCAAAACTTCTTTTTCTCTTTTAATATTCTTATATTTTATTTAACACGTTATATCTATTCATAAATAAGTTATTTTTTATTATATTTTGTATTTTATATTTCATTAAATCTCTTTATAATTTTTTTTTATTAAATTTTTGATAGAAATTATATATATATATATATATATATATATATATCTATCTTTTACATAAAACAATTCTTCTTGAACTGAATAGGATCATATGAATAAAACTAATCTTTTAAATATTAAACAAAAATTAAGTGTAGTTCCTTAAATATTTTTAATGCTATTTTCAATTAAAATTAAAAGTTTACCTCACTAAACTACATTAATCTTTGATACATGCAAATAACCAATATAAAACTTTATACTGTCATTTAATCACAAGTCAACAAGTATGATAAGTTTGTCGACTTTTACAATATTCACTTTAAAAATCATACTAACAATGATTTATGATTAATTGATAATGTAAAAGTTTTTATACTGATAGTACGTAGTCATTAAACTCTATATATATATATATATATATATATATATATATATATATATATATATATATATATATATGTATGTCTTTTACATAAAACAATCCTTGTGGAATTGAATAAGATCATATGAATAAAACTAATCCTTTAAATATTAAACAAAATTTAGATATAATACTTTACGTACCGTTAATATTATTTTTCAATTAAAATTAAAATTTTATTTCAATAATTTGCATTAATTTTTGATATATGTAAATAATCAATATAAAACTTTAATTTTAATTGAAAAATAACACCTAAAAAATTACACCTAATTTTTATCCTTGAACTCAACAACTTGAAGCAATTCTATAACAGTTAATTTCCACACTCTATGGTAAGATTCATATAATTGATTAAATATATTTTATATTTTTAATTAGTTTTAAATTTTTAATGCAATTCCAACCTCCCACGTGTTCGAGTATTCTAATCCATTTTAAAATTAAAAGAATTCAGTGATTTCTAGAGAAAATTTATTGTCAAATACTTACCCCATCTTTAAATGACATTTATATCCCGTCAACTTGCCATTTAATTTCAGTGACTTGTTAAGTTAATCAAAGTCAGAGAACTAAAATAAAAATAATCATTACTTTATCAGTATAAAAATATACCAATCCTCCCTCGGATACCACCTCCTCCCAATACGAAATCATAAGTAATCATAACTGGCAAGACTTTCGCGAGGAGATAGAAATAAAAAAGTTCAGATTCCAATTTCACCTCTCTATGACACTAATATATTATAATTATATTATAATAATAAAACAAATTTACAACGCAGCCTTGGTTCCCACTACACTTTCCAAAAATAATCATTTTAAAAAAAAGTCCTCCACTTCCTATTTTTTTATTCTTTTTTTATTCCACCCTCTACGTTGACTCGAACACCAAACCCACCACCCCGGCTGCGTTCTCCTGCATCGCGGCCTGAACCACGTGCCTGTGCTCCCCCTCGTACGTCACTATCAGCATCGCCGGATCGTCTGGTGCGCGTTCCACGTGTTTCCTCGCTGGACACCCTCTCACCGTGCTGCACTTATAATAACCCCTGGTCGAAGAAAAAAAAAAAATCAGCGTCAGGGAACGAGTCTTTGACCAGAAAGAAAAAGTCAACAAAATCAGCGGTAAAAACTCAAATTCACCCACCGTGGGTACGGCGACCCCTTGATCGGTTTCTGACCGTACTTCCGCCACGAGTACTCGTCCGGCGGTATATCGGCGATCTTTGAACTAATCGCCGGCACTCTCACCGTCTTCTTCACCCTATTTTTCCTGAAAACAAAATTGAAAAAAATATATTAATTATTTAATGAGTTTAATATCTGTACATAATTGACATAAAATATTTTACCCAATCAATTGATTAAAAATTATCATTAACATAATTTTAAAGATAGTTATTAAAAAAAATCAGAGTTTAATGAACCTGTACAATCAATAAGAAAGAATTATAACCAATTAAAAATTAATTTTGATATAACGTTAAACATAGTTGTTAGTAAAATTAACAAAATTTTCATATTTGTGATTAAATAAAAATATAAAAAAACTTTATACATATCAATTTTTTTTTCCAAAAAGTTATAAAATATTGTACACAAGAATTTATAATTTATCATTAAATTACGATATAGGTACATAATATATTTACCCTTATTTAATTATAATTTGAATTATTAAAACTTGAATAATCGAATGGCAACATATTGCTAACACGGACGCAATAAAATGATAAATTAATGTGTAGGTCAACAGTCAAAGGCAATTAACCGGAGAGAAGAAAAAAACGACAAGGGATTGATTATTGAGAGAAGGTTCAGTTTGGCAAGTTTGAATTTCCCTGTTTTCTTTCTGAAACAGCAATTTCTAAAAACTCGCTTCTTGACAAGGGAGGCACCAGACACACCCACAGGAACCCTACGTTGTTTTGTCACTATCGCGCGTGGTGTACCTATTTAATGCATTTAACTGCACGACTACCGAAATCGTTGACTCCCAAACGCTGCCTTGCCCCACCCCCGCGACCGAGTCACGTGATTAGTTAAGAAACACTTCAACGCTCCCCATTTACACCGAGAAAAAACATTATAATCACACCGTCCATCTCACTCTTCCAAACATTATCTTTCATTATTAATTAATATTAATATTTTCGATTTGTTTCTTCCAAGTTAAAAAATTTATGTAGTTTTAATCACTTATAAAAAATTAATTAATATTTTATTATTTTTATAATTTATTATTATTATGTCTGTATACTTGGAATTAATAATTAATTTTTATCAAGAATTGAAATTTTAGATTATACGTAATTTTCACGTAACTGCTCTTAATATTTTTACATTTTAATTTTTATATATTATCAATATCAATTAATCAGTAATTATTTTAGACATATTACAAAAACCAATAAACATATTTAATATGACAGATTGTAGTTTAGATAAACGTTTAGATTTTTAGTATATTTTATTGAATTTTTAATTAATTTTTATCATTTAATAAAATTTTAAAAAATTATTTCATTTTTATTATAGTGTTCTTTAATAGACTAGTCAACAACTTTGAAGAGTTATGACACGCACTTTTTATTACCAATTAATGTTCTTAATTATGACCTAAAACGTTAAAAACTAAATATTATATTATTTTTTAATCCACCAGTCAACAACTCTGAGGGGTTACGATTGGGTGAAGCGCGGTGTACCTTCGCTTGACGCAGTGGCACTTGCTGGAGCCGGAGACGTCGTCGGAGTGTTCGTGGCAGCGTTTCTTGGGCGGCGGAGGCTTTCCGGCGGAGTTGGCCGGCGGGAGGAAGATCGCCGGTCCCTGCTTCCCGTTGGAGACGCTGCCGTCACCGGTGATGGCGGAGGACATGAAGGAGGAGTTGGAGGAGACGCTGAAGGTCTCCTTGGAGAACTCGAGCTCCACGGCGTTCGCGCCGGAGCCCAGCACCGCGCTGTGGTGGGGCTTCGTGAAGTCCAGCGTCACGCTCGCCGGCGCGTGGTGCACGGCGACCGGCGCCGGCGCCGCGAACTGCGCCGCAGGCTGGGGCGGGTGAGCCGGAGGGGGAAAGTGGACCGGGGCGCGCCTGAACCGGGCGTGGCCGGTTCGGTTGAGGAGGGAGATGAGTTTTTTGAACCTGGAGACGGTGACGTCGGCGAGGTCGGTGTTTAAGTGTGTTGGTTGGTGGGAGAGGGCGCGGATCAGGTGCTCCATGCCCTTGAGGCCTTCCGATGCGGCCTCCTGGATGGCCTTTTGCTCGTCCAGTTTTGGGAACCCCATGAGTTCCACGGCCATTTTGGGATGGGGAGATTGGGTTTGGGGAAAGTGGAGACTCAAAGTGAAAGTGCCATGCCAGGTGCAGAGGGGAGTGGGTTTGGAAGGGTGGAATGGTTAGGGGAAGGTGGATATATATAATGGGGGTGAGGGTGATTGATAAGAGAGAGAAAGTGTTTTGGGTTTGAACCAAAGTGATTTAATGTTTAATTTAAGATGAGTGGGGGAATATTTAAGTATTCTTACATTATAATTAAATATAATGATGTTCTCTTTATCTTATTTTGTTTAGTTTTTAAGTAGAAAGAATATGTTTTATTTTGATTGTCATTTTATAATATTAAGAAGTATTAAAAAAATATATTATAGTTTAGTAGTCATATATTGTTAGTGTAAAAATTTTATATTGTCAATTAATTAGAAATCACTATTAATATGACTTTTAAAATATTTATCACAAAAGTCAGCAAACTTACAATAAATAGTAATTTGTGATTGAATGACAGTATAAAACTATTTTACACTATCAGTGCATAACATATTTATCTTTTTATTATACTCTTAATTATTTATTGTGTAATGAAAAAATAAAAAAAATATGGAAAAGAGATAATACAATTAATATGAAAGATAAATGATATATTAAAAAATTACATAATAATTTTTATAAAATTTAAAATATTAATTATATCTCTTAATTTCTGTGTCAAAATCTTAAACGGTCAAATAAAATGAGACGAAAAAAATATTATTTATTTACTTTTTGTCTTATTAAGTATACGGGTTAAAGAAATAAAAGTGTTTTTTTTAAATGTTTATTATGTTATTATAAATATAAAATTAGTTAATATTTATCTTTTAAGTGAATGAGAATATTTAAGATAATGTATTTGATGTTATTTAATTAATTTAGTTGGTGTGTATGGTGATAAATTATAGTATTATATTATAAAAAGAAATATAAAATTTAATATGTTTCATATAAATAATTATAGTTGAATATACAAGCTAGCTAGACCCACATAGGTCCAATTTACATAGACCTACAAATAAACGAGTCGAATTAGGTTGTATCATGAAATAATAGATATTTCATATCAATAATATAGTTACCTAAAAAAATAGAATATTAAAAACAATAACAATTAACAAGTATCACATAATCTCAAGTTTCAACTAAATAATTATCAAATATTAAATATAAATATTCTAATTAATTAACAAACAAATAATTTATTTATTTTAAATATATATTATGTGGGTTAAATGAGTTAACCTGCAAACCAGACCTGTTTAACTTACAAACTAAACAGACCAACTCATATAAAGTCTCATTTATATGGATTAGTTTTCACCATACTTAGATCCGCATAAATCGTGGGTTAAGCGAGCCAATCCACGAACCATAGTCCTTTTAACCACCTCTATAAATGCTAATAATTTTATTATACTTATATTTTGATTGTAGTATGATATTATTATCTTGAGAAGCAAAGCTAGAAAATTCAAATGTTTTTGGGGAATTTTAACGGAATAATTGAGTGATCAGAAAGGTAAGACTGAATGAGAAAAAGTGATACTATAACTACTCAATAATTTAATTATAAAGAAAAATAATTATGTTTAATTAAAATATTATTTATTAAAGTAATGAAAATACTTTAATCGTATTAATATTTTTTTTACTCATTAATATAGAGTAAAATGTAAGTAATATGATCTCATACTTATCAATCTTTTAAAATAATAAATAAAATGAAATAAAAATCCAGTTTTATCAACCATTATTGTTGCAGTACTGATTAAAAAAATGAAATACATTATATTAAGTATTTTTAATTACTTAAAAAGGTTATGTATCCAGAGAGACTTATCTAACAGTTCATTTTCGTTTACATTATGAGTATTTTTTATGCATGGTGACAAGGATAGAAAGAAACCACTACTAAAGGGTAGTAGAAGTGGACTTGGTCTTCCATTTCTATTCAGTTTCTTCATTGCAAATTACAAAATTATCTGACACGGGTTACTACGGTTGACAAGTCTGGAGCCACTCGTTGAAAAAGAAAAAGGCGTTTCAATTTCTTTCTTTCTTTCTTTCTTTCTTTCTTTTTAAGTTTCAACATATTTACTGTTCAGTAATTGACTGGTTGAGGTCAATTTCGTTTGTATTTTTGGAAAATTCAAGAAAAAATGATTTAGATATTGTTTAATTTCTTAAACTTTATTTTAATATTTTTAGGAAAAAATAATAAGTTTCTTAATATCTATACTATATATATAATTTTTTTTAATGTACATTGGCAGCAATGAAATTAAAATCTACGATCACATATAAACTACCTAAACTTTCCTACTACTATACCGATCTTAGTGGGTTCTAATTATATATTGTTATAAATGATAAGATTATTGACTTTTATAATAATTACTTTAAATATTATATCCAAGATTATTTCTAATTGATTAACAATGATTTTTTTTTTTTTATAATAACAGTATATAAAAACTAAACTCATATATTAATTTCTCAGGATGTAAAAACCACATGCTAATGCTTAAGATCTACAAATGACATTCATTTTAATTTTTTAATTTTATTAGAATGTACTGATGGTGTAAAGATTTTTATATAATCATTCTATTATAGATTATCATCTATGATAAGGTTATTAATTTTTGTAATAATTGTTTTACAAATTATATCTAGAGTTATTTTTATTGGATTTACATTGTAAAATTCTTCATACTACTAGTGTATCAAAACTAAACTCTAAGGGTACATTTGGTTAGCATGATTTGTGAGGAACGAAATGGAAAAGAGTAAAAGTAAGGTGTAAATGAGGAATTTCAGCCATTTGGTATGAAGAGATTTTGTGTGTGTGTGTGTGTGTACAATGGTGGTAATGAAGTTTGAACCTAAATTTGGGATGACAAAGTGGGTTGGACCCCACCCACTTAACCAGCATAAAATGGCGAGGTGGAGGGTTGGCCAGTTTCTAACCCACCAGGTTGACCTACCAACCCACCATTTTAGATGTTTTTTTTTTTTAATTTTACACTTTTTAAGGACTAATGTATAGGAGACTTGTGTTGATGAATTAATTTGTGTTTGTGGGTGTATTGGTAATTGGTTAAAGTATTTGGTTTCTTAAATTATTATTGTCTTTTGTTTGTGTATTAAAAAATTCATTTTATTATCAAGTATCATTTTGATGCTTCCTTTCTATTTGCTTATTGAATTTGTTGAGCACAAGAAGATTGTCCTTAATGAAACGAAATGAGTACTTAGTATATCATACATGGTTCTTTATATAAAATTAAAATTATAGGAGTACCAGTTTATGAATATTGAGATATTTTTTTTGGGTAGGTTTAGGTGGGTCAACCTGCCAACTTGCCATTTTATGACTTGCCAACATGCCTATAGTGGGTCAACCCGCCAACTTTCTATTTCATGACTTGCCAACCCACCACTTTATCTTTTGGTGGGTCAATCCACCAACCCATCTTTAAGCAAGTTGGGTTATGTTTCTCAACCCATTTCCTTCGGCAGGCTAGCCCACCTTTCCTCCCACTTAAGGCGGTTAAAGGCAAGTCAGTGCAGGTTAGCCCACTTTGCCACCCTTAAGTAGAATCAAAAGAAGAAGGAATAATTTGTGAGTATTCCCTAATTTTGTTTCTAATTATAGTTGTTGTATAATGGAACAGATGGAGTGTGCAACTAGTAGTGGCACAACAATTAACCAATGACATGCCAACTTGCCATTTTATGACTTGCCAACATGCCTATAGTGGGTCAACCCGCCAACTTACTATTTCATGACTTGCCAACCCACCACTTAATCTTTTGGTGGGTCAATTTGCCAACCCATCTTTAAGCAAGTTGGGTTATGTTTCTTAACCCATTTCCTTCGGCGGGCCAACCCACCTTACCTCCCGCTTAAAGCGATTAAAGGCAAGTTAGGGTAGGTTAGCCCACTTTGCCACCCTTAAGTAGAATCGAAAGAAGAAGGAATAATTTGTGAGTATTCCCTAATTTTGTTTCTAATTATAGTTGTTGTCTAATGGAACAAATGGAGTGTGGAATTAGTAGTGGCACAACAATTAACCAATGACATGTCAACTCATGTTTTCTTAAATTAAATAAAATTTTTTGTAACATAAAAATAAATAACAATTTTATATTAAAAAGTAATATAGTAAAAAGTTTATTTTTTTGAATGAAATTTAATTTTTAATTAGTATAAAAAGCTTTTTTATATAATTGATGTATTATTTTCACTCATCCAAACAAATAGAGAGAAATTTCTTTACTTTTTTCCTTCTTATTTCTATTTACCCAAACAACATATCGTTTATATTATATTTCTTTTTTATTTGTAGCATTTATATTTTTTCTTCTTCTTTATTTTACTCCTAATCTAAATAGATCATTAATTTTTATGGCACTTTCACCTAGATCGAAGAGTAGGCCAAAATCCCTACAACACTTAGGAATATGAGGAAACTCCAATCCGTTGGGCTAGTGTTGAACATGTAAAACATAGGAAAACACAAGAAGGGGGTTGAATTGTTTTTAAAACTTTTTAGCAAATCTTTTTGCATGCCATAAAACAACAATCATTCTTTCCACAAAGCCAAACCATCAAGCCTAAGCCAACAAGTTGAACCTTTACTTAACAAGGATGAACTTATTAAGTTCATTTAGGAACAAGCTTTGCTCATCAAAACCTTGAATAAGCTAATCAAATGCTTGGAGGAGTAGGACGTGGAGATGACCATGAAGATTTTGAAAACTGAGGCAAATCACACTGTTAAGCCTTCAAATCCATCAATCTCTCATCCCCTTCATGTTACATGTAACTACACAAGAAAACACAAGAAAGGGATTGAATTGTGTTTCTTAAAATCTTTTCACAAATCTTTTGAAAAACGTGTGATAGAAAAACAAATGGATCGTCATATAGTGGAAACACTCTTTACGAAAAATATAGATTTATTGGAACTTAGTTCCATATTGTTACATGTATTTTTATTTTTTGATTCTCTACAAACTTAATACAACTATTCTTTTTTAACAAGCCTCTCTAGGCTTAATCCCAAGTATTGTTTACACTTGCCTCTTTAGGCATTCTCTCAAGTGTTCTTTTTCTTTTGTCACTCTAGGCATTAATATATTTCTCAAGGTTAACACTAACCAGGCAAACTAGACTATCATCTTATAGGCATGTTCACAAAGTATTTATAAGGATACAAAGAATGTCTCTGAAAGAATTAAATAAAGAAGTAAATGTATAATCTCTCTTGTTCTTTATCAATTCTTTATCCTTCTTTGTAACTTGTTGACTCTTGAGACTTTTATAGCAGAGCTTAAAATAGTTGTTGTGAGCTTTCTTGCATTTCTAAAATGAATGTTGAGAAGCATTTATTGTTGCATTAAATGCAATTCTTGTTCTGACATGTTTATTCTCGTAAAGTACTCCTCTTATCACCATTTTTTAATACTTTTATTGTGTAGCACGAAGAAGTTTCTATCTTCATGCTTATAACAATATTTTCCTTTTTTAATGATGACAAACAAATATAAGATGAAAGAAAGTAAGTTCCCCCTATGTAAAATAGGTTTCCTAACTTACACAAAATGTAAACAACACTTTTATGATAAGATGAAAACAAGTTCAGACAAATCATAAAGGCTTTGTTCATAGTACAAGGTCTAAGCAACAGATAGACAAAGTGTAAGGATTTATCCTTTTTTATCAAAGTAATAAACAGACAAAGTATAAAATTTATAATAAAGCAAAGTGCAAAGAATATAACTTTATCTAAGTATTAACACCTATGAAAATAACATTTTTTTTTTATCAAAGCTAAGGTATATTAGAGTTTTAAAAAGGGATATCCAAGCTTTTGAGAGAAACAAATTATCAAAGCCTTATAAAAGATCGCTTTATTTTAGAGCATATCAGAGCTTTAAAGAATGAAAACATTTGTACCAAAGTAAAGCAAAACTTGATTATATCACAATTAAAATATTTTGCAAAGGTTTTTCAGAATTTGATTAGAGCTTGAAAAGGATATAACATTATTCTTGAAAATATTTTCAAACATATATTAGGTGAAAAAAATTATAAACATCAAATCAAGCATTTTATAAGCATTCATCATAGCATCAAGTACACAAATATAATAACTTATTAGACCATAAATTAGATAGGCAAGCATCAAAGCAAAAATATAAAAGGTAAAGTAAGGATGAATGCTTGATCAAGTTGATCAATGAATTGATAAGATGATATATTCCATATTATTAAATCTAGTGTTACTCAAGTTCATTCGAACGTTGTTTAGGACTATCCATAATTTCAGGTATAATTTGAAATCTATGGTTTGGGACTTCTCTTGGAACATCATTTGGCTCATCAACGTAATACTTGACTTTAAGGTTGTCTGCATATGTCATTATTAAAGGAATGGAGGGAGCTTATGCTTATGCATGAGTTTCAGACTCAATGCATAACACTTTATGGCATTACATTGAATTAACTAATGACAATTGTAAAAATAAATAGATTTGCAAAAAATATAATTGAGTAGTTAAATGAAAAATGTTTCCAAGTACAAAATCAAACAATACATAGGAATAACGTTAAAAGAAATGAAGCAAACGAAATATTGAATAATATATATATATATAACATGAAATATAATTTTGTCTTTCACCCAAAGGTGCCACAACCTGTCAATGAAAATAAATAAGTACGTAACCAAATAACAAGATGTCTAGTGGAATTTAAAGCCTAATAATTGCAAGGAAATACAATGATTGAGTAATCCCCAAGAAGAAGAAAGGAAATAAAATT
Source organism: Spatholobus suberectus (assembly GCA_004329165.1). Taxonomy (NCBI): domain Eukaryota; kingdom Viridiplantae; phylum Streptophyta; class Magnoliopsida; order Fabales; family Fabaceae; genus Spatholobus; species Spatholobus suberectus. Next base: position 15,844,417 of record CM014733.1, read on the forward strand.
AGGTGGAACATAAAAAAATTTAAAAGCCCAATGCATTGTGAGACTATGCCTAGCTAGAATATCAACAACTTGGTTTCCTTCCTGAGTGTATAAAGCCATAAAATAGAAGCTTCAACTGTACAAAATTAAGAAATCTTGGAAACTAGTTGGTAAATGTGGTGAAGAGTAGAACAGCCCTTTGAGATGAGGTTAATTAATAGTTGTAAAATAGTTAGGTTCCATATGGATATAATGATAATGCTTATTCCAAGCAAAATTTAGACCATGCCAAAAAGCCTATAATTCAACTTGAGTAATAGAACACTCCCCTAATAGGTGGAAAAAGAAGTAATGAAATTTTCTGAGTGATCACAAGTAACATTTTCTTGACTAGCTTCTCCATTTACCTTGCTTACAAAGGTATCACAGTTCACCTTTATCAACCAAATAGGTGGAGACTTCCACAAAATACTCTGATTAGTTGGGTAGAGGATACCAATGTGATGGAAAAGGCAAAGGAGATTAGAATCATTCTTAACCAACTGAAAAGTATGAATAATGAAGTTAATCAAATTGTCAAATATGGTAAGCTTTTGTGTGAATATGTGATCATTCCTTGCTTTCCAAATATGGTCAACAACAAAGCCAAATATTATGCTCCACTAGCTGCTAGCAGGTTTATGGCAAACAAATTAAAGACCATCTATGATTCAAACTCGTTTACAAGGCAAGTGGGTGGAGTAAATTCACCCAGCAATTTGCATCACATAACCTTAGCAAAAAGCAATCCTTAAACACGTGTGAGAGAGATCTAACAACATTAGGACATCTAGGGCAATAAGAGTTGTATTTAATGTACCTTTTAAATATGTTCTCACTGATCATCAACACATTTTTAATCACTTTCCATAAAATGATTTTAATTCTCTTTGGGTTAGCTTATCTCCAGATCAAATTGAAAATCGAGTGTCTATTGTTCATTCTATGTGCTCAAGCATAATCATAGGCATATGAAGTAGAAAATGGTTATCATTTGAAAGGCTCTGGGCCACTAAATTAGGGACATTGGATGGATAAGAAGGGATTACTGTTCTAATTTATTGACAATTTAAGGAGAAACACAGTGAGGAATTTTTTGTCAACTCCATTATCCATTCCCATCTATATAATCCAAAACTTTTGCTCCAGCATCTACATTATAAAGAAAGCTTAAAACATAATCCTTCAACCTCCCAGCATTTAGGATCTAATGGTCCTTTCAGAAAGGAATACTCTTACCATTACTAGGGATGTCAAAGTGGGTTGAACTTAATGGGTCAACACACTTAACCCACCAAAACAGGTTGGATTGAGTTAGGTTGGGTGATTCAACTCTTCAACCTACATAACCCAACCCATATAACTCGTAACACCCATCTATGCTATTAAGGTTTACTATTTCTCATTTTATTTCATTTAAAACTCATTAATTTATTTATGAAAATATGAGTAAATTTTTTGTAATAAGATAATAGTAAATATGTGAAGAGAAAGAATATCTTACATGTTGCACATATGCCTGAAACAGAAATACATACATTACATAACTTTCATAAAAAATATATAAGTCAGTAATATGTACCTCATGTCACAAAATACATCACTTGTTGAAAAGTCAATTAGTCTCTCAAAAAGAAATCAAAGTGTAGTGTATGCTTACGTCATCTTGCGAACCCATATAAATATAATACATCTAAAGATGGGGAAAGGGTACAACACTCACTCCCTAACAAGCTAATTATGACTACCTTCTAGTCAGCTACTATCAATTGATTAATGAACCATCTCCATCCATAGAACTAGAGAGGTAGATGGAGCAAGGCAAAACACAAGTCGCCTCCACGATATCACTATAGGAAGGCTCCTTTGCACATCTGAAGATCTCCTTTCGTGTCGATGTCCGTAAGACAATGACTGTCAAAGAAAGCACTGACTAACAAAAGTCTAAAAGAATCCTTTGAGAAAAAAGGGCTCTAGGCATCTGCTCCCACAATAACTAATCATGACAATCACAGTCACACACACACACAAAGACAAACAATGCAAGGATAAGCTAACGAAAACAAAAAAGAATTGTATACAAAGTTCTACATTTAATTTATATATTAAAGAAATAAGAAAATGCATAATTAAAGTCATGTGATTAAAGCAACCATACACTCACAACTCAAGGATAATTCATATTCAACTTCTCAATAACACCAATAAGTATGGATGACATGTTATGTATGCAACAACTACTCCATGGAGACTTCTAAGGGTGAGAGACCAGGTAGACTATCCCTTAATCATGGTAAAATTATCAATAACAACTACAACACTGTCACATGCCAAAACCATTTGGGAGATATCTGTATACTGATCTCTGGAAATGATATAGTGGCTCGCCGAGATAGATAAACGTGGGTGTTGGCTTTACTATGACACAGGATCTATAGTAACCCTAGCCTATAATGCAAGGTTCGTTTGTCCACCTATCCCCAATGAAATCCATCCTCCATTAACCTTTCCCACACTAGGTACAAGACCCCACTTGGACTAGCTACCATACTTACATGTGTCCTTTATAACAACAACAACAACAACAACTGTGGACTCATGCATGAATGCATCCATATCAACAAAACTCAATCAATCATCAACTTATCACTTTGATTGCATTATTACTTATTTTCCTTATGCGGGTTAGACATACCCATCTGTATGCCTGCCACTCTAATAGACTGGGCCTCCCCATTGAGAAAATAAGTGTAAGCCACTACTAGAGCAATGTGATCAACATGTCTACCACCCTAACAAGTCGAGCCTCTCCACGAGAATATCTTGGCAAAACAACATCTTATTACCAGTTCAACAAGTCATCATAATTATCCACACGGTGTCCTACCTAAAGCAACTTTGTGATAATGGAATCCTTCCTAGAGCAATCCCAATAACTTTTTAATCTTATTAGGATTTACATTCTATTCCATTAAATTTATTTGAAATACTTGTTTATATAAAAAGTCTCCCAAAAGACTAAATTTTATTTTAAAATAGTAAAAATAAAGAAACTTTGTTCTTAAACTCCAAAATCATTAAATCATTCCAAAAATATTAGAAATTTCACAAAACTAGTAAAATAAAAGATTTTAACTTAATGTTATCTCTTCAATGATTATAATATATTTTATTAAATAAATTGGAAGCAAATTAAATATTAAAACAAGATATACTAGAAAACTTTACCATTAATTTTACACAAATTCTCAAAATAATCTTTTTTTAGGACAGAAATTTTAGTCAATTTGTACATATAAACGATTTTTGTTTGATGCAAACCATATCTTATTAGAAATCTCTTTAAGTCTATTTTCTAAATCATTAAGCCAAGTTTTGAGCAAAAATCTTAAAAAATTACAATTAATTAGACAAGACAAATTGCCAAATTAGTTATACTGAAAAAATAGTTAGATTGTTTTTTAAAATAACCCAACTTTCCTAAATCCTTTACCAATGAAACTTGTCATTAAATTGTAGTGCTTTAAGTCAATTTTCAAATCAACCAAAATCATTCAAAAATAATGTGTGTGCAATTTATAGTGAATTTTCTCCCAAACTTTTTTCACAATTGAAAATCAGTATGGTTCAGAACATCAATTGAAAATGTCAAAAATCACTATAAAGTGAAAATAGATCTAAAATTTATAAACTTGGTGTATATTTAAAGATTGACATGTATAGTCTTTACTTCTATAAAGAGATTTTCAAAATCGACAACACAAAATTCCAAAATCACAAAAACATTCACACTGTATAGTTACATTTTCCAGACAAGGGTCAGATTGTTTATCTAACACCCCTTTAATTTTAAATATAATTCATATTAATTTAAATATTAACTTAAGTTCATGAAAATGTGAGTATTTTTTTTTCGATTTTATAATAGAAAAATTCTAAAATTAACAGAATTTGAAAATAGAAGTGAAATGATAAAAACTGCTTATATACATACATACATACATATATATATATATATATATATATATATATATATATATATATATATATATATATATATATATATATATATATCCAACTATACATCATGGTTTGAGTAATACATAACAGCCAAAAAGAAAACAAAAGTACATTAAAAGACATATACTACCTAACCTAATATATACATTAAAAAGATCCTATACAAAGAGGTATTTATCTACCCTATCCTTTAAAAAAATATTATAAACTATGTCTACAAATCTAGAGGAGTATCCTCTAACTCCTCCTCAGGATCATCAAGCATTGTCGTCATCTTCAATAATTACGATCAATCATACAAGAAAGAAAACAATAGAGTGAGGTGATTTGTTCTAAAATCACTTTCACATGTATGGTAGGAATTAAAACACAATTAACATAGGGAACCTAGGGTTTATTCTAAGTTATACTACTCTACCCTTGACTTGGTATGGATCCATACTTTCCATTAGTGAGTAATAGTTATCAACAAAAGCTAGGAAGTGATTGGGAGTACATATACCTCATCAACATCATCACATGATACACTCTTCATTATCAATGAGGAACAAATATCAATCAGGACGTCCATTTATAGAGGTATACTCTCAAACTAATCCTAGAATGCTTAGTAGTTGTCGAGGTTATCAAGCTTGATTAGGTGAATATCCTAGCTCACAAGCACTACTTTGGCCATTGAGACTTTCACCACTCAATGCCTACTCCCAAGACCTCCTCAAATGGGTCCCTACCTTTCATTCCTCAGTGCACCAAACTGTAGCTTTCCTAATAGGATATCATGCCACTGCATGTTCCTTACTTTACATTACTCACTAATCTATTAATTTCTAAAGGTTCACTCTAGTCTCAAAAATTTGAGCACCAGTATAATTTATACTAATATCTCTGCTTCATATTACAAATACTTGATCCATACATATCATTCACATAATTCATAATTCAAATTAAAGCACATAATTAATAATTTAATAAAAATAAAGACATACAAATTAAAATAAAGACTAATAATTAAGAAATAAATTATAGAATGGTCAAAAAAATAATTTTTAAGCTAAGAAAAATAATTAGAATTTTATCATGATTTTTTTGAAATTTAGTATTTTTAAGAAAAATATGTCCACAAACACTTATAAAGCACAATTAGAAGTACTAAATAAGCTTTAAAATTTATGAAATTTTTACAGATGGTCTATTAGTGTGTCTAGACCTTACTTGAATGATAAGAACTTAAACTGAAATTTCTATAGTAGTTTCTAAAAATAAATTCATAAATAACTCATAAAATAATTTTTGTGCTTAGTTTCATATTATGAGATTTATAGTTTATTTTCTCTATTATTTTTAGTAAACTAATTGAGTATTACTAAAATTTTGCAATATAATAATTTAATTATCTATTATAACAGGTAAAAATATTTTATCTAAATTTGGACAGTATAACAACTTAGTAATTCTACTATAGTTGTTTGAATTTGAGCAGTGTAACAATTTAATAATTATACTATAGTTGTCTAAATTTGAGCAGCATAACTACTTAATAAGTGTATTTTAATTATCTAAAATTGAGCAGTATAAAAACTTAACAAAAGTTTAAATTAAATACTAGACATTATAACATTTATAAAACTTAATAAACTTAAAAATTGAAAGGTTTAGGGGAAAACATTTCCTACCAACATGCAAAGTAATTGAAAATTAGAACCAACCCCACTCCCCTCATTACCTCAAAGAGTTGGTGAAGTTATTGGTGCAAAACTCCTAGGAAGAAGATTTTTACTAGTTAATGAAAACTAGTAGAATTTTGGTGTAAGAAAAAAATTATGGAGGAAGGTAGCTATGGAGGCTTCGTAGAACTTGGGAGAAGAAGAGGAGGTGCTGAAAAATTGTGCATGAAGGTTGCTATTTATTGGGAATGGAAGTGAATAGGTGTCCTTTAAAATGACATAAGCCATTATGTCAAATTTCCATTTTTATTTTATTTTTAATTGAAAATTAGGGACACATATCCTATTAGGTGGTGAATCACCCCCCTTCTAGGTTGCATACGTGCTGCACCAAGTGTCCCAAGGCTTCTCAGTATAATTTTTGACAGTTAACTAATTAGCCGGTACTGATAAAATCGCCTAAACTTGATTAAATTAACTTTTAATATCAAAATAATTAATTTAAATATAAATCTGTACAAATATATTATTTTTCATCAAAAATAAATTTCTAAAATAATTTTTAATTTTCTATTATTTTTTTCAAATTATATATGTATATTTTGTATATTTTAAGCTTAGTAAATTCATATTAAATCTATTTTAATTCAATAAATGCTCAAATTTTTATGAAAATTATAAAATTACATATTTTACCTATAAATGTACTAAAAAAATTATTTTCACCATTTTTGGATGTCAAACCATTACTAAGTTGGTTGTGTGACAACTAGGGGTATTTTGGTCACTTTGCACAGAAATTTTAGAAAATTCCCAGAAAATTTCCTAAATTATATTTTAATACATATAACATGATTTTAAACTCAAATTGATATTTTAATGTCAATTGAATCTTTTTTTCATGTCAGCCCTTAATATTGAGAAATAAGGACAAAATCGTCATTTTCTAATTTCTCTTGTTCCAACTCGGAAAAATGATTAAAAATCACGATTAGATAGTTTTTGATATTTTGAGTTTAACAGTGAGGATCATAATTTTTAGATTCCTTCCCGATTTTTCAAAATTAAATATAGAATAAATAGAAAAATAATTAATTTAGTAAAAGTGAGGGTATTATAGTTTGAGACATAACTCTTTTGTTTCTTGAGCTTTTAAGGTGATTGTTGAGCCAAAACCATAAAATTTGGAGTCTATTTTTAGTTGCAAAAAGAAACAACTCATTTCAGCAACCACAAACCTAGATATTACAAAAATGCTAGAAACATGTTTAGGACAAAAATCACTAGGCAGATTGCATGTTCATCATGTATATCAAAGTTTCAAGCAACACACATCATGAATCATATTTCCAATATCCAAAATCACCAATACACATCAATATCAACAAACCATAGTGTTCATACAACAACAAACAAGCCAAAGATGCTAGCTTTCCCTACCACTATTTTAGTCAAACACAAGAACAAGAGAAAAAGCTTGAGGCTTTAGCTTCCTTTGCCAACCACCTTCATGTTTCCACCAAAAATCATCAAGAAAAAGGATCATCCCATAAAATACATGACAAAGTCAGATTTTTGAAGTGATAGAATGGAGGTTTATGAAAAGAAAATGAAGTAGAAATGAAGAAGAATGAGAGAAATAAAGAGGAAAGTGAAGTAGGAAATCACTTAGCTTGAAAGCTCCCCACAACTAACACCAACTAAGAAAGAAACATATAAAATGGGAGTGGAGTGTGTGTGTAGGGGAGGTTAGCCAGCAAAAAAAGTAGACAGGGTTTGTTTTGACTAAAATGCTTATCACAACCAGGGTCACGACGGAGACAGCACAAAAATAATTTTTAAATGGAGTTGCCACCAAAATTTTATTTGAGGGAAAAACGTTGGAACCTCCTTTAGAAGAAATTATCTTTGAAATCAAAGATAGGTTCGGGAGTCAATTACGTGTAGGGAAGGTATTAGCATCTTACAATGCCCGTTACAAAAATGGTACCTCTAATTAATTGCGCAAAACTATGTAACTTTATAAATATTTATTTTTCCCCAATAAGAAAACAAGAAAAACAAAATATTTTTGGTTATTTTTAATTATCACCTTTTTGTATTTTTAAAGATAAGAAAGAAATTTTATTTTATTTTATTTTAAAGAAAAGATAACTTTAAACTTTTTTTTTTTGAAAAATTCTTATCTTTTTATCTTTACGGTAAAAAAAGACTTGAAAAGATATTTTTTTATATTTTTATTCATAAAAAAATGAAAAAGTTTAAAATTTGAAAGGACACTTTTTGGAAAAGATTTTTTTAAAATTGAAAATAATCTTTTTGAACTTTTTTATTTAAAGGAATTTATCCTTGCACAAGGGTTCAAGCTAGAAAATTGCTAATCATTAGACATTTATAGTCGAATAACGTTAGAGATAGTAATTGCTATTCAATTAACGATATCGGTCGTCGCATATTTGGATATATTTTATTTTATTTTATTGAAAGTAAACATTTTGTTGAAGAAAAAGTTTCATTTTAATCTACAATTGCAACAAGGTTTATGACAGCAAATGGCTATTTGTAAACCCCTGTGATTCACATGAGATCGAAGGTAGTATACATTACTCAATCAACATCATGAAATTTTGTGTAGATAAAAGGTGTCCTTTTTTTTCTCTCTCTCTCTCTCTTTTTCTAGTGAATCACTAATAAAGATAAAAAGAAGAAATAAAGAAAGAACATGCACAAGGGAATCGTGAAAGAAAGAAAAAACATTTACCTACAAAAAAGAGAAAGGAAAAGATAATGTCTATAGAAAAAAAAAAAGAAACAAAAGAGAAAATAAAAAAGAAGAAGGAAAAAAGAAAACAATATCAACAAATATAAAAATGAGTAAAAAAAGGAATGCATAATCTACTGTGGATAGAATAAACAAAAGTGAGAACAAATGAAAAATAAAGAATCTACATGTAGGGGAAGAGAAAATGCTCAAAGGCATTATTACTAGAAGTGAAAATAATAGCCCACTAATTTATGTAGAAATGAGTCTGGGGTATAAAAAAAATAGTGCCATGTCCATTCAATGATTAACTAAAGTGGATGTAAAACTTAACGACACCAACACAGTTATATACAAGATAAAGATAATATATTCAACCATAAAAATGACACATAAAATGATAAAATATCAATATCATCCAAATGATAAATACAATCATCAAGCAATATACATGACAATAGAAACAAAACTTAAAAGAGGAGTGAAAATGAGAGAGATCGATCAATGGTAAGGGCGATGGGGCTTTAGCAACAAGCCGTGACAATAAAGGATGTCAACAATAAGGTTAGCTTGGTCTCTAGTCACAGTTGTGGTGCTCTCTTCTTAGAACATGAACCGACCCTTCCCTATAAAAAGTCCCCCACTGTGTTCATGGGTTTCCTCTTTATAGGAAAAAACAACCAAATCTATTTGTAACATTTTTGTTGACTGAGTTATTCTATGATCTCCACTCTTTCAACTTAGTGACTGTTAACTTCCTCTGTTGTAATTGACTTATCTTTTCCCATTTTATGTTTTTTTTCAAAATTTTTAATTTTTTAGATAAAGATTAAAATACACCCGAATAAAATTGGTTATTCACAATGCTCTTGGGTAAAACGAAAAAGAAAAGTAAAAGTACAAGGGTAAAAAGATTGACAACTTACAAGCTAAGTTGTCTCCAAAAAAAAAAATGGCTTCCCCAACAAGCCTTTATCATATGGTTGGCCAAGGGTTGGGGATTTTAGGGTCAAAAATTGATTTTTATAATGTATAGTACAAGTGTGTAAGGAATTAGAATGATTGCATGAACTTAAGATAGTACTTTTAGTTAGAATTTTAGTTAGATTTCAACTAACTAATTCAAGACAAACAATTTGTTTCCAATTGGCTAGGGATGGGAGTGTTACATATAAATTGGGCTAAGGAAGTTAAAATTTTTAATTTGTACACTGGCAGATAGCGTACAAATAATTTTCAAAAAATTCTATCGAGATTTTGCAAATTTTGTGAATTTTAATGCAAATGAAATTTCATTATTCAAAAAGAATATTTAATGATGTTGGCTCATTTAAAATGACTCTGGGTGACATTGGGATGTTTCTGGTGGACCATTGAAGTTCATAGCTTATTATACTGAAGTTTGTGCCCCAACTACGACGAAAAACCCGATAAAAATTCATCATCAACTCAAAAACAACTAAAACTCATGAAACACTAAATGAAATCAATTATAATTCAATTAAATTAATTATAATTAAATTTTTATATTATTACACTATTTATCAGCTATCACATAGAATTTATACATTATTAACAAACAGATTGAATTCTTGTAGAAACTTTCTACAAAAATTCTCACAAAAACAAGCACTTATTTTTAATTATTTATTAATACAAAAATTGTATTTAATTTCTTCTTTTAAATTATTCAATCACTTATTCATAAATGAGCAGAAAAACAGATTTTACACTATCCAACCTAACGAGTCAAGGGGAAGGTTAGGTTGACCCATCGACTTGGTATTTTTTTGTTAGATGTTTTGATAGATTATTTAGTTAAACATTGTTTTATTGGACACAATGTTTTATGAAGTATTATGAATTTTAGGTTATTTTGTTGCTTTTTTCTACATTTATTTAACTTAGGACTAAAGAAACAAAATAGGTTTACTTGTACTCAAAAGAGGGGTGAATTGAGTACTTAAAAAATTTTGCAAATGTTTTAAGATAGTGAGGCCTAAATGGAAATCAATTTCAAAAAACATTTTAAAAATAATTTTGATCAACCCACTTCCAAGAATCAAGGGAATATGAAATTCCTTGTTGATAGAATTGATATGCAATGCATTAATATGTCTAACCTCAATAACCAAGGTTCTAATGTATGGTGGAATGCAATGTTAATGTCTCCTTAATATGCAATGTGGTGCAATTTATGAATATCCCCAAATAAGTGTAGTAAATTAACAAGTATTACACCAATTCAATAAGCGATGAATGAAAACAAGAACAATAATAATCTTCAATTGAATGAAAACAATATTGTTTCAATTACCCATAACCAACATTAGGTCAATTTTCAATTATTGCAATACTATCAACAAAATTAAAGAGAGATAAGGTTTAGAAGAATGCACAAGAGGATTTGTATTGTTTCACTCTCATCCACTGGAAAGCCATATCTAGTCCTCAATCCAAAAGATTGAGTGTTACCACTAAAATTCACTTGTAAACAAAGATACCTCACTTTATGGGATGAGATACCTCACCCAACAACCCTAATCTCAATGCTATTGAGAACCCTAGGGATAGCCTCATCTTGGATACTTGAATCCATCATTAAGATTTGAAAACTCTTGCAAAAACTATAGTAAGATCCAAACACAACCCTAGTATCAAAAACTCAAATCAATAAGAAAACCATGAGAGCAAGTTGAGTAGAAATTTGGCAGAGTTTCTCTTTCTTTTTCAATGATTTTTGTACAAGTAAAAAATGTTAAGAGACTATTTAAATATAGGCTTTCGAAATTTATTATAGGGCCTGAGTATTTAAATACTTTGTAAGGTATTTGAATACTTTTACTTAGGGTATTCAAATACTCATGCATGTATTCGAATATTTTTGGTCATAGTATTCAAATACTCTTTCAAGTATTCAAATACTTTGTCTCCAAGTATTTGCATACTTCCTTAGGTATTTGAATACTTCCTGCAAGGATCAAAAATTTTCCTGTAATAGGTATTCGATTACTTGTCCCTGAAAGTGAAAAATAACACTTCTAAAGTATTCCAAAATATTTCAAAGAATAGTTAAGCATAGGAATACTTCATAACCAATATAAAAACATTTTAAAATAATCCATATCATCTTTAAAAACATTTTCAAAAACATCTTTACAAAACCAAAAGGTAAACCAAATTGACAAAAGCATATGCACTTAATGATTAGTCAATGATAAGCACAACTACCCAAAAGAATAAACTTAAGGGCACTCAAAGTCAATAAGAGATAACAAATACAACCCAAATAGAATACAATAAAATTGGGTCAAGGAAAAGAAATAATCAAAACACAAAATTATTTTAACAGCATATGAATATAGCATCATCCTCTTCAATGCATGATCATCTATAATCTCCTTTTTTTTTATGTTAACAACCTCATTGACAACCTTTGCTAATGCCTTCATCAATATCTGTCTTTCTTAAGTTCAAGGGTAGATAATAAGAGTGTGTGTAGTTCTTGTAGGAACGATATGTATGCCCCCCCTAAATATATGCATACATGTAAGACAAACAGAAAACCAGGCCTTTCTCTCCCTTTAGCATTATCAAAAAGAGATAAGCATATAAAACAATGCACAAAAGAGAAGACCAAACAATACGCCATAGGACAAAAAGAAGTATGGATGCATGTCATTAAATAAAGGTCTATGTACATGTCAAGCTAATACATCCATAGTCAAAGTGGTCAAGCAAAAGATACAATCAAATAACCTAATATCAGGGCACAACCACATCATAGTCAAGGTACATCCATGTCAAAATAGACAAAATACATCCATAATAACAAAATACATCAAGGAAATCAAACATAAGCATCTTAAGTAGCTAAGGCTAGACATCCTTAAGCATCATCCTCATCCTCATCATTAAAGTGAGTCCATAACCTCCTAAACTGCTTTGAAATGTTTAAGGGGTCCATGGATAGCGCATCATATTGTTCATTAAGCGAACAAAACTCATGTCCAACCATGTGGTGTAGTTCATCAACACGCAGATCGAGTTGGGCAAAACAGTCATCAAATTTATGAGACACTTGGCAACAAACCTCTAGAAAGGATTAGTGAACTCAACAGGTACAGGTTGGGGCTCAGGAAGAGGAGAAAGAGGACCAATGTCAGTATTGATGCCAAGGTAGATCTAATAAGCCATATTAGCAAATTGTGCAAAGTTCAGATCCAGATAAACCATGTGTGTTCAAGTGTCATTATCATTCTCCTAGATGTGCATCTTGCTCAATGTGGTCCTACCAAATTTACCATATAGAGGCAGGATAGTAACAATAATAGAGACATCAAAAATAGTATGAAATGCTTGGATCAAGTAGGCATGCGAAATCTGAGTAGAAGGACGATTCCTAATGGTAAGCCAACTATTGGTGATGAAGATGGGCTAATGGATCTTCACATTATTGCAGAGGCAGTGTATCAAGAATCAGTCATCCTCTAGAACCACACTAAAGTTCCCAGGGTGAGGATGAAGAATCTTGGCAACTACATATGTCAAGCACTACCTTTCAACAGTCAACAAACTGACCTTTGTACTCCTCTCACCAAGGTCAAGGTGGTTTAGGTCCCATAAGAAATCAGAAACAACATCGTTCCTACTGTAGTCGACAAGGTCAGTGGGAGAAACATAGAAGTTACCTATAAAAAACAAGCCAATAGCAATGGTCCCAATTCTATGGACGAATAATAAACTCTTTCTTTGCCATTTTATAATGAAGAAGCCTATCATCACCTCTAGTCAGCCCAATAATGAAAGCACATACAAGATTAGGGGAGTAGGAAAGAGGGAGAGACATAAAATCCCTCAACCCTTGTCTCACCATAAGTTTAGGAAACCTAAACCCCTGCTCCTCAAAGAAGGCAAAATCCAAGGAAATAGGATTTAGAATCTCCTTCAGATGAAACATTTGCATGAATGTCCTAAATTGGCGATCAGAATCAAACTAGGAGCGAATGTTGTTGGAGACATCAACATCCATCTTCTCATCAAAATCAGAATGATGAGACCCAAAGTGTTTTGAGTGGGAAGTGGAACGAGGTAAAAGAAGAATGAGAAGAATGACTACCCGGATACTCTTTATATCATTAAAATTGTTCTTAATTTTAATGATTTAAAATTGAATGCTGATCAAGAGTATTCGAATACTCTATAGGGTATTCAAATACTTTGATCAAGCAACAACAAAATCTCTATCATATACACAAAATTCAATCAAAGCATACCCAATCATGTAGACATACATGAAAATATAGTGAAACATAGTTCAAATTCATACAATACCAATAAAAAACAAATCGTACGAAAACTAAACATCAAAGACACATATGTACATACATAAATAAGCCACAATCCATGTAGGCATACATCAATTAATACATGACTCATCTATAATGTCAAGCTCTCTCCTAATTTAGAAAAAGCTTTCTTTAGATAGACGTTTGGTGAAAATGTTTGTCAGTTATCTATTACTTTCAACAAACTCTAAAACACAATAATCTTTTTCAACATAATCTCTAATGAAATGATGTCTAATCTCAATATGCTTAGTCCTAGAGTGCATGATAGGAGTCCTAGTGAGATTTATGGCATTAGTATTATCACACCTAATGGGAATATGAACAAAAGCTTAATTCCATAATCCATCAATTATTGTCTTATCCAAAGAATCTATGAGCAATAACTACCCACAGTTACATGCTTTGCCTCGACAGTAGATTATGCAACACTCATATGTTTCTTACTAAACCATAAGACTAATGCAATTCTAAAAATGTGACATGTACCACTAGTACTTTTTCTATCCAACTTGCATCCCGCAAAGTCAAAATCAGAGTAGCTTACCAAACTAGCACTAGAACCTTTAGGATACCAAAGTCCTATATACGTAGTTCTATAAGATATTTCATGATGAGCTCAACAGCCTTAAAATGAAACTCCTTAGGACATGATTGATATCTAGCACACATGCAAACAGTAAACATAATGCCAAGCCTACTAGCAGTTAAGTATAGAGATTCAATAATACCACGATACAAGGTTACCTCAATAGGCTTTCCTTTCTCATCCATTTTTTAGGTAAGATGAGGTACACATAGGTGTAGATGCTTCTTTAGCCTTATCCATGCCAAACTTTTTGAGAAGTTCCTTTGGATTGGTTGACTAAGATACCACTTTGAGATTGTTCAATTTGCAACCCAAGGAAGCATTTTAATTCTTCCATCATTGACATCTCAAATTCACTCATTATAAGATTTTAAAAATCCTTGCAAAGACAATCATTAGTGGCACCAAAAATAATATCATCAACACATATTTGAATTATAAGAATGTCATTTTCCTTTTTCATGATAAAAGAGTTGTATCAACCTTCCCTCTTTCAAAACCCTTTTCCAAAAGAAACTTACTAAGCCTTTCATACTAAGCTCTAGGAGCTTTTTTTAATCCATGAAAATCGTTTTTAAGTTTACAATATAGTTAGGTTTTCAAAACTTTCAAAATTGAGAGGTTGATCAAAATACATATCTTCTTGAATCAATCCATTGAGAAAAACACTGTTAATGTCCATTTGGTACAATTTAAAGTCCATGAAACAAGCAAAAGCAAGTAGCAAATGAATAGCTTCTAACTTAGCAATCAAAGTATAGGTTTTATCATAATTTATTCCTTCTTCTTGATTATAACCCTTAACTACTAGCCTAACTTTATTTCTAACAATTAAGCCATTTTCATCTAGCTTGTTTCTAAACACCTATTTAGTACCAATTATTTGCTTATTAGGATGCCTAGGAATTAGTTCCCAAACAAAATGGTTAAGCTCCTCTTGCATGGCAATTATCCAAGATTCATCATTCAAGGCTTCATTAATAGTTTTAGGTTTAATTTGAAACACAACATACATATAATGGCATGCTTTCCTAAGAGAAGGTATAGTAGATACTCTCTTTGATATTTCTCTAATGATGTTGTCCAAGGGATGATCTTTCTTTATCCTTCACTCATTAGGCAAATCATGTGAAGCATTTTCATGTGGTGCCTCTTGAACTTCAATCTCTTCCACATCTTTTATTGCATCTTTCTCATTTGAACAAATAGAGATATCTACAAAGTCATCACAAGAGCCTTTCCCAACCTTTTAGGGGTTAGTCTCATCAAATACAACACAAATAGATTCTTCAATTGTAATAGTTCTCTTATTGAATAATCTATATGCCTTACTAGAGTTTGAATATCCAAGAAAGATACTTTCATCAAATTTAGCATCAAACTTTCCTATGTTATCCTTGCCATTATTCAAAATGAAGCATTTACAACCAAACATATGCAAATGAGAGATGTTGGGCTTCCTATTCTTAAAGAGCTCACAGGGGGTTTTCCTTAAGGATAGGTCTAATTAGAACTTTATTCATGACATAACAAGCTGTATGAACCACATCTACCAAAAAATGCTTAGGTAGTCTAGACTTATTTAGCATTGTCTTAGCAAGCTCCTTTAGTGACCTACTCTTTCTCTCAACTACTCTGTTTTGTTGAGGTGTTCTAAGTGAAGAAAAGTTATGCTTGATGCCATGCTCATCACAAAATGCATCAAATGCACGATTTTCAAAGTTTTCACCATGGTCACTCCTAATGTATACAATCTTAAGGTCTTTCTTATTTTACAATTGTCTAGCTAGCCTCTTAAATGCATGAAATGCATCATGTTTATGTGCAACGAACCATGTCCAAGTTTACCTTGAGAAATCAGCAACAACTACTAAGGCATACAAATTACCACTAAAGCTTATGACCTTTGAAGGTTCAAAAAGAACCATATGTAGCAATTGTAAAGGTCTAGATGTAGACACTATGTTCTTAAGCTTAAAACTAGATTTAGTTTATTTACCCTTCATGCAAGCATCACATAAGCCATCTTGTTCAAATTTCATTTTAGGTAAGCCAATAACCAAGTCTTTAGAGATTAATTTATTTAAGTGATCCATGTGAATGTGACAATTCTCCTATGCAAAAGTGAAGCATCATTTTCTTTTGAAACAAAGCATGTAATGTTAGCACTAGGTATGACATAAATATCAAGCATGTAAATGTTATTTACTCTATTTCCAACAAACTTGATTTGTTTATCAATGATATGCTCAACCATGCAACACTTTTCATCAAATATGACTCTATATCCTTTATCACATAGTTGATTAATGCTAAGCAAATTATGCTTCAAGCCATCTACATATAAAACATTTTCAATTGAAGTGTTATGAGATTTATCAATTTTACCTATACCAAGGATTTTTCCTCTTGTGTTGTATCTATATGTTACATGTCTTTCCAATTCGGTCATCTGCTTTGAGCAACCACTATCAAGATACCATTTGTTAAGACAAAGGATGAATCTATGACCCTCGTTGTATTTTGATAATAACAAATAGTCTTATGCTTAATCGTCTGATCACATGTTTTCAAACAATCTTATGGTTGATCGTCTGATTACACGTGTCACATATTTTCGTTATCGTCTTATTACGTGAACTATGTATGCATCTTAACTTCCTAAGATATATGTATGTATGTATGTATGTATGTGCTAAACTTGTCTTTTTATAACTACGGTATTCGAGAACCTTTTTGTTTCTTTTGAAAAGCGCACGCTCTCTAAAAAAAAAAGACATCTACGTACCTATCCTCGATAAGAGTCAACTTTAGGCTTAAAAGTAGGAACTTGAGTACAGATGTCAGTATGGAAAGCATATATGTCCACTACAACAAGATTAAGTACGAGAAAGGCTAGAAAAATAGATGCTTTATCTTATCAGAGTGGCTGGTTGGTGAAAGGCATAAAATGCTGCATTTAATGCTCCAATGATGCTTTTCTGCTTTTACAACACCAGACGAAAGATGTCTCTAATGATACTCACAATAGATACTTTTGAAAGAATCCTATAAATAGAAGAGACCTTAGTCATGATGTGGAACTTGCAATATATATCTTTCTCTCTCAACCTGTAATCTCTGAATACATTACTTGTAAACGTTTCCCTGAGCTTTACTGTATATTTGTTTGATAAGACGCTAGCTTGAGCATAATCAATCATTTCCCTAAGAAATTGGTAGAAGCCTGAAAAGGCTTTGATTCAAAGAATACTTGGGTTTTTGCTTGGACAGACAAGTTAAAAACTATTTGGGTTGAGCCCAAAGAAGTTTGGTTAAAAGAATACTTGAAACTTGTTTAAGTTAGTGGGACTTGGTAGTTTGCCAAGAACTGGACATAGTCTCTAGGGGAGACAAACTAGTATATAAACTCTTTATTTAAACATCTTTTAAAAATCTTTTGTTTAACCCTTCAGACGAAACGTTCTTAAAAGGTTTTTGTGAAAATTTGGTATACATAATTCAACCCCCCTTCTTGTGTTATTCTGTGTTTTACACCATTGTTAATTTTCTCTTTAAGCAAATCTACAATACAACAATAATAATTTAGGTACCCAATTTATGGTTTGGGTCCTTGAAGGTCAGCTTTGAGAACCAAGCCCTTTGGAACCCAAATCATGTTATAAGTACTCAATATTTTTCTTTTTAATCAAGCATTTAGCAACTACATGACCATCTTTACAACAATAATGGCACTTGACTTACTTTCTTGGTATAACAAAATGAGTACCTTCAAACTTCCTTTTAGCATAAAAGGAGTTAAGATTATACCCCAAGCCATTTCTAATAAAGGTCGTGTTTAGTTGACTAAGTAAGACATTCAAGTTGTTCCTACCATTTGTGAGCTTTACGAGAGAGTTTTTCAAATCTTCATTTTCAAGCTCAAGCTTCTTGCAATTCTCACAAGTGGATGGAGGTGTGTTATGAGATGTTTGTACATGCTCTCAAATGTCATTAGCTGTTTCATTTATAAAGCCATACACGATCTCATTTTCAAACAAAAGTTTATCCACCTCATTTTTAAGCCTTTCTATTTTCGTGGTTAGGTTCTTTTTATCTTGCTCTAGATGTGACATTAAAGTATTTTGCTTAGTTACTGTTCTAACACGTTCTATGGATTCTTGAGGTAATTCCTCAAATGCTTGATGCAATTCATCATAGTTATAAGATAGAGCAAAGTCAATATTACTAACCTTATTTTCGCTTTCATGATTGACCATGAGGCAAATGTTTGGTTCTTCATCATTTTCCTTCTCACTTGATGAACTCATGTCATTGTCATCCAAGCGATATAAGCTCTTCTTGGGTTTGTCTTAAAGGTCTTCTTTTCCTCCTTCTTCTTTATGTTAGGACACTCAAGTTTGATGTGGTTGGGTCTTCCACATTCGTAGCATGTAGGGGTTGAAGAACCTTCCTTTTTCTTCTTGCTTTTGAACCTCTTGTTGTTATTGCCTTTGTTCTTCAAGAACTCTCCAAACTTGTTTGCAAATAAAACATCTTTAATGAAATCCCTTATATTCTACCTTAGAATTTGTTGTTTAAGTGGATCTTTGAGACTAGATTTTTCCTAAGATCCACTTCAATGCACACTCTAGCAAAGCGAGCCCTCTACGTTCATAGCCATCATTAAGAGTATTCTCCTACTTACTAAGGTGTTGGAATACACCTTACAGTACACCCAATACCATTCCCTATAGTTCACAAAATATGTATTGAAATATTCAATGGGTAAACTTGGCATACAAATCCATATTGTTGCCTTTCTTGGTTTTGAAATGCATGTGACCACCTCTGAATAATGAGGTAATGATCTAAGACCATTCAAGGACTTCCAAAGATCACATTGGCAAAATCAACTTGTTTAAAAATTTTTACAATGTAGTAATCATTTTCCATATCTATAAACTTCATGCTCCATTTTGATTTCTGTAATGCCTGGCCGCTTTCAGGATCGAAGACTATCCCCACAAACCAATACAAGACTTTTCAGCGTGCTTTGTCCTCACTCACACGCTTCCTGAAAAACTTCCCAAGAGGTCACCTATCCTAGAATTGCTCCAAGTCAAGTACGCTTAACTGTGGAGTTCTTAAGTGATAGGCTACCGAAAAGTAGATGCATCTTGTTGATATAGGTAGTACTTATTAATTCTTTTAAGCTATCCTCAACTGTACAGTCCCATACCTGCACAGCCTCTGGATCCCTCTCATTCTGGTGTGTATTCTATTCATTCATGTATCATTCCCGCTGGAAGCTTGTTAGGAGCCGCTCCTTGACCGTGCCTTATCTTTTTTGCACCAATGATCACTCCATGTCCTCGTCAGTGCCCTGGATGTTACAATTTCCACATATTATAAAGTTCTGCTTTAAAAAGCTTCTTTGACAACTTGTTCCCCATCAACTTGATGATTAAATATTTTTTCCATTTCTTACATGCTTGGTTGAGTAATTCCTTCTCCACATGGATTTTTAGGTAGAGGGGGTTTCTTTCTTCTTCATTTTCTAGATATATGGTTATGCTTTCATTTTAATCATTAGATTTTCAACAATGATACATCAACATCTCAACTGTATAAATACTTATTTAACACCTTTCAATTCTCTTTATCTCATTCTTTCAGTCATATCATATTATCTATTACATTATTACTTTTCCCTCTTCTGTATCTTTCTCTCTCATGTTGTATATTAGCATTTGGTGTCTTGTTCATTGTTTTTCATACAACTTTTTTTGATACAGGTTACAAGTATCCTTCACAAAAGGTAATCCTACTTGAGCTAAGTATGACCACTATAAGAGCCAAATCTTTTCCTCTGAGTATTTAACACAATTGCATGCTTGGGGCTCAAACTTGAGACTGCTGATTAAGTTAGAACAATCTCATACCAGTTGATTCACATGTTAGTAGTATTTTTTTGTACAATTTTACTTCATACTATATAGCACTATTCTATTTGTTTTCTTTTTTTTTATATATATAATATCACGTTTTTATCTTTTAATTTTTTACAAATTAATTATATTTTCCATGCTTTCAAATGTATTGATTTACATTGTTATTTAAAATTATCTAAATAACTTTAGTTATTTTTTTAATAAATTTATAAAAAAAATTTAATTAATATATAATTTATAAATTATTTTATTACAATATGTTATTATATAGCATTTGTAAAGCATTTCAATCTCAAATCTTATTTGTTAATGTACTCTTTCTTAAAGAATAAAACATTATTATAATTTTATTTTTAATATTATTTTATTACAAGAAAGTTGTTTATTATGAAACACGAATATATGAATTCTTACATCGTAAATTTATTAAAAATAATTTTGTATTTTCAATTTCCAAATATGTGGTTATGCTTTCATTTCAATCAATGAATTATCACATCAACACCTCAATAGTATAAATGTTTATTTAACACATTTTATTTTTCTTTATCTTATGATTTTTGACACATCAAATCACCGTTTACATTATTTCTTCTCCTTCTTCTATATCTTTCTCTCTCGTGATGTAGATTAGCATTTAGAGTCCTATTCATCGTTTTTCATATAACTTTTTTTGGTACAAACTTTTTTTTTTTATGTACAATAACGACAACAAGGTTTGAACCTGAACTTTGTGCAAGCTACTCGAACCTCCCACCACTAGGCCGACCCTAGTGATTCTTTTTTGGTACAAACTATAGGTATTATGCATGGAAGGTAATCCTACTTGAGTCGAGTATGAAGACTATTGGTAGCAAAGTTTTCCCTTCAAGTATTTAACGTAATTGCATACCTAGGGCTCGAACTCGAGACCACTAATTAAAGTAGAAAACCTCATATCAATTGATCTACGCACTTGATTATGTTTTTTTGTTAGGGATGGATTCAAGGGGGGCAAGCAGGGGCCTTGGCTCCCCTTTTCTTTCACTTCTTGAGAACTATATATGTTATGTCTTGGGACTAATTCTTTATGTTTCAATTGTTATAATTGAGGTATCATTTTTAACTATGAAGACAATGAAAATAAGACTTAAAAAGAACAATATTTACAAGTTAAATAACAATATGATGTATTTAATTATTATAATTTAATGTTTATTTAATATTTCTTATTATTATGTTTTTGCCCCCCCCCCCCTAATAGTTTTCTAGATCTGTCCCTGTTTTTTATATAACTTTACTTCATATTATACAAGACTATTGTATTTATTATTTTTTTATAAGCTTAATTATATTTTTTGTCCCTAATATTTCACAATCTTGCAAATTTTGCCACCATTTTTTTTCCGTGAATTTTGTCCCCAATTTATAAAATATCATGTATTTTGTTTCCAAGTAGAAAAATCGCCACAATTAAAGAAAAAAACCATCACAAAATTGTCTCAATTGTGGCGGTTTAAAGGAAAAACCACCACAAAATGTCTTAATTGTGGCATTTTTTTATGTTATAGCACAATCAGCAATATTTTGTAAATTAGGAGACAAAATTCATAAAAAAAAATTGGGAGCAAAATTCCTGGGATTGTAAAACTTTTGGGGGCAAAAATTACAATTAAGCCTTTTTTACAATCTCACGTTTTTATCTTTTAATACATCTTTCAATTTTTTACAAATTAATTATATTTTTCATGATTTCATATGTTATTGATTTACATTGTTATTTAAAATTAACTAAATAATTTTAGTTGTTTTGTAATGAATTATAAAACAATTTTTTTAATTAATATATAATTTATAAATTATTTTATTATAATATATTATTATATTGCATTTTGATGAAAGGTTCATTCTACTTCTCGTCAATTAAAGTAGCTTTTGTTCATCTCAATATCTTGTAACTAGTTTTTTTCTATATCTTTTTTTATAAATTAGTTTTTAATTTTTTTTGGGTCAAAATGCCTATTTGAAATACACCACGCCAAATGTAATGTTAAAACAAACTTGGCAGGCCGAATTCCGAAGTATATTTAGAATCTTTAATTCTTTTTCTTTAAATTAAAATATTGAAGACAGAAAATTCAAACGTTTCCAGAGTTGTGCATTACATCCCGTGCGCGCATTATATCTCGTGCGCTAGTGCGCTTGTATAGAAAATAGAAAATATATTTAAGAAACTCTTAGGAGGCGTTTGTTTCGTGTTATTTTTTTTATTTTCAGGAATATGAAAGTGAGAATATTATTTCTCATGTTTGTTAGAAGGTTATGAACAGAGATTCTTGGGTATCCTTCATTATGAAGAAAGTTTCATTCCCATGTTTTAGACAGTTTTCATTCTTATGATAAAGGGTTGGAAAAGTGATATTCACATGGAAATAAAGGAACTTATTTTTTTTATCACTCTTGTAACTTTTATTTTTTATTTAAATTATTTTGAATTTTAAAAAATATTCCTAGGAATACTAAAATGTAACGGAACACTTTTTGAAGTATACTCAAAAATAACATTCCTAGTTATAATATTCCTGGGAACGTAATTCCTGGAAATATAAAATTATACCTTGAAACAATTGACCCTAACGTTTTATGACCGTGCTTATTATGTTTTATAAATGGTTAAATTCAATTGTCAATAGCCTTCTCGATGCTATTGCTATTAAGATAATCATTCTTACATACATATTCTTTCCCCTATATATTATAACTGAACATCACGTAGAAATGTAGTTATAAACAAGTTAGTATCGCTTTTCTTTTTTGTTTCTTCTAGAAAAACAAAGTCAAGTTTGGGTTTGCAATGTATTGGTGATATTTTGTTAAGCTGATTGTCGTATCAGGCGATATATTTTATATATGTTGATTTCTTCTAGATAAGGTAATTAAACTTTCAAGGTAAATCCAAAATAATCATTTCGTATTCTGTTGGTATACCGAATGGCATATCTAGTATAGTATAACTTAATTGAAAGAGGAAAAAAATGTATCAAAAAAAAAAAAAAACCCTAAAGGTTATATACTTGCTAGCAAGTATTAAAATTTAGTGGTATGCGAAGGAATTCATATGTTTTTTAAAAACTATAAATATTCTTTACATTAGACAATTTGACTTAAATTAGGAATATTTACAATATAGTGAGACTAATTTTAACTGAGAATTTCTTTTATAAATAAAATTTGAATCTAAAGCTTTACTAAAAAAAAATCTTCCTAAAAAACAAACTTAAAAAATTAAACATTAATCAACAACCCATTAATTGAAAGCCATATTATATAATAATATGCTTTTTTTCCTGTTTCTTTAATAAATGCTTACACATTTAAATAAAAAAAGTTGATAAGGAAAAAAAATATATAGTGCAAAAAAATTTATAAATGAAAAAAAAAATTGAAAAATGGTCTGGAGATTAGTGAGTTGGATGTGATAAGATAAAATATAAGAGTTGAATAAGAGTATAAAAAGTTATTATATTGTATGTGCACTAGATAATATTCTTATCTTAAATTTGAAATATATAAATGATAATATTATCTTTTTATTAGAATTACATAATAATTTTTAAAATTATTTTTTAATATATATTTTAAACTTTTTCATTTTTTATATTTGAAAAATTATATAAAAATTAACTAATATATCAATGACACAATTAACATAAAATATTATTTTAGTTTAGTTTAATTTAGTTTGAATTTGACATCTGAACCAAATCAAGTTATATATTATTTTTATATTTAATTTAAATGACTTTTTGCCTAAAAATTGAATCAAATCAACATACACCCCTATCTTTTTTTTGGAATAAACATTAGTGGAAAACATACATTTAACCACGTCGTTTTACATTAGGTATAAGAAAACCAATGTAAAAAATGTGAGGTGACATTTTTGTAATTAAGTTTAATTGTTTTACATCGGTTATAATTGAACTGATGTAAAAAAGGTGTTTTTACATTGGTTCAACTTATAATCGATGTAAAAAATGAGTTTTTACATATGTTCATCCTACGATCAATATAAAATAGGCTTTTAAATCACTGCAACTCAGTTTCATTCCACCTGCGCTCATTTGAAACATCATCTTCTTTTTCCTCTCGCTCTGCAACCTTCCCTCTCATGAACCCTCGCCATTGTGTCATGCTCATATTGCCATTATTGTTGCTATTGTCG
Organism: Spatholobus suberectus; assembly: GCA_004329165.1. Lineage (NCBI taxonomy): Eukaryota > Viridiplantae > Streptophyta > Magnoliopsida > Fabales > Fabaceae > Spatholobus > Spatholobus suberectus. The sequence goes on from CM014733.1 coordinate 15,868,954, forward strand.
CCATTGAGAGGTACGAATCTCTCACATGTTCTTCTCCCGTTCCCAACTATTCTTCTTATTTCAATCGCTTTCCTAGCTTCGTAACTACCTCGCCATTGTCCTTAATTAAGAGAATCCCTCATTCTATAGCAGACAACCACCGCCACCACCAAAATAGTGCTTGCGTCATGGACATTGCTAGACTCCACAAGAGAACGAAAACACTGCCATATGGCTTCTCTTTGAGTAGCATTGTTATTGTTTCTATCAATATTAGCATTTTTTGAATTTAGAAATTCAAAAAATTAGTTGAGGTTGGTTTTGTAGATTGGTTTTGACTCCAGCAGATAAAAAGACTTATATTTTGCTCATTTGGTTGTTATATGTGTAATCAACATATTATCTGTTTGAACATGTTCCTTTGTTTAATGGATGTTGATGTGTACATATACACTTCCTCTTTGAATTGTTGCATTATACAATTAAATGATAGCAAATTGTTTCTTTTTCTTTGTTAATTTTAAGAGTTATGTCAATAGCAAACTATTCCTAATTTTTAAGACCACATGAACTTGGGCCACTTGATGAATGGTTATGTTTATTTGGGTATGTAAAAAATTGCAAAACTTGGTGACTTTGATGCTTAGAACCCCCCCCCCCCATTTTTTATGGGCCTAGTCAATCATTGTCTATATTGATGGATTAGTATGTGCCTTTGAATTGATTAAAATTTTCAAGAGGTGATTGGTTTGGATGTTGGTTATGCCATGGTTTATGTGTGATAAGCAGAGTGGTTGTGGTTCAATTAATTTAAAATAATTATAGTAGAAGCTTAGCTATTGGATTGGTGAGCAATGGAAATTAGAACTTGAATTTAAGTGGCTAGATGAAAGAACTTCGAAAGATTAAGGTGACGATAGTGATTGAATTGGTTTAGGGTGAGCTTAGACTAGTTAGGGATTGAAAGCAAATTAGGAGGAATGAAAAACAAACTTGTAGGCTTTGGAATCACTCGAAAAGCTCAAACGGTGTGAAAATAACGCATTTCAATTTGTAAGCCATCAAAAGGCTTAAAATGGTCTACAAAAAGGGGTTTTGAGAGGTGAAACTAGAATTTATTGGAAGAATTATTGTGGGGACCTAAAAAAAATTTGTAACACATGAAAACAAAGTTATAAGAACTGGTCTCACTCAAAAACTCCTTATAGATCAAAATCTAGGTTATTATACATCAAAATGAGCTAGTTTTTGGCTAATTGGAACCTAAAGGATCCAAATTGAGCTACAAAATCTATTTAGCTCTGAATTTTTGTAGAGTTTTTCAATCATACAAAATTGTAGGAAAAAGTCTCACTCAAAAAAAATTGTGGAGAAAGTTATGCAACTGCAAAATTGGCACTTTTTAGGAGATTTGGTCATTGTTTTAGTAGCAACTTTGCAATTGCTTAACTCTCTGCACATACCTTGTTTTGAAACGAGACTTTCACCCACAGTTTTGTATTTCCAAAATCTAACTCTTTGCAAAAATCTAGAACCATTTGACTTTTGTAGCTTAATTTGGACCCTCAGGTTCATTTAACCAAAAAGTAGCTCATTTAGAGTCCTGAAAATCAAAATTTTGATCTATAATGAATTTTTGAGTGAGACTAGTTCCTACAATTTGACTTTCATATGTACAAAATCTATTTTAAGGTCTTTACAAGTTTCTTCCAATAAATTTTAGGCTTTTCCTTGAAAACTCCTTTCTTTTAACCTTTTTTTTGGCCTAAAACTTGTAAAGCGCCCCATTTTCAAACCTTTTGCGTTTTTTGAGTGAAACCAAAGCCTATAACTTAGTTTTAATGTGAACTAAATCTATTTTAGGGTCTTTACAAGTTTCTTCCAACAGATTTTAGACTTTCCCTTGAAAATCTCTTTCTTTTGACCTATTTTTGGCCTAAAACTTGTAACGCACGCCATTTTCAAATCATTCACATTTTTTGAGTGAAACCAAAGCCTACAACTTAGTTTTAATGTGAACTAAATATGTTTTATGGTCTTTAAAAGTTTCAAGTGAAACCAAAATAGATTGTTCTTGTGATCTATTTGCATGCTTGGTCGTATAGAACTTAGTTGGGTCTTGTGTGATGTTTTGTGATTGTAATTTATCTAGCTATTGAATTTTGTTAATTTTTGACTAAAAAAGCACATGGTTGATTCATCTAGCAGCCCTTCTTCACATACTACGTCAAAAGGACTAAACTAGCCACACGGTTAAGAAATATGATCATTAGGTGAGTTTGCTGAGGAAAAGGTACGAGCTGATATATATTCTCAGACTGGCAGAGCTTTTAGGAAAAATGCAAGTAAATTCAACAATTATCTGGGGGTCTAAGCTCAATCAAAGGTGTCTATTCTGATCTCTGATTGGGATCATGTAACTGAGGCTGAAAAAAAATATGATTTGGCAAGATATTACGGTATTTTCCATAATAAATCCATATTATGGTTTTTATTGTATTTAACCATATTATTATTATACACTAACTCTTTCATTTTGATTTGTATTGTAGACCACCTTTGATATTCTTTAGATAGAAATTGTGAAGAAGATGTTTTCATCTGTGTCTACAAAGTGGAGGCAATTTATGAAAAAAAAACTCACCAATAAGTACATATTTGGGGATAAGAACGACATGTCTCCTTGTCAGAAATATGGTTTTGATGAGGATATATGGCAATAGTTTGTTCAGAGCCGGATGGATGATTCTTGAGCAGTTAGTTTGGATTATTGCTTTTAAAAATGTTAATTATATGTTATTTTATTATTTTACCAAATTTAATAGTTTGTTATTTTTAACAGGGAATAAGAAAAAAGGCACAAGACATCTAAAAAAAGAATAACGCCCCCACACAGATTGTTTCGTGGGGGTTATGACTAGCTTAAAAACAAGATGATGGCAGATAAGTTGAAGAAATGAAAGGACTTAACCCAATCTAATTCAGCAACAGTTTTTGATCTTCCATCACCACCCATACACACCTAAAAATGGATGCACACCTGCATAGGACCAAAGGGTGATTATACTACCCAGGAGGCACGCGACATTGTTGAATGGATTTTAAGTTTTTTTTTTGTCGAATTTTAATTGTTAAAAGCCTACAAATTGTCTTACAAATTTCTCATTTGTTGGTTGTAGGAATCCTTGGCTGAGTAAAGCGTACAAGGTTCCTTTGTTCTCCATGAACGTCAAGATATATTGACGAATGCCATTGGGCGACCGGAGCACCCAGGTTGTGTTTGTGCAGCTAGAGTCGGTGTAGGGATTCAGTATTTCTTTGGACCTCCTTCATATGATTCCCACATCAGTGCATCAATCAGCTAAGAAGTGATGGAGCAACTAACACAGAAGATAACATAGAAGGTTATAGAGAGATTGAGACAAAAGTTCAACCAACGGCTAGAATCTGTAGGTATTTCCCAACAAGTTGCTCCTATTGAGCCACATGTCAAACCTTCTACTATTCATGTCAGCACAAAGAGGAGTTGTGCTGTTGTTGCTCCAGATCCATCAAGAGAGGAGACTTACACTAATTTCCCTAATCAGTGTAAGCTATACGTTTAGGAGGATCTTCCCCGATCAGTGGCCATTGGGAAAGTTTATAAGGAGGGTTCAACCATACACAATATGCACATGCAGTATGATTTGGTGAGGGTGGTGGTTGAATAAATTCAAGATGCTAATGCTCAAGTTCTTGTGCCCACTATAGAGGTTTAGTTTGTGGGGCAAGCTCTTAAAACTTTCATTACATGGCTAAGACTGTTGGAACCAAAAACGTAGAAGCGTCTAAACCCTCAATGTTTTGAAGATAACAAGCTTATTAATGCTCAAGTTTGTGCTTAAAGATTAACCTTGTCACAGCTAAGAAAACCGTCCAGTAGACATGTTAAAGAATACCGTCCAGTAGACGTGTTAAAAACCGTCTAGTTGACGTGTTAAAATTCGTCCATAAGACTCGCTAAAGAGGACTGTCCATTTGAACAAACTGAAGGCAACCGTCCGATGAATAAGCTTATACAAGCCTCAAAGATCACATATTCAAACGGCTAAGTTTTTATTTTGAACGTCAATTTGATTTATGCTAGTCTTCCTCGAAACTGACACATTACTACTTTTGTGATCTAACGTTCAATTTGTTTGAAGCATTAAATAACATCAGAATCATTCTAATGCAAGAGCGCAACAAAATTAGATAAAGCAAGTCAACTTATCAAGCTACTAAGACGAATGAAAGATGTTTAGAAAAGCAGACCGCCAGCGCAGTCCTACACCTTCTTTTTTTAGTACAAGTCTAAAAGCTGCCGCGCCTGACCTCTTTGAAAGGATAGTCTGCACGCTTCTCATTGCTTAACAAAGTCAATCTTCTACAACGGATCTTTTCCCTAAAGACTATATATATATGCACCAACGAAGAAGCAAAGTAAGAGAAGACAAAGAAAAAGAACAAGAACAAAAAGACATTAGTAACATTCTGATAAAAGCATCCAGTGGACAATAGCAAAAATCTTGTGAAGATTTTCAAAGCATTCTTGAGCCTAATCTTTCAAATCTTCACTACGTGAGTTGATATTTGTTGTATAATCACTTATTGTGTTGTGAAAGCTAGGAGAGGCTTAGTGTGAAAGAATACTTGGGTTAAGCAATCTAGGATAATTGCGTTGTAAAGCCTGAAGAGGCCGCAAACAATACTTGTAACCTAAGTTTGATTAGTGAATACCTTCTGAGTGAAGGAACTGGACTTAGCTCAGGTTGAGTGAACCAGTATACAACTTTTTGTGTTCTTCTTCTCTCCATCCTACGCATGAAAACATTTTCATACTAATTAACTTATTTCAAAAAAGTTTTCAAACGCACAATTCAACCCTCCCTTCTTGTGCGCTTTTTCTATTTCAAAGACATCTTGTGAAGCTTGTTTCAACGAAGGTATATTATTTACTTTTTTTTTTATTAAAAGTTGAAATAACCTAATCATGTTTTACTAATATTAAATTATGTGTATTTTGTAGGATATTAACGGACCAAAGAAAGGGGTTCCACCTAAAAAAAGGTTAGAACTACGTGATGCGATTGAGGGCTTGCTTGATTTGGCCAAAGGCCATCAGGAGGATCCTGTACAAGTGCCATGGGATGCCAATGTATTTGGCAAGAAGAACACTATCCCGTTGTATATAAACTTCAACAATATTTTGGAAATAAGCAGTGGTAATGAGATGCTCAACATTTTAGTTGTACAGTTATGGATATTGTAAGTACATTTTATTTATAGGTTCATTAGCTAATTAAGTACATTGATTTATAATTAACATTGATTTATACATTTTAAGTATGTGCATCGCTTAAGTATGAAAAAGGGGACTACAGATACATATGGTTTCTTTAAGCCTTAAGCCATCCAGAAGTCAAGGAATAAAAAAAAAGAATCCTAGACATACTTGTGTAGATGGATGAATGCTTTAAAGAAACGGATTTACATGGCACCTTTCATTCATTAGTAAGTACAAGTTTAGAACTGTTTTTAAATTATCTCATTGTTGTCACTAATTGTTCCCTAGTGCAAGTCCCATTAGCAGCTCCTAATTGTTTGTCCTACGGACAATGTTGTCGTGTGGTTATGTTCCTTACATAGGAAGCCCACGAAAGAGATGCAAAACTTAGTACAAACGTAAGCTTTAATATGTAACACATTTGCTTTCTACTTTGTATTATAAGTCTTGATCTCATAAAATAATTTACATTTATATGTTTTTTAATTAGTGCTGTATTCGCATATCATATTTTGGAGGGTAGGCCCATGACAACATCAAACAAGCTTTAATGGATTCTCCCCAAGGTAAGTAGTTTACAATCCTAACATTCAAAAGCAAACGTTATTAGTTTCTATGTATAACAATTACATGATATAATTACATGTCATATTGAATTGTAGTGTAATAAACAAAATGGATCTCATGAGTGTGGCTATTACAGATGCAATGGATGTCCACCATAGTCCAAGCAAATATTGTGGATTCTTGGAATTAGGTAATATAATTTTACTTTAACAAGTTACATTAATTATATATTTTATTGTTTATGATCTAATGTTGGGTTATTATATGTTGCAGTTATTTGCCGACTTGGATCCATTGGGGAATGAGGCAATTGTTGACATTCGGCAGAGTGGGACAAAGTTCTTGGTAGAAATTAGTAACAATTAATTTATGAGTAAATTACAATCATACCCCTTGAAGTTTCGTGAAATTACACAAAATTCCCTTGCTTTTTTAAGGTTTACAGTAACATCCCTTATAAGGAGACATGATGTAATGTTTTTCAAACAATTAAGGGGGGTTAGTGTAATGTATAAGGAGTGTCAATATAATGTTTTTCAAACAATTAAGGGGGTTAGTGTAGGGGTACAAAAAGGTAGGGTATCGAGTGAAATTTGATAAAACATCAAGGAGTGTTAGTATAATTTGCTCTTGATTTTTATGTTTGTTTAGAATGTATTTAGCTAGTTTAGAATTATTTTAAGTGTATTTAGGAGGTAGTTTAGAATTAATTGTAGTTAGATAGTTTAGAATGGATTTTGGTAGTTTAAAATTGTTTGAAACGTGTTTATGATGTAATTTAGCATATAATTATGCTTCCAATGCATATAATAATATTTATTGATAATATTTTTGATTTAGTATATTTAAATATGATTCAATTGTCTGCATGGGTTTGTTTTTACATTACAAGTTGGGAAATTTAAAAAAAAACAGACAAAATATATTAAAAAAATATGAACCAATGTAGAAAGGTATCAATTTTTACACATAGAAAACTGGTTTTCTACATCAATTATAGCTTGAACCGATATAGAAAGTGTCACCTTTCTACATCAGTTAATAAGTGAACTGATGTAGTTACTAAAGTCAGTTGATCTACGTGCTCAGTAGTTATACACCCCTATCTAATACTACTTAAGCTCATTATCTCAAACTCAAACTTATTTACTAGTTCATATTTTGGTTTTTAGTTTTTGGGTATTGAAAATTTTCGGGTGAAAAATGGTTGAATATATATATGTGTGTGTGTGTAAAAATAAGGCTAAAAGCCCAAATTAACAACCACAAAAATAGTGAAATGTAGACGCATATGCCAATAAGTGAAGTTGAAGCCACACAAGAGTTTAATCAAAAACATGCAAACCACTATCTAATCTAAGTCCTTTTTTTCATCAAGTTATTATATATAACTCATTAAAAGGATCTCTCTAAATTCAAATTTAAATTATACATTTGTTGTGGGCAAAACGCGATCAAACCAACTCCTCACGACATGTTACATATGATTTATGTGCAAGAATTTGAGTATATAAATTTTGTCCAACAAACTACATTGATAAATGACAACTTTCCAAAAAGATATCTTAGTATTATACTGTAATATGGCAACATTTGACAAACAAGTGGGCAATGAGTCACTTTTAAGATAATTTTTTATTCTTTACGAACTCATAATTAGCCTCCAGATCCACATAACTCTTTATTATTTGACTCAATATTGAATATTTTGATATTTTTCAATTCCACTTGGACGGGATCAAGTTGAAAACTTGAAATAAAGAGCATATATACCAAGAAGTACTTTTGTATAGATATATGGTTTGACTTTAGCATGTGAACTATTTAGGTGAGAGAAGAAATCTTGCAAATCTCTCTAATAACCTTTCGATGATCTGTTTATCATTAGTACGTAGTATTTTAATCATGCCACTTGATCCGAATCCAAATTTATTAGTGGATCAGGACTATCTTTCTGTTGAAGTCCACACTCATAAATTGGTAAAAAAATACACCACGCGATATAATTAGAGGCTTACCCAAATATATATATATATATATATATATATATATATATATCTGTCTGTGAATATATACGTGGTTCTAGGGAGGAATAAACTTTTGTATTCCTCTGTTTATTATAAGGCAATGTTTCGTAATTTGAAAAATACGTAGTTGCTTTTAAACGTTGACATTGGAGGAAAATTATGCTGTGTTTTCTTCAGTGTTTAAAAAAATAGACAAGGAAGATAGCGCGGTAGCGCACGGGTTTCATATTATAAATTATTTATTTGATTTAACAATTTAAAATTCAAGCAATAGTTTATAGAATGATAATTAGACAATGACGAAGCTTGTGAATATTTCATTTTGGGCAAGGAACTTCACTTTTTTTTTTAGAAAAAAATATATTGTACCACCCGAATCTGGCACAGTCATTGTCGAAAAGATCCTTAGTCAACACCTTAGCAGTCTAGCTAAGACACACCTTGGCCTTCAATTGAGCTGTCATGTCGGAAGCCTACCGAGCATATATCATGTTTCGATGACACAATTAAGGTGGATAGACTATTAATGGAAAATAATTGCCAAATCTAATAGTCCATAAATCATGGATTATGAGCATATATTAATAGAATCAATAATAATATTCTCTTGAAATAAGGGAGCCAATCAAGTCGTAATTTGGCAACTATATCCACCATTAATGCTAATACTTTTTATATAACGGGGTACACTTCAGAGGTGATCTGAACCCTAATTTCTATCAAAAAATATCCTAATAATACACTTTTGACTTGAGCGTCAGAGTGTCTTTGCAGGTACCACCCCCGCCAGCTCGGAGTAGGAGAAAGATGACGAATGAGGATACATCTTTCTCACCTACGAAGGATGGAGGACAGAGGAGCATTGCTCCAAGAGTTGCTGAGGAAGAGAACCAATTTTCGGTAAGAACATATATTTTTAGTATTTCTTTAGCAAAAATTTATGCCAATTGCTTAAACTTAACCATAAGGTATAATTAACTTGATCTATTTTTTTTAAAAGATATATGACATATTTATTTTTACCACATACTATTATCATTAAAAATAATTAGAATTTATGTATGTTGACATTGTTCACTTCAAATGTTCACTTTTTTTTCCCTGGTGTATAATGGCAACAACAATTTTAAAACTCAGAACCTTATGCATACTATCCTAACCCTTCATTAAGCCAACCTTAGTAGATTACTTCAAATGTTCACTGAGTGTATTGTAAAATTCTTCTTAATCAAAAATAAAGAAAATGACTACAATCTTTGATTGATTATTCTGTTAATTCACGACACTAAAACCAACATTACAAAGGACATAATTGAGGATTTTATTCTTTCTTTTTTTAGTGATAGGATTTGATTCCTACTTAGGTATATATTATGGTCAATAAAAACAATTATTGTATTATCTTTCGTGTTTAAGAGGACTCCCTTATTTTTTTTAATGCAAATTTTGAGTTATCCTATTATGCTTTCAAGATTCTCAAAAATCACATTAGAATCACGCACAAAGTCTATCTTAATTGTTATTTAAAAATGTTTTAATCAACTGATAGCATATTCCGTTTGTGTATTAGTCGTTTGTCCACCGTCAAGACAAAAGTATGTCTTACGATATTTCGAAATTGTTCTCTAAGAACCAAACTTAAATGATTCTTAATTAACTAAGGAACATTATGTGGTGAGCGCTTGGAAAACGAGCATTGGAGCTTTTGCAAGTTGCAACTCCATTATGAAGATTCCACAACTATTTTTGTTTTTTTCCTTGTTAAAAATCAATTGGTAAACAATTGTGTGAAAAAAGCATTAAGATTAAACAAATGAAAGTTGTTAAATAGTAATTTTTATACGGATGGTTATCAAATATTAATTAATGACTTGGCCAAGAAGGAGTTTATAAAAGTCAGCTGTTAAATTGGCCACTAAAAACAATAAATTATTTGTAGTTCACACTGTTTTGGCCTCAAAATTTTAGTTTGTGTAGTAAATTGTAGAAAGAGAATCTTCGAATCATGTTAATTTTATTTTGGGGTCCATACATGGAGGAAAAGATTAAAACTATGATAGGAGAAAAATTAAAAGAAAAATAGTATACATCGTCAACTTTGGCGAATAATAACTAGAGGGCGCATCTTAAATCCCAAGAGTACTTTGTTTCCTAGTTTCTTTCAACATGCTTATATGGGGACATATTTAGCAAAGAGCTGTGAAGCGACCATTGTCAAATATGTAGTAATTTAAAATTTTATTTATCTTAATAGGATGTGCAAATTTTAAGAATATCGAAATTAGTTTATCTTCTTGTTTTAAAAAAAAAAAATTTAGAAATCAAACGAGGAGAACTCATCCCATCACATCTTCCCAAGAGAAGACTCACCAAATTAAGGGGAGCATGCCCAAAAAGTGGACATTCAAAAGAATATAAGCCACGGCAAAAGTTAGATGGAAAATTTGCAAATCAATTTTTGTGCTACCAAAACTTTGAGAAAGTGATCTCGTATTTCGTAGAGGATGAATAAGATGGCATGGAGCGCGAGTCAATATATGTGAGAAAAATTAAATTGAGAGTGTGACCCATAATGTTGAATTTGAAGTCTTTATAGCTCCATTAACCTATCATTTGGCATTAAATGTTGTAATCAATGCAATAAATTATTTACAAAATGCTTCAAGAAATTTTAGTTGATCGTGATATTCAACACATATTTAATGCTTTAAGATGTGTTTTCTACATATGTAAATGTTAGGCCAACTTGTTTTCCTAATTGTAGGCTGTGATTTGGCTGAGCCCTTATTTAGAACAGTTGCCCTCCAAATCAGTAGTTAATCCTAACATGGGGTGTCGACCTGTTAATACATGCTTTGTCTGATGTTCAAAGTGGTTGAGTTGAGATCTAAGACTAGTTGCATTCAATTGTTGACATATGCCTTAGGCTAATTGTGTTAGGTTGTCTCCAATGATGTGTTGCTCCCATTGGTGGATTGCCCCAGTGATTAGACCTTTTCACAAATTGGTTTGCAATTGCACAATCCAAGGATTTAAGGCACAATAACTTGTAACTGTGTTGACATCAACCTAGGTCCAAGTGGTTTGAAGAAAAATTAAGGGCTAGGATGTCTATTTTACTTAGGAGTAGCAAATAGGTTGAGTCAAGAAGGTTAACCCACCTAACTCACCAAAAATGGTGGGGTGGACTAGGTGGATCAACCCACTAACCTGCCTTGCCAACCCACCATCTGGCATGTCGGGGTGGGTTGGCTCGTCGAGCTATTATTTCTTTTAAAAATGTGTTATTACTTTGAGTATTGCTTTGTCACCATCCCATTAACCATTAGGGTTTCTATTGTTCTCCACTTCTCCTTTCCTAATTTTGCGACAACGTTAACAACACTACCATATGATTACAAGGAGAACGCAAGTACGCAACGCACCTATCTTCTTTCTGCTTACTTGTGTCTACTTTTGCTCACAACATTTCATGTCATTGGAAATTTTCTACCTCCCAACCAATTCACAAGCGTAGCATACGTAGAGGTAGAATTTTTTGGTCCATGCTTTTTGACTTTTATGCCACAAAAATGACTTTATAGTTTCACAATCTACCACTTAAAGATACTTTTGTGAGCTTTCAAAAAATTTCTCTACCTTGCTTACTTTTCTGATAGGCCATAAGAGGATCGACATCATATAAATTTGTTAGTGTTGACCAAATTTGTTGTAACATCTGCTAGGTTGTCTTTGGTATAAATCTTTTGTATATCCATACTTCCTTCCTCTACTACTTCTCAAACAAAGTGGTATTGAACACCTATGTGCTTTATCTTAGAATGAAAGGTTGGATTCCTTGCAATGTGCAAGGCACTTTGATTGTCACAATAAACAGAAATATTTTGTTGCTTGTGTCCAAGTTCTTCATTAACCTTTGAATCCAAATAGCCTCCTCGCATGCTTGAGTAGCTGCTATATATTCAGCTTCTGTCGTAGATAGAGCTACAACAATCCAGCTTATCACTCCTCTTGTAAGTGTAAACACATAGCTAGTAGTAAATTTTCTCTTATCAAGATCACCTACAAAATCTGAATCAACATAGCCCCTGACAATAAATTCCAATCCTTCAAAAGATAATGCAACACTTGAGGTTCCTTTGATGTATCTAAGGATCTTCTTAACAGCATTCCAATGCTCTTTACTAGGATTTGCCATGAATCTACTAATCACTCCCACTGCTTGTACAATGCTTGGTATTATGCATATCATGGCATACATAAGGCTTTCCAACACTAATGCGTACGGTACTCAAGACATTTCCATCGTCCTTACTTCATTATTAGGACTCATACTTGAAGATAATTTATAATTGACAAGAAGTGGGGGTAGAAATTGGGTTACAGTCTTGTATGTTGAAGTGCCGTAAGGCCTTTTGTAAGGAATTCTTTTGAGAAAGCCAAATCTTCCTATCTTTTCTCTCATGGTGAATTTGCATCCCTAAAATCTTGTTTATTGGTCCTAAGTCCTTCATATCAAACTCCCTAACCAACTATGACTTCAATTCTTGGATTTGATCTTTGTTGGGGCCTACCACCAACATGTCATCCACATACAACAACAAAATGTTGAAATCATTATCATTAAACCTATTATAGTATGTACAATGGGCTGAATTCAGTCTGTTATAACTAAGACTAATAATGAAGGAATCAAATCTCTTGTACCAACATCTTGGTGCCTGCTTTAGATCGTATAGAGATTTGGTTAACCAGCAAACCAAGTTTCCTTTTCCTTTTCCTTAAAGCCTTCTGGTTAGAGCATATATATTTCCTTTTTAAGTTCTCCATGGAAAAAAACATTCTTTACATCTAGTTGCTTAATATGTAAATCAAATGTAGCACACATAGCCAGAACAACTCTGATAGTGGTTAATCTAATAATTCGTGAGAATATCTTGTTAAAATCAATACATTCTTCAAGAACATATCCTTTGACCACCAATTTTGCATGATATCGTTCCACTAAAACATTACCATCTCGTTTAATCTTGTATACCCATTTGTTTTTGATGGTTTTTTGACTTTTTGGAAGTTCAACCAGTTCCCATGTTTTATTTCTATGCAAGACTTCTATTTCTTCATGCATTGTTGCCATCCACTGAGAAGCATTTGAACTGCTCAAAGCCTCTTAAAAGGTTGATGGTTTTCCTTCTTCAATTAGAAGATAATATGCATCATGGCTTGCCATGACATAGTTTTAGTGCCAAGATGTTTTCTTGATCTAACGTGTTTGTCAAACATCTCCATCATTGACCTCATTTAGTTCTTATTTTTCATGCTCTTGTTCTGCTTCAAAATAGTCATCTTCTTTAGATACTTCTTTATCTACACTATAGTAGTATCTTTGGTAGTGCTGTCATTTCTTTGCTCACTTTGCAGTTCATTTTCTACAAAGATTACATCCCTACTCACAACAATCTTGTGGGTAGTGGGACCCGCAGGCGATACCCCTTAACATTGTTAGCATAACCTAAGAATATACACTTCCTAGATTTTGGATCCAGCTTTATTCTGTCTTGGAGTTGTACATCACGTGCACAAGACATCAAAATACATGTATAGAAGAATAATCAGTTGGTTTGCCTTTCCACATCTTCATCGATGTCTTTAAACCAATTGTTGTCAATAGTGATCGATTTATCACAAAACAGGCAGTTTTAACTGCTTCTGCCCAAAAAGATTTAGCCATTCCCACTATTCTTAACATGGCTCTTGTTCTATCTAGGAGAGTTTTGTTCATCCACTTCACCACACCATTTTGTTAAGGTGTATGTGAAATTGAGAATTGTCTTGAAATACCTTCTTATTTGCAAAATGCCAAAAAGTCACCATCTACATATTCTCCTCCATTATCTATCCTCAAGCACTTAATTCTTTTGCCAGTTTCAAGTTCCACTTGTACTTTGAATTCCTTGAATACTGGAAACATATCTAACTTCTTCTTGATTAGGTATACCCACAATCTCTTGAAGTAATCATCAATGAATGACATAAAATATTTTGCTCCAACCATGGATATTTCTAGTGATTCCCAAACATCATAATGGATTAAGTCAAGTATGTGTTTGCTTTTAGTAGTTACTTTAGCAAACTTCAATCCATGTTGCTTGCTTATCACACAATGCTCACAAAAAGGTAAATTTACTGTTTTTAGCCCAGGCAGGAGATTATGTTCCATAAGGACTTTTGGACCTCACTCTAACATATGACCGAATATGCAATGCCACATCATCATTGCTTTTTCTTGGCTTACTGATGCAACTAATGCATTTGCTTTATGTAACGTATCTCCCAAAAGCATATATAGATTGGCTGTGATCTTCTTTGCTTTCATCACTATAAGATTGTCATTCACTACCTTTAAGATCTCATCTTTAGTATAGATCTTGCACTCGAGGTCATCTAATTGTCCAATGGACAATAAGTTCTTCTTCAAGCCCTTCACATGACATACCCCTTGAATTGTGCAAACAGTACCATCATACATTTTTAATTTGACAATACTGACTTCAACAATTTCTAAGGCATGATTATTTCCCATGAACACAGATCCTTCCGAGATAGTGCGCTTGAATACACTATCCAAACATCATGTAGTTGTTTTTTGCCTTTAGAACTAATTGTCGTTTTGCTATACAAGACTTCTCCATCATTTGAGGCATTTGCAATGCAACCTTGAGAGGTTGATGCTTCATAGTTCTTTCCTCCATTCTTATTGTTATGCCAACAATCTTTCTTCAAGTGCCTTCTCATGCCACAATTGTAGCATTTGAGATTCATCCTTCTTTGAGATTTTGATCTACCATGATTTTGATTTCCACTGGAGCTATGTTTTGTTGATCTGCCTCTCGTCATTGTTAAAGCCTCTGCCTACTTTGAATTTTCCAACCTATCTTCCTTATTCTTTGGCTTAGATTCTTGTTCGAGAATAGCTCCAGCAACATCATCAAAGGATAGATGATCGACAATATTTTTATTTGTTATGTTGATGATGCGTTGATCATACAAACCTGATAAACTCTGAAGTATAAGTTCTGCACGTTTATTTTTTGTTATGTTGAAATCTAACTATAAGTTGAGCAAATAAAGTATTCAAATTGTTGATGTGATCTGTCACCAAAGTGAACTCACCTCTTTAAGAATATTCTCATGTGAAGTAACTTGACCTCGTACAATTTGGTGAGAGCATCCCAAATCTCTTTTGTAGTCTTCTTCTTCATAACATTGGATAAAACTGAATATGTCATTGCTAAGTGCAAATTGGCAACAACATTGTCATCCATCTCTTTCCACTTTTCATCAGTGATATCTACAGGTCTTCCTTTAATTACATCTAGACAGTTGTCTTTTATCAAAATTGCCCTTTTCTTTAATTTCCATAGGGAGAAATTACTCACTTTGAACTTCTCAATCTTAAATTTTGCTGGCATGGTTTTATACCAAATAATTTTTTAGTTGAACTGGCTTGCACAATTTCCATCATGAATAGTACTGTATATTGGAATAGTGGTTGTAGTCTATGAATTAGTAGACCAGGTAAATTTCCAAGAAAGAGAGGTGGGTCACCAATGGACACACTTAAATACCAAGTCTTTCCTAGCCAAAACTTTCCTAGACATACACATTCACACTGCCACACTATATTACAAGTACCAGGAAAAATCCTTTTTGATGTGGAGGATCAAACTAAGTTGTAACCACAAAGCATACTAAGAATTTTCTTATGAATCTGGCACTGTACCAGCATGTCGCAGCAAAATAATATCAACAACCTATTAGCTCTGCTACCACTATTGGGTACCAAAGTGACAAAATAATATCATGCAGCTAAAATAAGAGATGAGAAAAAATAGGAATTAACACATAGTATTTTGACGTGGAAAACCGTCAACTGATAAGGAAAAAACCACAGGCAAAACTGGAGAAATAATTTCACTAAGTGGAAGAAAATTACAACCTCTCTCTAAGTATAAGGAGAGAACAATTACACATTTTCTCTTATAATAGAATAATACACCTCTCTCTGTAAAATTGGAGAAACACATAAGGAACTCTCTTGTGTTTTCTCTTTTCGAATTGGGATACTGAAACTCATAGAAAGGATTGTTATTTATAGGCAAAGATTTCAAGTGAAGCATTTACTGTCATTGGAAATTTTCTACCTCCCAACCAATTCGGCCTAGTATATGTAAAGGTAGAATTTTTTCATCCATGCTTTTTTGACTTTTATGCCACAAAAGTGGCTTTACGATTTCACAGTTGCTACCAACTTGACAAGGTGGTGGCACTTTTGATCTTTCATGTTGGCATCAGGTGCCATTTATTCTTGAAGGTTTGGCAATAATACCGTAAGCATCATCTCAAGAAGGAAAACGAACTAAGGTGACTTCCTTTTAACTCAGAAGCTCAAAGGTGGATGTGTGATCGACATGGTTTAATGACTTGTTGGCTAGACAAGTCATGGGTTCTCCAACATTTTAAACTCCATGTAATCAAGTATTGTTGTAAAGAATCTACTCACTTAACATAAAGACACAGCAATGCATGTTTGCATTATTAATAAAAGTGTCATTTTCTACAAAATAAAAAGTACATCAATAAAGTAAAATAGTTAAAATAATTAGCCATAGTGTTTATCACTTAGCTACTTTCCATGTTCGATGTATAAGCATGGCCAAAAACTCGACTATAATGGGGTATAAGTGTGTTTAAGGTGCCAGTGTGCTTTTCTTTTAACTTGGAATCCTTTATTGCTTTTAGGACCTCATCCATTACTCTTCCTGGAACCAACTTGAGAGGTAGGTTGTTATGGAGGGCTATATTTGAATTTGGATTGACCCCACTATTTGGTCATATCATTGCAAAAATCAAGGCCCTTTGGCAATGTAGTAAACTATATTACATGCCAACTAGAAAGCATGACCTTATTACTCCCTCCCTTTCTTAACCAACCTTTGCGACTCTTAATTTTCCTCACATGGTCAATGTTTGTATGTGGAGGAGGATGGACTGGTATGTCCTCAATGTCTCTCAAACCTCAAAGTTCTACAGTAACTACAAGATTAGCTACGCATTCGGGTTCGACAATGACATCTATACCAACCTCTCGAGAAATTATTAGTTAATCCAGGACTACCAAGTGTCTATAGTCCCAACCAATGTGTTTATAACACATTCAAATTTTATAATTTACAAGAAAAAATTAATAATAGTTGATTACATGTTATGCGAAAATTAATAGGGATCACAGTGGTATAGGACCACTTAATAATTTCTCCAACCTCTATTGCGAGAATCAAAGCCATTCACAAATCGTGGGAGCTTCTATGGCAGATAAGTTCTTTAATGTTGTTCTTGAGTTGGATGCACTCATCAATGATGTAATCAAGAGTTATTGATTCTTTCTCATAAATTGTAAAATTTGAATATGTGTTATATAAACATTGGTTAGGATTATGAACACTTGGTGGTCCTGAACTACCTAATAATCTCCTGTAGCCTAAAGACAAGTGGAATTGGTAGTACTTGTTATAGTCATCTCAAGCTTTATGCTAATTTTCCTTAGAGGCTTTATACGAGCATCTTAGAATACGATGTTGAAGACCTTCAAGATGCAGGAGTGCAAGGTCATTCAAGGGGTATACTCCTCATACTTGCTATGTAGAGGTCACTTTTCACTACCCCCACAAAATCTTTCACCCTTTGACGCACTAGCCTTTTCACTTTACATGTTAACCTTTGATTTTGAGGGCTTTCATTTCATCATCCAAATTAATGAACTTCTTAGAGCACACAAGAAATTCATTCATGGTCTTCACCTTCCTCTTGGTGAGAGAAGTGTGAAATGAAGTCCTTAACAAAAAGACATCTTTGATAAGATAAAGATTAAACCTAGGGAGGTCTTAGACATGTATTGCTTCCTTGGTGCACTTGGTGATGTAGTTCCATAGAAGCTTATATTTAATGTATCGCCAACGTACTTTCCTTGAACTTGGATTCTACCCCAATCATAAAAAAATGGGTGGTGAATTAGCCTTTTAGTTCCCAAATGTTGATAGATCTCGATGAAAGAGATTAAAACACCTAAGAAATTTCCTTTTTAGTGATAGAGACAGATTACTATTGATCACTATACTTAATAATTAATCCCTTTTTTTCTAGTAATGATATAATAGAATTTTTTTTTAGAAATTTCGCTCTTAACATGGACATAAATTAGCTTTAGGTGTCATCTAAAACAAAGTTGTGAGCTGTTATCATAAAATGCCAAAGTTAAAAATGAATAAGTGTTATTTTTGGTTCAACTCCATGTCCTTTACATATGTACTTTTGTCCTAATCTATAGGGTGAAATTGTTCCACTTATCTTTTTTTGGTTTGACTTCAATATGTTTTTAGTCCTTATAAAATAAGTGAGTTTTGATTTTAGTCCCTACAATTTTTTTTTGTTTTTCGTCCTTATAAAATTTAAAATTACTGTTTTTGGACCTTATAAAATAAGCAAATTTTGGTTTTAATCCTTGTAAAAAGATTTTCTTTGATTTCCATATCTTCAAAATCTGAAACTACTATTATTGATCCTTAATGTTCATTTTAAGGTAGATAAAAAAACATTTATTTTAGGGATTTAAAAAAAATTAGAAGTATCACATGTTGACATGGTACCACAAACATTGATATATGCCATTTTAGATGGTCACTTGACATTCCATTAAACATATAAGCAGTTAATGAGTGTCACATAATAATAGGGACCAAAAACAATAATTTCAACCTTTTGAGGGATGAAAACCAAATAAAAGTTTTTATATGGACTAAAATCAAAACTCACGTATTTTATAAGGACTAAAACCATATTTAAGCCTTTTGCTTTTTGTAGTTTGGGGCATTTAATAGAATGTTGGACACTCATATAAGGAATAAAGGGAACATTTTTTGTTAACTTCCCCAATGATCACGAGCTCAAACAATTACACACAAGGAATATAGGAACAAAATCTATAATGACAATATGATGCAATATTTGAACTAACATACTAAACCAATGAGATTTATTTATTTTTTGAAAAAGAGCAACGTACATATGAGATTTGTACATCTAGTGTCCACCTATTGCGCGTGGTTAATTACATGTATAAATATAGTTAACATTGATTTAAAAGTGGTTAAAAGTATGTGAATGTGATTATATACATATTCATGTATGGTTAATAGTGTTATGAGGTCATTGAAATATCTAACGGTAGTTAACTTTGTCTCACAAATGGTTAGTAGTATCATAAAGTTATTGATTGTCGCACGAGAGAGAGTTATGTGAGAAAAAGAGGAAGAAGAGAGTGTTGTAAAGGTGTGTGACATGAATGTAGAAGGTGAAAGAAAATGTGTGTGTAGTGCTTTGTGTGTGCTGGGCATGAGGTGAAGAGTGGAGAGTGTGTGAACGTGAGAAAAGTGATGTGAGTGCTGTTAATAAAAAAGAAAAAGAGAGAGAGAGAGAGAGAGAAATAGTGATTAGTGTGTGTGAGAAAAGTGATGTAAGGGAGAGAGAGAAAAAGTTAGAATGTCTTTTGTGAGCACAATAATAAATTAGTGTGCAAAACATGTGAGTGTATGTAGTGATGAGATCCTATATGAGGAAAGCTATATGAACGTAATCCATAGCAAAACTATGGCATCTACTAGTCCAAACAAAACGTTAATAAAGAACTGGATTTTACTACTACTAACCAAAATACAAAGGAAAAGATCCATAATCATAATAAACCACAAACTAATGGGAATAAGGGCCAACAAATGAAAAAAAAAACACTGAGTTCTCATATGCTCAATAGAAGCATTTATTTATACAGACTTCATTCTAAAAACAAATATGTAATGACAGTTAGAATCTAGTAAAAGGAAAGAGCATAACAAAGTTATGATCTATGAAGATGAATGGACTAATCCATTTTTATTAAATGGTGTAAGGAAAAATGCACTACATGAAGAAATAAAGAAGGAGAAATCAAGAGTGGTACCTTAAAGGCTTGCTAGTAGAGAGAAGGAGCAACCAAAATTTTTTTAGAGTGTTGGAACGATTTACTTGTGTGGGTATCGTAAGAAAGAAAAGACTCTCTCTTATTTCCTATATATAGGAAACATGGATCACAAAGATTCTAGACCCTTCCTCTGAACAGTTTTCTCGTTCATTTTCTATCTTTTTCAAAAAAAATTTCAAAACTAAATTTCAAATGCATATCAGGTTTGTTACAACCAACTCTTTCTAGAAAGTTTTCTTATTTCCCATGTTTATTTTTCCTCTCACCCGATCACTCTCCTTTCTCTTCTCTCTTTTTTTTTTGAACACCACACTTTTCTTTTGTTGTATTGAACCATGGGCCACTAGCCCAAAACTTTTTTATTTTGCTCTCTTCTTTTTTATTTAAACGCAACATATTTTTGTTTGGCCATGGGCCACTTTGAGCTTGCTAGCCCACCTAAAAAAACTTCCTTTTTTATTTATTTAATTTTGGCTTTTTGCTATTTATTTTATTATTTCTTTTTCTTTCTCATTTTTTATATTTTTTAATTTTTTAAATTGCCAGATAAAATTGGGTGTTCACACTTGCATATTGTTATATTACCCATTTAATTAACAAAGTTAATAAACATATAACTATTGGTTGTTTGATGTATTTCATAATTTGATTAATTAATACAATATGATTAAAAATGTTTACTTAAATAAAATAATAAATATCCAAAAAAATTTAAAGAAAAAAGAAGAATTTTCTTGTAATATTTCATAGAAAGACTCAATTAGAGAATAATACGTCTAACCCAGTGGAAAAAATTGATACACATACACATTAGAAAGAAATTATTCATTTATTATGCATATATGGTGCTATATGGCAAAAAACTTAAAACTAAAAAAACAAAATAAGACAACCATTCTCTAGCTTCCCATAATATGATATAAAATGTATACTTAAATGAACTACTAAAAACCAAAACAAAAAAAGAAGAATTTTCTTTTAATATTTTTACTATAAACCTTATTAGATAAAAAAACCCTATATCCTAGTAAAAAAATGGTAAGTTTCATATAATATGATTAATAAACATATAAATATTTGTTGTTTTCAACATTTCACAATATGATTAATTAATACAATATGATTTAAAATGTATACTTAAATGAACTAATAAAAATCCAAAAAAAGAATAAATTTCTTTTAATATTTTATAAAAAAAAAACAATTACAAAATAATGAATCAACACAAAAATCCAAAAAAGAAAATTCCTTTTAATATTGTATAGATAAATCCAATTAAGGAATAATGAATCTATATCTCAATAAAAAATTGGTACACGTGTATATTACAAAAAAAATTCATTTATTATGCAGACATGGTGTTATGTGCCGAAAAAAAATTACAGTAAAAAAAAGGAAAAAAAGAAAAGAATACATTTCTTTTAATATTTCTACAATAAACTTGATTGGAAAAGCCTACTCCAATAAAAATCAAATGATAAGAACAATTGTTTGTTTGTTGATATCACACCGATGCTTAAAATGTTGTAAGTTGCTTAATCATGCACATAAGAAAAACTTATCTATTTAAAATCACAACTAAAAACATGCTAACTTGGTTGATCCATGCAATAATTCTTGATTCAAGAAAATGACATATCTTTATATATATATAAAAGAAAGGTTTTGTAGGGTTTCAAGGGCATTAATTAGTGACATTAAGGTTTCAACAGCTTTAAATAGGATTTCTTAGGGATTTCATTAAGGTTTCGTAAGCATTAAATTGTAAAATTGACGTAAAATGTGGATTACTCGTAATTACATAATAAAAATGTGCAAACAATTTATTATATGAGAAAATGCATCAATAAGCATTAAATTGTAAATCTAATGTAGAATATTGATTACCTCTTTTTACCTGATTTACATAAGCCTTAAATTAGCCTCTTATACTTATATTTAAAATATATAATGCTCATCTTTATATATATAAAAGAAAGGTTTTGTATGGTTTCATGGGCATTAATTGGAACATCTAGGTTTCAATAACTTTAAATAGGATTTCTTAGGGATTTCGTTAAGGTTTCATAAGCATTAAATTGTAAATTCGACATAGAATATGGATTACTTGTAATTACACCAATAAAAACATGAAAACTATTTACTGCATGAGAAAATATATCAATAAGCATTAAATTATAAATTTGACGTAGAATATTGATTACTCCTCTTTTCACCTAATTTTTATAAGCATTATACTTATAATTAAAATATATAATATAATATAATATAATACTCATATATATAAAAGTACATTTATTGCAATATATTAATCAACTTTTTCATCAATTATTATTATCAATTTCAAATGGTAATCAATATAATCAGTTTTTATTACGAGTCATAAAATTTAGTTTGAATTTCGGTGTATAAAATATACATTAAATATAATATAAAAGTACTATTTATTACAAGTAATCATAATATTAAATATTATTACTAGTAATTCAGACTATAATTCGATTAAAACTAATTTTTAGGTTTAATTATATTCTTATAAATTCAACCTTTAAGCAGTTCAAAAAATACACCTAAGGCCAATGGCTGAACTTGAACATCCACAAAATCTTCTTCATGAAGGGGTGTTCATAATCCAATAATAGCCCCTTCTAACTCAGATACTGAGTCTGATAATAAGCTTAACAATGATGAGCTTGGGTGGTAAGAGATTGTGAATGAGGAGTTCGAGTGGGAAGTGGTCGTAAGCAAAGCATTTATTGAAGGGGGTAACGCATTGATAACTATTTCATTTATATTGTAATTCTTAAATTTTTATTTTAAAAAGAGTGCCCAACAAAACCATTTTCTAACAATTAATTTTTTTTAATTACAGTTGATACCTGCCAAATTAGTCTGTCGTCTATTGCATCCAACATGACACAATATTGATTTGGTCGACAAATCTAGCAATGAGTATCAATGTACAATAATGGATTTTGAATGTAGAAGGGATTATGAGCGTTACATTAGTGCTCGATAGTTACAAATAAATCATTCCTTCATATTGACTAATGGGGATTAAGTGCATTTTTGGTGGGTGGACAATTGTCACCGATTGCATTTCTGTGTTATTCAAAATAATTAATTTATTTTCTTTACAATGGGTTTTATTTTTTAGTGTGTTCATGTTCTTAGATATGAAAAAGAAAGAAATACATAAAAAGGTTGAATTGTGTGTACGTGATTTTTCGAAACCTTTTTCACAAACATTAAGTATAAAAGATCATCCAGCTAAAAAGGCATGAGGATAAGGAAAGAGAAATCACACAAAGTTTTATACTAGTTCACTAAACTCAAGCTATGTCCAGTACCTTCTTTCCAAAAGGATTTCCACTTTTTCAATAGCCTCTTTAAGCCTTACAAACGTGATCAACCTTAGATCACAAACCTTAAGTATTCTTTAGTCATAAAGCCTTTCCAAGCTTTCACAATTTCCAATGCAAAGAATATGAAAATTTAAGCTTTGCAAAAATCATGTAGTAAGAGCTTAAAGCTTTATATGAGTTCATAAGTTTTAGCACTCGTTCACCCTCTCTTCATCATGCAAGTCTTGCTTATATAGCTTCTTGGAAAATATATCTGTTCAGAGGGAAGGCTTTTGCTTTATTTTCCTTTTCTGTAGCAGCATTAAATGCATGTAAAATCCTTCAAGTTTAGACTTGATACATGTCTCGAGATTCTTGGATAAAGAAGATGTAGTAGTCTAGTCTTGTAGTAGTTCTGTACTAAAAAGATAGGTACTTCTTGACGCACAGTGCTACTTTTCTGATCATATCTTCTTTTGTTCTTCTCCTTCTGTACTTTAGCCTTGACAAGTTGACAACTGTTTCACGTGACTGTACTTATACATCAGAATATCTTGCTTTTCATTAAATGCTAAGATAATTAACTGTTAGAGTATATCAAAAAACATTAGGAATGAGTTTCAGTATGTACGAGGATAAACTTATTCAGCTTTATTGAAACTTAACCAAATAGAAATCATCTAAGTTTAAAAAGACTTGGATGATTCTTTCATCGGACGCTTTTTAGAAAACTTATATTAGATGAGATTTGCAAAAGGGCGCATTAAACGCCATGTTTTCTAAAAGCATTGGACCCTTAGTTTTAGTTGGCGTAAGGGACACCAATTTTTCTGAAAACTTGTTAGACACATCTAACATTAGAGATATACCTTTGTTTCTTAAGATCGATATTTCTACACATGTGTCACACTTGTCATCCAACTCTAAAATTAATATCCTTTGTTATCATCAAAACTTTAAGGGGTCAAACACTTCATATGTCTCTAGTTCCAACAAGATATTTGTAGACTAATTATTTTATCTGGACATTTGAAATGAAATATTTGAGAAATGATTCCATCATGATTCTACTTTGTATTGAAATGATTCCTATGTTTTTGGTCTTACTTCTCGGCATTTTCAACCAATTAAAATGATTCTATTTTTTATTATCAATTTTAGTCAATTAAATAAATAATATTTATTATATTATAAATAGTCATTATTTAATATTTAAAGTGATAGAGGGAATAAATAATTTTATTTTCAAAGCAAAAATTTATATTGATTTAATGTATGTGTGAGTTGCTGTTCATGGAATGTTCATTTGTAAAAAGAATTATTTGTTTTGTAATTTATAGACTAAACATATTTTTAGAAGTAAGAAATAAGTTTCTAGACATAGGCAAATTTCTTAAAAGTTTACGTTATATAATTTAGTTGCTCAACTTTATAACCAATTTGTCTATTCATTCTAAATTTCTTAAAAGTATTCCATTTATATTGTAATTCTTAAATGATTCTACTTTTTATTATAGCAACTTCAACCAATTAAATAACTAATTTTTTATGAATCATAACAAATCTATTTATTATAAAAAATATAACAAATATATATATATATATATATATATATATATATATATATATATATATATATATATATATATGTATATGTATAGTTAAATTGTTACGAACCCTAAAAATAATGTGTTCTTAACTTTGGCAAAAATAAAAATAAAAATATTTTTTTTATCAAATATAAAAATAAAAACAAATAAATTTAAATAGAAAGTAATTTAAAAATCTATGTTTTTAGATATTAAAACATATTTAAATTAATTATTAAAATTTAACATGATTATAGTCTATGTATTCCTAGACCAAAATATAAATAAACAATTGGACTATATTATAAATAGTCATTATTTAATATTTAAAACGATAGAGTGAATCTATAATTTTAGACTAAATTACACTGACACCCCTAAGGTTTCGTCAAATTACACCCGATACCCTTTTTTTTTACTCTTACACTCACCCCTTAATTGTTTGAAAAACATTATACTGACACCCCTTATATATTACACTAACACCCCTTAATTGTTTGAAAAACATTATACTGGATACCCCTATAAAGGAGGTTGTTATATTGGTTAAAAAAATATAGAGTTTTGTGCAATCTCAAAAATTCTTTGAGGGTGTTAGTGTAATTTACTCATAATTTTATTTTCAAAGCGATACTTTAAATTGATTTAGCATATGTGTGAGTCTCTATTTATAGAATGCTCATTTGTAAAAGGATTTTTTTTATAATTTATATACTAAACATACTTTTAGAAGTAAGAAAATAAGTTTCTAGACATAAGCTTATTTCTTAAAAGTTTACGTTATAGAATTTAGTTGCTCAACTTTATAACCAATTTGTCTTTTCATTCTAAAGTTGAAGTTTAAATTTATTGTAAAATTGATAGATTTAGAATTTAATTTGTCATGAAGTTAATAGATTTAAAAAACTATCAATAGAAAAATGATAAATTTATCATGAAAATTGACAATTTTGTAAATGATCATGCAATGAAGAGGATGATGCTACATCTATATGCTTTTGCATGAGCTCTCCATTTAGATGTTTTTGTGTTTTGATAATTCTCACTCCCTGATCCCTTTTCATTGTATTCCATTTGAGTTGTATTCGTTATCTCTTGTTGACTTTGAGTGCCCCCTGGTTAATCCTTTTGGATAGTTGTGTTTATCATTGATTAATTATTGAGTGCATATGCTTTAGCAATTTGATTTCCCTTTGGTTTTGCGAAAATGTTTTTGAAAATGTTTTTAAAACGAGATATAGGTTGTTTTAAAATGTTTTTAAACTGTTTGTGAAGTATTCCTATGCTTAAATATTCTTTGAATTGATTTGGAATACTTTAGAAGTGTTTTTTTTTTCACTTTCTGGGACAAGTAATCAAATACCTTGAAAAGTATTTGAATACCCTATTACAGGAAAATTTTTATAGAGTGCAAACTTATGATCCCTGTAAGAAGTATTCAAATACCTGAAGAAGTATTCAAATACTTGGAGACAAATTATTTGAATACCTAAAAGAGTATTCAAATACTATGACCAAAAGTATTCAAATACTTGCATTAGTATTCCAATACTCTAAGTAAAAGTATTTGAATACCTTGTAGAGTGTTCAAATACTCAGGCCCTGTAACAATTTTGAAAGCCTATATTTAGAGAGTCTCTTTACGCTTTTTACTTGCATGAAAATCTTTAAAAGAGAAGGGAAAACTTTGCCAAAATGTCTACTCAACTTGCTCTCATAGATTTCTCATTTATTTGAGTTTTTACACACTAGGGTTGTGTGTCTATAGGATCTTACTGTGATTTTTGCAAACATTTTCAAGTCTTGACGATGGACTCAAGCATCTAGGGTGAGACTATCCCTAGGGTTCTCATTGAGATTAAGGTTCTTGGGTGAGGTATCCTATCCCACAAAGTGAAGTATCTTTGTATATAAGTGAATTTTAGTGGTAACACTCAATCCTTTGGATTAGGGACTGGATGTAGCTCTCAAATGGATGAGAGTGAACTAGTATAAATACTTGTGTGTACCACTCTAAACCTTTCTTTAATTTTGTTGATAATATTGCAATAATTGAAAATTGACCTATTGTTGGCTATGGGTAATTGAAACAATCTTGTTTTTATTCAATTGAATATTATTGTTCTTGTTTTCATCCATCATATATAGAATTGGTGTTATACTTGTCAATTTACTATATTTATTTAGGTATGTTCATCATTTGCACCATATCACATATTAGGGAGACATTAACATTACATTCCACCATACATTAGAACCTTGGTTGTCGAGGTTGGACATATTCATGCATTACATATCAATTACCTCAACAAGAAATTTCATATTTCCTTGATCCTTCGAAGTGGGTTGATTAAAATTCTTTTTGAAAGGCTTTTCGAAATTGATTTCTTTTGGGGACTCATTATTTTAAAACGTTTGCAAAAAATTTTAAGTACTCAATTCACCCCCCCCCCCCCCCCTCTTAAGTACAAGTAAACTGTTTTGTTTCTTCAACTAGCATTAAGAGCTTGGACTTATTATTAGCTTAAATGGTAACAAGTTTTTTTTTACAAAATGGATTCAAGTTCTAATGGTGACGATTACATCTTTATTACCAAGCTCCTTTTTTTCAATGGTGATGGGTATGCCTATTGGAAGGTAAAGATGAAAATCTTTACTAAGGCCATTGATATGAACATATGGGAGATAATAGAAAAATAGCCATACATTCCTATACATTTAGTAGAGAATAAGCAAAAACCTAAACCTAAGAGTCTATAGTAGACATGCAAAAGAGGTTCACACACATTGTAAATCATCTCATTGCATTGGGAAAGGGCTTTAACAACGAAGACCTTATTAACAAAGTTCTAAGATGTCTTAATAGGGAATGGTAACCACAGGTGGTAGCTGTAGCATAATCAAAAGACTTATCATCTATGAGCTTGGCTACACTCTTTGAAAAGCTTCAAGAACATGAATTGAAAATCACAAGGCTACAAGCATATGAAGAACTAGATAAAAAGAAGAAAGAGCTTGCACTTGTGATATCTTCAAAGGTGGAAGATGAATATGATAATGATGATTCCACTTTTGGAGAACTACAAGAAGAACACTTCAACTTGCTCGTGAAGAAGTTTGGAAAGTTCGTGAAGAACAAAGGCAAAAACAATAAGTTTAAAAGTAAAAAGAAGAAAGAAGGTTCTTCAACTCCTTCATGCTATGAATATGAAAGACCCAGTCACATCAAGTTTAAGTGTCTCAACCTAAAAAAGGAGGAAAAGAAGACCTTCAAGACAAAGCCAAGAAGATCATATATTGTTGAATCAAAACCTTTGTTTTTTTATGATAAATCCTTTGAAATTAATTCATAAGTTTATGAGAAAATTAAAGGATCTAACATTGTTATTCAATTGTTTTAGAAAGGTTAAAGATATTATAGTTTTAAAGTTTTTAAGTGATGATCATATTTTGGAGTATTCAATTAAAGCATCAAACTATGCTTGCTAAGTTCAAAACCATTAGAAAGACAAAGGTTCTACTGAACCATCAAAAAAGTGCTTCAGAAAGGAACATCAAAAGCAAATGTGCTTCAGATAGGTGCTTCAGAAAAACGCTTCAAAAGGGTACATTAGAAAGCATATAAGTTCAAGATGTGTAAAAATATGACAGTTGTATCTGACATGACATGGCACACATCCTAGCTACTCTAACTACAAGTTTTCCTTATTGAAGATATATAGAAGACATTCTGCCTATCTAATTTTTTTTAAGGTGGTTAATCTTGTCAAAAGAAAGATATTCAAGTAGATTACTCAAGACCTCAGTGTGAGGCATTTTGAGCTAAAAAGAAAGGTTCCATGTTTGAGAAATTCTCTGTGTAAGAAATTATCCACTCTTACATTTTGTAATTCAATACTATATAGACACATAGGAGTGTGAAAAGGTGTCTTAATTGTAAAAAAATCCTCTCTATTGGAAGTTAGTTTAGGGCTGTTTTTCTGTGCAGCAAAAATCATAGAAGAAATCTTTTGTTTTAGGATCATATACCTTCATACTAGTGTGTGGTACTGAAAAAGAGTAGAAGAGTAGTGTAGTGTGCTATTACTCTTTTTGGTGCATTTTGTAAAGGGTGAAGTGAAGTTGTTCCTCCCAAGGACTCAAGTGGTTCTATGGTAGAGAAGAAGTTGTGCAAGGTTGACTGTATTTTGATTGTAAGTTTGTTGGTCACTGGCTAGTGAACATCCCACAGGATTGTGGGGACTAAATGTAACCTAATTGTAAGGGTGAATCAGGATAAACTCATGTGCTCTCTCTCTCTCTCTCTCTCTTTCTTTCTTTCTTTCTCTTTCTCTTTATTTATTTATTATTGCTTTATTTTTATTCTATTATTAAATTCAAAAACTGATTCACTCAGACAGGTATTGCATCTAATAATTCCTTTAATCCAACTATAAAGAGATTTTCTCCTTTCGTTCAGAATCCTTCTAAACCAGTAAAACTATTTGTTAAATATCATTTTCGAAAAGCTATAATATCAAAGAAAGATTATTTGAAAAAGCTCTATACATATATACCTATTTGATTAAAAAGGATCCAGAGTTTGCATTAGATAAACATTTTTTAAAATCACAATTCAACCCTCTTCTTGTGATACTATTAATCACTTTATATATCGCTTGGGATGACAATGACATGAGTTCATCAAGTGAGAAGAAAGATGATGAACATTTACCTCATGGTCAATCATGAAAGCAAAAGTGAGGTTAGTTATGATAACTATGCTCTATCTTATAACTATGATGAGTTGCATCAAGCATTTAAGGAAATGCATCAAGAATCCATAGAACTTGTTAGAACAGTAACTAAGCAAAAGACTTTAATGTCATATCTAGAGCAAGATAAAAAGAATTTGACCATAGAAATAGAAAAGGCTTAAAAATGAGGTGGATAAGCTTTTGTTTGAAAATAAAACCGTGTATGACTTTATAAATGAAATGGCTAATGATATTAAAGAGCATATACAAACATCTCACAACACACCTTCATCCACTTATGAGAATTGCAAGAAGTTTGAGCTTGAAAATAAAGATTTGAAAAACTTTCTTGTAAAGCTCACAAATGGTATGAACAACTTGAATGCCTTACTTGGTCAACAAAACACCACCTTTGTTGGAAATAGCTTGGGGTATAATCCCAACTCCTTTTATGCTAAAAGGAAGTTTGAAGGTACTTGTTTTGTTAGGCCAAGAAAGCAAGTAAATAGTCATTATTGTTGTAAAGATGGTCATGCAATTGCTAAGTGCTTGATTGAGAAGAAAAGTATTAAGTATTGCAACATGATTTGTGTTCCAATGGGCTTGGTTCCCAAAGCTAATCTTCAAGGACCCAAACCAAAAATTGGGGGCCTAATTATTATTGTTGTGTTGTAGGTGTACTTCAAAAGCCGAAGCAAACAATGGTATCTTGATAGTGGTTAGTCAAAGCACATAACCAGAGATTTATCCAAGTTTTCTCAACTTTCTCCAAAAAAGGAAAGGCATGTAACATATAGAGACAACATAAGAGGGAAAATCTTGGTATAGGTAGAATTGGTAAATCTCATAACACTTCAATTGAAAATGTTGTATATGTGGACGACTTGAAGCATAACTTGCTTAGCATTAGTCAATTATGTGATAAAGGAAATAGAGTCATATTTGATGAAAAGTGTTGCATGATTGAGCATGTCATTGATAAACAAATCAAGTTTGTTGAAGCTAGAATGAATAACATTTACATGCTTGATATTGATGACATACCTAGTGCTAACATGCTTAGTTTCAAAAGAAAATAATGCTTCACATTGGCACGGAAAAATTGCTCACATTCACATAGATCACTTGTAACACTCCTTTAATTTTAAATATAATTCATATTAATTTAATAATTAAGTCAATTTGATGAAAATATAGGTAAAAATTTTTCAATTTTATAATATAAAAATTCTAAATTTAATAGAATTTAGAAATAGAAGTGAAATGGTACAAACTACTTATATATATATATATATATATATATATATATATATATCAAACTATATATCATGGTTTGAGTAATACATAACAGTCAAAAAAATAAAAGTACTTCAAAAGACATATACTACCTAACCCAATATATACATAAAAAAGATCATATATAGAGCAGTATTTATCTACCATGTCCCTCAAAGAAAAAATTATAAATTAGGTCTACAAATCTGAAAGAGTATCCTCGACTCGTCCTCGACATCATCAGGCATTGTCATCATCTTCAATAATTGCGATCAATCATACAAGGAAGAAAAATAATGGAGTGAGGTGATTTGTTCAAAAATCACTTTTATATGTATGGTAGGAATTAAAACACAATTAACAAAAGGAACCTAGGGTTTATTCTAAGTTATACTACATTATCCTTGACTTGGTATGGATCCACACTTCCTATTAGTGAGTAATAATTCTCAACAAAACCTAAAAAGTGATTGAGAGTACATATACCTCGTCACATGATACAGTCCTCATTATCAATAAAGAACAAGTATCAGTCAGGACGTTCATTTACAGAGATATACTCACATACTAATCCTAGAATGCTAAGCAGTTGTCGGGGTTATCGAGCTTGGTCAGGCAAATATTCCGACTGGAGTGCACTACCATGGCCATTTTGACCTTCACCACTCGATGTCTACCCCCAAGACCTCCTCAAATAGGTCCCTACCTTTCATTCGTCAATGCACCAAATTGTAGTGTCCCTAACAGGGTGTCATACCACTACATGTCTCTTCCTTTACATTACTCACTAATTTATAAATGTATAAAGGTTCATTCTGGTCTCAAAAATTTGAGCATCAATACAATTTCTACTAATATTTCTACCTTATGTTATAGAGATTTGATCCATACATATCATTCACATAATTCATAATTCATATTAAAACACATAATCAATAATTCAATAAAAATAAAGATACAAAAATTAAAATAAAAACTAATAATTAACAAATAATTTATATAATGGTAAAAAAATTTCATAAAAATAATTTTTAAGCTTAAAAAATAATTATAATTTTATCATGAATTTTTAAAAAATTTTTAAAAATTTTGAAATTTAGTATTTTTAAGAAAAATGTGTCCACAAATACTTATAGAGCACAATTAGAAGTACTAAATAAGCTTTAAAATTTATGAAATTTTTACAAACGGTCTATTAGTGTATCTAGACCTTACCTGAATGATAAAAACTTAAACCAAAATTTTTACAATAGTTTTCTAAAAATAAATTCATAAATAGCTCATAAAATAATTTTTGTGCTGAGTTTCATATTATAAGATTTATAGTTTATTTCTTCTACTATTTTTACTAACTAATTGAGTATTACTAAAATTTGGCAATATAACAATTTAATTATCTATTATAATAGCTAAAAATATTTTATCTAAATTTAGATAGTATAACAACTTAGTAATTCTACTATAGTTGTTTGAATTTGAGCAGTATAACAACTTAATAATTATACTATAATTGTCTAAATTTGAGCGGCATAACAACTTAATAAAAGTTTAAATTTAATACTAAACATTGTAACATTTATAAAACTTGATAAACAGTAACATTGAAAGGTTTAGGAAAAAACCTTTCTTACCAGCATGCAAAGTAATTGAAATTTAGAACCTATCCCACTCCCTCTCATTACCGCTAAGGTAGTTGTTGAAGAGGAGAGAATTGTTGGTGCACAACTCCTAGAATGAAAACTTGATGAAAACTAGTAGAACTTTGGTATAAGAAAAAAAAATTATGAAGGAAGGTGGCTATAAAGGCTTCG
This sequence comes from Spatholobus suberectus, assembly GCA_004329165.1. Classification (NCBI taxonomy): domain Eukaryota; kingdom Viridiplantae; phylum Streptophyta; class Magnoliopsida; order Fabales; family Fabaceae; genus Spatholobus; species Spatholobus suberectus. The sequence continues at coordinate 15,901,663 of CM014733.1, forward strand.
TCCAGCTTGGGAGAGGAAGAGGAGGTGCTGAAAATTTGTCCATGGAGGTTGCTATTTATAGGGAATGGAAGGTGCATATGTGTCCTTAAAATGACAAGCCATTATGTCAAATTTCAAATTTTAATTTATTTTTAATTAAAAATTAGGGACACATATCCTATTAGGTGATGAATCACCTTCCTTCTAGGTTGCATATGTGTTGCATCAGCTGTCCCAAGGCTTTTTAGTGTAAATTTATCCGTAATTGAATTAGCTAGTACCGATAAAATCGTTTAAACTTGATTAAATTAACTTTTAATATGAAAATAATTAATTTAAATATAAATCTAAACAAATGTATTATTTTTCATCAAAAATAAATTTCTAAAAATAAATTTTATTTTTTTATTTTTTTTCGAATTATATATATATATATATATATTAAATTTTTAAACTTAGAAAATTCATATTAAATCCATTTTAATTCAATAAATGTTCAAAATTTTATGAAAATTCTAAATTATATATTTTCCTCAAAATGTACTAAAAATATTATTTTCACCATTTCTAGATGTCAAACTATTATGGGTTTAGTTTATTTGACACCTAGGGCTATTTTGGTCATTTTACACTAGAATTCTAGAAAATTCTCAAAAAATTCTCAAAATTATATTTTAAGGTATATGACATGGATATTTTAATGTTAATTGAATATTTTCTCATGTTAGCCCTTAATGCTTAGAAATAAGGACAAAATCGTTATTTTTGAATTTTTCTAGGCTTTGACTCGAAAAAATTATTAAACATCATGATTAGATAGTTTTTGATATTCTGATTTTAACTATGAGGATTAGAGTTTTTAAATTCCTTCCCAATTTTTCAGAATTAAATATAGAATAAATAGAAAAATAATTAATTAAGTAAAATTGAGGGCCCTACTTAAATAAGTTAATTTCTAAGACTTGGTTATTGGCTTACCTAAAATGAAGTTTGAACAAGATGACTGTTAGTGGATAAAAGTTGTTTATAATTCTTAGGTTTTTGTGATTAAGTTTTTATAAAATGTTTAGTTTGAGTTATGTTTTAGGTAAATTAATCTAATAAAATTAAGTTTTCCTTATTTTGTGAATATAAATATATTTTATTATTTTATGTGTTATTATGTGTAGATTGGAAGCCCAATAAATTAAAGCCCAGCCCAAGTATGACAAGGAAATCAAGTGAAGTTAGGGGCTTTCCAAGTCAAGGGCTTAGTGCGCCATGGCTAGAAAGGAGAAAATGCCTATTTAGAGGGCTTAGCCCCAGTTTGCTAAAGACTTTTCCAATTATTCATTAAAAAGGCGCCCAGTGCGCACAACTGAGTGTTTAGCGTGAGTTAATGAGAGTCCTCACTATTTACAACAACTTTTCAGTATGATAAAGGGATTAATCATTTCCTAGAGCGAACTCTGCAAACTAACGAGGAGCTTGAGAGTTGGGAGAGCACTTCCACCGTCCTTTGGAGATCAAGAATTTAAAATAGCTATTGAGGATTGTAAGATGAATATGTGTGGCTAATTTCGTAGTTGTTGGGGTGTAGGTTAGCCAATGAAAGTCTCATGAAAATGTTAAACTTTGCATCTATCTAAATTATAAGTTTTTATGTTAGTTTTGATTTCTTGGCTTAATGCTTTCTTTGGATTGATCACCCTTTGAATGATTTAGGTGTTTGAGTTGTGATTAGGAAATCCAAATTAAATTTTAAATTGAAATCAAGTACCTAATAAGATATTCCCTGGGAATAGGGTTTAATTATTGGAGATAAATTAAGATCCTGCTTTTAATGCAATTTTTATGATTGAACCACCTAAGTAATTGGGGGTTGATTATAAAAATTAGGTTAGTGCGTCAAGGAATTGAAACATTGATATTATTGTGATCTCTTCTTAACATTAATTTTGGAATTTGGATGGATATCTTTTGTAGAGCATAAGATGGACATTTAGGCTAATTGAACCCTAACAATTTTTACATTTATAAGAACCTTTTTTAATTTTATTATCTTCTAAAATCTCAAAATAAAAAGAGAAAATTTTTTAGTTCTATAATTTTATTGTTGGAAACTTAAATTTGCATGTGTAGAGGTAGATTAAAAATCCTATTCAGTCGTCTAAATAGTGGAATAATTGGGAATTGCTAGGCACTGAGCTAAGTCTCTAAGGGAATAATACTCTTACTTACTCTTGCTACTTGTGTGACCTGGTACACTTGCCAAGAGGTTAACAATGACTTACGTGATGCTTACATGAACAGTAAACAAACTAATCTAGTTTTAATACTAAGAATATTGTATCTACATCTAGACCGTTATAATTGCTACACATGGATCTTTCTAGACCTTCAAAGGTCATAAGTTTTGGTGGTAATTTATATGCCTTAGTTGTTGATGATTTCTGAAGGTATACTTGGACATTGTTCATTGCACATAAACATGATACACTTTATGCATTTAAGAGGCTAACTAGACAATTGCAAAATGAAAAAGACCTTAAGATTGCATACATTAGGAGTGACCATGGTGGAGAGTTTGAGAATAATGCATTTGATGCATTTTGTGATGAGCATGGCATTAAGCATAATTTTTCTTCACCTAGAACACCTCAACAAAATGGGGTAGTTGAAAGAAAGAATAGGTCACTAGAGGAGCTTGCTAGAACTATGCTAAATGCATGAGTCTAAGCTACTGAAGCATTTTTAGGTAGATGCGGTTAATAATACTTCTTTTGTCATGAATAAAGTCCTAATTAGACCCCATCTTTAAGAAAATCCCCTATAAGCTCTTTAAGGACAGGAAGCCCAACATCTTTCATTTGCATGTGTTTGGTTGTAAATGCTTTATTTTGAATAATGGCAAGGAAAACTTGGGAAAGTTTGATGCTAAATCCAGTGAAGGTGTCTTCTTTGGATATTCAAACTCTAGTAAGGCATGTATATTATTCAATAAAAGGGTCATGACAATTGAAGAATCCATTCATGTTGTATTTGATGAGACTAACTCCTAAAAGGTTAGGAAAGGTTCTTGTGATAACTTTGTAGATATGCCTATGTGTTCAAATAAAGAAGGTGCAACAAAGGATATGGAAGATATTGAAATTCAAGAGGCACCACATGAAGATGCTTCACATGATTTGCCTAAGGAGTGAAGGACAAAGAAGGATCATCCCTTGGATAACATCATTGGAGAAATATAAAAGGGAGTATTTACTCGATCTTCTCTTAGGGAAGCATGCCATTATATGTATTTTGTGTCTCAAATTGAACCTAAAACTATTAATGAAGCCTTAAATGATGAATCTTGGATAATTGCCATGCAAGAAAAACTTAACCAATTTGTTAGGAATGATGCTTGGGAATTAGTTCCTAGGCCTCCTAATAAGCAAATAATTGGTACTAAATGGGTGTTTAGAATCAAGTTCCTAAAGCTTGGTATAAGACGCTTAGTAAGTTTCTTTTAGAAAAGGGTTTTGAAAGAGTGAAGATTGATACTATTCTTTTTATCATGAAAAAAGGAAATGATATTCTTATGATTCAAATATATGTTGATGACATTATTTTTTGTGCCACTAATGATTCTCTTTGCAAGGATTTTTCAAATATTATAAAGAGTGAATTTAAGATGTCAATGATGGGAAAATTGACATTCTTTCTTGGGTTGTAAATTAAACAATCACAAAGTAGTATCTTCACCAACCAATCCAAGTACTGCAAGGACATTCTCCAAAGGTTTGGCATAGACAACGATAAAGAAGCACCCACACCTATGAACGCCTCATCTTACCTAGAAAAGGATGAGAAAGGAAAGCCTATTAAGGTAACCTTGTATCGTGGTATCATTTAGATCTCTATTGTACTTAACTGCTAGTAGGCTTGTCATTATGTTTAGTGTTTTCATGTGTGCTAGATATCAATAATGTCCTAAGGAGTCTCTTTTTAAGGCTATTAAGTGTATCATGAAATATCTTATAGGAATTACTCATGTAGGGTAAGGGTTCTAGTGCTAGTTTGGTAGACTACCCTGATTCTGACTTTGTGGGATGCAAGTTGGATAGAAAGAGTACTAGTGGTACATGTCACATCTTTGGAAATGCATTAGTCTAGTGGTTTAGTAAGAAGCAGCTAAGTGTTGCATTATTTATTGCCTAGGCAGAGTATGTAGCTGCAAGTAGCTGTTGCTCATATATTCTTTGGATGAGACAACAATTGATGGATTACGAGATTAAGCTTAATCATATTCCCATTAGGTGTGATAACACTAGTGCCATAAATTTCACTAGGAATCTTATCATGCATTCTAGGACTAAGCATATTGAGATTAGGCATCATTTCATTAAAGATCATGTTCAAAAAGGTGATTATGTTTTAGAGGTTGTGGAGAGCAGTAGAGAAATTGCAACTATTTTCACCAAACCCTGACTTCTAAAAAACGTTGCACGAAAAGGCGTATGGATTTCAACAGCCACAACTCACCTATTATCCTTTAGCATAATTCTGATGATTCTAAGGAGCACTCGAGTTGTCACTCTTTTTATTCTTCTTTTACCCATGCGTCCTCCCACTCTGAGCACTTTAGGTCTCATCATTCTAATTATGATGGGGAGATGGATGTTGATGTCTCCAACAACATTAGCTCCTGCTTTGATTTTGATCATCAGTTTAGGACATTTATGCAAAGGTTTCATTTAAAAGAGATTCTAAATCCTACTTGCTTGGATTTTGCCTTCTTTGGGGAGCACAGGTATAGGTTTCCTAACATCTTGGTGAGACAAGGGTTGAAAGATTTATGTCTCTCTCTCTCTTTCTTACTCCTCTGATCTTATACATGCTTTCATTGTTGGGTTGACTAGGGGTGATGATGGGCTTCTTCACTATAAAGTGGATAAGAAAGAGTTCACTATTCATCCACAAGATTGGACCATTGTTGTTGGCTTGTCTTTTATAGGTAATTTCTATGTTTCCTCTACTGACCTTACAGACTATCACAAGGACGATGTTGTTTTTCATTTCTTACGGGATCTAAACCACCTTGACCTTGCTAAAAAGAAGAAAAAGGTCAATTTGTTGACTGTGGAAGGTGTTGCCTGACATATATAGATGCCAATATTCTTCATCCTTGCCCTGGGAACTTTAGTGTGGTTTTGGAGGATGACTGGGTTCTTGATACATTACCTCTGCAATAATGTGAAGATCCACTAGCCCTTTTTCATCATCAATAATTGGCTTGCCAATAGGAATCGTCTTTCAACTCAAATTCCACATGCATGATCAATCTAGGCATTTCTTACTCTTTTTGATGTCTCTATTGCTGTTACCACCTTGCCTCCACGTTGTAAATTTGGTAAGACTACATTGAGTAAGATGCACATCTGATAGAGTGATGATGGCACTTAGACACACATGGGTCATCCATATCTAAACTTTGCATAGTTTGCTGATATGGCTAATCAGATCCACCTTAACATCGATACTAACTTTGGTCCTCTTCCTCCTCCTCGTGAGCCTTAGCCTGTACTTATTGAGTTCACTAATTCTTTTTAGGTGTTTATTGCTGAGCATCTCATACAATTTGATTTACATTTTGCCCAGCTTGATTGGCACCTTGATGATTTACACCATATGGTTGGACATGAGTTTTGTTCACTTGATGACCAATATGTGGGCTATCTACGGATGTCTTAAACATTTTAGAGTAGCTTCAGAGGTTGCAGACTCACATTGATGACGATGATGACAAGGATGATGCCTGAGGATGTTGTGCTTAGCTTTTAAGATGTTTGTGTTTGATTTCCTTGATGTATTTTGCTAATTATGGATGTATTTTAGATGTATTTTGCTTACCTTGATATAGATGTACCTTGACTATGATGTTGTTATGCCCTGATATTAGGTAATTTGACTATGGATGTATTAGTTTGGCATGTACTTTAACATTGATCAATGATACACACTAATATTTCTCTTTAGTCATATGGCGTCTTGTTTGGCCTTCTATCTTGTGCATTGCTTTATATGTTTGTCTCTTTTTGATAATGCCAAAGGGAAAGCAATGCTTGATTTTCTGTTAGTCTTGCAAGTATGCATATATTTAGGGAGAGCATACATATCTTTCTTGCAAGAGTTGCGCATACTTTTTATATCTATCCTTGCACTCAAAAACGATGGATATTGGTGAAGGCATTGGCAAAGGTTGTCAGTATCAAAAAAAGGGGAGATTATAGATGATCATGCAATAAAGAGGATGATGCTACATCTATATGCTTCCGTATAAGCTCTCAATTTAGATGCCTTTGTGTTTTGATTATTCCCTCTCGTTGATTCCTTTTCATTGTATTCCATTTGAGTTGTATTCGTTATCTATTATTGACTTTGAGTGCCCTTGGGTTTATTCTTTTGGGTAGTTGTGCTTATCATTGATTAATCATTAAGTGCATGTGCTTTAGCAATTTGGTTTCCCTTTGGTTTTGTGAAAATGTTTTTAAAATGGGATATGGGTTGTTTTAAAATGTTTCTAAACTATTTGTGAAGTAATCTTATGGTTAAATACTCTTTGAAACGATTTGGAATACTTTAGAAGTGATATTTTTTACTTTTTGGGATAAGTAATTGAATACTTAGAAAAGTATTCAAATACCTATTGCAGGAATTTTTTACAAAGAGCAAGCTTCTGATTCTTGTAGGAAATATTTGAATACCTGAGAAAGTATTTGAATACTTGAAAGAGTATTCAAATACTCTGACCAAAAGTATTCAAATACTTGCATGAGTTTTTGAATACCCTAAGTAAAAGTATTCAAATACCCTGTAGAGTATTTGAATATTGAGGGCCTCTAATATATTTTGAAAGCCTATATTTAAAGAGTCTCTCTACACTTTTTACTTATGCAAAAATCTTTGAAAAAGAAGTGGAAACTTCGCCAAAGTTTCTACTCAATTTGCTCTTATGGATATCTCATTGATTTAAGTTTTTGCACACTAAGGTTGTGTATCTTTGGGATCTTTCTACGACTTTTGCAATTGTTTGAAGTCTTTATGATTAATTCAAGTATCTAGGGTGAAACTATTCCTAGGATTCTCATTGGAATTGAGATTACGATTCTTAGGGTGAGATATTCCATCCCACAAAGTGAAATATCTTTATGTACTGATAAAGCTACATTTTATGTAGATTTATAGAGCAAGTTCACATGATTTTTGCATTAGCTCATAGGAAATTTGTGAGAAAGTAGACCATTAATGAAGGATTTCTTGTGATGTGCATTCCTAAGCTTTCTACTTAAAATCACATGAATTGCCTTGATTTTGTTGGATTTTGTGAAAGGTAGTTAAGTGAGCAAAGAAAAGATATACAATCCACAGGTACAGAGCAGTATTATGCTAGTCAAAGAGGCCTTAAAGGAAGCAAGAACTAAAAGGAGGATAAAAAAAGAAGCCTACAAGAATAGGATCGGCCAAAAAGGAAGCTAGAAGAGAAGAAAGGAGTGCACAAAGTCGCACATGCCCGGCAGGATTCGTAGTTCTCCCAGCGGGACTCACTTTAGTAGCACCCGCTTGGTAGGGTAGCGCCAACATGGAGCAAATTTCTTGTGAAAAAACTGCCCGGCAGGTTCAAAAACCCGCACGAGCGGGTTCGAGGTTCAAATATAATTTTATTTTAATTTTCAATGGGCCTGGGTTATGCGAGACAAACCGAGTTAAGCCTCTTTCTCTAAAATTTCGGAGATACATTACAAATAAAGGGGAGCTCAATTCCATGCTAATTCTACTATTTCTCTTAGATTTTGACAAAGGAAAGACTCCCCTAGAACTTGAGAGGATTCTCCTTGCATTCCAGTGGACAGAGATTGAAGGTCATCCTTTTTGTTAAGGTTTACCGCTAGTTTCTAATGATATATATTATAATGGATGGCTTCTTTATTGTTATGAAGAATTAATCCCTAGGCTAGGATTGTGGTGTAGCCATGCTTGAGTTAACTGGAACTCCATTTTAATTGTTAATTTTATTTCCCTTTTTCTTTCAATTGAATTGCCTTAGTGTTCTTCATTATATTGTTTGGAATCGATCACTCCTTACATGTCTTTAATTAGTTAATTAATCAGTAATCGTACCATAATTAATTGGTAGACCTCTAAGGTAATTGGGTTTAAGACGTTGCGTGATCAAATTGCGAACTAAGCTCTCAATCAAATTCGTTCACCCTCTTGGTTCGTAATCCTTTCCTGGATTAAACCACTACATGACCAACCAGGGGTTTAATACAGGAAAGAGTTTTTACAATCCATGACGAAAGATTGTGAAAGAACTCAGTAAAGGGATATTAACAATTGAACTTGGAAATAAAATTACATTTTAACTTGGAGGGAAGGAAATTGAAGGCATAGGTGAACCCATAATCCCAGGTTTTTAACTCATTGAAATCCAATTTAATTTTAATTATTCTTTTCTGCAACCCCTTGCATTTTAATTCTTTGAACGCAACCCATAAAACTTGAATAACCTAGACAATGTACATAGAAATTTCTCTGAAAGGCACTCCATATCAGTCCTTTGGGTATGATATCTAGACTTAAGTCCATTGTTACTATTGCGATAGGGTACGTTTGCCCTTAAGCGTGTTCTAAACGCAGTAAGTTTCTAAGGCAGTCTGCCCGCCTTTCCTGACAATGGCGCCAGAAAGTTGATGCGTCTGGAACACACTTAAGGGCAAGCATACCCTATCACAGTAGTAACAATGGACTTGAGTCCAGATATCATACCCAAAGGACTGATATGGAATACATTTTAGTGAAATTCCTATGTACGTTGTCTAGGTTATTCAAGTTTTATAGGTTGAGTTCAAAGAATTAAAATGCAAAAGGTTGCAAAAAAAAATAATTAAAATTAAATTAGATTTCAATGAGTTAAGAACCTAGGATTATGGGTTCACCTATGCCTTCAATTTCCTCCCCCCAAATTAAAATATAATTTTATTTCCAAATTCAATTGTCAATATCCCTTTACCTAGTTCTTTCACAACCTTTGGTCATGGATCGTCAAAACTATTTCCTATATTAAACCCCTAATTGGCCATGCAGTGGTTTAATCCAGGAAAAGATTAGGAACAAAAAGGGTGAACGAATTCAATTGAAAGCAGTTTGATCATGCAACGTCCTAAACCCAATTACCTTAGTGGTCTACAATTAATTATGGTACGGTCGCCGATTAATTAACTGATTAAAGACATGCAAGGAGTAATCAATTCCAAACAATATAATGAAGAACACTAAGACAATTCAATTGAAAGAAAAAAGGAAATAAAATTAACAATCAAAATGGAGTTCCAATTATCTCAAGCATGGCTACACCACAATCCTAGCCTAGGGATTAGTTCTCCATAACAACAGAGAAACAACCCATTACAATATATATCATTAGAAACTAAAGGTAAACCTTAACAAAAAGAATGGCCTTCAGTCTCTCTCCATTGGAATGCAAGGAGAATCCTCTGAAGTTCTAGGGGAGTCCTTCCTCTGTCAAAATCCAAGAGAAAGAGTAGCCTCATAATGGAATTGAGCTCCCTTTTATTTGTAATGTATCTCAAGAATTTTAGAGAATGAGGTTGAACCCGATCCGTCTCGCACAACCTAGGCCTATTAAGAATTAAAATAAAATTAGAATTTGGACCTTGGACCCACCCAGCGGGGTCGAAAACCTACTGGCGGTTTTTCGGAATAAATTCACTTCATGTTAGCGTTAGGCGAGTTACACCACCCGTCGAGCAGATGCTACTAAAGTGAGTCCTGCCAGGTGGCCTACCAATCTTGTCGGGCATATGCAACTTTGTGTACTTTGTTCATCTCTTTTAGCCTCTTTTTTTGCCGTTCCTAAGCTTGTAGGCTTCTTTTTCGATCCTTCCTTTAGTTCTTCCTTCATTTAAGACCCCTTTAACTAGTATAATATTCATCTATGCCTGTGGACTGTATATCTTTTCTCTGCTCACTTAACTACCTTTCACAAAATCCAACAAAATCAAGATAAGTCATGCGATTTTATGTAGAAAGCTTAGAAATGCACATCACAAGAAATCCTTCATTAATGGTTTATTTTCTCACAAATTTCTTATGAGCTAATGCAAAAATCATGTGAACTTACTCTATAAATCTACATAAAATATAGATTTATCATGTACAAGTGAATTTTAGTGGTACATTCAATCCTTTGGATTGAGGACTGGATGTAGCTCTTAAGTGGATAAGAATGAACCAGTATAAATCTTCTTGTGCACTCTTCTAAATCCTTTCTCTCTTTGATTTTGTTGATAGTATTGCAATAATTGAAAATTGACCTAATGTTGGTTATGGGTGTGAACACCCAATTTTATCCGGGTAATTAAAATAAATAAATAAAATAAATATAAGAAAAATGTACAATAATAATAATAAAATAAATAATAAAAACAGTCAGTAAGTTTTTTTCAATTGGGCCATTATATTTTAAACTCCTAAATAAAGTTTTGTTTGGGGCCTTGCAAGTTTAAGGGCCTATTTACTCAAAAAAGGTTAAAAGAAAGTGGAAGAGGCGGAAATGAAAATATTGAGCTAGGCCTATTACTTATACAAAAAATAATAATAAGTAATAATAGGGAGGAGAAAGCGCAGAGGTGGGGCGGAAGCCAAATAATAGCTTCTCGGGGAAGTTTTGAACGACTATATATAGCCTGTTGGGGACGGATACTTTTCCTTTTTCTTCACTAAAGAGAATATTGGCTTGCTGCATTTCTCTCTGGAAATCGTAGAGGTAATAACCTCTCTTTCTCTCTTTTTCGATTGTTACGTTTCTTTCAAAAAATATAGTGATTTCTCAATTCTATTTTCATCTGTTATATACGTGGATTTTCGCATTAAACTCTGCTTAGCATCTTCTCACATTTGGATATTATTTGATTCTCATTTTAGTAAGATTATTCCCATCTCGTTCATATTTCATATACTAATATGTCACCAACGCATCACATTCGTTCCTCTGATATCATCTTATTATATCAACTATGAACACATTTTAAGTTCTGAATCATATAGTCTGATAATGTAGATTCGAGATTTTGAATTTCGTTTACACTAAAACCATATTTCACAAAAGGTTTTCACATGAACCCCGATCTACTCGAAAAACTGTATAAATAACGATAAAAAAAATGAATGAATTGCATTCTTTTGTCATTGCTGCAACATGAATTCATGTTGGTACTGTTGCGTTCCAGAAGCATGAATCAATTCTTCTCGCACCTCTAATTGTGCTTATGCCACAAGCCACTCTAAGGCAAATGGTTGTCATTGCGCACGCAAATCCTCCCTACGCCGTCGTCGCGTTATACGACATCTCTGCATGAACTCTCGCGCTTCTCAGTGCTGATGACACATTTGTGTCTCTGATGCGCAATTCCTCTATCGATGCAATGCTAATTGTTTTAGTTTCACTGTACCGTCACCTCTTTTCGCGATATCGAAACACAAACCAGGGTTACCAAATTGTGCCCTCTCGCTTTAGCTCCGTCGACCCCATTGCGCTCTGTCTTTTCTTCTTCATTTTCTCATCTTCATAGAGAACCAACAATCGTACCATCATCGCACTCCTATTGCATCTTCACCATATCTCCGCTGCTTATCAGATCTGTGCTGCGCGGTGGTCCTTTTGTCTTCAATACTACACTATGACACAACCTTGGGGCCGCAATAGTGTTGCAGTTAAAGGAACGCAAGCTGAAGGAGCTCTCCTAGGGATAAAAGGAAGAGTAAGTGTCATTAGGGATACAAGGAGATCCGCTTTTGGGCTCACGTATGGCTAGCGGATTTGGCCTATTACTGTTAATTCGGATACTTTGTTTTTGGACTTTATTCTTACCTCTTCTTACGTATTGCATGCCTATTACGTTTGGCCTAATATACGTTTCTTTTGGATTCCTTAATTTCATCTCCTTTTTAAAAAAAATAAAAACTAAAGGCTAACTAGAAAGTTATAATTGGAAAATGTATTTGATTACGTTTTGTTTTCGGCTAGTTTCTTTGAATTAATAATAACTTTGTTTTCCAAATTCTTGTAAAAATAAACAAAATTTTCCTATTGAGATTGTTACCTCCGAATCAAAATTAAAATACCTTTCCAATGTAATAATAATAATAATAATAATAATAATAATAATAATAATATTCTATTTAGGTGATTAGCGTAGAATCAGGATATTACGTTTATAATAATTTTGGTTTCTTTTTATAATAATAATTATAACTAGCTCTCTTTGGTAAATAAATAAGTGAAGTAAATAAATCATAAATCTTGATAATGCCCACTTAAGATGCACTTTTTATTTGGACATTATTAAAGTTTTTAATGATAACCACTTTAGATGCATTTCCAATTTGGTTATTAATTATGCCTTTATTATAAAAATAGTAATAACAATAATATTAAATAAAATTATATATATATATATATATATATATATATATATATATATATTTAACAAATGTTTTAATGATAGTCACTTTGGATGAACTTTCTATTTGACTATTATAAAAATCTTAAAAGGTATATTGATAATCACTTTGGATGCACTTCTTATTTGGTTATTGAGTAAGCCTTTTAAAACATAAAAATTAAAAATATAAAAACAAACAACCAACAAAACGTTTTTCTACCCAAAGAACTACATGAGTTTGATTCCTCATTGCACCTGAGGATACGTAGGAGCAGGGGCCCACCCCTATCGATCTCAAAAATAAAAAAATTAATGTCTTTCCAAAAATAAAATATTATCTTCTTAATTAAAATTCTTTTGATAAAAATAATAAAATTTGTAAACATATTTTCTTTTCTTTAAGGGGTAAAATAAATATTGTTGAAGCTATCCATTTTGCACATTTAATTAGGGGTAACCGTCTTTATGACGAACGTCGTAGGGTGCTAATACCTTCCCTACACGTAACTGGCTCCTAAATCCATTTTTGGTTTCATAGACCACATTCTTTTAAAGGGTTTTTCCAAAGTTTTCCTTAATAAACTTTGGTGGTGGCTCCTCTGTTTTTATTTCTTTTTTGTCATTCGGTCGTGACCCCGATTGCGACAATGGGTAATTAAAGCAATCTTGTTTTCATTCAATTGAATATTATTGTTCTTGTTTTCATCTATCACATATTAAATTGGTGTTATACTTGTCAATTTACTGCACTTATTTGGAGATATTCATCCTTTGCACCATATTGCATATTAGGGAGACATTAGCATTACATTCCACCATACATTAGAACCTTGGTTTTTGAGGTTGGACATATTCATGCATTACATATCAATTACCTCAACAAGGAATTTCATATTTCCTTGATCCTTGAAAGTAAGTTGATTAAAATTGTTTTTGAAAGGCTTTTTGAAATTAATTTCTTTTTAAGGCTCACTATTTTAAAACGTTTGCGAAAATTTTAAGTACTCAATTCCTCTTGAGTACAAGTAAACCCATTTTGTTTCTTCAAATTTGACATTCAAATTTGTTAATTTTATAACGAATTTAATCTTTCAATTTGATCAACTTTACAATGGAATGACCAATTTGTTATATAATTGATAAATTTAAAAAAATTACATTTTTTTGATGTTTGATAAATGCTTATATAACATTTTTTTTACTTTAGAATGACAAATGTTAACTAATACTTTAAGATTAATAAATAAAAAAACTATTTTATTAAAATAATATTAAAGCATTCCATCATGCATATTTTAAAATATAGAAAGAAATATATCATCTAAATATAATCTAAAAGTACTATTTAATATATATAATTAGTTTTTATAATCAATTATGGAGGTAATTAATATAATCAATTTTTGTTACAGATCATAAAACTCAATTTGAATTTCGGTGTATAATATATACTTTAAATATAATATAAAAGTACTATTTAATATACATAATCACTTTTTATTAGGGATGACAATTCTACCCAGACCCTATGAGTACCCGCAAAAAATATTTGTAATGGGTAGGGTAAATACCCGCTCAATGGGGATGGAGGCGGGAATTTACCCACAAAATTTAATGGGAATGGGTGCGGCATGGGTACTATAGTACCCCACCCGCTCTCTACCTACACACACACACACACACACACACATATATATCTCATATAATGTATTAAAAAAATAAGTTCTAGTGAGTATTACAATATTAAAATCCTTGATTCATTAAAAAAAAAAAAGACATTGCAAGAAATATAAACAAAAATAAGAGTTTAATTTATATGCATTGTTAATATAAAACTTTTTTTTTTACATATATGAAAGCTAGAAATTCACTATACTGCCACATCATATTAGTGGATGGGATAATATGATGAAATAATTAAATTTTATTAGACGTCTGTGTAAAAAAAATTTGCACTACAATTGTATATAAATTAAATTTCAAAAATAATTTATACTCCATTAAAAATAAATTATATCAAAAGATTATATTCTTTTTCAAATGTACGCATTGCTTCTAAAATATTATTGAAATACTTGTAATTATTCTTATTGTTAAATATATGTTTTTTAAAAGTAAAATTATTCAAATTTTATTTGTTATTAACTATGTTAAAGGATGGATTAAATGAATTTTCCTTTATATATTGAAAGTAAAATATTAAAAAAACTTAATTATAAAAATTTGATCAATACTTTCATAATTGATACAAAAATAAAATGAGATTTGCCAAACTGTATTTAATTAAATTTTGAATATAAATTTCGCCTAAGGCCTCAAATTTTTTTTCCATGGCTCTACACTTAAGTAAAGTGCTGGTAGCGAGTGCGGGTATGAGTATATAGATATCTAGCGGATATGAGGATGGGATTAAAGTTGCTACCCACGTGGGTATGCAGGCAAGTACGGGAATTTTTTTCAAACACGGGTATGGGGACAGGTACTATAGTACCCTACCCATTGCCATCCCTAGTTTTCATAATTAATATCGGAGGTAATCAATACAATCATTTTTTATTACGGGTCATAACAATCAATTAGAATTTCGATGTACTATTCAATAAATCAAATATTGACTGATTTCAATCTATCAAAAATTGACGTATTCAAAATTAATAAATTAAATCAATTAAATATGAAATACTACTCATTAATATAATTTTTTTCGTAATAAATTACACATTAATATATTAAATCAATTAAATAGGAAAATACTACTCATTAAATCTATTATTGACTAATTTTAATCAATTAATAATTTTATATTAATTTCATATTAAATTGTTTCTAAAAATAAATTTTAGTAAAAAATCCATATTAATATATATATATATATATATATATATAGAGAGAGAGAGAGAGAGAGAGAGAGAGAGAGGGGGGGGGGGAACATTTCAAATGAGAAAGTTTTACAAT
The DNA here is from genome assembly GCA_004329165.1 of Spatholobus suberectus. NCBI lineage: Eukaryota > Viridiplantae > Streptophyta > Magnoliopsida > Fabales > Fabaceae > Spatholobus > Spatholobus suberectus. The sequence goes on from CM014733.1 coordinate 15,917,085, forward strand.
GAAAAAATAAGAACTTTTAATTATAGCCCTTGGATCATAATTAAAACAAATTTGTGGCTGAGATTAAAACTCAATTAATCACCTCTTATGAAACCATTATTGTCACTACCTCTGCCACTGCCATCACTGCTACCACCATCGCCACCACCGCTGTTGTTGCCGCCACCTCCACCATCGGTAGGGTGGTGGTGGCGACAACGATGGTGACAATGGTGGTGGTAGCAACGACGGTGATGGAGGTGGTAGTGGTGGTGGCAGCAACAACGGTGATGATATCGGTGGTGGCGACTGTGATGGTGGTAAAAACGGTGGTGGCGGTAGTGGAGGCAGCAACAATGGTGGTCTCATAAGAGGTGTTTGATTGAGTTTTAATCTCAACTATTCATTAATTTTTAATTGTAATCTAATGGCTATTATTAATGGTTCTCATTTCTCATTTTAAGAAATTTCTCATTTGAAACGCCCTCGTATATATATATATATATATATATATACGAAAAATAGCACTCAATAATTTAATTTGATTTTACAATAAATTTCATATTAATGTATTAAATTAATTAAATATAAAAATAGTACCCATTAAATCAAATATTGAGTGATTTTAATCATATATTAGCCATTAATTAATAATTCTCACTATCTTTATCTCAAAAAGACTTAAATTATATTATTATGAAATTTAAGTAACAAATTAATTTAAAGCGTTGATATAGCAAAAAATGTCAATGAATATAATACTTATTTGATTTATAATATATATAAAGATAAAAATATTATTTTAAAAAATATTGTTTATAAAATTTATATCAAAAAAACATTGTCATTTATTGTAGATCAAATATTCTTACATAAATAAGTATATAAAATAATAGGATTTAAAAATTTAGTAATATTTTATCATGAAAATTGAAAACATTAATTGAGTTTAAAAATTATATTAATATAAAGACATTTTATTTTAGATTGAATATTCTTAAAAAAATAAGAATATTCTTAAATAAATAAGTTTGACATATATTAATATGGAATTTAAATAACAAATTGTTATAACAAGTTGGTATAGCCAAAAATGTCAATGCATATGATAATTGTTTGATTTATAATATATATAAAGATAAAAAAATTGTTTATAAAATTTATATCGAAAAAGATTGTCATTTATTTTAGATAAAATATTCTTAAAAAAATATGTTTATAAAATTTTGTGGTTTAAAAAATCAGTGATATTTTATTTTAAATTTCATATTCTTAAACAAATAAGAATATTCTTAAACAAATAATAAATTATCATTTTAATTTATTAGTATTTTAATCTATTATATAAATAAAAATAATTGTAAATTATTTAATAGGAAAGAAAAGAAGTCTTCCAAAATTTAAATCAGGTAAGTTGATCATTTATGGTTTCATTTCTCATTTTTTATCCTTTGTATGTGTATTTTTGTTGTTTAATTTGCAATTTTCAATTATTTCAATATGACATAAATGGGTAGATGAACTAAATTTTCTTTTGAACATAAACATTGTTAAGTTTATTATATCGTTCACTTATATGTTTTTTATTGTCACCCGATTTGAATGTGGATTTTTTGGATTTGTTACCATTTAGGAATAAAATTTTAAATAATGTGAATGATACTAAACAAAATCCATGAGGTCATTTATGAAAAGTCATTAGAAAATTAATAATCTTTTTACCTTTTTTTAAGCCTTGATGTATAAATTTTTTTAATTGTTGTTCTAATACATCATATAGGAGGCAATGACTTGGGACAACCTTCAGATAAACAAAGTCATGGACATTGGTACTCATTGGTATTTCCATTGTGTTTTGCATAGTGAAAATATAAAAAGAGAAATGTTATTTGTACAACAATTCATATAGCAATTTGTACAACAATACTTTTTTGTGTCTATCTTTCTCCTGTACACCATTTATTACATCTCATAATGATGGAGAGAAATAAACACAAAAAAATTTGTTGTACAAATTATTGTATGAATTGTATGTGTAACACATTTCATATAAAAATGTGATTACAATATTATTTCCTATTTTAGAGTAGTTTTATGATATGTCTATATAATAAAGAAACTCACTGTTATTGCTACAAGAGATGTATTGAGCCTTATGTTTGATTATATTACTTGCTGCAAAAATTGACAACTTAGACTGATGTAGTAGATGGTTTTGCTACTTTGAAAGAAATAATATCTTGGCATTGTAGTATGAATGGGTTTTACATGATAAGCTTTACAACAGAAGATGGGATGTTTATAGTTTTGGTATTTATGACAATTTTATTGTTGTGATACGTCTTATCCATCATATCTAAGCTTTGTGGATGTTCTTTAACTGTGGTTTTTTACATAGTTTATAAAATTTATTTAATAACTTGCATGGCCTGTTGGAAATACAATTTAGTAGGATTTGATTTAGAAGTATTGACACAAAAGGCTTATAAAAGTATCAAAAAATTTACTCTGGAGGAGTGCTAGCAATACACTCTTTAACAAACTCTATTTAACACACTCTTTTTAATTGATTAAAATTTATTGAAAACAATAAAATCATGAGAGAGGTTCATTAAATAGGATGTAGGACCCACAATTTTATAATTCCAAATAAATTTCAAATAATAGAAAGGAGTTTGTTCAAAAGAGTGCGTTCTTAGCGTTTCTTATTTACTCTATAAGCCTTTTTGTGACAATGAATTTTCCTTAAATCAATTATATAATGATTTCAAAGTGAAATATTTATTTTACTAAGGTAATAAGTGTCAACTGATTTTCCTTATTGCATAGTTTTTAACTAATTTTACATTATTTTTAACAAAAAAAAATTAAAGAAATTGCCAACATATTTTCATATATGTACAATAAATTTACATTCCTCACAATTCACCCATGCATCACATGGGTCCACAATCTAGTTTAAAAGATAGATACAGGTTTTCATATAAAAAATAGAGATTATTAGAAGAAAAGCAAAAAAGACAAATTCTTAATGTTTTCAACTTGCAATTAATATTGTTAAAAACTAAAGCTTTACATTGCGAACCCAATCCTAAATAAATAGCTTTAAATTGTTGCTCTAAATTTTTAGCTTATCATCATCTATAATAGACACAATGCAAAACTCAAAGCTTAATTTAAATAATAATGTCAAAAAATAATAACATAAAATACCATGAACAAATCTACCAAAAGAATCAGTGTACCAAAGGTGGTACCACAAACCTGGTATGCAGATGATGAGCAAGAGGGGGAGAGAGAAATGTGAAGTGTAAAAGGCTAAATTGCATACTTGATACAAAAATGATGAGAAAGAGAAAGAATGTAAAATGCTTGGATATGTGGTGAGATAGAAAAAGGTCAATAAATAGAAAATGGGAAAGTGTGACTATAATTGAAGGAGTTGTGCCTTTTTTTTTAATGTAAATATATTTATTTCCATTTATAATAATTTGTCAAATCAAATCCTTTTTTATGAAATTTATGAAAAAGTTATAACAAACGAACTAATTATATATCAATCATTATTACCATAATCAATATAACTATTTATTTTTATTAATAAAAAGTAAAAATATTTCAACGAAATTTAATAATTATATTTAATAAAAATAAATTATAAATTATATGTAATAAATACAGATAATTATCTTAATTATATATATTTTAAAAAATACATTAATTATATCAATAAACAAATTTCGACGACATTTAATAATTTCATCATTACTTAAAATAAAAAAATAATTACCTTAATTATATATATTTAATGATTACATTAGTTACTTCAAATACAAAAGAGAAATTTAATGGATAAACATAGACTAAGTTTCCTAAAATTGATAATGCTAAGTGTCACAATAAAAAAAGACTAAAGAAAAGAATTGTTAGATGAGAATTCGACATCTGTTGGATTTTAATTCGAAAAAAGTTATCTTTTTTGTGTGTGTATTATAGATTCCTAATAAACAAAAGCAAAAATAAAACAAATTAAAATTCTGAAAAGCAATAGATAAAATAATTAATAAATATTGAGGCAATTAAAATAATTAGCTACTATAAAGAATTACATTCAATAAGAAGAAATAACATAATATCATATGTTTTTACTATATATAACATTTATTCTGATTTCCTAATTTTTCGTGTCTTAATTGTTCATAAATTGTGCATCAAATGGCGTGGGTTTCTATATGAAATTGCTCCACACGTGGAGCTTTCCTTTTTTATATTATTTAACAATTATTAGGACCAGTCTTTGTTCACTTATGTCATTAAATAACTTTTAGTAAAATATAAACTTGACTAGGCTAACAATTAAATTAATCATACACTATTATCTAGGTAATGACATATAGGGAAACACACACAAATATGTATAAAAAAATATTTATTCACCCAAAACTTAAAATATATTTACTTATAATAGAGGTGGCAAAATGGGCTACTCGGCCCATTGCGGGCCGGCTCGATGTGGGCCACCAGTTATAACAGGCCTTGCCCAAAAAGCCCAGATTTTATTTGGTCTTTTAATTTGATGCCCAAGCTCGGCCTTTTGTAGGTTGCAGGCTTTTCGAGCAGACCTGTTATTTTTTATTATTTTTTCTTTTTTTGTTGAATTTTTATTTTTCTTCAAAATTCAAAATTGAAATATATTGTGATAATTGTTTTTATTGACATATTTATTTTAGTATAATAAATAAAATATAAATAATGATTTTTTATATTATTAAATTTATACAAAGATTGAAATGTGATATTATGACAATCACTATAATTGTTTTTAGTAAAAAAAACATTTATATAATATAAGGTAATCTTGTTTATTATTTTATAGAAGCTACAGTTAAAGTAGTTACATATTTAATGGTTTATGCATATGAGTTTGTAAACGTTGCAAAGAACTTATACCATTGTAAATATAAGCAACTCAAAAAATAAAAAAAATGTAATACACTTATTGTAACTCTATACATAGTGTTGTAGCCTATGTTAAATAAATTAAGTTTTAAAAGTCTCCTAGCATCTTAAATATATGTAACTCAACAAGATAAAATATAATTTGGAATCTTGTACTATAATTTTATAAGTAGCCTTTGTTAAAATCAAATATGAAAACCTATGTCAAACAAAGGAAAGTTTGAGACAATGAATTAGTAACTATTTTTAGTCTCCTAAATTTTTTTGAATCCCATTTTTTCTCAATAAAATTTAAAAAGAAGTGGGTGGCCCGAACTCGACTGCGCTAACCCGACCTAAGCCCAATTATGATGCAGGCTTTATTGAATCGGGCTAAAAAGGCCCAAGCCCTATATTTTAATGAGTGGGTTCAGATTGGCCTTGCTAGCCCGGCCCATTTTGCCACCTCTAACTTATAACATGAAACAACTTTTTATAAAATATGAACTCAACTAATTCAACTGTTAGTTCATGTAATTATTTTGATGATTATACATATCGAGTTTTATATAAACATTCATGGTATCTAATTTAATAGTCTAAACATCAACTTCTATTTCAAAAAGCACATTATTATATGATGATAAAATGAAATCATTAGTAGAGTATGAATTAATTAACTTTCAGATTTATACCAATTCTACAAACTTAATTTACTTTTTAAAACATTTAAATTGAATAAATAGGTTAACAAAATTTAATATTCATAAAAAATATTTAATTTTTTAATTGCTTGAATTTTTTGTCTATTTTTTTATCTATATATATATCCACTTTTATATTATAAAATATTTTAGGGTATACAATTTTTTATTAAATGTCTCACTTTTATTTATATTTTTATTTTTCAAAACATTATTCCTTGAATTTAATTAATTCCATCTATTTTTATATTATAAATTTAATATTTAATATTGAAATACAAACATTTTTATATTATAACCATGTGACATCTCTTATATTAAATTAAATTGTGGATCGGTGTGATGCACGGGGAATTAACATTTGGCTATTATTCTAATTGATATGCAATATAAAATATTTGTAACTTAAATATATCCTTCATTAATATGTAAATTTAAAGGCAGTCAGATATCAATTTTATTTTGAATTGTTTCCTTCAAAAAATTGATTTATGTTTAATGCATTATTGTGCAGTTGCTATTTTTACCATATATAATGTAACAAGCCTCTGTATTACTAAGATTAATCCTTTATTATTTTATTTTAATTAAAACTCTTGTTTAATTTATTATAAAAACCATAAGAAATTTTTTTGCAAGAAAATAAAACAATAAGAGACAATAACATCTACCTATATAAGATACTACATCGTATCATTTGTTAGATAAAGTCAAATATAAAACATCATCGTTAGAAAAGTAACTAGTTAGATGTCCTAACTAACCTGTAAGTAAACCATGCCAACCCAAAATGACAGAAAGTATCTCAAAAAGAAAGTCAGAGTGAAGTATGTGTGCATATATATACTGAGCACCCATCTATATATATAAGTACAACAAAAGGGGGATGGGGATACAACACTCACCTCCTACGACTGACCTACTCCCTTGACAAAACTCCTTTCTCATCACCCACCAAGGGTTGTGAGGGGATGTCAATGGTCCATCATCATTAAAAAGAAATGCCCTCAGCCAAAACCTCATCCACCATGAGTCCTTCGGGCCCTAGGAGAATGCCCAACTGGTGTATGTGCAAATGCCTCTAATAGGTTTGTGAACTTGACGTGGACATCGATTAGGTTAGTAGCCACAATCGATCCATAAGGAACATAATGTATAATTTGAAGACCATCGTAGCGAAATTTTGCAAGCTCAGCAACTACTGACCATCCCTAATCAAGCCTAGAATGGTAGGGCGCAACTTTATGCTAAAAAGGTCACTGATTGGGGGCTCTGCCATTTGCTCCCGTGATAACAAGTACTATGATTATTACAGCCACGCACAAACAATTGAAGAATAAGCTAACAGAAACCAAGAAAATACATATATCCATAAATAAATAAATAAATATATATATATATATATATATATATATATATATATATATATGTATGTATGTATGTATGTATGTATGTATGTATGTAAACTTATTTATTTATACAAGAATTTTGAATTAAAGAAATAAGAAAAGGCATAATTAAAATCAAACAATAAATATAAATCATATTACCTTAATTCAAATATATATATTTCGTCCACTTCATCGACACCAAATTCATGCATAACATGTTATGAAATGCAACAACTGCTCCATGGAGACTCAACTGGCAAAGGACTAGACAGACTATCCCTTAATCATGGTAAACAACAACACCCATCATAGGCAAAGGTGCCATGTACCAAAAACCATTTGAGGGATATCTAACACAGATCTACATAAATGATATAGCAACTTGTCAGGATAGATAAACGTGGGAGTTGGCTTTACCGTGATACAGGATTTGTAGCCTGGCCTACATGCGAGATTTGCTCGTCCATTTATGCCTAAGAAAGTCCATCCTCCACTTACTTTTTTCACACTAGGTATGAGGCCCCATCTGGACTAGCCTACATACTTCCTCTTAAGGCACAACACAGCCAAAGCTGGAGACTCATGCATGTATGCATATCAGTCACAACAACCACAGCTTATAGTTCAATATTTAAATCTTATTAACTCATTATCATCAACTTTACAACACTTATCGTCAAAGTTAATTATAATTGTTCAACATCAACATAAATCACCACACAAAATCCTAGTCAGAGAGATTCTGCAATAACAAGATCCTACTCAGAGCGATCCAACTGATGATAAGCCAAGGTTCTTCTAAGAAGTACCCCAAATTTCACAACAATTATTAAATTGTTAAATTTCTATTAATTTATTTCATTAAATCATTTATAAGATTTTAATTACTCGTTTACTTAAAAAGATTCAAATTAAATGTTAGCTTTATATTTAAAATAATAAAAAATGGAAACTTTACTTTTATGTGTTAAAATTATCACATTATTTAAAATAATAATTTTTTCAAAAAGATCATTAAAATATATGAGTTAAATTTAAAAAGGTCATAAATATAGAAAAGTTTGAAAATAATTTTAGAACCATTTTAAGTGATAAAATGAAATTTAGAGAAAATTTTATCAAATATTTCTATAAAACAGTTTTAGAATGGTCCCTATTCTAGGGCAAAATTTAAAAATCCATTCAAACCACTAAACGATTTTTGTTTAATGCAAACTATAGCTTGTTGGAAAGCTTATTAAGCTTGTTTTATAAATCATTTGGCCATGTTTCAAACAAAAATATATAAAAATCACGAAAAATAAAACAAGACAGAGTGCAAGGATAAAGTTATTAGAGTAACAATTTACTTGTTTTCAAAATAACTTAACATTCACAAAATTATTTTCAATGAAATATGTGTCAATATTTTATTAATTTAAATCTAGTTTCTAGATTGACTAATATCATTCAAAAATATTAAGTATGCAATTTATGGTGAATTTTTTTAAAAACAATTTTTGTTCTAACTTCCAGTAGAATCTAGTATATTAGGTCTGAATTCCAAAAATCACTAAAAATCAAAATTTGCTTCAAAATTTACAAACTAGGTGTCTATTTAAAGCTTAGGACGTCTACTTTTAGGATATACTAAGACATTCCTAAACTAGTCAACACACTTTTCTGTAAACACAAAATTGTTGGTATTGTTCATTCCCACATTTGTAGTCAATATGTTCGGATTGCTAAGGCCATATCTACCTTATTTTTTAAGATTTTAAAGTGCTTCCTGTGTCTATTTTGTATTATTTTGAGTCTACTTTCAAATAAAACAAGAACCAAATTGATTCGACCACTATAGCTCAAGATATCTCAAAAAAACAAGACATGTTCAGTGCAAAAATTTCAAGGCAACATGAACAATCAACAAGTTCATCAACATTTCATGCTATACATTATATATACCATAAATCCAACCACATGTACCACAAAAATACATCACAAATAGCTAACCACAGTAACCACAAGGTCACACACAAGTTAGAAATATGCTAGCTTTCCTTACTTGTTTAGAACAACAACACAAATTTGAAGAAAAAGATGAAACCTTTGTCTTCCCTTGGCAAACCTTCTCGAGTTTATGCCACCCATCATCAAAATAATCACAAAAACACCAAGATAAGGTATAGTTCAGCAACTGAACTTGGAGAATGATGCGTGCATTTTATAACTCATTTAGTATAGTTATTTTCACTAGATTGCATGCATTTTATTACAATTTAGGATTAGTTAGGTATCTAATTGCATGATTTTCCCTTCTTGTACCATGTTATGCCTTTTTCTTTGTTTGTCGTTGTTTTTAGGAAAATCTTGTAGGTTTCTTAGGCTTGGAAAGCAAAAAGATTTACAATTGGAAATTCTCAAGATGATTTGAAGACCTTTGAGCACTTGGAAGTCCATTTGGAAGGCAATGAAGTCATCCCAAAGCATTTGGAAAGCAAAATCTTGGAGAAAAAACTTTGGAGACCTCATCACCATCTGGTGGCGCCTCCCCTGATGCCTATAAATCCCATGTGTGCGTCTGCTACCATCTGGTGGCGATCGCCACCACCTGGTAGCGCACCCCCTGAAGCACATTTTCACACCTGCGTGTCTACCACCAGGTGGTGGTGCTTATCATCGCGCGGTGAGCGGAGCTATCTGAAGGATTTTGTAAGTTTTTAATTTTATTTTGAGGATGAACTTAGGACCAATTGTAAATTAGATATAAATAGACCTTTTCAGGGATTTTATTTTTATCTTTTGAACTTTATTGGAAGCACGAAGAATTGGGGATCACTTTTCTTCTTCAGTTATCTCTGGGTTTATTTATGTTTACTTTCTTTTCTTTTGGTGTTCTCTCATAACTATGTGTGAGTAGAACCTTATTTTTCTAGGATTGGGCGTAGCCCTATAATTGTCTTTATGAATTAGTTTTCGTTTACCTTAGTGTGATCTTGTTCCTCTTTTGATTCTTTTTCTATTGGTTTCTTTATGCGAAACGAATTGGCCAACGTTTTTCATAACCTTAGGAATTTGGGGAAGTACTGAAAGGTGAACCCAATTACCGGACCCATAGGAAGGGAACTTAGGTTTAAACTACGAAAGTAAGCTAAAGCCTTCGAGGATTAATTGAATTAACAAAGAACTTAGTAAGTCTAATTGAACATAGCCATCACGATAGTAGGTGGTAAATTTGGTTAGACACCCCTTCGTATCTTAAAAGAGAATGAAGGGTACCTTAGGTTAATTCACCTTCAATAAGAATAAGTGAAACACATAGGTAGTGGAATTAAAGCATTAAGCATTGTAGTGTGAAACCCCAATCCTAGAAAGTTTCTCATCTTGAATTTCCCCTAATTTTTATTACTATTTGATTTATTCTTTAATTGCATTTTTCTCTCAATTGCTTTACCCTAAATTTTCCCAATTAAAATTCTTTTTGTTTAATTTTTAGTTATTTAGCGATAATTACTAAACACGTAGTCCTTGTGGAGACGATCTTTAATTATTACTTGACGACAACAGTGTACTTGCGGTTTTTGCACATCAGAGAATATAAAAGAAATTAAAAGAAAAAGGAAATGAAACAAAGAGAAATGGAGGAGGAAGACAAACCTCCTTCTTGGACACATTTCACCACCACCCTTCTAACTTAAGACACTAAAACTTGAAGAACAATGCAAATGAGAGGGGGGACGGTGGTTCTTATTTATAGAGGGAGAAGAGTAATTTTTTTTTCTTTTAACTTAGGTAAGGGTAAAAAATTAAAAGAGTAGGTAAAAGTAAAAGTTCAACCGTCAAAGATTGTCTTAGAAGACATGTATTTTAAAAAATAACTTGACAGTGGGAATAAACCATTTTGCCATGAGTTAGAGGGAGAAAACTAGGGTCCATTTTGTGTCGATTATATTAGGTGTAAGAAAAAATGATGTTAATTGAACTTAAGGAAGTACAACTAGTTAGATTTTTTAGTTAGGATTCAACTAACTAGTTAAAAAGCAAAAACTTGGCTTGTTCCTCTTTATTTTAGGGGGGTGACACTTTAGAAATAAATTAGGGAAGATTAAATTTCAATTTATGCACTGATTGAGATCACACAGATAATTTTAAATAAATATTTTTCAGTATTTGACAATTGCCAATGAAATAAAATTTTGAATTTTTATCAATGAATATTTAATAAGTATATGACTTATTAAAATATCTCAGAAAATGTTATGATGATTTGGGCTTAAACCAAGGTCTGTATCTTCTTATACTGCACTCAATGTCTCAATCTCAATCGATAAACTGATAAAACTTTACCAATATCAAATAAATACACAAAAATCATACAATACTAAAATGAATTAAATTATAATTAAATTCACAGGTCACCAAACTGTCTATCAACTTCCACAGTATATTCTAATATTGTCAATTACCAAATAGATTGAATTTCTATAGAAGTTCAAACAATGAACAACACTTATTTTTAATTATTTATTATTTTTAAATTTAAACTTAATTTCCTCTTTTAAATTATTCAATCATTTAATCACATATTAAAAGAAAATAGGTCTTACATATAACATTGATTCTGATTCTCTAATGTTTTGTGTCTTAATTGTTCATAAATTGTGTTGTAATTATCCATAAATGGATTTGTACACAAATGAATATGAAGTCAATACGTAAGCAAAAAAAAGGAAGAAAACACTCTAGTGTTGCCAAATGAGATGAGATTTCATGTGAAATTACTCTAGAGGTTGACACGTAGAACTTTTCTTTTTTAGATTATTTTCTTTTACATATATATATATTATAGATTGTAGATGTAGATGATAGATTATAGATTATAGATTAATATGATGTGTATATAGTATAAATTAACAAATTTATCTATATAATTTATGGCTATTTATTTATCTTTATAATAAACATGTCCTCCTAAAAATAACATTTGCTATTATGTTTTTTATTAATATTTTACGGTAAAAATATAAGAAATTATTTTTTAAAATAAAATATAAAATACTTGTCTTCCATAAAAAAATATAAAAAATAAAAAATAAATGAAAATTATAGATTAATCAAATAAAAGAATGTATATTATAGAAAATGAATGTTGTAAAATGTATAAAGTGTGTATATATGAAAAGTACTATTAATTATAGTAAATTATTTAATTATAATTTATTTTGATTTTAGTTATGTATGTATGTATGTATGTATGTATGTATATTAAGTTTGCCACATATATAATAAAAAGATTTCTCAGTTTAATAGTAAAACACATTTTGTTATGGTAAGAGAACTAGGTTTTGTAAAAAAAAAAAAAGGGAATTGAGTTCAATTCACATTAGATGCACTTTTGCACTCTTGTTACTAGGAGGTGAAAAAGTGAAGTGCGTGAGACCAAAAGTAAATTGTTTAGGACATGTGAAAAAGTATTCATTAGGAACTTGTTTGGATAAAATTTTTCTATAAGTACTTATGAGAGAAAAAATAAGAACAAAAAGTGAAATTAGCTTCTCCATAAGCTAAAATTAGCTTATGCATAAGCTAATTTGTAAAGCTTTCTCATATTAGCTTCTTTAAAATCTAATTTTTAACTTATGCATAAGCTAATTTTAACTTATGAAGAAACTTATTTCATTTTTTCTTCTTATTTTTTTCTTTTATAAGTGCTTATGGAGAAGTTAATCCAAACAGACCCTAGATTTGAGTGGGAAAATGAGTTTTGAGTGGGAAATGACCTTATGAGGGGTTAACACGTGTCTGGTTTTAATAAATAGATAATAGAAAGGAATTAAAGAGATGCAAGGGAAATAAAGAGAATTAACACTCTATTTGTTTGAGATGAAATAAGAAGGAAGAAAATAGGAAAGAGGGAAGGACAATGGAGATAAATAAGAAGAAGGAAATAGGAAAAAGGAAAAGAAGAAAATTTCATGGGCCCTATAAGAAGGAGTTTCCTCCTCAACAGTGATGAAATTAGATAGAAGAGTGGGCAAAAATGTTGATTTCGATGGATACCCTTGTGTTTTCCATGTACTGTCACCTTCCCTCCATGTTTTGCTAGAAGTAAGAACACGTGGGAGATTTCATGAAAATGTGGAGTTTCTCCTTCCACCAACTAGCTCCCTATTCTAGCTTTAGGAAGATTAGCAAAGCATGCATTGATGGCTTTAAGTAAGCTCAAGCATTTGGGGAGAATGAAACGCTTGCTTTTAGTACAATCTTAAAAGGACAAAGTTGTCTTTTTATCAATTTGTCAAATTTCTTTTCCTCCTATCTTCAATCTAACCAAACAATCAAAAAGAAATTATTTTCTTCCTTTCTCTCATAATTTTATCAATCTAAACAATATATAATTTCACTTAAAATGCATCCCTATTTCTATTTTCTCTATTTTATTCTTTTCTATTTCATCTTATATCCAAACAAAGTGTAAAGATGAGAGAGAAATATATATTTTTTAATTTTTTTAAAATAGATATTAAATTACTATATATATTAATATTTATTGCTTAAAAAATTTAAGTTAAAAACTAAATAATTGATTAGCATACCATTGAGTAGATTAACTGGCAGGGGGTTGTTCTTTCGTAATCAGTGGTCTTGAGTTCGAGTCCTAGATATACAACTATGTTAAATACTTGAAGGAAGAGCTTTTCTGTGTATAATGATCTTACTCAACTAGAGCAAGATTGTCTCCAGTAAAAAATACTCGTAGTCTCTAAAAAAAAGTTGATTAGCATAAAGTATTTAATAGCTAATGTAATTATTTATATTTATTTGTTTATCTATTGTTGAAAAAATTATAAAAAATGAAAGTACTTTAATAATAAAAGTGAATGACTTTGAAGTTATTACATGGCATGATTCTAGACGATAAATTTTCTTTTATAATATATAGTAGGCTTAAATATGTTTTTAGTACTCATAAAATAAGTAAGTTTTGATTTTAGTTTCTGTAAAAAAAATTTCTTTGTTTTTCATCCCTTTAAAATTTGAAATTACCATTTTTTGTCCTTATAAAATAAGCAAATTTTGGTTTCGGTCCCTATAAAATATTTTTTTTTATTTTCATTCCTCCAAAATCTGAAATTATTATTTTTTGTCCCTAACATGTATTTTAAGACAGATAAATAACATTTATTTTAGAAATTTAGAAAAAAAATTTAGAGGTGCTACATGCTGAAATGATATTATACACACTAGTGGGTGTCACTTGGAAAGGTCACTTGACCTTTTTGTTGAACACATAAACAATTAACAAGTGTCATATAATAATAGAGATTAAAAACAATGATTTCAAAATTTTGAGGAATGAAAGCATTTTTTTTTTTGCAAGGATTGAAATCAAAATTAGCTTATTTTATATGGACTAAAAACATATTTAAGTCTATATAATAAATAGATATAATAAATATTATAATAATATATTTTCTATGACTTTTATTTTTTTTTGTATATACAATAACAACAATAAAATTAAAACTGAAAATTTTGTACAAATTATTCAAACTATTCTACCAATAGGTTGACCTTAGTGCGTTTGACTTTTAAAATATCTAAATATTAACAAATTCATCATATATGACAATATAATAATAGGTAATTAAATGACAGTATAAAAATTAATATATGCTTAGTATATTTTAATATTTATTTTTTTAAACTATTAATTCATTTAATGTGCCATAAATAAATACAATACACCGCCAAAAAAAAAGATACAATACTCAAAGTTAAGGGAGGAAAAATAAAAAGAGAAAGAAAAACCGAATCGGCAGGCGAATCCGGATCCACTATTCCATTTCAATTTTTCTCGAGTTACAACAACGACAATAGATTGCTGCTTCCTTAAGAAACAGACACCAAACCACAATCGCCACTCTTCCAAACCCAAAACCGAACAAGCCTATTTTTATTTATTTATTTTTTAGGTCATAAAAACTCTTTTTTTTTTTAAATAAAAAATAAAAAATTGATGTTGCTTGATTCGACACTTAAACCAGCGGAGAAAATAACGCTCGCATTGCGTTTAGATCTGAGAAACGCTGCTACCAATATCACCCTACCCCTTCACACAGAAAAAAAAAAAAGAAAGAAAGAAAGAAAGAAAGAGAGGAAGAACGATTCGATTCGCAATCCATAGCCACCGCGATCTCACCTCGAATGACATTCGCTACGACGTCGTTTCGCCAACCCTCAATCAAGGTTCTTCTCTTTTCCCTCTAAAAGCTTTCGCTATTTATTTATTTGTTTATCCAATTTTTTAATGCATTCTTCTCTGCGTTTCGAATCAGATTGTTAGGTTATGCTTTGTTTGGCTGGTGCGGAAATAGAAATGAATTTTGAACACCTTCAAACATAACACGAACACGTTGTTGTTGTTTTTTTATATGGATAAATTTAATTAATTTTGGGAGGATATAAGCTATGAATCTTTTAATTTCTCTTTTTTGTTCATTTGTTTTGGATTGTGAAGAGCGTTAATGATTGTGGCTGTGTCGAATTTGATTCTATTCGGTGGTTTTCTTTGGGTTGCAGTGTAAGAGGAGGATCTGAGCGATGGCCAGGACTCGATTTTGGTGATTGCTAGGGTTACCGTGGGGAGCAAGAACGGGGTGGATCGGAGAATGGACCAGAGCAAGAGCCGCAATGATCTACTTGCAGCTGGAAGAAAAAAGGTATCTGATCTTTGCAATATGAATTTCAATTCTTTCTTTGTTAAGTGTGTGTATGTGTGTGTGTGGAGGATAATGAAGTGAAGCTGTTGTGTTTCTAGTGCGAGGTTTTCATAATTGGATTTTGTTTCCAATTCGAGTTAGAGGGAGCTGTTGTCTAGGAATAAGTAAATCATCATATGTAAAAAGGGTTTTCGGATCTGAGAAGTGTGGGGTGTACACTGTACTTTAGAGAGGAAAATGTAGATTTGATAACCAGTGTCAGTGATGAGACTATCAAGTATCAATGGCTTAGAATTTAATTATTTACCAAGACCTTAATAACAAATCATGTGTGTGAGAGTCTAATTCCTTGTTTTACTTGTTAGCGGTTACTACATGTGCCAATCTTTTTAGAGGATCCAAATCCACCTTAGATAATAGTGCAAGGGACTGAACCTTGTAGCATTCACCTATTCATTTTCATTTTGGAAGGCTGATGTGTAAACTTGATTGGATTCTTTTATTATTATTATTATATAATCAGAAAGCATATGATTTTATCTTTTTCTTTCTATTTGATTCCTTTTACTACATGGTTTCAACATATATAGGGTGTA
The DNA here is from genome assembly GCA_004329165.1 of Spatholobus suberectus. NCBI lineage: Eukaryota > Viridiplantae > Streptophyta > Magnoliopsida > Fabales > Fabaceae > Spatholobus > Spatholobus suberectus. Next base: position 15,933,395 of record CM014733.1, read on the forward strand.
CGGTTGGCTGGTTGCAGTTCTTAATTTTCATTCTTCATGTTTTCATTTCAGCTCCAACAATTTCGTCAGAAGAAGGACAGTAAAGGTGGTAGTAGCCGTGGAAAATCATCAAAACAAGCTGGTAAACCGGAGTCTGATTCTGATGCTGCAAGCAGTGCCTCTATTTCAACGGGATCATCTCAGGTTACTGATGGAAATGTTGAAGCTGGCAGTCACTCCAATGTGGTTGATACGGAATCATCAGAGTCACAGTCTGTGGCAAACTCATTAGCTCCTGACAATATTGATCCATCTGTTGATTCATCATCAGTGGTCACTACATATGATATAGGCGATGAAACTGTATTGGAATCTAATGCTGAGCTAGCACATCAGGTTCATGGGGTCTATGAGAATGATTCTATGTTATCCACCCAAGATCAAGGGAAAATTGCTCAAGACATTGGTGCTGATGTGCCAGAGGATGTGTCCTTGAGAACTTCAAATAGCCTGGTTCCTGAAGGTGGAGCAACGTATGATCATGCATCTGCACCTGTTGCTATTTTGTCCCCACCTGCTTCTGTTACAAATGTAGTGGGTGAGTCTGTTGCAGATGAAAGAGAGGGTGAAAAGAGGGAAGAATTGTTGATTTTATCTGAGGATATTCCCGATACATTCGTGATGGAAACAAGGGAAGATCAGGTAACAGATTTAGGTTGTGCTCTCTCTCTCTCTCCTCCTCCCCCCTCCTCCTTTAATTAAATATTATAATATACCTTTATGTTTAGGTATGTATTAGGATATTAGTTGGGCAGGCTGGGAAAACTAATACATGGATTTGATTTATAATTTATATTCTCATTTGTTGCTGGGTAGGGGCAATGCAGGAAGCTGATGGTTTGGACATGAAGGAATCTTGTCAAAGCACTGATGCTGTGATTGATGGTCAAAAGGAGCTTCCTTTGTCTGAGGTTGGTGAGAGTGACCAGTCTCTTTCGGGAATTGCTTTGGAGAAGACTAAAATTGAGGAGGCATCTCATGAAGCTGAGCAACTGGGCAAGTCAATTGAATTACTCTCCTCTCACAAGGACATTGTGTCAAATAAGCTTTCAGGTTTTGATAAAGGCCAAGGAGATGATATTGCAACTGCGGGGCCTATCACGAGGAATTTGGAGAGAGAAACATTACCGGGTTCATCTCAGGAAGAAATGCTCCTTCAGTCTAATCAAGAACAGAATAGCAAAGTAGTTCTTAGTGAACATGATGGGGAGCTTCAGGAGGGGTTTAATCAGCAATGCACTCATGTTGGATTTGCAGTTGAGGATCCAACTCACAAGTTGTCCATGGGAGCTTATGAGGTTGATTTGGCCCGACCATTGGATGTCTCCTTTGTTTTTGATGCAAACTCGGTTAATCTCTTGCAGCTGGCTGAAATTATAAGGGGTCTAAATGAAGAAGAGTATAAGCTTCTGCTCAAGGCACGAGGAGAAGCTAAGTCTGATTTGGATTCTTTAGCCAGTAGTTCAGTTCTATCAGACCATGACATTTCAGAAGCATTTCAGAACCTCAAAGAAGAATTGTTTCTTGCAAATTTAATGAAAAATATATTTAACACTCAACTAGCTGAACAACTGGAGTCTGATAATCAGCGTCACCAGTTGATTGATGAAATATCTCAGCTCCATGTTTCTCACAAAAAAGTTAATGAGAAGAATCAACACCTTACTGAAGAACTTGCTAATTGTCGTGCTGAACTACATGATATTTCTAGCAAGAATGTAGAACTACAAAATCAATTTAATGCTGCCATGGCTGAGGTCGAAGCTCTTTCTGCCAGAGTGATTGAGCTGCAGAATAGTTTTGATACATCTCAAAAAGATTCTTTGGAATTGTCCACAGAGTTGGCTGACTGCAGAGGCTTGATCTCAAGTTTACAGGTTGAAAAGAAGGGCATGAATGAAACTCTTGATTTGATGATTACTGAGAAAAATAAACTTGTGGAGGAGAAGGAATTTCATCGATGTGGAAGTAAGAATCTGGCAACTGAATTAGCTGACTTCAGGAGTTCGATGGAAGGAGTAAAAGTTGAAAATTCCAACTTAATTGACAGGATCTCTTTGGTGACTGAAGAGAAGAATAAGATCAAAGCAGAAATTGAGCATCTCAAACATGAGATTGACAGGCTGTCATCAGATTTGGTTGAAAATAAAGATTTGGTGGCAAGTCTACTGGCAGAAAATTCCATCTTAAATGGGAACCTTGCATTGTCAGCTGATAAGATTAAAAATCTTGAAGATGAGAATCAACTTGTTGTTCTTGAGAATCAAAGACTCACTTCTGAAATCATTGCCCTAAATGGGCAATTGTCTACAGAAAAGGGGGAACGAATGAGGTTTGAAAGTGACCTTAAAGAAGCTACAGTGCGCTTGGAACAAATTTCCAAGGAAAATGTATTTCTCAATGACACATTAGATAAGCATAAGGCCAAGATAGAAGAAATTGGAAAGGAACACAGCCAACCACTATCTCAACCTAGGGACCTTGGGAATCAAGCCCATGGTGCTCGTGAACAAAGTAAGGGTCTTGAAGTTGCAATTACCGAAGATTCTCTGCATATGGATCAGGAGCCAGATGATGGTGCTCCAGGGGGACCACATGTGAATATTCTTGAACATGAAGTCTTTGATGATTCTCTTGGATTTGTTTCGTTGAGGGCTTGCTTGGATGAGGTGGAGAAAGTTTTGGTGAAGCTTGAAAAGACAATTAATGAGTTGCATTGTCAATCAGTATCCTCCAGCAGGTCTGGTGAAAAAGTTTCTTTGCCTGTGGTATCGAAATTGATACAGGCTTTTGAATCAAAAGTACATGAAGAGGAGCATGAGGCAGAAATAAATGTTCAGTCATCATCAAACTCATTTATTATGCTAACCAAAGAGCAAATTGGAAATTTGAAAAAATTGCTTTCAAAGTGGAAGATGGATGTTCAGATTGCGGGTGCATTACTCAAGGGGGAGCGAGAGGATCGGAAAACTGGTGACGCAAAGTACAGTGATCTCAAGGACCAGTTTGAACAATTGAAGCAACATTGTTCAGATTTGGAAGCATCCAACATTGAACTTGCAGTTCAATGTGAAACTGTAAAGCAGCTTCTGGGTGATATTCAAGAAAAGAAATGTCTTCTTGAGGAACTCTGTGATGCTTTAAAGCAAGAAGATATCCGTCTCAAAGCCAAAAATAATGAACTTTATGAAAAGCTTGGATATTGTCAGTCAAAAATTAGTGAATTGCATAACGAAATGTATGATGTGAAACAAATTTCAAATGATATGGCTTCTATTGTTGGCAGTCAACTGGAAAATTTGCAGAAGGAGGTGACAGAGAGGGCAATGTTACTTGAGCAAGGCTGGAATATGACTATTGCCCAGATTGTTGAGTTAGTTGGGAAGCTGAAAGAATCAGTTGGTGGAACTTTGTGCACAACTGTCTCTTCTGATGCTCATGGTAACTTGGATATCAGTCATCAGTTAGAAGTTTTGGTTAATGCAGCTGCTGAAATGATTTTTGATCTGCAGAAGAAACTTGAAGCTACTTATTCAGAACATGAAGAAATGAATTCAAAATGTGATGATCTGCTTGGGAGGAATGAATTGGCTGTTAGTCTATTGCATAAGATGTACAGTGACCTGAGGAAACTTGTGCTCGGTGATGGTGGGACTATGGATGAAGATAATATAGATGTACAAAATGAAGCACTACCTGATCTGCTCAACTATAATAGCTATCAGCCCATCTTGAAACATCTTGGGAATATATTGAACGAGAAGCTGGAACTTGAGTCTGTGACCAGGGAGATGAAGTCAGAATTGATGCACAGGGAAACAGAATTGCAAGAATTGAAGATGAAGTGCCTTGGTTTAGATTCTGTTAGTAAGCTAATAGAAGATGTGGCAGGTGTGCTGAATGCGGACATTTCAAAGATCGATACAAATAAATCGCCCCTTGCTTGCTTAGATTCATTAGTGTCTAGTCTTGTACAGAAAACCAGAGAGGCTGAAATCCAGTATCACGTGACTAAAGAAGTATATGGATCTAAGGAGATGGAATTGGCTGAATTGAAGGAAAAAATGCATTATCTAGACACACTATGTCTTGAGAATGAAAATGAAATCCTTGTTCTTAAGGAAAGCTTACATCAGGCTGAGGAAGCTCTTACTGTTGCTCGTTCTGAATTACACAAGAAAGCAAATGAACTTGAGCATTCAGAACAGCGTGTGTCCTCCATTCGGGAGAAACTTAGCATAGCTGTTGCCAAGGGAAAAGGGTTGGTTGTACAGCGAGATGGCCTCAAGCAGTCCCTGGCAGAGACATCCAGTGAATTGGAGAGATGCTTGCAAGAATTACAGTTGAAAGATACAAGACTTCATGAGGTTGAAACAAAACTTAAGACATATGCAGAGGCTGGTGAGCGTGTGGAAGCTCTGGAATCCGAGCTTTCTTATATCCGTAATTCATCTAATGCTTTGAGAGAGTCATTTCTTCTTAAAGATTCAATGCTTCAGAGGATAGAAGAGATATTGGAAGACCTAGATCTGCCAGAGCAGTTTCATTCAAGAGATATAATTGAAAAGATTGATTGGTTGGCTAGTTCAGTTTCTGGAAACTCATTGCCCATGAATGATTGGGAGCAGAAGGATGCTGTGGGAGGAGGCTCATACTCTGATGCTGGTTATGTTGTCATGGATTCATGGAAAGATGATAATCAGCTACAACCAGATTCAGATGAGTATAGGAAAAAATTTGAGGAGTTGCAGAGTAAATATTATGGGTTGGCTGAGCAAAATGAAATGCTGGAGCAATCATTGATGGAAAGAAACAGCTTAGTTCAGAGATGGGAAGAGCTTGTAAATAGGGTTGAAATGCCTTCACATTTGCAGTCTATGGAGACGGAGGATAAGATTGAATGCATAGGTAGAGCGCTTATTGAGGCTAATCATCATATAGATTCTCTGCAGCTGAAGATTGAAAAATATGATAGCTATTGTGGATTGCTAAATGCTGATCTGGAAGAGTCTCAACGGACAGTGTCTGCCCTTCAAGCTGACCTTAGTGCTCTTACATCTGAAAGAGTACACCTTTCTGAAAAAATGGAGGCTTTGGTGTATGAGAATGAGAAACTATTGTTGCAGACAAGGGAGGCTGAAATTGAGAATGAAAAGCTGCATAATGAAATAACTAGTTTGAAGGATAAATTGGAACAGAAAGCTGCTATTGAAGAACAAATTTTCACTATTGGTGGCAAGATCAGAAAGTTGCAAGACTTGGTTGGTGATGCCTTGTCAGAATCTGAAACAGAAAATATGGTTTCTGGTAGTGCAAATATTGATTCCTTGGAAGAATTGCTGGGAAAGCTTGTAGCAAAGCTGAACATGGAACGGAAACTATCAGCACAGACAAGAGAAGCTGAATTTGAGAATGAAAAGCTGCATCATGAAATAACTAGTTTGAAGGATAAATTGGAACAGAAAGCTGCAATTGAAGAACAAATTTTCACCATTGATGGTAAGATCAGAAAGTTGCGAGACTTGGTTGGTGATGCCTTGTCAGAATCTGAAACAGAAAATCTGGTTTCCGGTAGTGCAAATATTGATTCCTTGGAAGAATTTCTTAGAAAGCTTATAGAAAATCATGCAAATCTTTCATCAATGAAACCTGCACATGGGGTTGTAGGTGATGGACTCCGTTCACAAGAGGATGATGCTACACTTCATGAGGAAAGAAGTATAGATGTGCATGATAAGGAGGAGGCAGATATTGATAGATATAAAAGAGATCTGGAGGAGTCTTTGAATGAATTGGAGCATGTGAAGGAGAAGAGAGATAGATCTTTGGAAAAGCAAGTATCTTTATCCAGTGAAGTTGAAGCTCTGACTAAAAGAATTGAGGAATTGCAAGGGCTTCTTAATCAGGAGGAGCAGAAATCAGCGTCTGTTAGAGAGAAGTTAAATGTTGCAGTCAGGAAAGGGAAGTCATTGGTGCAACAACGAGACAGTCTAAAACAAACCATTGAAGAGATGGCTGTTGAGATGGAGCACTTGAAATCTGAGATCAACAACCAGGAAAACACACTTACAGAGCGTGAACAGAAGTTGAGAAAGTTGTCAACCTACCCAGATAGGTTAGAAGCTCTTGAATCCGAGAGTTTGCTTCTGAAGAAACATTTGGAAGAAACTGAGCGCCATTTGCAGGAGCAAGAATATTCTATGAAACTGATTTTGAACAAGTTAGGTGAGATTGAGGTTGGTGGTGAAGGTCATATAGGGGATCCAGTGAAGAAGTTGGAATGGGTTGGGAAATTATGCTCTGATCTACGTAGTGCTGTGGCATCTTTAGAACAAGAATCCAGGAAGTCTAAAAGAGCATCAGAACTCCTCTTGGCAGAGTTGAATGAGGTTCAAGAAAGGAATGATAGTTTTCAGGAGGAACTTGCAAAGGTGACTTCTGAACTTGTGGACCTTAGAAGAGAAAGGGATTCAGCTGAGGCTGCCAAACTGGAAGCGCTTGCACATCTTGAAAAGTTGTCAGCCTTGCATGAGGAGGGAAAAAAGAGCAATTTTTCTGACATCATGGAATTAAAATCTAGTATGAACCAAGTCTGCAAAAGCTTTGGCGAGGTTCAGAATTTACTGTATAATGCTTTTTTGTTGGATTTGGAATCTGATCGGAAACTGGAGGCTGGTCTTGAGTCATGTATGAAAAGAAACAATGCCACAGATATGGCAGATTCATCTGTCACCAAAGAACATGATAGCATTTTTCATTGGTCATCTGCTAATAAGGTATTAATATCACATGGATATTCAACTAGTTTAAAATTATATTTTACATCAATTTTTGACATTTTCTGTATTTCTACTTCAACTGTCTTTCATGTGGTATATTATGATAATGAGAAAGTGAGAATAACAAATATAACATACAATGCAGTTGGCTGGTGTGTGACAACGATGTGTAAATTCTTGTACTATTTTAAACTTTGGGGGTGGGTGGGTGGTCTTTACTATTGCTTTATGTGCCATTTGAATATGCTACTGATCTCTGATGTATCTGGTTCCTGCTGAATGCATCTTTTTCAAGGTTATTCTTTTGTGCTTACAGATGTTAATGGGATAAGGTTGTGTTCCTGGCCAATGTTTGATGTTCTGTGAATGGTTATTTCTACGGAAGTTCCTTTTCTGATGTGCATAGGGATTGAACAGCTTTATTGCATTTGAGATCTTTAGGTTCATTATTTTATGTGTTGTTTTTTTTATTTTTTGGTAGTTTCTGTTTCCTCAACCCTCATTATAATGTTGTCATAGATATTTGTAAATGAATACTGACTTTTCAAGCTAGAACAAATTGAGCGGTGGAGAATGGAAATATTTGTTGTTTTTGTTTCCTAGTTTTTGTGCATGTTTATCAGTATCTTGGTGGCATTGCTTTCAATCACTCGTTTGTTGAATGTAATTTTCTTCACTTTTTTTAGTAACGTGAAATATGTTATAATGTTTTTTTTAAATTAAGGGGTTAATGTTAATTGGAAATTCAGGTGCATTGTTGTCTTAGCATTAAGTCTTTAATTAGAAGTGCAACATATTTGTATTATACACAGAATGTTGCTACTGCAATTCCAACACAAGAACTCTCCCTCTCTGTTTTAAGTTGATGACTCAAATTTTATTCCTTGCATGGTTTGTGTCATTTTATAGATTTTTCATGTAAGACTTAATTGCACTCCTTATTATTGTATTCTGTTATAATATGACCTAGTTTCCTTCCTAAATACTTGTGATATTTGTTCTCCAGAGGAGCTCTGTGTCGGCAGATCCTTGGTCAGATTTTGACACAATTGACCACCATGATGATAACACTATAGTTGAAATTTTTCGTCTATTTGGGCATCAACTGCAAGAGCTCATGGTGGAGATCAGTTCTCTTAAGGAAAGAATAAACACGCACTCAAGTTTGGCACAGGAGCAAGACAAAACTCTATCTAAACTAATGGCAAGTATTCAAAGGGAAATGACTTCCCAAAAAGAGTTGTGTGAAACCATGAAGAAAGAAGTAAGTGAACAAGATGGGAAACTTGTTGCATTACATGGAAACATTGCCCACCTTTATGAAGCATGCATTAATTCTGTCATTGTACTTGAAAATGGAAAAGTTGAACTGGTTGGAAAGAAGGTCGAATCTTCAGATCTAGGAATTAACTTGGAAACACTTTCATTTGATGATGGCATATCTGAGGAATGTATTAAAACCATGACAGATAGATTGCTGTTGGCTGCAAAAGGGTTTACTAGTATAAAAACTGAATTTTTAGATGCTAATCAAAAGGAAATGAAGGTTACTATAACAAATTTGCAGAGAGAGCTTCAGGAGAAGGATGTTCAGAGAGATAGGATTTGCTTAGAACTGGTAAAACAAATCAAGGATGCTGAAATTGCTGCAAACAGTCACTCTCAAGATCTTCAAGCTTTAAGGATTCAAGAACATAGTTTAAAGAAACAGGTGGAAGCGATTGAGGCAGAAAGGAAGATACTGGAACAGAGAGTAAATGAACTGCAGGATAGGCAAGAAACTGCAGCTGAATTAGAGCAGAAAATGAGATCTCAGACTGATTTACTGACTGCCAAAGACCAAGGTGGGCTTTGTATGATTCCTTGTGTCTTTTAAGAAGTGAACTTGTAATATTTATTTTATAAATGAGAAACTTACAATATTTCTGGAATTTAATGGTTTATTGCAGAAATTGAAGCACTAATGCATGCACTTGATGAGGAAGAGACGCAAATGGAAGAATTGACAAATAAGATTGGGGATCTTGAAAAGGTTGTTCAGCAAAAGAATCAAGAGATTGAGAACCTTGAATCTTCTCGTGGTAAGGTTATGAAAAAGCTTTCCATAACTGTTAGCAAGTTTGATGAGCTTCACCACCTGTCTGCAAGTCTCCTTTCTGAGGTTGAAAAGCTCCAATCCCAGTTGCAAGAAAGAGATGCGGAAATTTCTTTCTTGAGGCAAGAGGTTACTAGATGCACTAATGATGTTCTTCTTGCATCACAAATGAGCAGCCTGAGAAGTTCTGATGAGATCTTTGAGTTCTTGATGTGGGTTGACTCGATTGTGTCTCATGATGGGGTGCATGATATACATCCTGATATGAAGAGCAATAGTCAGGTTCATGAATGCAAAGACATACTTCATAAGAAGCTGATGTCTGTATTGTCAGAATTGGAGAATTTAAGGGAAGTAGCAGAAAGCAAGGATGCGATGTTGCAAGTAGAAAGGAGTAAGGTAGAAGAATTGAACCGCAAAACAGAAACTCTTGAGACATCCTTACACGAGAAAGAACTGCAATTGAATTTGCTTGAAGGTGTGGAAGAAACTGGAAAGGGGGCTGGCACAAGCTCAGAAATTGTGGAGGTAGAACCAGTGGTGAGGAAATCTATTTATTTAATAGTTGATTCATACTAGTAAAAGAATCTTATATTAAATAAAATTGTTATTCAAATTAGAACTTCGATTGGAATAAAACATGAAATAGTTCTTGTGCATTACCTTGTTATGATCAACAACATTCTCATTATATTTGTCAACTTAGAACAGAAAAATATATTCTAGCAGTTTGAAAGTTTGGTTTTATGGTAGAGCTATCTTGGTTAAGATGTATACTTTTTCTTTTCTGACACACGACCTTTTTACCCTGATTAAATATGATAGTTAATACTTGCTTTTAAAAACAATAAATAAATAAAACTATATGAGTAGTGATTAAAGGATATTAAAGATATTTTCTTTAGACACAGTTATGGTTGATTTGAATTTGAAAGGATTGTATTTATTTATCTTTATTTTTTATAGATGAATGAGTGGTCGTCATCAGGTGCTTTTGTAACACCTCAAGTTCGCAGTTTGCGCAAAGGCAATAGTGATCATATTGCCATTGCTGTAGATGTAGACCCTGGTAGTACTAGTAGGATAGAAGATGAAGAGGACGACAAAGGTAATTCAGCACTAAACCTGTGTACTGGTTTCTGGTGCTTTCGGCAATGCCTTGTTGATCCTTTTATTTAATTCTGGTTTCCCAATTTTTGTTGTAGTCCATGGTTTCAAATCCCTCACCACATCCAAAATTGTCCCAAGATTTACTAGACCTTTGACTGACTTGATTGATGGTTTGTGGTAGGTATATTTTTCCCTATGTTTTCATGGTTTTTAATTTCTTTCAATTTGATGAATGGTTTGCGTTTGTATTCTTGCAGGGTTTCTTGTGATCGGACCCTAATGAGACAACCCGTCTTGCGGCTTGGAATTATAATTTATTGGGCCATAATGCACGCACTCCTTGCCTTTTTTGTTGTTTGAGGTGAGATTTGGCTTTGTATGATTAATTGGCCTACTCTATAAAATCCTAAGCCGGCCACAGGAAGTGCCACCGTATGGATTGGGGTTACATGGTTGACCCTTTAAGTTGTACAGTATCTTCCTTCTGTTTGCTTCTTGTTGCGGGGTGCGGTAGTTACAACTATAATAAAATTAAAGGTGCAGCTGCCAGAAAGAGTTACAGGCAGCATTGAAGAAAAGATGAGAAAGCAGATTGCTCAATATTTGAAGAGCAATGGATAAAGAGTCAGCTCCATAAATATCCTAGTTGGTATTTTCTTTACAAAGATATTATCTTTAGGAGGGATAGTCCTTGTACCTTGAAAATCTTGGACAGTGAGCTGGATAAATGACCAGTTAGGTATAGAAAAACGTAATTCTTTTGAACTTTGATTAAGGATTTTTTATCTGCTTAGCCATTAGCAATTTCACAGTTGCCATTCTTTGTATTCTCACATAATCATAGCATCGTCATGAATTTTTTTGGCAGTTTGTCAAGCATTAAATATATATTCATGTAAACTCGAAATATATTTAGATTTTGACCTTCATACATGCTTGCGTCATTTGCCAAGTAGTAAATCAGCTTTTGATATCTCCAAGGGTTTAAGCATTGATTCCCATAACATTGATAGACCAAAGAAATAAAAAGTTGCATTATGTGACGATTCGATCAACTATAACGTGCAGTTTACTTTATGGTTAGAGTGCACTAGAAACTTGCAGAAAGGTCTAAGCGAGCCAAGGAAAAGAATATCCTGGGGTTTTATTTGTCTCATTTCACTTCCGGAAACATCTCTTACCAGATAAATTATTAGGTAGTCTATTTATCTGTCTTATAAGTACGGCACGGGAAAAGGGTTAGTCAATTTATCAAAGCTGTAGTATAAAAATAGAGAACAAAAGAAGGTATATTCAAAAAAGTAGCATTGTGCGTTAAAAAATATCTACCCTTTTTAGTACAAGGCCACTCCAAGATAAGACAATTGCATTTTTCTCTCCAAGATTCTCGAGAGATGTATCAGATTCTAAACGTGAAGATTTTTCCATGCATTTAATGTTTATTCAGAACTGGAACATGAAGTTGAAGCCTACTCTCTAAATGGTTATTTTCTAAGAGGCTATATAAGGAAGGCTTGAAGATAGAAAAAACAAGAATAAGTGCTCATAACTTACGAACTCATACAAGCTTTGAAACTCTTCTGGATGATCACTATTGTGCTTAAAACTTTTATACTCTTTGCATTGCAAAGTTATTATATTTTGTGCTTAAACTTTCATATTCTCACACTGTGAGTTGATTCTTTGTAAAACAACCTTGGCGTTGTGAAAGCTTGGATAGGCTTTGTGATAAAAGAATACTTGGTTTTTTAGTGATCTAGGGTTGATCACGTTGTAAGGCCCGAAAAGACTGTTGTAAAATACTTGTTGTAACCATGTGTTGGTTAGTGGAAACCCGTACTGGACGTAACTTAAGTTGAGTGAACCAGTATAAAAACTCTGTGTGTTTTCTTCTTCCTTATCCTCACATATTTTATTGGACGACCTTTATATCTTTGATAAATCGTTTGCGAAAAGTTTTCAAAAAATCACATAAACACACAATTCAATCTTCTTGTGTGTTTCTTTCTCTGTCAGTTGGTATCAAAGTTCGGCCTCTGTGGGTTGAACATTTAATAGTGCAGAGGTAAAAAGATCCTAAGCACGCATGGATAATGAAGGACAAGTAGTTAATAGACCACCTCTCTTCAAGGGTCAAAACTATAACTACTAGAAGCAGATAATGATAGCATTCTTTGATGCTGCCACATCGACATGTGAGACGTGGTTGAAAAAGGTGACTATATTCCTATTGGCAAAAACAGAGCTCAGCTACCATGAGTTTAGTGGATTGAGGCACATAAACAGAAGTATCTGCTTAATTCTAAAACTTGTAATGCTATTATGTGTGCTTTGTCTAAATCTGAATATGAAAAAGTGCATAGCTTAAAAAGTGCTAAAATGATGTGAGACACTCTAGCTCTTGCTTACAAGGGTACCTCACAAATAAAAAGATCTAAGCTAAGCTTGCTTGTTAGACAATACGAGTTATTTACAATGGAAGAGGATGAAGCTATTGAAGTTATGTTTGGTAGGTTCTAAACCGTTGTAAATAACTTAAGGTCACTAGCGAAACTTATGACAATTATAATCACATTAACAAAATCTTGAGAAGTTTTCCTAGACAATGGAGATCACATGTTACAGCCTTGAGAGCATCCAAGTACTTGTCGACTTTATCTATGGAAGAACTGCTTGGAAATCTCAAAGTACACGAGATGGAGCTAAGATGAAGGACTGAAAAGAGGAAAGTCCTTGGCCTTTAGCATCCAACAACTTGCAAAGGGATCATCATCCAAAGCATTGTATGCTGAAGAGTCATCTAAAGAACCTTCCGAAGGTGAAGACTCTGATGAAGACGTGATCTCCTTCATTTCCAGAAAGATACAAACCATATAGAAGAAGAAAAAAAGGATCTAGAGCAAGGAACTTCACTAAGAAGTTCAACAAAGAAACAAAGGAAAAGAGTCAACCAATATGCTTAGAGTGTAAAAAGTCTGGATATTTCAAGTGAGAATGTCTAAGCCTACATAAGGAGAAAAAGAAGACCTTCTCCAAGAAGAAAAAGAAAGGACGTATGGTTACATGGGAAGGCCTAAATCTATCCTCATCTGAAGAAGAAAGTGAGGAAGAAGCCAATATCTGTCTGATGGCAGATACAAGTCTAGAGAGCTCAGAAAATGAGCAAGAGGAAGAAGAGGTAAATTTCAATGACTTATCTGCTTTACAAGGAGCTTATCATGAACTTCTTTCTAATTCTTCAACTCTCTCTACTAGTTACAAAGAATTGAAAAAAAAGTTTTCAAAAATTTCAAAAGAACTTGATGCACTAAAAAAGCTTACAAAGAACTTAGTAGAGAGAATGAAAAATTAAAAACCGAGAAACTAAAAGATTTCTCATAAATGAAACCACTTGATGAAGCAAATGAGCTTCAAAAGGAAGTTACACACTTAAGAGAAAACTTATCCAAATTTATTAATGGGACAGAAAATCTTAACAAAATTCTCTCTTATAAAAGATGTCTGCATGACAAATCTAGTTTTGGTTTCAAGGAAGAAAAAGGACTTTCTAGTACAGCCAAAGTTATTGCCTTTTACAAATATTGTGGTAAAAGTGGACATGAATCATCCAGATATACTTATCGTTTAGCCCAGAAGGTGGCCATTGCCTTCAGTACTAACAAGAAAGGACCCAAGTCTATTTGGGTACCTAAAACTATGATTATTCCTATTGTAGATTTGCTTGATAGCAAAAAAGAGACACCAATCATGGTACCTGGATAGTGGCTGCTCACATCACATGACGGGAGAAAAGTTTATATTCCAAAACCTCAAACCAAGGAATGGTGGATGGGTAACTTTTGGCAGAAATCAGAAGGACAAAATAGTGGGGATAGGTAAGATTGTTAAGCGCCATTTTCCTTCTATCAATAACGTCCTATATGTTAAAGGGCTAAGACACAATCTACTGAGCAAAGTCAATTGTGTGATAGTGGACATAATGTCTCCTTTAATAAGGAAGAATGTATAGTCAAAAATAAAAATAGTTCTTTACTATTTTCTACCAAGAGGGAAAGTAATCTTTGTAAGATTAACATGAGTAATCTAACAAACCAAAATGTATCATGCTTAGTATCCATCAAAGAAAATCAATGAATTTGGCACAAAAAACATGGACATGCAAGCTTGAGATTAATCTTAAAGCTAAACAAACATAATGTGACACCCATTCACATTGAACATAACCCATACTTATTTACTTATTTAAAATACAAGTAAAATTTTTCTTCGCTTTTAATAATAGAAAATTTGTAAATTTAACAAAATTTGAAAACGGTAGTAAAAAAATTAACATCTGTATGTATTCATCGTACAACTGTACATCATGTTTTCATAATAAAAAAAATTACTGAAATACAGGGAGATCAAAATATACATCAAAATTGTTACTACTTATTCTCAGTACATCAAAAAGATCCTAGTTAAAGCAGTTTCCATCTACCCCTATCCCATAAAATAACAAACTATCAGACTAACCCTATAGGTCCTCATCAACAGACGAGTCTTCATTAACCGCGATCAATCATGCATAAAATGAAAAATAATAGAGTGAAGTGATTTGTTCTAATATCACTTTTACATGTATAGTAGGAATTCTACCACACAATACAAATAAAACACAGTTGATAATAAAAGGAAAACTTAAAGTTTATTCTATGATATACTATCCTTGACTCGGTATGGATCCATACTTTCCATTAATGGGTAATAGTTCTTAACAGAACCTGGAAAGTGACTCGAAGTACATATACCTCTCTCAATATCATCACATGGTATAATCCTCATCATCATTGAAGAACAAAATAACAATTTAGGATATCCATTTATAGAGGTATACTTTCACCAATCTTGGTGATGCTAAGCAGTTGTCAGGGTTATCAAGTTGGTTAAGTGATTGTCCCAGCTCAAGAGCGCTAACTTAGCCATTAGGACACTCACCACTTGATACCATACTCTCTAGACCTAACCATGGGTCTTGCCTTTCATCCTGTAGTGTACCAAACTGTAGCTTCTCTAGTAGGGTGCCATGCCACTGTATGTCACTTGCTTTACTTTACTTGCTAATTTATCACTTCTTAAACTTCTCAAATAGAGGTTTCCTTGGTCTCATTTAATTTGAGCACCAGTACAATCAATATTTCTGTTTATATTGTAGAACTTGCACAATACCTAAACTTTTAACAGAATAACGACATAGTAATTATAGTTTAATTACTAAAATTTTGGCAAAATAAAAAACTAAATAAATACATTTTAATTTTTTAAATTTGAGTAGAGTAACAACTTAGCAAGTGTATTTTAGTTTTCTAAAATTGAGCAGAGTAACAGTTTAGTAATTATAATTTAATAATCTAAATTTGAGCAGAGTAACAACTTAGCAATTATAATTTAATAATCTAAATTTGGACAGAGTAACAACTTAGTAAAAATTAAAGTTTAACATCAAACAATATAACAACAACAACAATAATAATAATAAAACTTAAGCTTAAACGGTTTAGGGGAAAACCCTTCCTACCAACATGCAAAGTGACAATAATTTACAACCAACTCCACTCTCCCATTACCTCTAAGGTGGTTGATGAAGAGGATGGAATTGTTGATGCAAAGCTCCTAGGAAGAGAACTTTACTAGTTGTTGGAAAACTAGTAAAATTTTAGCATAAAAGCAAGGTAAAAGAAAATTTTTTCTAGAGAGAGAAGCTCTCTAAGAATTTGGTGGCTTGAGAGAGGGAGAGGTGCTGAAAAATGGTCCAAATCCATGGCTATTTATAGAGGAGGAGAAGTGGTTAGGTGTCCACAAAATTACATAAGTCATTATGTAAGCATTATGTCATAAATTTAATTTTTATTTATTTTTAATTTAATTTAAGGGCACATACACCATTTAGGGTGGTGAATCACCCCTCCTAGGCTTGGGGACGCGCTATATGAGCTGTCCTCAAGCTCCTCAACGTAAATTTTATCTATAGGTGAATTAACTGGTACTGATAAAAACATTTAAAGTTGAAAATTTAGCTTTTAATATCAAAATAATTCATTTTAATGAAAAAATGGACAAATAAATTATTTTTCATCAAAAATAAATTTTTATTTTTATTAATTTATTTCGAATTAAATTATTTATTTTGTATTTTTAAGCTAGAAAATTCATAAAAAATCCATTTTAATTCAATAAATACCAAAATTCTTATGAAAATTATAAAATTAAATATTTCACCTATAAATAAACTTAAATTATCATTTTCACTATTTTTGGATGTCAAACCAATACCAGCTGGCTTATTAGGCATCTAAGGGCATTTTGGTCATTTTACACAGGAATTCCAGAAAAATCCAAAAATTATATTTTAATATATGTGACATGATTCCAAGTTCAAATTGACATTTTAATGTCAATTGAATCTTTTTCTCATGTCAGCCCTTAATGTTGAAAAATAGGAACAAAATCGTTATTTTCTAATTTTTCCGAGCTTCAGCTCAGAAAAATTATTGAAAATCACTATTAAATAGCTCTTGAAATTTTGAGCGTAATGGTGTGAATCAAAATTTTGAAATTCCTTCCCGATTTTCATAATTACATTGTCAAATATTAGAAAAACGATTGAAAAATTTGAAATATAATTATTATATTTTTCACTATTTTTCTTTCAAAATAAAATTTTTATAACGAAAGATACTTAGTATAAAATTTTCAAAATATTTTGAAGTCAAAAAGTCTTTAGGCTGCTCCCGTAGTCAACTAGGGGTATTTTGGTCATTTCACAAAAGATGTCTTAATAAATTCCTGAAAAATCTATAAAATGATTATTAATTATTCTAAGTATATTAATAACTTAAATATAATTTTTAAGCACTTCTAACTAATTTTTTTATTATATTATCTGACTTTTTAGGGACAAAACGATCATTTTGAGCTCAGTTCCCCAAAAAAATTATTAAAATTCTAAATTAAGTACTACATAATTGTAGTAATCAAATTTTTGATATTTCTATCTAGTTCTCCAAGAATAAATATAGAATAATTAAGAAAATAATTTGATATGCAAAAATAGGGGTGTTACACATAATCTTATAAGAGGGCTTTCAAATCTTGTTTCAAATTTGATTTTTTGTGATGCATGTTAGAAAGGGAAACAAGTTAAAAACTCTTTTGATTTGAAAAATATTGTTTTCACTTTTAGATTGTTTGAGCTATTACACAATAATTTTTTGGACCCATTAAAATTGCCTCGCTCAGTGGAAAACGCTATGGACTCGTAGTAGTGGACAATTATACTAGATGGATATGGGTTATGCTCTTAGCCCACAAGGATGAGTCTTTCAAGGTTCTATAAAAGAGTTCAAAATAAAAAAGGTGTTTGCATAAATTCAATCAGAAGTGATCATGGAAGAAAGTTTGAAAACGAAAGTTTTCAAAGGCTCTACGAGGAGAACATAACTCTCCACAATTTCTCTGTGCCATGAACACCTCAGCAAAATGGTGTGGTGGAGAGAAAGAACAGGTTTAGAACCATGTTGAATGATAACTAAACTCCCAAACACTTCTGGGCTGAAGCTATAAACACGTGTTATTTACAAAATAGAATATATATTAGACCTATATTGAAAAATACTCCTTATGAACTATGGAAAGGACGAAAGCCTAACATATCATACTGTCATCCTTTAAGATGTCAATGTTTCATTTTAAACACTAATGACAATCTTGGAAAGTTTGATTCTAAGTGTGATGATAGAATATTGTTAGGATATTCTGAAACGTCCAAGGCATATAGAGTTTATAACTCTAGGACCTTAGTAGTAAAAGAAGCTATCCATGTAAAATTTAAAGACATTAGGTCTGAGAGAGAACTATCAGAGCTAGATGAGTCTTTTGTATATATGAAATTGGATGATCACAAGGAACAAGCATCCAATGAGCCTTTGGACGATATAACAAAAGAAGAACAAAGAGAGCCTACTGGACAAAATTGGTAGATGGAGAACTATCATCCAAATAATCAAATCCTAGGAGATGTGCATGATCAAGTCAGAACAAGATCAACCTTTAAAGATCAAGCTTAAATTGCATTAATTTCACAAATGGAGCCAAAGACGGTGGATGAACCATTGCTGGACGAAAAGTGGATCAAGACCATGCAAGAAGAACTAAATTAGTTCGAAAAGAGTGATGTTTGGAAGCTAGTCCCCCTTACCTAAAGACATGTCAGTTATTGAAACAAAATGGGTATTTAAAAACAAAATGGACGAAGTAAGTAAAGTTGTGAGAAATAAAGCTAGGGTTGTAGCTCAAGGTTGCTCACAACAACAAGAATTCGAGATGAGCATGATAGGAGAACTAAAGTTTTCTTGGGATTGCAAATAAAACAATTGAAAAGTGGCATATACATACATCAAACAAAGTACGCAAAGAAGCTTCTCAAGAAGTTCGAGTTAGAAGATGTCAAAGAAATGAGCACTCCTATACAGAGGTATGATTAGGTCTTTCCTATATCTCACTGCGTCCAGAATTGATATTATGTTCAATGTATATCTATGTGCTCGTTTTCAATTAGATCCAAGAGAAGAACACTTAACTATTGTTAAAAGAATCTTTAGATATTTAAAAGGTACTACTAATCTTGGTTTGTGCTTTAAGAAAAATAAGGAATACAAGTTAGTTGGATACTATGATGCTGATTATGCTGGAGACAGAATTGAACGAAAAAACACTAGTGGAGGATGTCATTTCATTGGTGGAAATTTAGTTTCATGGAATAGTAAGAGACAAGGAACAATAGCCTTATCCACAGCTGAAGTGGAATACATTTCAGCAGCAAGTTGTTGTTCACAACTCTTATAGATCAAGCATCAACTGGAAGATTGCAGTATTTATAAAAGTAAAATTCCTAGCTTATATGATAATACTATTGCAATAAATCTTTCTAAACATTCCATTTTGCATTCTAGAGTTAAACATATATAAATTAAACATCACTTTATAAGAGAATATATTCAAAAGGTATCATTGATGTTCAATTTATCAACACTGAAAATCAATTAGTAGATATATTTACAAAATCCCTTCCTGAAGATAAGCTCGTCTATATATGAGAAAATCTTGGATTGGACTTTATAAAGGATTAATTTTGATATGCGTCCAGAGGAAATAGCATCCAATAGATAGTAGCGTCCGTTAGCATATAGCATCCAAAGTATGAACATCAAGTCTATATGTTGCATCTAGTATGTGTGACTATTCATTGTTTTTCTTTTGTGTGCATTTATTGCAAAACATCCTTTTGTGCATTCACTAACAAATGATTTGAAATTTATTGATAAATCCCCTTTTTTGAGTCATGTCACATTTAATGCTGCACGCTTTGTAAGTTTTGCATTACACATTTTGTCAACAGAATCAAAAAAGACGTTTCTCATTCTTTTCCTTTTTAAACCCTTTGATAAACCTCAGCAAGCATCGTTAAATATTTGAACTCTCAAATACTTAGCTTTCTCTCTGTTGCCCAAGAAACCCTAGCCTTCACGAACCCTAAATCTTCTCTACCACACAAATGGCCAATTAAGACAACTTTGCAGCTACTAGACGATTTGTTGTACCATCCACTTAGGCAACATCCGAGTATGCACCGTCCACTGCCAAGGTGACAAGATCAATGACTCGTGCTTTTGTTCCAACAGTTGTAGGAAAAAAAAAGTTCTAATCAAGAAGAGGTCATTTTTGCCTCTTGAATCTAATATAGAAGATGAAGTACTAGTGAAGAGACAAAAGATTGTTGCTAAAGTCTGTAAGGTTCAAGAATCTATTCCCTTTCCTCCTCTTTTTAAGAAAAGAACTCATGATAAGACCAACCACCTGAGGCAAAAACAACAAAAACCAAATCCTATTGTTGAAATCGCCTTGGAAGCTGTTGTCGAAACCATATTCTATTACCCAACCTCAACCTCCAAGAGATTACTCTAATAAAAGATTTTTCAGTTTTCTATGCTCCCATTTAGTATTGGTGAAATGTAAGGATGTGGGGTTTTTGGTGGGGCCCATTTAGTAAACTTTTTGGAGGTGCTAGGTTGAAGAGATTGAGTGCTTATGAGGTGTTTAAGTTGAAAAAAAATAAAAATAAGTGATATATACAAGTGAGATCCACTTAAGAACCCTAATAAGAGATCTTGAGTTGAAGATGGCCTTATCCTTTTTTCTTTACATTGCTTAAACACACACAATTCCAGGCATCTTAATTTTTATTTCTTTCTTTTTGAATTTTCAAATTCTTTTTCTTTTTTTATTTGTTGTGGGCCCCATGAGGAGGAAACCCACCCACCATACCTGTAGTCTCTAAAAAAAAAATATTATCTATATCTCTATTTTATTACAAAAGGATTTTTCTTATTTGATCTCAATTTTATTTGCTCACAATTTTCTCCACTTTTATTTTACTATATATAAAAGTAATATAAAAATAAGATTAAATGTCTAAATTGGTCTTTTATATATTATCATAATATCACACTAGTCCTTTTATCAAGTCTCTCAAAAAATTTAACATATCACCATCACATCCATTCTAATGAAAAATTAAAGTGGTAATACAAAATGATGAAGTCAATTATTATTTTTCTATTTTTAAAAGATTAATTTAATGACAAGATTATTAGAAGAATTAAAACAGTGATACATAAATGTTTAGAGAACTATAATATAAGAATTTACTTTAAAGACTAATATATTTTATTGATATAATATTAAACCATGTAATCATATCACTAAGCGTGTGGATTAATTGGCATGTGATTGTTAAAGTTTAATTAACAATTTTGAATTCAGGTTCTTAAGCATGCAACTGCATTGAATACTTGGAAGGAGATTTTTGCCACCTATAGTAATCCTTTATGGCTCAAACAAAATTGCTTCATGTAGAGGATACTTGTAATCTCTAAAAAAAAAACACACATAATCTTTAAATTAGCATAGAGAAAAAAATATCAAAATCAATTCAAATAAGTTTTATGCATTTAGGCGAAGTTTCTTTTTCAAAGTCACTCTTACATTAAGATTAGTGTTTTATACTTTTGCATTAAGGAATCTTTAAAGATATTTTCACTTCAAAGTACTAAAAGTAAAAATATTTTTATCAGAAACAAAAAAATCACATGAATTTGCATGCTTCACTTTCTGTTTTCCTGTGAATTTTTGTTCAGATTTATTTGGTAAAGCGTTCAATATCGTGCAGAATAAAGATGTAAGCATTGCAGCTTGATGTTTGCCTTTTTGGATTTTGCATCACCCAAATAAGATTTGATAACATTACTTATATTTAATTTTGAATTTAAATAATATTCATTCATGTTATTTATAATTTTATATTGATCAATAAATTCATTAAAAATATAGATATTGTTCACTTTTCTTTTCTTTTTTTTCACAGCAAAAATAGCGAGTTAGTAAAATTTTACACCACTTATATCCACATTTTGGCATTGAACATTCGTTAATGAATAAAGTCTCATTATGCTTTTGTTGACACAATATGGGTATGAAAGTTTTAATTCATAACCTCACCTAAATTATTTAATTTTTTTTTGTCATTAATCCATTCTTAGTATTTTATAAACTTGCATAACTAGCATCAAAGTTAAAGTCATGCCAACTAAACATTTTTTTCTTTGAATATAACTAATTCAACATTGAGCCAATCCGAAATTGGTAAAATGCCAATAATTTCTTATTAACATACAAACTTGTAAACTACAATTTATATATATATATATATATATATATATAAGAATATGGTGACTATATAAATTACAAAATGAACAATGAACACATAAACTTATGTTTGAATTCTTACAATCAGCCTTCCGAAAGAAAAAAAAAAGATACAAAGGTATTTGAAAAGTGCAAAAGCTGTAACATCGTCAAGTTTTCTTGTTAGGCTCAAAGACAAACTTGATAATGGAATCTTTGATGGACAACAAATCTGGGAACTCATTTTTGAGCTTGGAAGCATCCATTTCATTGTTACTTCTGGGAGCAACTATTACCTTTGCTTGTTCTTCCAAATCAAAATTCTCCCATTTAAATTGTGGGTCTATGTAATCCCTATACAATTCTAATATCTGATTGTGGCTAATGACTCCTGGGTTGGTGAAGTTCCATATCCCTCTTAAGTTCCTCTTAGCCATTTCAATGGATATGGGTAAGAGCTCATCTAGCACTGTCATGCTATTAGGTATGTTTACCACCTTGTTGTAACGAGAAATCTTTGTGATGAAGTTTCTTGGATTGCTAAGATCTGAGGATATTGGCATTCTAACTCTCAATGTGCATACATTGTCATAATTTTTTAGAAGGTCCTCCACCTGCAAGTAATTTGCCATGTCCTTGAATATGATTAACATTACAAGAAAATATGCATTATGTGTCATAGTTCAATTTTTCCCATTTCTTAATAGATAATTGCTGGTTATGTTCTTGTTTGTTGGTATAAGGAGTGCTAGCAACACTCTTTAATACACTCTTTCTAACACATTCTTTAATATTAGTTAAAATTTATTGAAAACTACAAAATCATGAGAGGTTCATTAAATAAGACGTGAGACCCACAAAATTTTGTGATTTTCAATAAACTTCAACTAAGAAGAGAGAGTATATTCAAAAAAGTATGTTAAAAAGTGTGTTGTTAGCATTTCTTATGTTGGTAGACTCTACCATGTCGCTCAAGCAGGATTGTCTCCTGTAAATAATACTTATGGTCTTTACAAAAAAGAAAAAAAGAAGACTCTACCATGTCCAAATATTGTTCTGGTTGCATATTTGATATTTGTGAAAAAAATATGGCTCTGCTTATGTCAAAGTAGGGTCAAATAGGCTCATTTTTACTTAAAAAATTATATCAATGGTACTACTACAAATTAGATGAAATAGAAATTTCGTAGATATTACCATGGCCTTGGTCTTTGAATAGAAGGAACCAATGAAATTTGGCTTGTCCTCTTCCTTGAAACCAATGCCTGATCCTAGAGGATGGTCTTTATCATACTCAAATATGCAACCAGTTGCAAAATTCATCATATATAAGCCATGTTCCTTGCAAACATCAGCCAGTGTTAAAGTTCCCACTACATTAGTCCTTATTGTTTCAACCTTGTGTGATTCACACCAATCAACATTAGGCCTTCCAGTAACACCAGCTGCACTTAACACATGGGTTGGCATTACCCTCCTTATATCCTCCATAAGTGATTTCCTATCTTCCAATCTTCCTCTCCCATATTCCCAATTAATTCTCTCTTCATCACAAAGCTTTCCCAACAACCCCCCTATCCAACCTGTCCTCCCATATATCAAGAACTTGAATCCTGAATTGTTCCTACCAACTTCAGTAAATGACCTTGCAAGCCTTGAGTATCCATATTGAAAGGACCATTGAGCTTCATCAGAGAGATTGATGGCTGAGAAACGCGGATGCGGGTTTAAAGCAGTGGATACATCACCCCACCAATCAGGGTTCTCTTTGTACCAATCAATTGTCATCTTAAGTCCTTCCTCCCAAGTAGTTCTCTCCTCCCAACCAAGTTGTTTTAGCTTTTGATCATCTAGGAAATATCTCTGGTCATTGAAAGGCCTATCTTGAACAAACTCAATAACATCTTTAGGATTCAATTTAAAGAGTTTGCAGATTTCCTCTGCAACATCTAACACACTCCTTTCCTTCTTAGTGCCAATATTGTATACTTGGCCAATCTCTCCTTTGTGAAGTATGACGTCAAAAGCTTCTGCCACATCCCCACAGTGGAGGTAGCTCCTGACATTGGATCCATCTCCATGGATTGGCAATTTCTCACCCTTCATGGCAAGAAGAATGAACTTAGGAACAAGCTTTTCTGGGTACTGGTTGGGACCATACACATTATTGCCTCTAGAAGTTATAATTGGAAGACCATAAGACCTGTGATAAGCCATGACCAACATTTCTGCACCTGCTTTTGTTGCAGAATAAGGATTTGTTGGTAGAAGCTGAGATGTCTCATGATTTCCAATATCAGCCTCTAAGTCTGTTTCACCATAGACTTCATCTGTGCTAACATGAATGAACCTTTTGACACAGTTGGTGACCCTGCAGGCTTCAAGAAGCACATGAGTGCCATAGATATTGTTGTAGGTAAATTCCATGGAGTTTCCAAATGAATTGTCCACATGGGTTTGAGCAGCAAAATGCATAATGGTGTCTATTTCCTCTTCTATCAAAATATGATTCACAATATCAGCACTAGCTATATCACCCTTGATGAATTTAAACTTTGGTGATGAAGTACATGACTGCAGATTCTTGAAAGTAGAGCAATAATCTAGCTTATCAAGAGCTACAATCTTGTGGCCAGGGTACTTGTCAATTAGCCTGGTTGTGACATGGGAGGCTATGAAACCAGCTGCTCCAGTTATGAGGATATTTTTTGGTTCATACATGGTTGGCTTTGATGACATTTTTCTCTTTATGTCTATGGTTTGCTATCTACAATGTTCTGTTACTGAACAAAAGAATCAAGGATTAATCTCAACAAAGAGAAGGGAAAAAAAAAGAAGCATAACCTCCTGTACTAGAAATGAATGTGGAAGTAAACATATCAAGTAAAAAGTTGTAAGATAGTATTGGGAATCCAAATTGACAATGAAAAAAAACACTTATTCATTACTTACATAAGATATAATGCATGTCTTACTTTGAGAATTGTCCTAGAGACACAATTCAGGCACATAAGTTAAGACAAAAGGAAAATTTTGTTGTTAATGATTGTGATGTCTTGAGGAAGAAAAGGATCACATAGGATTTTTACTTACAATAAGTTTTGTAGTTTGGTCATGGATGGTTGAGAGAAATGGAAGCAATTGGTATGCAATGATCAGAAAAGAGGAGAGAGAAAATAGTAATGTCTGTTGGAGATTGATTGGCTCTCTTGATGTTCCACTAGGGGCTATAACTTACAAACGTGGACTATGATCCGAAAATTGTTTGAAGCTTAATTTGGTTTTCAATAGGTTACCTCTCACTTGTTGATCTCCACGGCGATGACCTTAATTTTAGGATTTTAGAGTGTATTTTATACATGATTGAGTGTTAAAAAGAAACGTGTCTCATTCAGTTCTTCTAGCCAAAAAAATATCTTAACAAAATGATTTAGGACCTGAAAATGAATGGGTTAAGATTTCAGTTAAAGTTTAACCATTTTAAATGATTGGTTGAATTAGATGATAAGTCATACGAATGATTTACATTCAGTAATATAAAATGTATAAAAAGTATTTATAAAATATGAAGAAATGATTTTTTTTTTTAAATAAATTAATGGTTTATTAGTTTGATTGGATGAATTGAATGATTCGGCCAGGTTTTGATTAGTTTTAATCGGTCCAAATTGTTCTAATCAGTGCAGTGTTTGATTCACAATTTGTCTTATTTAACAATAATTTCAATAGGAATTTTACCAAAAAAAAAAAAATTCAATAGAAAATGTTTTTCATCCACGACAGTAACTATTTACCCAAGATATAACACGGAACATGTAAACTTGCATCGTTTGCATCCAGGTTAAATTAATGAGTAGATTCCACAACTATTTTGAAATTATAAATTAGTTCTTTAAACTAAAAAAATTTGTAATTAGGTCCCTGGTGCTAGTTTATGGCGATTTGAAACCGCCCAAAAAATGATAATTTGTGACTGTTTTAAAGACTTTAGGGACTTAATTACAAAAATTTTACAAAATTAAGGATTCAATTACAAATTTTTCTAATTTGGAGACCTAATTAAAAGTTTTCAAATAGTTTAGAACATATTGATTAATTTAACCTTGCATCTACGTACATGTTAAAATGATGAGATATTTTTTGACAATGTCATTTCTATATTATAATGCAATTAACAAAAATACAATGTAAATATAAACGCATAAATATGTTTTTAGTCCTTATAAAATGAGCTAGTTTTGATTTTGGTAAGCACTATTTTTTATCCCTAAAGTTCATTTTAAGGTAGATAAAACATATTTATTTTAGGGATCTAGAAAAAGTTTTAGAGCTATCACATATAGACATTATACTACAGACACTAGTGGATACCATTTGAGATGGTCACTTGACCTTCCTTTAAACACGTAACAATTAACGAGTGTAATATGATAATAAGGATTCATAACAATTATTTCAGGTTTTTTAGGAATGAAAACTAAAGTAAAAATTATACAAGGACTAAAATTAAAACTCATTCATTTTACATGGACTAAAACCATAATTAAGTCAAACATAAATTAATCATTTTTTTATATAAATACATATTAAGTATTGATTTTGTGATTATATGGTTGCACGTTAAGGAGAAATTTGTAGTTATGCTAATGCATGTTGAACATTAATGTTGCAAATACCTGTTATTCTTATGAGACATGGAGTGAAGACTTTGATAACCATATTTTGTCCTCTAATTTACTTTACCCATTTTCATTTTTATATTTTTATTTATTTTTTCTATTCACTTTTATGTTTATTTAAAAAAATGTTATCTAAACTAATCAAAATAGATTAGGACTCTTTGATAAAACTACTTTCATCTTTGTATTAAAAATAAAAAAATATGAAAATACACAAAAAGGTACAAAATACAAAAGTGAAAAAAAGCTCAAACTCAGTTCGTTTGTTGTACGTCTTTGTAAGCACCACCTCCACATGCACAAACAACCAAAGCTTTACCAATTCTTGTTTGGTCTGAGTTGTAGCACCCTAAAGAGTATTACTTTTTGTCTGTTTATATTTTTAAAACATAGAAATTTAGAATATAAGAATATCAGATAAAATTATGCAAAAACTAAAACTTAAACATCGATTACATAAACAGGTCACTAATATATTTAATAAAAAGCTCATGGCACTTAAGTGCCATAAAAGACATCAAGAAGGTAGAGAAACATAAACTAAACTCCCATCTTCTGGGAGGTACAAAACTATAAACATTTTCTTCAACAGCCACTCCAAGCTTCAAGCTCTAAGCTATGCCCAAGAGGAGTTCACTTGCTTAACTTGTAAAAACATGAAACATAAAAGAGATGAGACATATTGTCTCAATGAGTGCTCTACAAACCTTAGGCTGACTCTTTATTCTAGAAATCCTTTTCTTATACTCTCATGGTTTCTCTTCTCACGGGATTTCTAGGGACTATTCTTACTTATGACAATTCTATATTATCTAACTCAAGTACATTTCCACTTGATACTCATTCTAACAGCTACTACTCAATCATGTTATCATCACTACCCTTATTGAATAATACCTCAGTCTTTACTTAGGCTCTTAGATTTTACCATATTGGCCAAACCTAAAGGCTGCCAATGCACTAAAGCATCTAACCTCAACCATGGATCTTGGCCCCTCTTTAGGGGTCTTACCTTCACATCTCATTATATGGGGACATGCTTTACTATTCTTCTTCTTATTTGCACAACCGGGTATATACCTTCTCTATGGGGTACATCCCCTCACTTGCTACTTTGGGTAGTGTGCATCATACACACATTCTCATCTAATGTATAGGTTAACTTTCCCCTCTCGCCTAGCAACTAAGCTTACAACTCATCATCTACCCTATTGCTAGGAGCATACATACATACAATACATAGACATTCACATAATTCATATCCTAGTTCTATTTCTATTTATGTGTAATCCTCGTTATCTTTAGGCTTAATTGCACTTTGTACCACCCGACTTTCATTATTTTTGTGAATTTTGCCATAACATTTTTTTCTCACATTTTGCCACCCTATTTTTGTAATCTTGTGAATTTTGTCCGACCGTCAATTGTTTGTTAAATGACAAATAGAGTGATGATGTTTCAATAATGAGTTGGCATTAAACACCCACGTCAACTTGCTTCTTCTTTTTTTGAAAAAAAATATTTTTCTAAAAAAATCAAAATTATTTGAAAAAAAATACTAAGTCTATGCTCTACATAACTTTTAGGAAACTTTGTATTTTTTAAACAATTTTTATTTTTTAGAAAAAACATTTTTTTAAAAAAAAAGTTGGCGTGGATGTTTAATGCTAACTCATCACTGACTTTGTTTGTCATTTAACGGACAGTTGACAATTGGGCAAAATTCACAAGATTTCAAAAATACATTGACAAAATGCGAGAAAAAAAATGCAGTGCCAAAATCTACAAAATGATGAAACTTAGGGGCACAAAGTGAAGTTAAGCCTTATTAGGTTTCACTTAACTCCCGTCTTTTCTTTGGCTGAGCTCTAGCCACCAAAAGGCGTCCCTCTTGCTATGACCTCTTACTACCACTAGTCAAAAGAAGCTGAACTACCTTCCGTTATCAAATGAGTTCCCTTTATTTGTAACATTCTCCTATTGACAGTCCCTCCCCATTTGGTTCAGGGGGCCTCCTAGCTAGGGGTGTTCAAATCCAAACTAATCCAAAAATATATATTTGAAAACTGATCCAAAAAAACAAAAAGTGAAGAAAAGTATTTTTTTTTTTATTTCATTGGATTGTTTTTTACTAAAATAGATCAATTCGGTTCAGTTTTCGGTTGGTGTCTCCGTAACCAAACTGAACAAACATATAACTACTGAGTACTCATGCCAATGCTATGAGTTTCATTATGTATGAGTATGATTACGTTTTATACTTTTATTTTATACATGAATTTTATATTTTTTTATTCTAAAAATATAATCCCTCTTAGTCTTTTATGAAAACCTTACTTACGTTGCATGGTAATTTAAGTTTTGACATACTTATATTTATTATATTGTTTCCTAGCATAGGGTGTTCAACTAGTTCTCTTAAAATAAAATGCTAGTAAAATTGAACAGCAAAGAGTTGCCTAGCATAAGTCTTCAACAATTAGACTAGTATTGAGAAAATTACATGTTATGAGTTCAATAAAAAAAATTGCCCCCGTTCCATTAACAATGATCCCATAGCATACAATTCTTACTAGTGAATATTACATGTTAATGAGACATTAGTCCCTTTTATTTCTTATACATGTGACAATCGAGAGAGTTTATTTCTTGTAATAGGTTCTTCTCTTGTGTTTTTATAAAAAAAAATTAGGGATGTTCACGGGTACAAGTGACCCGTAGACCCAAACTAATAGGAATGTCAAAATGGGTCTAACCTGACAGAGTCAACCCCTATAATTTGCCTAAACGAGTTGGGTTGGATTGGGTTTTGCAACCCTCCAACCCACATAATCCATTAACCCAACTGGTCAAATGGCAGGTTGGGTTAGGTTGGGTTGACCCGTCAGGTTGTTTTTTTTTTTTTTCCTTCACTTTAAGGTTTTGAGTGGCACGACACATTCACATTCACCTGAGTTAGGGTTGAGCGGTTGGGGTTATAACTTCTCTTTGTTTAAATATGCGAAATCCTAATAAGACATTTTTGTGGTGATTAGAATTTAAGAGAAATAAACACCATAGCTTAAAGTTTATGACCATCTCTCAAGTATTAAGTTGGTTCCTTGATTTATTAGTTTTATAACATTTGTTCTTTTTTTTAATTATATTTGAACATAAAATTTGAAAAAAATTTAAGACAGATAAAATTAGTAAATATTTTATAATTTTTTTAATAAATTGGCGGGGCAAACCAACCCAACTAGCCAGCCCACCACGGGTTGGGTTAGGTTAGGATGGGATTTTCAACCCAATGCAAAAACGGGTTCAACCTAACCCAACCCCTTTTTTGGTGAGTTGAAGGCAGGTTGGATTGGGTTGGCCTATTTTACATCCTTACAAACCAAACCAATTACTTCAGTTCGATTCTTTTAAGCGTTTAGGTAACACCCGACCCAACCTGTGCAAACTCGTTCAAGTATGAGTAAGGTAACGAGGTTTTGATTTATAGACCTATGAACCCAACCTACTAACATGGTATTTTATTAAATTTATTATTTTTAT
Organism: Spatholobus suberectus; assembly: GCA_004329165.1. NCBI lineage: Eukaryota > Viridiplantae > Streptophyta > Magnoliopsida > Fabales > Fabaceae > Spatholobus > Spatholobus suberectus. The sequence goes on from CM014733.1 coordinate 15,963,418, forward strand.
ATACTAATAATTAGTGAATTACATGTAGCATTTCCTTTCCTTTGCTTGTTCTTGTAACGACCCACTGTCGTTACATGACATTCTATAATAAATCACATATTAATTCAATTTTAAGTAAAACTCCTGTTAATTCATTTATGAAGATATGAGTAAATTTTTCGTGTTTCATAAAACTAATTGACAATGACATTCATCTCTTTAAAATAATTATCTACACAAATGATAACTACTGAAAGTCAGACATCACACACACACACACACATATATATGTATATATCAGAATATCAACATCATACTAATTAGCAATTACAACCCATATATCAAAAGATCAATTGTATCTCAAAAAGGTAAGGTGTGTGCATCAACTAAAGTGTACCCATCAGTAAGTATATATAACAAAAAGGGGAGGGGTATATATAACTACCCACTCCCTAATAGCTGGCCATAGCTACACACTACTCCTAACAAGAACTAGAGTGGTACAAAGGAAGAAAAGAAGAAGTAGGACTCCTCAACGTCTGACAGGCTCTTCCTGGAATAAAGTCCATTTACCTAGAAACGTCTCCTATACTTAACGGTGAAGAGTCTGATCTGCTGGTGGCTTGCCCTCTACTCCAACGTATAAATCGCAATTATCACAGTCAATTACATATCGAAATAAATAGCGCAAGGGTAAGCTCACAAAATAAGGAAATTTACATTTAATAATCCATACATTAAAATATATTAACTTTCAATACAACAACATATCAATAAGTAAAAACAAATCATCATTAAATAACAATTATAAGATGAAAACAATTGTAATAATAATGACAGTCATGCCATGGATGCAGACACAACTCCATGGAGATTTTTGAACAATCGAGCGATCAGTACAGACTCGTTTCTTAACATGGTACAATAATAACAAGGACCTCATGGATCCAAATAGGTAGCACATGCTATAACCATTGGGGATCGCCATTAATTTTGATCTACAGAAATTGTGTAGTGGTTTGTTGGGATAAACACACGTAGGTAGTGGCTTACTACGACATAAGGTTTGCAATGACCTTGGTCTACAATATGGGATTCACTCGTCTATCTATCCTCAATGTCCATCGACAGCTACTCCACTAACCTTTCCAGCACTAAGTTGAGAGCCCCACTAAGAAACCCTAACTTATGTGCTTGCTCACAACACAGTTACAACTGTGAACCCATGCATGTATGCATGTACATCTCATTAACAACGATAATCAACATTTTATATATATATATAATTTATCCATACATTATTAAGGTCCTACCAAGCAACCTTCATAGTCAATAAGCAGAGGTCCCACCAAGCCTATCTTATAGGAATTTTGCTGACAATCCCTACTAACAACATAATTCTATTTTTCTTACTTTAACGTTTTCCATCAACATTAGATAACGTATATTATAAAATTTAATGAAATTGCTTAAATAGATTTCACTTGAATCTTTTAAATATTTTACTTAGTAATTTATTCACTATCATTTTAAATTCAAAATATCCAATAAAAATTAAAAAGGGATGTCAAATTTCTAAAATACCCTTTTTAGCATTTTTCTCATTAAAAGGTCTATTATTAATCAATTCTTTGTCAAAATTGATAAAATACTAAATAAATTTTAAAATTTTATTTTTCTGCATAATCAACTTTAAAACAATATATTAATAATTACTAAAATGTAAAATTACAAAATTTACCTTAAAACCATTTAAGAAAAGTATAGTCTTAAACTTGAAATTTTCTCTATTTTAGGATCAGACCTACAAGTAGATTTTGAACCTTAAATAATTTTTGTTGAAAACAAATCTTATACCATATTAATGATATGAGAGTCTACTTTCTACAACACTAAACCATGTCTAGAACAAAAATCTACAAAAAATATGATAATTGTTGAAGTGGACGGAGGTCAGATTTGGATCCCTGGAACAGTCAACTTTAAACTCAAATTTCTCTTTCAAAACAAAATCAATTAAAACAAATCTTATGTCCTTTCAATAGCCCCGAAAGTCTATTTTTCAAAAAACTAAAGTACATTTTCTAATTCATTTTGTACAAGGAGAAACAAGCTAATAACTAAAACATGTCAAAGCTGATCAACAGAACAGGGTCCATGCACATAACCCAATTTCAAATAAACTTTTACTATATCAAATGGTTGAATTAGAAACTATATGACCTATCATTGGAAAGATCATTAAGTCTATTTTTCAACCACATAACTCGTTTTTCCATATCATTTTTAGAAAATCATAAACGAACCAAAAAACACACGGAGGTCATCAACGCTTATAGGACGCGTTTCTCATTTTCAGATGCACATATCGTGGTCATTTCTTAATGTTTTTGCACGATTCTTGTGCCAAAATCGTAGCCCCAAATGTCTACTTTCAACCCAACAAATGGCACTCAATTTCATTAATTATACAGAGAGAAATGTCAAAAATACAAAGGTATGTTCAGACGAAAAACAACCAGGCAGCAATTTCAAAATATATACCTTTGCATATTTCAAGCAAATCACCAAATATAACCAACAACCATCACCAAAACAGGTTTCCATTCAACCTTTAAGGCATTAAAATGAAAGAAAATAGCAAGCTTCCCTTACCTTAGTAGTCACAAGCTAGAGCTTCAAAGAGTAGAGAGGGAAAGGATTTTCCTTAAGCCAACAAGAAGAAATCTTTTCACAAAACAATAGACAAGCCAAATGAGAAATTGTGGGAGAACTCTTCAAAATGTGAAAAGAAAAAAAAAACAAAAGAACTAGAGAGAATGGAGGAGAGTCTCGTAAATGCCAAGAGAGGAGGGTGAGACTTGCGTTTTTTTAAAACCCACCACCTACTACAATACATTATGCTCCTTGTGATAACATTTTGAAATCCATTTACAAGTCAAAAGTCAAGCATGGCATGTAGAAAAAGAATCGTGAATATGTATTTTATTACCATAAGTTTACAATAGTTGAAAATGGAGAATAAGAAAGTTGATCTGTTCTTTAATTAGTACTACTATGACCCAAATTAGAGAAATTTTTAGATAAATTGAGTATGTACTTGGAAAGAGAAAATTATTTAGAATGAAATATGTAAATTTTCTTGACTATTTACTCACTTTTACAGTGTATTCTTACACTATCAATGTGCAATACAATCCTGATTTTAATAGAATTTTCTTCTAAAACTTTAACAGAAATATCACACATATATTTATTAATTAAATTTTTTCACGAAATTAAATTTAATTATCTTTTGCAATCATTTTCAATCAATTTATTAATCACAAAAGGGAAAAACGGGTGTTACAGTTCTTACTATTTTGTCCCTTTTTTTGGCAATATGCATATATATTAGTAAAAATCTTATGCATATATATTCACAATATGCATATATGCATATACGCACAGAATAGAAAAAAATTGCATTAAATCTTTTCAATGCATATATATTCATTAGACAATATGCATATATATTCAACCTCTACTTCAAGTTATTAAATTTATTAACTAATAATTAGTAAATTCTTCAGTCAGCATATATATTGACAATATGCATATACACGCATTTGAAGTTACTCCAAGCTATTGGTCTACACTAAAATAGTAAAATGTTAAATTGTTTGCAAATTTGTTAAAAGAAAAAAAAACATGAGCGTAACACTAAGTACAATATTTTTATAATGTGTCAAAATTCGTAAGGAAAAAAATACAATTTTTTAAAAGTTTAACAAAATTTTAAATATACAGACCCAATTGATTGACTAAAACCAACCTATTAATGCCTGGGTTGGTTTGGTTTGGGTCGGATTTTTTTTAAAGAACAATCCAAACCAAACCAAACTGAACCACATAGTGTTTTAATTTTTGGATTAGATGACTTTTTAGCTCAAAATCGATCTAAATTGATTTGCGATCACCCCTACTCCTAGCCTTTTTCCCCTTACAACTTATCTAGAGTTGTATAAAAACATCATCTCTCATTGGTAACTTTGGAATCCTCGTTGCGGTTTGCACATCGTAGTAAGCCGAGCATGTACTTAGACATGACCAATACCGAGGAGGTCCTACCATTACTAAGGAGGTACCTTTTCTTTAAAACATATCTTTTCTCTCTTCTTATGAAAACATAACTTTTCCTTTCATAAAATTCTTTCATAAACTTAAGGGAAATTCCCCACCTTTTGCTAAGGAGGCATAGTCAAGTGTTTTAAGTATCTTAGATAGTTTATTAACTAGAGTTTATAGTTACATACATATAGTCCCAGGCAGATGCAATAATCAGATGAATGCAAGTACTTACAATCTACCTTTACTACTACTTACACATATACAGAGCACCAATCAATGGCAAGCATACAGGGAATAATCCTAGAAAATAGATATATAAGCATACACACTCTTTCATTGCATAAACTTTTAGTCATTCTTTGGCATCTGGAGAAGTCACTATTCTCCTTCCCCCAAAAAAGACTCCTCATCCATCGTAGACTATCCTTATGCAGTCATTTATAACAAACAAACATTAGGTATACAATTGGAAAAGAGATAAACATGATATACTGTTCCAGGGATTTCTCATTTAGCAAAGGCATGGCCTCACTTAGCGAGTGAGACCTTGTTGCTTAGCACACCTAAAAGCTGCTTAACGACTAAGTGCAAAGGTCCCAAACATGTTCTCTAGACCTTTTCTCGCTTAATGAGGGTAGTCCTTGCTTAGCAAGTCTGCACGAGACTTCCAGACTTGCTCTGTGGAGGTCCTTTAGCTTAGCTAGAGTTTGCTCGCTAAGCAGGGGAAAAACATCCTCTCTAGACTCAAATTTTCACTTAGCGAGCTTACACAAGACTTCCAAACTTGTTTCTGGAGGTTCCTCTCACTCAAGTAAGATTTCTCTCGCTTAGCTAAAATATGATTTTCACTTGGATAAAATATGATTTTCACTTAGCTAAAATATGTCTTCCCTAGGGCCATCAATGGCCACCCAACCGATCCAATCCACCACAAATAGTTCCAAAACACTTCTATTACATTTCTAGCCAATTAATCTACCCAATAAACCCCTTAATCATGCACAAACCCCTCAATCATGCACAATCATCAAAAACCCGTAAAAATCCAAACTAAGGGTTCAAAGGGGGAAAGGGAAAAAAAGGATATAATCAACAATCAAAGAGGTAGCAAAGGACAAGGAGGAAGCATTAGTGACACCCAATCACATTAACACTTACTCCCATAATTTATTAAATTTATTTTAATTAAATTGAGAGAGAATTTTTTTGATTTTAATTATGAAAAATCTTTTTCAATGAAATTATGGAATTATAAAACAACATTTGTTCAAGGTAAATGTAAACATCATATACAACCATAAACATACATCATTATTATCAATATGATTATTTTAAACCTCGTCATAAAATAAATATTGACCAGAGAACTAAATAACTACCCTTCAAAAAGGACCTAAGTTAAAGCAATAACTATACACAATCCCACCCTTATCCTAGAACAAAACATAATGTGTGTACAACAGTTACAATAATTCTTCTGTGGTATCACCCTCCTTTGAATTCTTCCTAGTCTCAACATCCTCTATCTCATAATATGACACAAGCACATACACAAACAAAGAAACAGAATGAAAGAAATAAAGCAAAGGAGTAAGGATATATATAATCTCAAACCATTTCACAAAAGGTTTGCAGGACTAACTTATAACCTAAATAGCAAACAAGTTGTTGGCAAACTAATGCAATGGGGAACTTAGGGTCTAACCTAAATTATCATGAAACAACCTAGACTTTCATAACTTGTATGGATCCATACCCCCACTAATGATTAATCATCATCCATCTTAAGAAGTGACTAGGAACTCGTATCCCCCTCATCATGGTACCAACATCATCATCATTTTCTCAAGAAACGAAGGCGTAGCTCCTTAGGGGGTCTACACTACACCAATCCCCATAATGCTTAGCAATTGTTAATGGGTTATCAAGTCAGTTACACGATCATCCCAACATCTAAGGCGCTACCCTGACCATGGGACTTTCACAACTCAATAATAGTTACCCTCAAGACCACACCTCGAGTCCTTGCCTACATTTTGTAGTGTACCAAACTGTAACTTCTCACACCACAAGCACACATGCCATTACTACTCATTTACTCAACTCATGACATCATAGGCATGCATGCTCTCACGGCATGATCCTCACATCAACAAACTCATCTCATGACTTAAGGTACTAAGTTAAAATTCTACTCTTCGAAAAATTCGACAAAGTTTTCACTACTATTCATTTTCAACCACCAATACCTACTCAAAGGTATGGTCATAGATTTCAATTTCACAAAGATAAATATCAAAATACTACTTAATCCAAATTAAGAAGGAACTTCAAATATTAACTATATATTAATATTCATATAATCATTGTTTAACATTAATTTATATATCTATTTTTGTTTCTCTTCCATTTTGAATTTTATAAAATAATTATTTAAAACCTTTTATTTTTTACTAATAATTAAATTTTCACATATTTCATATTTTCTTATTTATTTTCTTAGAAACTGAAAAGTATATGTAATCAAATAAGTTTTTCTTACAAAAATATTTGTTTGTTTTTCCTTTATAATTATTTATAAACTTCCCAAAATAATATTTTCTTATATTTAAATATTCTGTTTATCTAATCTAGTTTTAATGAACTTCTAATTATCTAACTAATTATTGGTGTTAAATAAAAAAGCTCACCAAAAAAAAATTGGTATAAACTAAAATTTATTTTACTATTTCATATAATATGATTATATCATCACTGTAATTTAACTATGTTTCTCTCTTAATCATTAAAATCACTTTTTTCCCTCACGAAATAAGTGTTTATTTATTTATTTATTTATTATTATTTTATATAAAACCTTTACTTATTTCTTTTTCCTGAATTTACATAGCTAGTAGTTCTTTAATTCCTTTATACTTAAATTGCTAAAATTTATAATCAATAATTAAATAATCTATTATTTTCAAACTTTGATTATACATAATAGATAAAATTTTAAAATAAATCCTACTCATTTTGTCCTATTTGAACGTGAGCCACAATTAAAATTCTAAGTCCAAATTTTTATTATTATTATTTTCAACATCCTTATCTAAAGTTTCTTATAAAACATTCTTTTTTTTTTAACACGTGAAATTTCAATCACCTATAGTAGATAAAGTTTCAATGATTATACATACTTATATGGCCAAACGTAAATTAGAATATATGAAATATTCACCTATTTATGTTTATTTTAAAACTTAAGTTCCAGGACCTATATTTTTCTATTGCCTACATAAATTAAAATAGATAAAATATGTACCTATAATTTATATTCATTTTGAAATGTAAGTTGCGGTACCTATTTTTTGTTAATCTACTCTCAATTCAATATTTTGGAAATCTATTCTTACGTATGCAGTGGTAAAATTTTAAACTGTAACATCACTTTATCCATTACAATAACCGTAACATATAGGTAAATTTAAAACCAAAATTCCATCCAACCAATAATCAATACAATCCATAAAAAAAATCACAATATGATCAAGCACACACATATAAAAATAATTAATAACAAGATTTAAAGAAAATAAATAAACTAAAGAGATTTGGGGGACAAATCTCATCCTACAATTTTTGTGTAAATAAAAAATAAAGGTATCCCCACTCCCCGCTTTTACCTCAAGTGAAAAGCTTTGATCGAGAGGAGGTGAGCTTTGAACGTGATGGAGTGAAGCTTTTGATTTCCAACTCCAAATAAACCTTCCTTTAGTCTTGTATTAGGCACTAAGTGAGTGATTTAGTGTGTTTAAATGAGGGAGAAAATGAAAAGAGTGAGAGGGAAGGGAGAGACAGTTCAGAGAAGAGAGGGAGAGAGGTAGAAGATGAGTAAAAAAATGAGTAGTAATTGGATAAGTTTTATAAATGAATTTTGGGCATTTAAAATAATTGGAAATGGTTGGATATTATCCAAGGGAGTGATTTGGCCGCCAAGACACCCAAAAGTGGTGTGAGAAATAAGCAGGGAATTATCCCTTAATTTTCTATTATTTTTTTTAAAATATTAGGCAAAAAATGGTAAAATTTAAATATTAATGAAAATAATTAAGTTTGGGCTTTTAAAATGATTTTGGGCCTCCATAAGGCTACCACGTCCAAGACCACCTAAAATCTGATTTTTATAAAAAATTTCATAAATTTTTATTTATCATATAATTATTTTATGTAAAAATGCTAAATAATTGTCTAATAAATTAATTTTATGCCAAATAAATGTCATTTTCAAAAAAATTTAAATTTTTACCTTCAAATAAAATTGTTCTAATTAAAATAGACATATTATAATTTTTCAAAAATTTTCTAAGCCAAAATGTCTCTAGTTTGCCCTCTATAATCAACCAAAAGCATTTCGATCATTTCATACAGACAATTTCAATTAATTTCCAAAAATATTTTAAAATTATATTTAATTATTCTAAGCATGTTTCTAACTTAAAAATGAATTTTAAATATTCCTACCTATTTTTACTATTTTATCCTATTATTACTATTTTTAGGGATGAAATGGTCATTTTACTATCTCTTGGCCCTAACTCGAAAAAATTATTGAAAATCTAAACTAAGGTATATTCGATATTCTAAACATAACCGTGTATACAAAATTTTTGAATTCCTACCCAAATGTTTAAAACAAATATTAAATAAATAGTAAAAATGGTAAGCAAAAATGAGGGTGTTACAGCACTCACCTCGGAGATGTACGAAGATGAGCTCTAAGGCTTGGGGATCTTCAAACCTTTGCTCTTATTCTCTTCTTCCTCTTCCTTCCTCCTTTCTGTTTCTCTTCCTTCTTTTTTCTTTTCTTTCCTCTTTCTCTCTCTAACTCTCCCTTCCCTTCCTCTTTTAAACTGCGTAAGTGTTGTTGACTTGGTGGGCATTGGCTTGCCCTAGGCCTTAGCTCCCCATTTGGGTCCTATTATCCTGTTCTTATAATATTCTAATATAAGGGTAACTATTATTAATAATACTTATGAACAATCTTAAACATAATTATATTCTTATTTATATTACCCAAAACTGAGGATGTTACATGAGTGATTTGGCATCCTCATTTCTTAACCAAGATTGTGGGATCAATTCTCTCTTGGTATGGAATCACAATATTTGAGAGCACTTTAGTTTAAATGGGCCGACCCGGTGCAAAGAGATATTAGTCAAACCCACAAGTCAGATACCACCTAACTATACCAAAAAAAAATAAAAAAGACAGCTAAGGCTATCCTTTTGTTTGGGAAATGGATTCCCTGCATTCACACATTCATGAATCGAAACCATTGGATCAATATCGACAATTCCCATTTCAAATACATATTTTAAGTTAGATTTATTAAGATAAATTACGAGTAGTTCGATCTGTATTTAATGGTTAAGATCAATTGAATGCGTGAATACAAGAATTCCCTGACTACAAGGAATCTTGGTCCCTCTGTTTGCATCTCAATGGCACCAACAAAGAGAAATTATTGAAATCACTACATGGTTATATTTCAGACCAATCTCTACACAACACTTATCGAATTTTATTAAGGATAAAACTTAGATCCAATTCCTTAGGCACTGTTGGTGCTTTTTTTCAATTGGAATTGAAGTTTCACCTTGTTAAGATCACGACAAATGTATCAATCGTACAAGTAATAAAATGAAAGTATGAGTTATTGTCTCCACAGGAATTGTGGTTTAACACCAATGCAATCAAGTAATTACTTACGAATTTAGGAAATAAAGAAAGAATTAGAGATTTTTAGATTTTATTTGGATTAATAAAAATAAAGAACAAAGAACACAATTTAAAGATGTTTAAAAAATTTATTGATAAAAATGGTTAGGTATCAGAATCCCCTCGATTTTTTCTTAAAATAACCTCTTTCTTTCCTAAACCCCTTCTTGTTAGACAATTTACCTTCAATTTTTCTAACTTAGTTTAACCCTAATTCCTTAGGCAATAAGCCCTTTAATCCCAATGATGAACCCTAATCCCTTAGGTGAGAAAAATTAGTCATAAGCATTAAGAGAAGGAAATTCACACAAAGACATACAATCTACCCCTATCCATAGGCTCAAAAGTTATATGGTCATTGAATTGGAACAGTTTAAAACCCAATTTTCCAATTGCAAGATTTAGATTAATAATCAATTTCTTAATGAGTGTCAATCATGGAAAAGCATTAAGTGCAAATTCAACAACTAAATTAACAAAAACAAGAGAAGGATTTAGAAAAGAAATCGATTACATTAATTTCAAATCAAGGTTCATTCTAACCTAACCCCAAAGGGGTTTAGAAACTCATAGAGAAACTAAACACACAAATAAAATAAAAAGAAGATAGAAAGAAAGCCAAGAATCTTGAGAATCAAACCACAATTCTTCAATATCCAAAGCCACATATGAATCTTCAAGCTCTTCCTCACTTCTGGTCCTTAGATGAGTCTAAGAATGCCCCCAAATGTATATTTTCTCCTTTTTATAGTGAGTTTGGGCTAAATGTGCTGTAAAATAAACTAGGTTCACAAAACAGAAAGTCTGGAACGCATTGGCACTAGGTTTAGGCCAAGTTGGCACTAAGCACCACCTCTTCGAAAATCCATCAGTGTTCTGGCTCTGAGCGCTACTTTCTGCGGAAGCCCTATTTAGCTTCAGCGCTAAGCATGGCTCTAAATGGCACCAGGCACCGCTTTTTGTATCTTTTGCAGCTAGAAAATTTCATTGTTCTCCACCTAAAAATCATCCTCTTCTCTTACTCATTTTTTCCTTGTCTTTATCAAAACCTAAATAAACACATAGAAATCATGTAATTTTTAAATAAAAACTACAAAACCATTTATTCTATGAAATGTCTTGTTATTGGGTTAATTTCTCATAAATTTCCATTGAACAAGTGAAAATATCATGTAAAATAGCTCTATAAATCTACATCAGTTGTAGATTTGTCACACCTCAATAGTCTGTGTAAGAAAGGTATGCATTTAAGGATTACACAGTCAATTCTAATTAGAGAACAATGCCAATAACACCTAAGAAACTGTATCTAAGTTTTGTCCTTTTATTAACTCTTTTTCATAAATTGAAAATTTTCACTCCCTGTCAAGTAAAAATTAGCCAGAACCATAGATACATGGTGATCTAGACCATACAATAATTTCTTCCCAATAAAGGGGAGCATACACAAACCACCCATTATTCATTCATCATTCTTTCACCAACAATATCCATTTTTGCCTTATTTCTACATAATCCTTCACCCTCCCATCAACCAATATATGCCATTTTTCCCCAACAAAAAGAATGGCATTCTGACCTTTGAACCTTCATAGTAGCCAACCTTCATCACCATCACTGCAAAAGCAACAAGAAGCCCCCAAGAAACTCACCTCCATTTTCGAAATCACATTCAAGTAGCTAACCTTGCATGCAAGGAACAACTACTCACTTATATAATAGAAAACGCAGACTAGTCACTGTGTGCTATGACTTGGTAGGTTACTATGTCATATTTTAGACCTGCATCTTTGTTTTTACTTTCATTCGGCTTTTGAAAGGGGCTTTTCCCCTCCATGGGAAGGTCTTTTACCTCCACTCTAGGTGGATCCTTTCCTCGCCATAGTGAGAGTTTTCCTTTTCTTTTGTCTTCCTTTTTCTTCCTTCACTACCACAACCTCTCCTGCTCTAGCAACAACCTACACCCCCCACCTTTCTATCCTCTTTTTTTGCCACCACTGTCTTCCACTCTCCTTTTCCAACCTTTCAATTTTTGTGTTTTGTCTATTTCGCCTACTTCTTTGTCTCCCTTTTTCCCATCACATTTTCTCTTCCACCTAATCTTGTTAGAGCCATTATTTGCAATTGTACCCAAATTATCAAAGGTTCTTAGGCAACACTGCCTTACTTATATTTTCTGCTTTTATGAGAAACAACACTGCTCTACTAAAATTCGTTGTGGGTTGTTTTAGGTCATTTCAATTCGAGTTGCTGCTGAGCTAGTACCGATCTAGAAGGAATAACAAAGTAAAAAAGTGTAGAAAAGGTTAGGACTCTATTAAGCTCTTTGTTATAGGAGGATGTGTTTGTAATTTCAAGACTGCTAAAATATTTAGGTAAATAGCTTTAAGCATGCGTGCTTGTTTTGTTAATGTTTATTTGTGGTGCATTGTTGTAATGCTCTCTCTTTAGCATCATGTGCTTTTGTAAGTGTTGCTAGGCATTTTCAATTAATGATCTTTGACCACACACAAAAAAAAAAATAAAAATGGGGGATTCTATTTATTCCTTTTTTTTCCTCTTTGAATCTTCCATCTGTTTTTTTATTTTTTTATTTTTTTGACAAAAATAATCTCTCTAAAAACTAATTTTCAGAATGCATTTCTAAAAAGTTATGATACATTACGAAAATTAGTTTATGTAGTATAATTATTTTTTAATATATTAAGGAAATTAGTTTTCATAATGTATAAAAAATGACTATATTATGAAAATTAGTATTTAGAAGATCTACAAAAAAAAAAACCGTCAGAACATGCAACAATAGAGAGAGGTAAAGAGAGTACAAATAAGTGAGAGAGAGAAAAGGGACAATGGCTCATCAGAAGAGGGTGTGATGGGAGTGGGGTTGCAAGATAGGAGAGAAGGTGAGAGGGGGAGTGGTTGAAAGTGAGAAGAAAGAGGCATATTTTTGGAATATAAAAAAAACAAAAAAAAAAGTGTGTGAAGAGGAGAGAACAAAAAAAGTTACAAAAAGAAAAGTCCTTCTTTTTCTTTTTTTTGGGGGAGTGGGGGTCATTAGAAAGAGTCCTTCTAAATATGTTGGGTTTAACTTGGGTTGTCGAGCAACGAGTTGGATCTCATGCCTCATAATTAGGAGGCTCGTTACTTTCAAGCCATGGCAAAGTTTATACTTAATTTTACTTTAATATAAGTTATCAATTTTTGCTTTATTTTTCTAATTTTTAAAATTACAAAATTGTTAATTAAAATTTTATAACCAAACAATTTCAACATTTCATTGTATATTTTAATCCATTCAATCACAATCTGGTAATATAGTTTCTGTACAAACTACTAATATCCTCCACAAAATACAATCCTACTTGAGTCGAGTAAAACTAATATGACCGACAAAACCTGTCTTATGAATATTTAATGCAATTTGTATACCTAAGACTCAAACTCAAGACCACTAATTAAACTAAAACAATACTGTGGTAATTGACCTATCTGTTTTGTGGTATCTTGTAATATAGTTGATCTTATATTGAATTAAAAATAATTTTGAATAACTTCTTAATTTTGACAATGACAATAATGACAAGTTTATTGATAATATATTATAAATATTACATGTACTTAAAAAAAATAATTTTTAATATAGTTTAATATATCTAATAAGGTATTAATTTATATTGTTAGTATTTCTTTTAATACCTTTAATTTAGGAGGAAAAAAAGTCAATACCACTAATATCAAATCAATGCTTACTAAATGTCGCAACCGGGGTCACAACGGGACAGTGAAAATAATACTAAAAAATAGAGGAGTTGCCACCATTGTTTATTAAGGGAAAACATATGGAAAAATCGTGAGAAAGAATGTGGTCTATGAAACCAAATATAGGTTCGGGAGTCAGTTACATGTAGGGAAGGTGCTAACACCCTACGACGTCCGTCGTAAAAACAGTTATCCCTAATTAAATGTGAAAAATAGATAACTTCTAAAATATTTATTTTACCCCTTAAAGAAAAGAAAATATGTTTACAAATTTTATTATTTTTATCAAAAGAATTTTAATTAAGAAGATAATATTTTATTTTTGGAAAAACATTAAATTTTTTATTTCTGAGATCGACAAGGGTGGGCCCCTGCTCCTACGTATCCTCAGGTGCAATGAGAAATCAGACTCACGTAGTTCTTCAGGTATAAAATTGTTTTTTCGATTGATTTTTTTAATTTTGTTATTTTTTTATTATTTTATAATGATTATTAAGATATTAAATCTTAAATATTATAGATATTATCCACAACAATAGGCGGCCTAACAGATGTAAAATACTCTTGCAAAACAAAGTTGTAAAAGATTTTGTGATATTCAAGGGAGTCCTAGACTCAACATGATAAATCACTAAGTCAACATTTTTATTTTTATTAAAAAGACATACCTATTAACAAATTAAACTTAGACTTAGATAAAGCTTTAGTGATATTCAAGTAGATCCTAGACCCAACATTTTTATTAAAAAAACAAAATCATTGATTGATCCTAATTTTATTACATTTTAATTAACAAACGAAAATAATATTTTGGTCACATTAATGCTCATTAAATGAATTCAATTTTTATTATGGAGATATATTAAGAAAATAAGGTGAAAGATATTAAATATGTTTGGCTTCTTTAAGGAAACTTTCCATACGAAAACAACGTAATATATACAAAATAGATTTAGGTTTTATTAATGAAACTTTATTACGAAAAAAAAAAAAAGGATTCAGTAGATTGGAAAGAAAAAAGGATAGCCCAATATCATTTGTTGAAAGAAGCAAGCCTAAGCATTGGGCTTGGCTATTTATTTTGGCCACAAACAGAAAGGCCCTAAAGGCCACTAATCCTAAAATCGGAGGCCACATTGTCTCCTACGCAAATGAGGAATCCCCTACAGCAATTAGACATGTCAATGACTTTTTCGGAACTGTGCCGCAAGATCTACGCATCCCTATTGAAGCGATGGTGGAGAAAATGTAGATCTGGTTCTGGAAGGGATAATTGCGCGCGGGTTGCCAACGGCCTGACAGTTGACATCGGTTCACATGACAGGAATACGGAAGGGTGCAAGTTCGTGGCAAAAATAGAACAACGAGAGGGTTCGCGTGGCAAGGATAGAGAAATGCGAGGATTGGTGTTGCTTATTTAATTCTAATTCGATGCGACTTTTTGCTTGATTGTGCGGAACTTTGATTCTTTTTTTTTTTTTGCACCAACAGGTGAATGCGATTATGTTATCCAAAACGCAAAAATGTTGTGTGTTGTGATGCGTATGGATGCTAAAAGAAGAAATATGAACGTTGCTCTATATGTTGTGTATAACGGAAGAGCTATTAGATATCTATGAATTATTTAAATGCAACAGGTGTTCACACTAAAACTTAAATTTGCATCAAGATTAATATAATAACTCATGTGAAAATACTTGGTCAATGGTGAAAATTGAGAATTATAAATATAGAACATTAGTTCCTATTTAAATGGTTAAGATTTAAAAAAATACACATAAATTTTTTTTAAGTAGTCTTGTGACGACCAATTAACTTATAATCTTGACCATATATACATCTCTGTCTTTCTATCCATGTATGGTTATATGTTCTAGATTTATAGTTCTCAAGCAAGTGTTCCCATAAGAGTTACTCTTTATACACACACATATATATGATTTAATATATTATAAAAAATTTAATATAATAATTATACTAACAAAAAATTATTTATATATATTTAAATAGGTTAACCTGTTAAACTTTAAAAAAAAATTGAATAGCTTAAACCTTACCCTTTTAACCAAATAAACTTTTACAAAAATTTTAGTTGAATTTATTTTTTAAAAAAGTCTGAACTGATTTGAGTTTAATATAAACTAAGTCATAAAACCTTGTCAAGCGATCTCCTATATTTCCACCCGTAATTAAGAGGCTAACCTGCTAATATTTTAAACGAATTTCACTCTAGTTAATAGATTAGCCTTTTAAGACAATAAGACAAAAGAGGGAAAAATAAAATAGAAAAGACTCTAAATGCTTTTGACTATGTTCACCTTGATAATCATTTTGAATTTATCTTCTATTTAGTTATTCAGAATCTTGTGTTAAGGAAAACCTAAGACATAACGACTTGGTAATTTTCAATTTTTTTCCCAATTTGTAAAAAAGTTAAAAATAGAAGTCTATTAATGTTTATTTTGAATCTATTTTCTAATTGATTATTGCAAAAATCTTATGCTTTTAACCAAATAGAAAATAAATTAGGAAGCCAACCTGAAACATGATATCTTGACAATTTCTACCTTTTTAAAACTAAAATCAACAACTCTCTTTTATGTCTTTTTACTAGAAAAGAAATTTAATTAAAATTCATCAATGTACAAATATTTTCTAAAAAACTACATAACTTCAATTTCTTGTTACATCCAGAGATACCTAGGAGTAAGGAACTATTCTTATTGAGTAAAAAAATAAAATCAGAAAAATATTTTCACAAATTTTTCCGTTTGAGAAATAACAAAATTTATTTTAAATAATAAAGATTCTCATGTTCATAAATAATAAATAAAATAAATTCAAAAACCTTATTTTCTTACTTTTTAGAAGGGTAAAATAAACATTTTTAAAACTATCTTAATTTTTCATATTTAATTAAAAATAATCGTTTCAGAATAGACGTAGTAAAAATGCTCATATCTTTTTTGACACACAACTTGTATAGCTGACAAATCAACTAACTATTTTTCGTAATTTTTTTTTTATAATGAGTCTTTTTTGTAATTTAATCACATCAGAAATATTTTTCTTCACTTCAAATTTAATATATTATAAATGAACATTAAATAAATAGATTGGGATTAATATAAGTTTAAGAAATTCAAATGTGGCCAGCAACATATAAACAATATAAAGAATATAATTTGATCTATAGTTCCTCTAAAAAAGTATTAATATAATAAAATTTTGACTTAATTGTACTTTTGGTCATCCAAGTATTACAATTGTGTGATTTTGACTTCTTCGTAAATATTTAACGGATTTTGCTGACGTGGCAAATGATGTGGTCATAATGGATGATGTGGAGGCTGACATGATGATGATGTGGCTTGTGACGTAGGTTTTGACATGTCGATGACGTAGCAAGATGATGTGACATGCAAAAATGAAAGTGATAAATGTCAATCATGTCTCTCTTTTTGGCATTTATTTGTGTATTTACTGCTCTCTTTCCCAAACCAAAGGCTTTGTCTAAACCCAATTTTAGTTGATTTTTAAGTAAGTAGCATTTGCAAATAGATTTATACATTTTGGGCATTTTAATTGTCAATTAATGATTTTTTGCAGGAAATGAAGATAGAAGACTAAAGCAAAATGGGAGGATTGCAACTACCTAGAGTCGTTAAGCGAGCAGTTCATTCGCTCAGTGAAATTTAATACAGAGAGCAATCAAGTCTCTCGCTCAACGATACACATATTTGCTAAGCAAGATTCGTTCCAGAGACCACGAAGTCAAGTCTCTCGCTCAGCAAGCCTTGTGTTTGCTGAGCGAGAATAGTGCCACCTCACTTAATGAATGAGCGACAAAAGAGTAAAGGAGGCGAGCTTTTGGACACACTTCTTCATTCTGCTTATTTTCATGCTAGGGCTGAGAGGAATAATGTGGGAGCACCTCCTTGAAGCTTCATTCCAAGATCTTCATTATTTATCTTTTTGTTTGGTTCACTCACTCATGAGTGGCTAATCTTCTCCTATTTGGGGTTTGATATAACTAATCTACTCTCATGTATACATTTTAAGTTATTTATTGAAGTTTATATTCTATTCATTAGTGTCTCTACTTCCATACTTAATGCTTGTTGTGGCTTGATCTCCTATAACTTGTTCTTTTTGTTTTGATTGATGTTGGAAAACTCTTTCTTTGCATAGAACTGAAGAGAGCACTTAATAGATCTTGTAGCTAGGAATAGAACATGATTTATTAACCATCTTTAAACCTCTTTTTGTAAACCAAGCTGTTTGGGTGAAATCATCAAGGGATTAATGTTTTATTCAGATAACTTAGATCCATTCAACTAAGGGATTAGGGTTTGGATAAAATTGTGGGTCAATGGTAATGAATAGGATATAAACTCAATAGGTGACCTTTATGTTTCATGAGAGGATGATTAGTATAATCGAACCCCAATGCTTTTGCTTATTGTCTTGTTTCTTAAAAGTTGCACTTTAAATGCTCGTTTAAATTTCCCTTTTAATGATCCATTTATTTGAGTGAAAAACCTAGTATTACGCAAGTCCTTTGTGATACAATACTCTACTCATTATTGTCTACTTATGAAAATTAGTATCCTTGCCAATGGGCTAACAGAAAGACAAAATTATCAAATTGGCCTTATTAGATTTTGAACTCCCAATCTTAAGTTCCAATAACAATCTTTAACCACTATACTAATAAGTTTCTTTGATATCTCAATGAAAAATATAATATATGTAACCTAAATGAAGACCAAAGTTACACATATATTTACTACTACTAAATAAACAAATTTATACTTATTATATATATTATTATTAATGATATTATTAATAAATTAATACTAATATTATCATTAATAATATTTTTATATATTATTAGTATATTAATAGATAATTTAATAATTTAATAAATATAAATTATTTAAAATATGATGTAAATGGTGAAGAAATATAGTAATAAAATAATAATCCTAGAAAAATATATTAATATTATTAGTATTATTATTTTATTAATATATTTACATAGAAGTATAAATAAATATTAATAATATTATTAATAAATATTATTAGTATTAATATTGACGCAATTGAAATTTGTGATGATGTTGTGCATTTAATTTACATATTTGAATCACTAAAATTTATATTTATATCATATATTTTAAATTAACCTAATAATTTATATCAAATATTCATATATTTATATCATATTTTAAATAATTTATATTCATTAAATTATTAATTTATCTATTAATATACTAATAATATATAATAATATTATTAATAATAATATTAGTATTAATTTATTGTTAATATTATTAATACTAAGAAGATATATAATAAATATAAATTTGTTTATTTAGTTATAGTAAATATATGTGCAATTGTGGTCTCCATTTAAGTTACATATATTATATTTTACATTAATATTCAAAGAAATTTATTAGTTTAGCAATTAAATGTTGTTATTGAAAGTTAAGGTGGGGGGTTCAAATCTTATTAGCGTCATTTTTGATATTTTTGTCTTTCATTTTTGCATGCCACATTATCATGTCACACCATCGACATGTTAGCAAAATTAGCTAAATATTTAAAGAAAAAATGACAGTGTAACGCCCCTTTTTATTATTAATAACATATTTCATAAATTTTATTTACTATTTAGACTTCACGAATTGTATTCGATATTACTTTGGGAAGGCATAAATTTTCTTACATAATCTTATTTTATTCTTTAACTTTATTATTCTAAAATAGATAATTAAAATGTCTTACAAAAAATAAGTAATTAAAGGAATAATAATACTATAAAACATAATTAAAAGAAACTAGATCATATATTATTTTTGGAGTTTCAAGTACAACTAGTCCAAAATTACTCCATCAACTCACAAACACTACATAACTAAAAGGAAAAGTGTTTTATTTATAAACAATCTTTTTCTATTACAGCTCCGATTACACTATTATTTCTTGCTTCATTGGGGTGGTGGAAATAAAAGAGCTAAGGGGTTGGGGTGATTAGTAGGAGGAAGGGAAAAGGTGACGACCACAGGCCCATCAAGAACAAAGGGGTCATGCTGTGTGAGAAATGATATGGCTAACGATCATTGCCTGATAAAGGCCTGGGAGGAGCTAAAGATTATGACTTTTTTATTTTTTTAGATTTTTATATTGGGCCTTGTTGGGCTTTTTGTGCAACTTTTGTATGCATCTATGTGTTGCTTAATTAAGTGTTATGTGAACCTTAGCTAATTTTAGTTTCTAGCTTATGTTTTAGTTTGATTGGGCTTTTTATTAGTTGTAGTATAAATAGGCCTCTAGGATCACTTGTAAAGAAACTTTTGATTAATTATTGAATATGATTAGCTTTGTGCTAAGAGAGGGTTGTTCCTCTTGGTTCTTGCTTAGAACTTTAGATTCTTATTAAAAAATTCTATTCTTTGTAGCGAATCCTTCTCGACTTATCAATCTTCGAATTGTGGCATCGTTCTTCCATTTCTTGTCTAATCTGTTTTTTATTTTCTTCACTTTTTGGTTCCGATTTATTACTCATTGGTGCTGAAAATTTGTGATCCACTTTGGGGGTTTCATCATTTGGTTATCAGAGCTAATTTTTCAGCATTAATTTGCATCAATACAAATTCGAATCTATTTCCTTGATCCAATATGTCCCTGGGATCCACATATGTTGCACCAATTTTAAGGCATATTTAATTCATTTTGGTGCATCAGATTTGCGTCGGCATCTTTGCATCATTTTGAGGTGCAACTCGTGAGCACTTATTCTGTGCGTGTTAGAGCAGTTTGTGAAATTGAATTGTGAGCCAATTTTGGGAATTGCAATTTGTGAATTTGGAACACTAAAGCTTGATTTAGTTGGGGCATTCAACTTACGTTGCAATTTGCAGCAAAATTTTGTGGCTCATTCAAAGTCAACAACTGGATCAGATTGGACGTAATAGATGCTCCTAGATCTGCCTTATTAAATTTCAATTTCAGCTCTATAATGCAGCGGATCAGTACCTTACATGCTGAAATTGGAGCGCGTATACACATGCTCCTCAATTGTGACGTGGATGCATTGGTCCATTACAATATAATTCCCTGTTCGTGCAACGAATTTGCACGTTAGAATTTGCGTCCAAAGTTGGTACGAGATATAGATCCAGATTTGATTAATTTAAGAGTTTTGGTGCCTTAATTCGTGTTCCTTTTTTTGAGCGTCCTACATTAGCAAATCTGTTCTCAATTTTTTATTCATCCGTTTAAGTCAAATTCCTGCAGTATAGTGTTTATCTTGTTCATGTGTTGTTAAAAATTCAGATCTGAAAATTGTGTCATTCGATCCATTGATTCCCTTAGTGTTTGTGATTTGGTGTTAATTGAGTACTTAAGTGTTGGGGTTTGACGTCTAGAACCATTAATTGAGTAGGATTCAATTTGAATTGCATCTTTTGGTGGTGAATTTCAATTGTGAAATTTTGAATTTGGGAAAGAACATTCATAGTGTTCTTGAAGTTTTTTGTTGTAAAACACATGTTAGATCTTTAAAATTTGTTTGGAGAGAATTGGGACGTTTATGCAAATAAAAAAAGTTAAAGGTCCAAAAAAAATATTTAAGAACTAATTAGCAATTATGTAAGAGTAAAGTAAAAATACAAAAAATGTAGTTCAAAGAATTCAAAGAAATATAAAATAATGGTCATTTTAATTTACTTATTATTACTGTAAATAAAAGCCGAGATGTCCATAGGAATAATAGACACTATTTTGTAAGTCTAAGACATCAAACATATAACGACAGGAGTAATATGCTGCAGGTCTTATAATACTAGTTTACTTAATTAAAATTTTATTAAGAAAACTTTTGACGAATTATTCAGATATATCTAAATCAAGTCTATTATTTTTATACTAATTAATTAATATATATATTACGATTGTAAATTTGGAGTAATTAAATATTTCCTTAAATCTAAAGTATCGAACATTTAATAATAAAATAACAAGTTAATTAGTTTAATTATTAGGACATTAGTTATTTAATTTATTTAATATATGAGTGTAACAAAATTGATTAAATAAACTACATCATGAATTTAGTATTTGATTCATAAGGTTCAGATCTAAAATTAACAGTAAAATAATACGTTTGAATAAATCGAATATATATAATCCAAAGTTTAATTATCGGCCATTTTTAACAAAAGCAATTAATTCAGATAAAACTCAATAATAGATAAGAAATATCTAGAGAAAAAATAAAATAAAATGTCAAAAATTTACTACTTACATAATCAAATCTAAATCATTGAGCTAAAATTAAAAATGTTGATTATATATAAGAGAAAAATGATAAGCTGCAATTTTTTTTTATATTGATAAAATTTTAGGTGAGTTGGGTCCCAAGGGCTCGCGAGGGTCAAGATAAGCCTCAAAGCTCAAAGAGCGTTTATAGTGGTATTTACAGATTACTCGCCAACAAGGTCCTTACATCGATAGTGAGAATCGAATCCACACCCTTATGGGATATGAGTCTGATCCGTACCGACTTGACCAACCTTTGTTGGCTAAGCTGCAGTTTTATATAACTGTGATTTTGAATAATTAATTAGGATAGCAACTAGTATCTCAAAATTATAAATGGAACAAACTAACCTAATTTCTACCCGATTATAATTTTCGAAGAAGTAGTTTAGGAACAATAAATAAAATAGGTAGTGAGGTTAATCGATAATAATTAAAGAAATTAAATAGAAGGTTAGTAACAAATAAGATGAAAATAACTAAAATAAATCAAAACAAATATGACAAATAAGATGAGGTTAGAGACATCTCACCAAACACCCATGGTTGTACTTTTATTTTAAAAGGCCATAATAAATGTCTCCTCCTCCTATCTTAATCAAAATTTGTCGCAGTCACAAAGTAATTTCGTTCTTGATATAAAATTTGAGCAGAACAGCATTTTTCTTAATATTTAAATTTAAAACAAAGTGAAGGTAATAAAAAGAGGAGAGTGGGCATAAGAAATCAAGGTGTGTGGAGCACTTCAAAGATAGGTTACCTATTTATAGTAATTGGGGAGGTTAATTTAGTTATTTTAATCAAATATAGGTGTCTAGATTTCCTTACCGTAGCTAAGTGACTCACTATGCCTAAACTTCTTGCCGTATAATATTTTGCCACGTTGTAAGTCTAGAAATCCTAGGCTATAATTAGTTTTAGTTAAGTTATAATTTATTGTTAGTCTAGTTCAGTTAGTTTGCATATTTCATGTTCAATTGTAACTAGTTTTAAATGCAACTAATTATCCCATTTGTTGTAGATAGAACGTAATGATGGTCTGTGTATTTGCTGGACATTATGGCGCAGGGAGAAATAATGTTCCTGCTACAAGTTGTATTTAAATAGTATTTTCTTGTCTCTTTTTGTGTGTGTGTGTGTATAGGTTATTCTTTATAGAATTTTAGTTTTGTTTTTAATAACTTTATAATTAATACTCTATTTTGTATTTATAAATTCCTAGTCTTAGATAATAAAATAAATTACTAAAAAAAGATTTAAACAAAGTCAAGACATAAATAAAGTTTTAACATGCTGAGGAATTAAATAGAAAAGTTATTTGTATTTTAGAATGATAAATGTGACAGAAATTTTTAGGACGTTATAGATAGAGGGACCAAAATCACACAATTTTGATACTTGGAAGACTCAATTTACACAATTAAAACTTGGGATCAAAATCACACAATTGTAATACTTGGGAGACCAAAAGCGCAATTAAATCTAAAATTTATTGAATATGGTGTCAATACAAGTGATGGTGTAAAAATATTTGCCATTAAAAAGTGGTAGCAATCAAGATTAAATTTTATCAAAATTTACTTATCTATCAATACATAGATTTATGATAAGATAAACCGATAATAGGTGTCAAACTTTTAAACTTGTATCACTTAATAATTATATGTAAAATACAAAATTAATCAATACAATTATTGAATCTTTGATATTATCATTTTAATAATGTTTATCAAATTTCACACAATTTGAGTATTCATTAATATGTTATTTAACAATAAATATTTACTTAAATTTTATATAATATATAATCCATTAAAATAAAATAGTACGGCGAACTATCCATTAATTTTTTAATTTACATGAAATTTCATAAACTTAATATACTTTATAATTCATATTCAACATAAAGTAATTAATATATAACTAACATGACTGCACACTAACATTGAATATTGCATTTATAGATAAAAATACATAATCAAGTTAAACAACATGATTAAATCTATATTTATTACAATTTTATTGCATGTAATATATATTTAATGTTTATAGAATTTATTTAAAAAAGTTATCACTAAAAAAATAAGAATTATAAAATTTAATTACTAAAAATATATACTAAAATTGTTTGACTTTTTACTATTATTTAGAAACAAGTAGTTTATAAAATTTATTTTAAAATAATAAAATTTAAATGCATTAATATACTACACATAAATTGATAAAAATATAGTGATTTATTTCGTATTTTGTATGATTATTTAACGCACATTTATTTTAGGTTTAAATATGTTTTTAGTCCATGAAAATGAGTGAGCTTTTATTTTGTCCTTATAAAAAAATTTCTTTGGTTTTTATCCTCAAAAACTAAAATCATTGTTTTTGGTTCCTACTATTATGTGACACTCGTTAATTGCTTATGTGTTTCATAGAAGATCAAATTACCATTCCAAGTGACACCTACCTACTAGTGTTTGTAGTACAATGACAACATGTGATACCTCGAATATTTTTTTGGATCCCTAAAATAAATTTTATTTATCTATCTTAAAATAAATGTTAGGGACCAAAAATAATTATTTCAGATTTTAGAGGGATGAAAATCAAAGAAAAATATTTTATAGGATTAAAATCAAAATTCACTCATTTTATAGGGACAAAAAACAATGATTTCAAATTTTAAAAAAAAAACAAAAAAAATACAGGAACCAAAATCAAAACTCCTTCATTTTGTAAGGACTAAAAACACATTTAAGTCATTATTTTATATTCAATTATATTAAATTTATTTACTACAAATAATTAAATAAAAAAGTATAATCATACATATTAGACAATGGCTAAGGTGAATAAGCTCTTCAAATGGTTTATGGTGGATCAATATGTAGGGACCATTGAACTTATTGATTAAAAATTAAAGGGTAATGATGCATTATAGGTAACTTGTGCTACTAGTTTTTAGTAATTAAGGAGAAAACAAAAAGGTAGCCCTGGAACCAACTTGCTACCGTACTCCAACACACACCATCGTCAGAGGCGATTTCCGGCGACGATGCTCCTCCAACTTTTTTTCTTTCCTTCTTCTTCTTTCTCTTTCTTCTTCTTCATCATCTTTCTCTCAACAATCTCACTTTCATGCTCTCTCTCCACTATGCGACAACGCTTTGACTGCCGTGAGGGCAGACAGACCTCGCATCGTGGTCCTTCAAAACAAAGCCATACCCATTACAAATCTACAACCATAACAAATGTCATGCAATGGCTTCGCAAGATTTGCAGCGCACAAAAAAGAAGAAAGGTAGAATTCATCGAAGTCATCCTCAACATCATGAATAGAAACCTGAATGTTGCACAATGTCTTCGCAAGATCCTCAACTTAGACATGTCCACAATCTCCTAAGAAGACTAATTATGAAGAATGCAACTTTTAGGCTCTATCCACTGTAAATATCACAATAGTGGTAGAGAATAGCGCCAACAAGAGGTTAAAAATGATGGGTGAGTTGCTAACCTTGCTTCTCTTCCCTTCCTCTAATAGCTTTTTTTTATTATTTTTTTAGGTATTCAAATAAAAGCAACCGATTAATTAGGAGTATCCAATCAAAAATCTTTGGCCAGGCATAACCCATATGAATGAATTGTCCACGGAAAAATTCATCTACATATTATCAAAATTTGTTTAAATAATAATTTGCCTGTAGTTAACCACTTTATTCTACGTAGTTTCATGCCACAATCTTAATCGAAGGCAAATTTTCGAGTAATCATTTTTAAACTTAAATAGCCTGTTAATCAAAGTAATGTGAAATAAATGCCTAAGTTAAAAATAAATGATTATGATAATTCATTAAATAATCTTGATGTTTAATTCAAGTAAATATGATATAGCGTGTAATTGTTCGAGTATATTCATCCTAGCCTGCATTGGGACGATTAGGCCATATCATGGATACACTTGCCAGGTTATCAAACGTGGCTGTCTAAAACACACGATAACATTATCCTCCACCAGGTTCTATGTCCATAGCTGAAAATTTTCCCATAATGCAAATTGGTACTAAAGCAAACTACATCCAAATCGTGTAGTAAATTCTTCTTCTGGTAGTAAATTCCTCTTCTATTAATTGACTGTTATTCTGCTAATAAAACCATACACTGGTAAAACATGGTGCCTGACATCCACAAGACTCAATTGTAATAATTGAAAGGCACAAATTCCTAAAAAAGCCTGTTAACGCATAAATTTCCACAAAAAGATGAAATGGCAAAAGAAAACCAGTGACTGTTTGTGCAATTGGGTCCACAACAGATGCCTCGTTCATCTCATCTTGTCAACTCAAACCCATCATAACCGATATCATACAAAGAAACCTTAAATTCTTCAAATGAGTATCCAATCTACCGAAACTTGGTTGGCTTACTGGTTTGGAGTACTTCTCAACCACTTAGTTGGCTTGTAGGTTTTGGAGCACTTCTCTCAAGCACAAAATACTCGGTTCAAACCCGAATACAGAGGAAAAAAGAATGAGCATCTAATACATCTTTCAGTAGAAACCCAGTTGAATATCAAAAGTTGGAAGGTCGAATCATCCAGCAGAAAGAACAAGGAATTAATACCAGCAAAAAGAATTGGCACCTACCCCTAGGACCTCTTCAGGCAAACATCCCATAACTTAGGTTTAAGCGAATAACATAATTAATCAGCAAAGATCAGGTAACTAAACATTCGTGGAATTGGTGTTAAATTCAACAGGAGATGGACAACGGGGATAAAATGATTTTTCAACACTCAAACTATACTAAATTTTAAACAGCTGCACGGATATTTTTACAGAAATTGGCTATAAGTTGAAATTTTACGATTCCTGTTTTTGAGATGTAGAATGGTCCTCAAAAAAAGACTCAAATCCTCTATCCCCTCTTCTTGTTCCCCAATTAAATACTGATATAATGAATTAAGAAATGTAATTCTTTCCGAGGAGTATTTCATTCGGGGTAGACAGGAAGCAGAGACAAGGTTTGAAACCCAACAAAAGATAGCCAGTAATGATAAGGCCAAGCAGTTCTTTTATTTTCAAGTATTATAATTATTGTCAGCGAAGGGAGACAATCATGTTTAATGCTTTAAAAAACATAGGAAGAATTATGATCCAAGTCACAAATCAACTTTTCACTCATCCCTTTCCCCTTTCTTTAAGACCTATATTTAATATCACATGTCATGGAAAAGCTCAAAAGTCCAATTCCTGTAGAACAGATATAAGTACCTGCCGGAAGTATTTGATGCAAGTCGTCAACCCCTTTTAAGTTAATAAAAAATTACAGGACATTAGAATTTGAGGTGCACACATCACAGGTAGTGAGAGTCAACGAAATTGAAGAGCATGTAGCCAGCTCCAACCCTCAACCATTTTGAAAATCCCAGAAAAGGGCAGCCGGAGACTACATCCCAGGTTTCCAGTGAATGAAGCACAAAACCAATGAAGCAGTATGAGAAAAAATCTCAACAGAGAAGAAAAGCATATACTGTAGGGTAGATAGATCTGGAACTCTCTTTAACACACTAGTAACAATAACCCTAAAAAGATCATTACCTGCAACGAAACTACAAGTATTCTGCAAAGATAAATTCAACACAAGCTAAGACATAAAGAAAGTAACTAATCCAATCCAAGAGTAGAAACTCAGGGCCTTGCCCAACAAAACAGATTCATACTTCAGTCTAATCACCACTAAATTAACAAAATCTCACTATACTCTTAACAATCACAGATACCAACTCTCAAAATCAACTTCTGCTTCTGCGTCGTTCCCTAAGGCCATTTCTGCATTTTATTTAGAAGCATCACATGTCAGTACAAACACAACAATGAGTGATTGCAGAATTAATAACTTATCAACTCAAGCAAAAAGAACATGATATGGCATGTAGGCTCCCTTTTAAACAAAGACAAAAGAAAAAAGAACAATTCAGATCCTACCTACTCCGGTCATCATGTTCATTGTCATTCTTCCTTTGCTAAACAGACAGGAATTTAAATATACCACACAAAGTAGAGTATCAAGTATGAAGAGGGGGAGAGTATGTTGATCAGACACTTGGCAAGGTGGGGATGGGATCCATAGCATGATGATACCCTTTTGCCACTTAAAAGTTAAAAATACTATTCTTTCCTTCAACACAAATTAGACTACACTCTGGAAAAAAAAATATCTTTTCAAGTAACAAATTAACTAAGCAAAACATTTTACAACATGTTAAAATAGAACAAAACGCATGTTGAAAAATCAGGAGGACCCCAGTGTGATAAAATAACCTTGATAAAAAAAACATTTGACCAAATAATATAATTAGAGGTGAACATAATTCCAGACAGAAGAAACCTACCCATTAGCATACGGAACCTCCTCACGCCCACGATAAGGAGGTGACCTGCTGTAGCTACGTCCACGAGGTGACAAACTGCGGCGCCTAGGGGACCGCCCACGAGGACTGTAACTCCTAGTCATAACAAGGAAAGGTGAGTAAAGAACAAAAAGATTTATGAGGAAAAATTATTATCACAACATACAAACACATGCAGCCCTTTAAGAGAAATGATACAGGTATATTTTTTGTCATAAAGAATAGCAAATAAGAATAAAATTGTAACAAATAACATATATTTCCAAATGTTCACCACTTATAATTATAAATTACCCATAAAGAAAAGTTAAATTTCAAACCACAAATCATAGCCATAACATTGTTATGAAAGCAGGTGGATCAACAAAAATATTTCACTGCATGATCATTAAAGAGGAAAGACAAATAAAATATAAAATAGTCTTCAGGAAAATACAAGTGTCCATACAACTGTACATAGGATCAAAAGAAAAAATAGGAAAGCAATCTAACCTTCGTCCATAACTTGGGCTCCTACGGAATCGGGGTGGACTACGGCTACGGCGTCTTCCTGAACCACCACGCAAGCGACATTCCCGAGCAAAATGACCAGGTTCACCACACTCATAACATTTCAAATCAGAACCACCAGAGCGACCACGACCACCACCTCCACCTCTAGAGTTGTGAGAAAGCTCAACCCTCCAACCATTCTTGCCTGCTCCATAGAATAGAAATGAAATTGCCCAATAAATAAGTGATACAAAAATAATGGTAATCCAAGTAGCTACATTTACTAGATGGAATGAAAACAGCAACTGTATTCAAAAGAGAAACAACTTCCACCAAAAATACATCACATTGCCATTAGCTTAAACACAGATAGGTATTAAACAGGAAAATATAGGCAGCATTGCACCACAGCCCTGTGAACACATTAACCTTTAGGCTGACCATCTCAGTAAGGATTAAGAGAAAGGGCAGTAGTAACATGACAAAATCACGAGAAGCCTAGATTAGCTTGTGATAATAAATTTATAATTAGATATGTGCATCATTTGTTTAAACAAAAATACAGATAATATGCACTTGAAATAAGTGCAAAGAAAATAATACTGCAACAATAACAATAACCAAACCTTATTACACTAGGCAGGGTTTGCTATCCGATCAAACAACACCACTAACCAAATTTTCAACAAATCCATGTAGACTACGATCCCTTGGATGGTTTCAGTTTCAAGTGGAACGGAGACAAATCGCAAGAAAACTAAAACACGGTATAATCCAGGACAATACAGTATTATCATAAAGGCATAACGAGGAAAAAGTTCTTCATTCAGTAAAGACAATGATTGTGTTACCATAATATTTTCAGAAGTTCATTGGTCGATAACAACTTATTGGAGCACACAAATTGCCCACAGGGAACATATACAGCACACAGGCAGCACGCACATGGTCCCCATAGGTTAATTGTAGAAGCACACATCTCATGATAAAACAAACCCATTATGCAACAGAAGTGTAGCTCGCGATAACACGTCAAAGCAGTGCAAATCCTCTGTGTTCACATTCTTAATTCTCTCTACATGCAGTAGTAGTAGTAGTAGTCAAACTGTACAAATCAGCAGACTTTGACGAAGACACAACGAAAAAACCATTACTGCAGGCCAAGGCAGAAGTAGAAGAAAGAGAGCAGTATCTGCTTGCCCCATAGGCCAAAAAGAAGACTTAACTAGCTAGTTGAGGAAAACCCTTCAACATATCAACCGGAAAAAAAGGGGGCAAAACAATAATACATTAGCAGATAAGAAGAATGTGGTAAATAAATGTATATATGCACATTTTAATTTAAATTCGATTACATTCCAACAACAATAACCCCTCTAAACATACCATCCAATTCACGTATAGCATCCTGCGCATCTCTGCGGTCATCAAAGTCAATAAAAGCATAACCAGGTGGTCTACGTGCAACCCAAACACTGCACACATAACATAAAATCAAATTATTTTCCAAAATAAACCTAAATCGCAAAACAAAATGAAAATTACACTGCATCGAAAACTGAGAAATTGAAGTATCCGACACAAAATCGAGAAACAAATTAGAGAGTCTTCGGTTACCTCCGAATAACTCCGAAAACACGGAATTCGTCTTCGAGATCTCTCTCGGTGACTCGTGAATCCAAGTTACCAACGTACACGCGAGACATCTTTTCAGAAGAACCTGAAAATCGCGACAAACACTCGCAGATTAAATCAAAACGGTAAATTTTCAGAGGAAAAACGAAAATCGGTGAAGGTTTTTAGGGTTTGAAAGAAAAACGATTGGAGCGGAGAAAAATTGGGGAAATTGTAAATAAAGGAGGGAGGTTAGGTTACTTTGAAAGGGTTGGAATTGAAAGCGAAATAAAAGTAAAGAGAAGCGTAGTTTGAGAAGAGAAGAGAAGAGGAGAGAGATCTGACCGGAAGCGGTGTAGAGAAGAGAAAAACGAAACCCTAGCAATAGCGGTAGCAGAAGAAGGGTGGTTGGGTTGGGGAGCGTTTACTCTTTATAGGGCCCTTTGATCTCTTGTAAATGTGGGAAACCGATATCTGGCACGCGTTGCCTTTGTCCACTTTCGAATTTAGTACTCGTTTGGATTACCGGTGCAAAACCCTTAACGTATGTTGAAAGTGTGTTATTGTTATGTCTTGCTCCAAAAGTACGTTGAAGAACTTTAAAACCGTAACACAAACCTACATTTAATACTCTTGCAAAACGTATTTTATTAGATCCTTTTAATTTAACTTAGTATTTTAGTTTGTGAAACGCTTTAAAGTTTAATGGTTATGCAGTTCTCAATTAATTAAAAATTATTGTTGATTTGATTTTTAAGATAATTATTGCAATAAATAATTTTATATAATTTGTAGGATTTATTTTATCTAATTCTTTAATATATAATGATTAAAATTTTTAATAAATAAATTTTTTTGAAAATATAAATTATATTTTATATTTATAATAAATAATTTATATTGTGATACAAAATTATTTTTAATTATTGATAATTTATTTTTAAAATATTGAAATTTAATTTATAAATAAACATAAAAAGAATAAATTGAAAGAAATAGGAGGTTGAGAAAAATCTCTAAAAACATTTCGTTAAAGAAAAATTCTTAAAAATAATTTCACTGAAAAATAATTCTTAAAAGTGTTTTCATTCAAGATATTTATTTTAATTTATATATAAAGAGGATTTTAATTAGTTAGATATTTTTTAAAATAATTTTAAATGCTTAAAAATTTATATTAATGTTTTTTTGTATTTTAATATAATAATTTTTAATTTTAATTTCTTCATCAGCAAATAAAAAATATTTTTTAATAAAAATGTTGATAATGTGTTTTTATTTTTTTTAATGAAGTTCACTTAATAATAAAAAGATTTTTATTGTATTTATTCTAAGTGTATTTATTGTATATCTTTTAGTAAAAGATTTAAAACTAAATATTTTCTATTGTATATTGTATTTAAAAAGATTTAAAACAATAAACAAATTTATTGTATATTGTATTTAAAACTAATATCTACCAAAAAAAAAACTAATATCTTTTCTTTACCCAAACAGAATGTCAAAAAATGATGGTTGTGCTTTTTTTCAAAAAGAAGAAATGTGTAAAGCCTAAAGAAGTTTGATGAAAGAATATGTTTAAGTTTGAGTTTGAAGAGAATCATAAACGAATACCTAGGAAGTAAGAATTCAGAAATTCCTTGTATCATTAAATCATCTTAGTGATTTTTTTTGTGTGTGTTAATGATTGGATGTAGCATTGAGTTATATAGCGTTGATCTTATCCTCCCCCACCATCTTTTTATTTGTTTTCTAATTGAAAGAAAGATTAAACTGTGAAGTGTTTGTTTGAAAAACAAGGTTTTTCATCAAATATCTTTTCTCTATATTATGTTAGTCCTAAGACAATATTCATTCATACTAAGATTAACCTTTCATTATACTCTTTCAAAGCTTTTCTAAACTATTTTTTATATGTCAACTTGTTTTTTAAAGATAAAAAAAACACAATTTAACCCCTTTTTAATTTTGTATTTGTCTTTTTCAATTGCTATCGTACGTTAGCCTCAAGAATAAGCACTTAACCATGTCAAGGAAAAAGATCTAGCCATAATTATAGCATATTAGAGTAATCATCTTATCATCGAAGGAACCTCTATTACTCGTCCTTGATAGTAGTGTCATGCTACTACCAAAAGCACTAGATTGTCCCTTAAACTTGTAGTATAAGAAATAACCTAGGTCATAATTCTTGAAGACACAAACCTATTTATTCTGATCTTATTAGGAGAGTTAAGAAAAAAAGGGTTTTGAATTGCAAGCAAAATAGAAAACATTGAATGGAAATCAAATTTATATATACATCAATTTAAGGTATTCAAATCCTGTGGTTGGTTCATCATAGTTCAAAATAATATACAAATTTCACATGCATGTTTGTCAATTCAAATTTCACTAGATAAATCACCTAGAATATAGTTAACAAAATTGAAATCACAATTGCAATCCCAAAATAATGTTAGCAACACACTTTCTAATACACATTCTATCATTGGTTGAAATTTGTTAAAAATTACAAAATCATGATAGAGTCATTAAATAAGATGTGAAACTCATAAATTTTTGTAATTTTTAAGAAATTTCAACCAATAGAGAGTGTGTTAAAGAATGTGTTGATATCATTTCTCTAATTTTTAATTTTAATTTCTTCATTAGCAAATAAAAAAATTCTTTAAATAAAAATATTGATAATGCATTTTTTATTTTCTTTAATGATGTTCACTTAATAATAAAAAGATTTTTATTGTATTTATTCTAAATGTATTTATTGTATATCTTTTAGTAAAAGATTTAAAACTAATATCTTTTCTTTACCCTTGTAGAATATCAAAAAATGATGGTTGTATTTTTTCAAAAAGAAAGAAAATGTGTAAAGCCTAAAGAGGTTTGATGAAAGAATATGTTTAAGTTTTGAGTTTGAAGAGAATCATAAAAGAATACTTTGGAGGTAAGAATTAGGAATATCCTTGTATCATCAAATCATCTTAGTGAATTTTGTTTGTATGTGTCAATGATTGGATGTAGCATTGAGTTGTAGCACATTAATTTTTTTCTCCCTTACCAACATTTTATTTGTTTTCTAATTGAAAGAATGTGAAGTGTTTGTTTAAAAAACAAGATTTTTCATCAAAGGTTTTTTCTCTATATTTTGTTAGTTTTAAGACAATATTCATTCATACCAAGATTAACCTTTCATTATACTATCTTTCAAAGCTTTTCTAAACAATTTTTTTTTTAAAAGATCAAAAACACAATTTAACCCCTTTTTTGTTTTGTATTTGTCTTTTTCAATTGCCATCATAAGTTAGCTCAGAGATAAGCACTTAACCATGTTGAGGAAAAAGCAGTAATTATGGTATATTAGAGTAATCAACTTATCATTAAAGGAACCTCTATCACTCGTCCTCTAGATTAATTTATTTTTTTGGCTAAGAATTATCCTTACTATAGTGGAAATATTTATGAAATTCACACAATACACTATTTGAATGTCATTGTGAATGAGGATTATGATGTTCTATGTACCACCCTGTTTTTCTAATGTGTGATTTAGTATTTTAATAATTAAAAAGTGAAAACAAATATGTGATCTTGATGCTTAAAACGAATAAATGAGTTATTGTTGATTGTTGTTAATAATTGTTGTTGTGTGGTTTTGATTTATGTTTTTGTCTTAGAATTCTTGTCTGAGTTTAAGGAACTGAGGAAATGTACTTGAGCCAAATCGAGAGTGTTGCTGGTGTTTGTTTGAGTCATTGAGGGAAAGACAGTTGAGTTGAGTTAGTTGTGGGACATGGGGAATGAATAAACAAACCATGGGCTTTAGGGGGCTCGAAGCCTTGTGAGGCCTAGGAAGGTTTGAGACACTCAAACCTTTCCCCTTCTCATTTCTCACTTTTGCAAAACAAAACTCCTTCACTATCAAATCTCTCTCAAGCCACCAAGAGTGTAACAAGATTTCTGAGCCTTAATTAGGTGTCCTTGTGTTGAAGAAAGCAGATTTCTCAGAGGTTTGGCTCAAGAACGTGTGTTCTCATTTTCTCTCCTTCCTCAAATTTCAAAATTTCGAAACTCCAAGTGGTAAGGAAAGCTTACCTTCGTTGAATATATGTTATATGCAAGTGGTAGTGTAGATATGTTGCTATGGTTTGTGATAGAAAGTAAGATTTGGTTAAGCTTTGTGGAAATGTTGATGGAAATGGGTTTCTTCATTTTCGTGAATGATTTCTGTTGAATTGTTGTATAGATTGTTGTTTGTGCTAAGTATGTGGTTGTGGGATGTTGAACGGTCACATTCGAACTCTGTGGAGTTGATTTGGGATATGGGTGAGTAGAAAGCCTTGATTTTTGGGGTTTTGTCGAAGAGAGTTCTGCTGCTGCTATTTGGAATTCACTGAACGACCCTTACGTCGTTGAGCAAGTGTTCTTGAGTCTTAGTATTGGCTGTAATACATGAAGGATTTGCTGAGCGAAATTTTATTCGTTGAGTGAATGTTCATGGAAAATCTGGAAATTTTCCAAATAAGTGTTCGTTGAGCCAATGTGGGGGTCTCAGAATGTCTAGAAGCAATTCACTGAGCGAGTACCAAGCGCGCTGGGCGAATTAAGACTCTGGAGAGTTATTGCTCTCTATTGCGAGTGATTTGCTAAGCGAACACCA
Source organism: Spatholobus suberectus (assembly GCA_004329165.1). Lineage (NCBI taxonomy): Eukaryota > Viridiplantae > Streptophyta > Magnoliopsida > Fabales > Fabaceae > Spatholobus > Spatholobus suberectus. Next base: position 15,998,530 of record CM014733.1, read on the forward strand.
TGTTTGCTGAGCAAAGAGTGGGGTGGACCAAGCATGGCTACTCTCGAGAGTGGCTATTCACTAGCCGAGTGTACGACTTGCTGAGCAAAATGTGGTCAACAGGAATTTGGAGAAATTCCCTGGAGCAAACTCGCAGAGCAACCCCAGCTGCCGTTGAGTGAGAGACTCTAGAAACAGTATATTCGCTGAGCAAGACTCATGGTCGCTGAGCGAGAGCCTTCTCAAGGAAAAGTTGGTCCTCTGTACGGAAGGTCTTCACTGAGTGAGCATAGGGTCGCTAAGCAAACGTAGTATTCTGTAGTTGATCACTTAGGAAAGGGTAACTGTGTGGAATGTGGTTAGGAAGGACTCTTAGTGTGAGTCTATGGTTGAGAATGTGGGAAGAATGGTAGGTTGCTTGGATGAAACCTCCATTTGTCATAAGTATTGTTGTGTTGGGTCATACCTAAGGGGTGTGGGCTACTTGGATAGGGCCCTGAGTGCAGGTTGCTTGGATAGGACCTCCATTAGTTGTGGATGATTTGTGGTGCGAGATTTCTCACGAGAAATGTGTTTCTTGGATAGGGTCTTACCTGTTAATTATGCTTAAGGCTAGATTAGGCCTACATGGTGTTGGTAGTGGTTGTGGACCCCGTGTGGTGCTAGTCGAGCCCACGTGGTGTTATGTTGTTATTATGGTGTTACTACACAATATATATATATATATATATATGTTGTTTGGTTGTTGTTGAGTGAATATGGTATTGTGATACATGTATTTCATGCATATGTTGTGATGGGCCTCATGTCATTGTGCAAGCAAACACATAAGTTAGATGGTTGACAAGAGTTGCAGCTCAGATAAGCCTTTAACTTAGTACCTATATGAGACGTGGGGTCTTAAAGATGGGCCTTATGGAATGAGTGGATAGGTGATTCTGTAAATGGTCAAGGCGGTGCAGGCCTTGTGTCACGGTGAGCCATCACCCACATACACTTATCTTGACACACCACTAAGCTTATCTGTGAATTAGAGTTTTAGCAATCCCTAAATGGCGCTTGGATAGGCCATGGTAGAGGGTAAGACCTAGCTGATCGCCCAAGGTGTTGTGAAATTTCTCGAGAGTCATGTCATTATGCATTGACATAGTTGTGGTGGACTGGTTGTGATATGGAGTTCTGGACAGAAAACTCTTGCCATATGAATGAATGTTGTATATGCTATATTGTTGTTTTAATAAGCTTACCATTGCCTTATTTTGTGGTTGTTAGATGTCTTGTTGCTGTTGTTGTGCTGGTGTGCTTGTGATGATCACGTCTTATAGCGTGGGAGCAGATGGTGATGATGTAGTGGACTCAGCTTCTCAGAGGTGAGGATGAAGATGCTGGAAACGTTTGGCTTGAGGAGCCAAGCTTTTCTTCTTTTGTTGTATTTTTAGTTTCATTCTTTTGATGGGGATTGTATAGTGTGACTAGCTATAGGGAGTGAGTTTTTGTACTCCTCTCCCTCGGTGATGTACATTCGATTATTACTTTGCTATGGCCTGGTATTATTCCCCTTATCGTTTGCTGCTAACAGTTGTAAAGACAGTGATTCATGGCAGTAGGAAAGATGGATGAATCTCTTAGTATGTGTATGTTTTATATATGTTCATGTTATCATGTTATTTACCAGATGTGACGATAAAAGTAAGATTAGTAGGGTTGTTTAATAATGATAGTTGGGTCGTTACATTCCAAGATATTCACTTGGAACTCTCATCCTGCAAGAAATGGATTCCTAAAGACATCCATAAGATGCAACTAAATGCAAAGAGCAAATATCTCATCACATATGCTTTATCCATATCATAATACAACAATCTTTTTGCAAGACAACTAAAGAAATGTGAGACACTCTTGCTTTTAGTATTAAAGGCACTAGTAACGTCAAAAGAACCAAAAGAAACCTACTTATAAAGCAATATGAGCTATTCAAAATGAAAGATCATGAGATTATTAATGAAATGTTTGGTAGACTTCATACAATAGTTAATGGTCTTAAAGCTTTTGGAAAAAAAAAATAACATGGAATAAAACAACATTCAATTATTGGATAGTCTTCACAAGGTGTAGGAATTAAAGATCATATCAATAAAATAGTTAGGGGCCCATGTAGTCTCAAGATGGATGAGCTCCTTGGCTCTCTAAGAATCCATAAGCTATCTCAAGCAAAGAAACTCAAAAGAGTAATTCCATAGCTCTTAAGTAAATAATGTCAAGGTAGATAAAGGTATCGAAGTAGGGACGAATATCTAATGATCTTTGATACCATTTGAGTTAGAGTCTGGTGAAAGCTTACCTTATACCCTGAGCCAACTGGACAGGAGTTAATGAGGTAGTTCTACTCTAACACCTTTATAGTTAACCCAAAAACTAACTAAAGGCACTACCAAAGCTATATGAAATGGCTAAGGATTTGGTTTGGTGATGCTCAAACCACTAATGAGCTCATGATCTGTTACTATTCTTAAAGACCCTTTCCAAACATATAATGCATTGGAACCTCATCACATTGGAACATTTCTTGGTGACTCGTGAATCTAATTTACCAGCATACACGTGAGACATCTTTTTAGAAGAACCTCAAAAGGACAACAAACATGCGCAAATTAAATTAAAACAATGCATTTGCAAAGGAAAAATGAAAATAGGTTAAGGTTTTTAGGGTTTGAAGAAAAGTTTGAAAGAAAAATGATTGAAGCAGAGAAACGTTGGGGAAATTGTAAATTAAGGGGGGAGATTAAGTTAATTTGGGTTTGGAGAGGAAAGGAGAAAAAAAGGGATTAAAATTGTAAGTGAAAAAAAAGTAAAGAGAAGCGTAGTTTAAGAAGAGAGATCTAATTGGAAGTGGTGTATAGAAGAGAAAAACGAAACCCTAGCAAAAGCGGTAATAGTAGCAGGCTGGTTGAGGTAAGGGAGCGTCTACTCTCTATAAGGCCCTTTTGTGTTTATTCTCTTTGGTCTCTTGTAAACGTGGTAAACCGATATTTGGCACATGTTGCCTTTGTCCACTTTCAAATTTAATATTCATGCAAAAACAAGTGTCCTCCTTACGATATTTTACAATGTTTTTAAAATTGATCGACCGATTTAAGGTTCAATGATTCAACTATAGTTAAACCGTGGTTGAACCAGTAATAAGAAGAAAATAATAATTAAAACATACATAAAAAAATATTAAAAAAAATAATTTTTCATAATTTTATAATACTAAAAACTAAAAATAAAACATAATTTTATAGATTCTTAACATTTACAGTACCTACAAAAGTACAAATTAAATATGTGATAATACTTAAGTCTAAGTTTTAACAATACACATCAACATTTGTTAATAAAAACAAGTTTATATTTAGAATTAAAAAGAAAATGACAAATACTTTAGGTTGATTTTTATTTTTTAAAGAAAAAAATCAAAATAATCTTTCATTGAACCCGTTGTGAACTTGTTTTTTGCCCATTTTTGATTCAATTGATTTTTCTCCTTGTTAGTTTTGTTGTTTATTTGAATAGGTCAGGTGATCGGTTCACCAATTTTTTAGTTTGGCCGACTAGTTCAATTTAGTTTTCAAAACATAACTATTTTATTAGATACTTTTAAATTTTAATTTTAATTAGTTAGATTTTTTTTTATACATTCCACATGTATTTCCCACTACAGAGCCTAAGCTTTTCAGTGATGGCGGGCCATGGCCCCCAAAATTTTTAAAAGATTATATATACATATATATATACATATACATATACATATACATATGTATATACATATATGTATATGTATACATATACATATACATATACATATATGTATATGTATACATATACATATATGTATATACATATGTATATGTATATATACATATACATATGTATATACATATATGTATATGTATACATATACATGTATATGTATATGTATATGTATATGTGTATATATGTATATGTATATGTATATGTATACATATACATATATGTATACATATATGTATATGTATACATATATAGATAAAGAGAGAGAGAGAGAGAGAGAGAGAGAGAGAGAGATTTATATGATAGTGATAAGAGTAAATATGACTTTACATGTGAGTAAAAAGAGAAAAAAAAACAATTATATTTGAATAGTTATGATTTAATGTCATGTAATCATTTAAAAAAGTCATGTGACTTTTTTAAAAAATTTGCATGACTTGTATGTTTTAATTTTGACCATTAATAATAAGATGATCAATATTTATTCCACTCACTATGATTTGATCTATTTTTTCTTTCCTTCTCAAGTCTCAATTTCTTGCACAACAAGATGTCTCTTGTGCAAAGCAATGCAATACGACCAATGTCATTAAGAGTATATTGTATGTATGTTTCTTTTTTTCTCTAATTTTTGGCATCGCTATGCAAATATGTCATATGTGTTGTCATTTTTTACTTTTTTAGTTCAACTTATTGCAAGCTTCCTTTAACCTTTTGTTTTTTTTTTTTTTTGTTTATTTTGGTCTTGTCTTAGTATGATGGGAAATACATAAAAAGAATTTTGTAGAAAATTATTGCATGATGAGTTATTTTAAGAATTTCTCTTTTCTTTTTTACATAAACTAGAGAAAAAGTCAGTTAATTTAGATACAAGTAGGGTAATAACCCGTGCCCTACACGAGGCTTGGATTTATAATTTAATTTTTATATTATTATTATTATTTATGTATTTTTCAATTATTTTCAAATTTTATATAATTAGGTATTAGTAAATATGTACATAAATATTCAAAAAATATACTAACATAGGTATGAATATAGATATATATTTAAATATTTTTATATTCACTTATGTCTTATATTATTTTAATTTATATAAATATTCGTTTTGAAAAATATTATCTTTATAAATATATTCAAATTTGTATATAACTTAGATATATACATAATTTTAACAATAAATATTAATAATAATAAAATATTTTATATTACATTTTATAATTATTAGTTTCTTCTTTAAAAATTATGTTTCCCTTATAGAAAAAATGACTAAAATTTATCAAATAATTTTCAAAATTTATAAAAACTTCTAAACTTAATCTCTTCAATGTAATCTTTTAATTCAATGGTTAGATCGTCAAAATTTAATATATATCAAGAATTATTGAGTGGAGTAACAATAACATGATCCTTATAATCATGAATCATTTATAATTTATAATATAAATGCATAAGTAACTTTCTATTTTAACCTTTTATATTTTTCATTTTAAAAGAGATTTTTAATTCAATTTTTTCATTTAATCTGATAAGAAAATATTTACTACAACAAAATTACGCAGTTATATATATTTTTAATAAAATTATTATTATTATTGAGATTTTAGAACCTTACTTGGTTTAAATTTTTATACATGATATTAAAACTAAAATGTTTAGATGTCTAATTTTTTAATTTGAGCTTAATTAACTACTTATGTTTGTTTTTATCTTCTCCATGCAACATAGTAAATAATATTTTAGATATTTCATTCTTTTTTTCTATTCTTACTCATTTATTATGTAATTACTTAAAGTAATAAATTATATAATATAATTTAAAAAACCTAATAAGTATGAACATCTTGTGCATCGGTACAAGTGCTAGTGTGTGTGTGTGCGTGTATGTGAGTGTCTATATATATACATACATATATATATATATATATATATATATATATATATATATATATATATATATATAAAATTACTAATTATATATTTATTTCATGAAATCAACATAAATCTTACAAGATTTTTAATTTGAATTTGTTATAAATCTTTCTACATTACAAAAGTAAGAGTAGTTTCTTAAAGTTTTGAACCAAATTGTTTACAACCTTTAAAGATCCCTTGAAAATAACTTCTATCCATTGTTATATTCTGTCCCATATATACATAATTTTTTTGAAATTTGCATGGCCCAATTATAAGAGTTTGAAAATGTCATGAAGTAGTCAAAATTTGCCTTTTGTAGTCTTAGAAAACCACACCTATGCCATTTCTATTATTAGCCAGAACCAAAGCATCAAAGGAGATACCTCTAAAAAAGCAAAAAGAGCAAAAATATATATAAACTAAAATCTATAGTAAAAAAAAAAATCAACCTTATTTTCGTAGTATAATAATATTCCTTTTACTTTTGTGAAACACTAAAACTCCTCTTTTTAATCTTTTATGTCATCTTAGTAGTTGAAACATTCAACAATAAAATTTTAAAAATAAATTCAAGGAGAATGAAAAATATTAGAAGATTAGTTTAGAGAAAGAAGATAAAAAATAAAAAAGATGAAACTATAAAATAAAAAAATAAACAAATTTAATAACAATGATAGAGATATACAACAAAAAGATGAACCAAGTAAAATGAAAGAAAATGAAAAAATATATATATATTAGAATTTTTAATTTTCATATCTTTCAACCATTGTGAACATTACTGTCTTTAATGTATCAAAATTGAAAGACATGGTGTAGCAAAGGAAGAAACTATTGCAAGGCTTGTGATTCATTAAATAAATTATTTATAACAATACTTTTTTTAAAAAAAAAAGGAGAGTTTAAATGTTCAAATGATGAACATCACTAATTAGCAATGTTTTTAAAACCGAACCAGTCAAGACACTGGTTCAAGGTTCAATGGTTCAACTGTGGTTGAACCGTAGTCGAACTGGTATTAATAAAATAATAAAAATAATTAAATAATATATAAAATAATATTAAAAAACATAATATCATAATTTTATAATACTAAAAATTAAAGATAAAAAATAATTTTATAAGTTCTTTACATTTATGATACCTACAAAAGTGCAAATCAAATATGTCATGATACTTTAAGTATAAGTTTTAATTATACACATCAACATTTATTAATAAAAACAAGTTTATATTTAAAATAAAAAAGAAAATGATAAATACTTTAGGTTGGTTTTTATTTTTTAATAAAAAATCAAAATAATGTTGTATTAAGCTGCTTTCTCTGACCCACTTTGAACCAATTTTTAGCCGATTTTAGATCGATTTTCTAGTTCTTTGACTGGTTTTTCTTCGGGCCAATTCTGTGGTCTATTTGAACTGGTTAGCTGACTGGTTTTTCGGTCCGACTGGCCGGTCCAATCCGATTTTTAGAACACAACTAATTAGAATCACGACCATTTTGAAATTAATATGTATGTTTTGATTACTTTAATTATATATTATAAATTATATGTAATAATATAATAATGTAATAATTACTTTAATTATGCATTTTAAAATAATTTAATTTCCATTCATTTAATTATTAATGATAATATTGCAAAATTATTATCCTTATATATATAGTTTAAATTACCTATATTTATGTCACGAAATCAACATAAATCTTATGAGATTTTTAAATTTGAATCTGCTATAGCTTTGAACTTTAAAATAGAATATACATACATATATATATATATTAGTATTATCAATTAAAATGTGATAATAAAAAAATAACCATAATTGTAAAATCAAGATGCACTTAAATTTTAATGATTTAATTGATTAATTTAATCAAAAAATATACTTGTTATAAATGGCTTTGTTACTATAATTAAATAAAATAATATATTGTTATGAATTAAAAAACAAAAAAAAAATCGATTATGATCATAATTTCCTTAGTTATGCATTAGAATATATATTAGTATTATCAATTAATTTGAATCAGAAAATATACTTGTATTATTAGTTTGATTATTCAAATCATAAAAATTATATTGATTATAATTTTCTTAATTATTATATTTAAGTATTTAAATGAAATAAAAAAATCAATGACATTTTGGCAGGAAAAAAATTAATATGGTGTTGCTACATGACTTTTGCCTATGTGGCAAAATCTTTTTTTATAATATATATAATAGATAGATAATAGATTATAAATGCTTTCATTATCATAATAAAAAATATTATCATAATTATTATAATTGCCGTGATTATAAATAATATTCAATGAAATTAAAAAATTGATTTTTTCTTTATGTAAAATTAGAATCAATTTAAGATTAATTATTTAATTGATGACTTTAGGCATAATATATACTTTTTATAGATGCCTTAATTATAAATATCTTAATTATAAACATCTTACCTACTATAATTAAATATAATAATGTATTTATGCAAATAAAAAAACAAAAAAAAACCTGTGAAATTTATTTTAGGCAAAAAAAATGAATATGGTGTTGCCACGTGGCATCTTTCTATGTTATAAAACCTTATTTTATAATATATAATAGATTATGAAATAGCAAATAATTTATAGATAGAAATTTTTTGGTTAAAATCTTATTTTAGCTCCCCTAATTCCTTTTTTCAAATTCTACCGCTGCTCGATAATATAAGCATGTTGCCAATGAAAATTTGTTTCAAGATTCGATTTTGAATAAATCTAAAAAAGATGGCTTTTCACAATGATTCTAACAATTTTTTTTTTTTTGTTTATGGGACTTAGAATCAAGATCAATTGTAAATTCTTTTTACTCAAACTAGCAATGTTGTGTTTTTAACTTGAGGGTATGAGAAAAGTTAAAATCTCAATTTTACTGTAATCAAGGCTTTAATTAGTGTACAACAATTAGCATTCAATTTTTGATAACAGAATCAAATTGGATTATCACTTTGTGTCTTTAATAAGAATAAAGAATTGTACGCAAAACATCAAAATGAATCTTATACGAATTCATGAATTCGATTGTGATTTCGAATCAATTAATGTAATTCATTTTAAATTGGACAAAACAAATCTCGAAGAGTATGAACTCACAAATATCTCTAGCGATTGAGAACGTAACTTTTGCAATCAAGATAAAGACAGACTTATAAAAGATGCAAGTAGTAAAGTGCAATCGAAATAAATGGCAAGAAAAGTAAATGACAAAAAGGATAAATGTATAGAAACGTAAATTATTTTGAATGATAAAATAAATGGAAAAATAAATGAAATTCAAAAAACAAGGTGAATATATTAAAGAGTCTAGGTTTTGAGAAGAAAATGAGGTTAAGAAGTAAAAAGTTTAAGTTTGGAGAAGAAATTGAAGAGAAGAATTGAGATTTGTGGGAATTTAAATGAAAGCAAGTAAATTGAATTCAGAAATGATGCAAGAATGTTAATGACAAACAAATAAATTGAAATGTAAAGCAAGAGAAGAAATTAAAGGAGAAAACACTAAAGATGCAATTAAAATAAAATCCGAAAGCAATTAAAATGCAACAAGAACAAATGTGTTAGAATCATCGAAGATCTAGTCAAAAGAAATATCAAAGGAAACATATAATGAGTAAAGAAGATACTAATGTAAGATGATGGCCAAAGAATCTTTCAGAACCCTCGAAAAATGTAATTTTGATTTCATCGAAATGACATGTTCAAGGAGATTTTATTGCATGTATGAAGACGAGTGAGTCACACTCAAAAAGAAGTTTAAGGCAGAGATACAAGTATGCAGTATGCTTGAAATGAAGTTAATGGTCACGGTTAGAAGTAGTTTTCAATAGAAGACAATCTCGGACAGGTGGTAACATCCTAGTTAGGTTTATTTATATATTGTACACGTGTCGACATCATACAGATTTGACCATTAGGTAGATTATCTATAAATAATCAATCGCGTAGCGATTTTTCTTTGGTTCTAACGTTTACAAAAACTCTATATACCACACATGACACACTAATGGTTACCAGTTCAAAGGAGAACGTCTATGTTCTGTCCCAACTTTTATTTCAATGCATTATGCTTTTCTTATTTCGAATTCTACTACCTATGACCCTTTTTTCTTTCAATAACTCCTTCTTTGCATTTTAATTTCAATCTTTCTATAACTATTTCTTCTTTCGATAACCCTTGCTTCTGTCTATGACTCTTTCTTCTATCTATAACCCTTTCTAATGATATGGATGTGATTTAATGTATACTTTGATTTATAAACTAACTAAATGTTCATATATGTAGTATTGTTAATTAATTTGAATGAATACACAATTCTGATTTGAATTTATTATGTAAAATGGTTATTTGATAATATAATCGAAATTGAAACAATAGTCTTGAATCACTGATCGAAATATTCTCAAGTTGAAAGGGTAAAACTACTAGTTTGAATAAAAAGAACCTATACAAAGAAATAGATTCTAAGTCTCATTTTTAATAATATCTTTATTTGTTGGTTAGAATTTTTGTGAGAAGTTATCTTTTGAGATTTGGAGTGATCCTGCTTCTCGAAATAAATTTGCCACCATCAACAAATGGGCACACCCGATGAGACTATATTTATTGCCAAAATATTAAAAAGAACTAATCTTGAGAAATTGCATGATTTTAAGAAGTGGAAGAATAATGGCCAGTTCTAGTGGACCAGGAAATCTGGGAATAATGTCAACAGAAGGAGTACAACATCTTCTGATGTTGAAAATAATAATGGTTTGAGTAATCAACTAGTGTCAAGGGTAGAGAATAATCCTGTGTTAGAAAGTATCACCACACCATAAATGGAAGGTGTGATTCCTACAATGGGGATATTACCACCCCCATCAGAAGCGGATCCTAGTCATAATATACTTGTGTAAGTGACTCAACCTTGCTGAATGCTAGGGTAGACATCGCAACAAACAAATATGGAAGTGCCTCTTACCCAACCTCAATTTGTACCTTCTACTCACGTGTCTGTTCATTCGTCACAACCAAGGAATAGAAATTTGAAGTTGCAAGGAAAAAATTATGCATATAATGTTGAACAACTACAGACATTAGGGGCAAACACTAATGGTAGCGTGTTAAGAGAGAATAATCTTTCAACAGGAATTACCAATCAGACCTTAATGGCATTTCGACAATAAATGGACCATAGCAATCATGGCATGGTAAATATATTAACTCATCAAATGACTACTGTGTTGAATCCTATGTTTCAAACAATCAATAATAGTTATCAATAATTAACCATGTTAATGGCCAGAGTTGTCAATGCTTTAGAAAATCCTCAAAGGCAACAACCATTAGAAAATCAAATTCCTATAATAAATACTATAAATCCTGTCAACAATAATCATCAAAAGTTGTTTGAGAATCCTCTTGTACCTAATTGAAATTAAAATTTAGGGGGGAATGATCAACAATCAGGTCTTAGACAAAACCGTACTTTGATAAATCAAAATCAACATGCTGACCAAGTGTTGAATTTATTTTAACAAAATCAACAAAACCTTGGAGATTATAAGTATAAAAATCAAAAAAAATTGGGGGGAGGGGGGCATGTTCAACATCAAAATGCAGGTTATAATATGCTGAATCCACAATCGATAAATTAGTTGGTCAAACAAGCACTTGATAGACACGATTTTGAAGTAGGTTATTATAATCAACCGTACTTTATTTTTGCATTCCTTGATTATGTTCTACAATCATAATTGCCAAGAGAATTCAAAATTCTAAAATTTTCAAAATTTACAGGAGAATTAGGTGAGTCAACTATAGAACATGTTGCTTGATATCAAATTAAATGTGAGGATATAACAACTAATGAATATCTTTGAATGAAATATTTTCCTAGTTCTTTAACTAAGAATGCATTTACTTGGTTTACTACTTTTCCTCCTAATTCAATTTTTAATTAGGTTCAATTGGAAAGGATTTTCCACAAACAATTTTTCAAAAGGGAGACTAGAGCAAGCCTAATGGATTTGATAAATATTAAAATGTTTAATTCTAAATCAATTGATGACTATTTGAACAGATTTAAACAAATGAAATCAAGATGCTATACTCAAATACATGAACAGCTATTGGTTCGAATGGTTGTTGTTATTTAGAGTTTTCAATTAGAAAGAAATTGGTCAACCAATAACTAATAGATATGGCACAATAAGCTGATAAGGTTAGCAGGATCGAACAAATAAAATTTGAGAAAGATAGAAATAAGAGGTTTTGACAAGGTGGTTTGAAAAGATAAAGTGGCATTCATAGAAATGAATACTATAGAAGAACCTAAAACTAACCTTAACACAGATATCGAATATGAGGGCAATGAAGTTAATATAGCATAATTGAAATTGGGACCACCATATGTTTGTCAAATGTTGAAGATAAAAATAAAGTATCTAACCAAAGATATAGTTTAGATGTAACAAAAGCTAATAAAATATTTGATATCCTGTTAAAAGATAAGCAGATTGTATTAATCGAAAGCCATAAATTACCTTCTTTCAAGCAAAGAAAAGGAAATAAATATTGTAAGTATCATAATGTCTTCGGCCATTGGACTAACAATTGTATTCGTTATAGGGAAATGATTCAAAAAACAATCATTAATGGAAGACTTAAATTTAAGGAAAAGCCAATGCAAGTCAATACTTATCCTTTTCAGGTTCAGACAAACTTTGAAGAACTTGTTCAAATTTTAATGGTAAATGCTTCGATTGAAGAAGACAAAGGGAAGGTAATAAGGTCTCCAATTCCTGAGGAAGACCTAGAGAGAGCTTTGGATGAATTTGAAAAGGAGGACGAAGTTTTTCCTCAAGCAGGTGATACGCTTGTTTATTTTTTGCTTTGAAAGAAAAATATGGATAATGAGGTGATGTTATGCCCAAGATGTAGTGTTGTTTTTGATAGATTAGCTGCAAAAGCTTTCTAGACCTTTGAAGTCCGAAAGCACTACTAGGGAAGTAGGCCTTATATTGGTGAACCAAAGGGTAAACAAAACATTAACATGTCTGTTAATCAAGTACAAAAGCCTATTAATAATTCTCGAAGGAAGACAACTTATGTACCTAATGCACAAGTTTCTCTAAATAAGTGGTTTCGACAAGGTTATTCAAGTGGAAGTGCTAAAGGGAAGCCTTTTGAAATTAGAGATGTTGTGTCTCAAATTGGTGATACTTCTGGATCAAAGCCACAAATGTCTTATCCTTATCCTTTGAATATCCAAAGATCCAATTTCTATAAAGCTCCTTAGGTAAATAAAAATATGATGAAGACTTAATGGCGAAGGCATTAGAGGTTTAAAAAGATTGCTCTCGAAAATCAAATAGGGAATGAAATCGAAAGGCCTCGTATTGAAGCCATCAGGAATAAATTGAATCCTATTGTAGATGAGGATGACATGATTACATATTGTTTTGAATCTAGTTTTGAAGATTCGTTGGAAGATATTTGTGGAGTTGTTTTGATGTTGCCTACACAATTTGTTCAACAGTTTGAAGAATGTCAAGCTATGGAAGATTTCATAAGGGAAAACTACTTTGAAGATCCTGTAACAAAATCTAAAGCTATTTGGGTAAATGAGGTTTTATGTATAAGCCCAAAATATAATGTTGCAGTGTTTGATCGACCTATTAAGGAAATGAAGGCTCATCTTAAAACGTTAATTCTTATTGCGGTAATTGAAGGATAAAAAGTCGATAAGATTCTGGTTGATGGGGGAGTTGCGATAAATTTACTTCCAAGGATAGTGCTTAAAAGGTTTGGAAAAGCATTGGAAGACTTGATTCCTTATAATATTGTGGTTTCGGATTGTAGTGGAAAGTCTTCAAAATTACATGGTATGATGGCCTTAGACGTGATAATAGGAAGTCGAAAGAGACCCACTATCTTCGTGGTGGTTTCTTGTCAAGCAAGTTTTAATGTGCTTCTTGGTCAAGAGTGGATTCATAGAATGGGTATTGTATCTTTGACCATTCGTCAAAAGCTTTTCTTTTGAAATGAAGAAGGTCATTTAGAGGTGGTTGAAGCTGACTAGAGTTTATATGATGCTTATACTTCTTTTGCAAATCAACAAGATAAAACTTTAGCGATCACAGCCTCTTTCGAGATTAATGACTCATATTACATGAATCAGAAAGAGAAAGACACGTATTTTTGGTGGAATCCTGAGGAAAGGTTCATGTTGACTCAAAAGCCAACAATGTTGTGGCCATAATCGAGTGATGGGTGAACAAGATGTTTATTTGAACTTTTTAGCTTGAATGTCAGCTTATGTGGCCGACAATAATATAAGGATGACATTAATAGTTGCAGTGTGTTTGAGTGAAGTAGCTGACAAAGTTGTTTAAGGTAAAGAAAAGACGGTTTTCAAAATTGATACTGATGAAGTCATATTGACTTGTGAGGTTAATAATGAAAAAGATACAGAAATAGCCTTAGTGGTCATTAATGGAGGAAAAGTGAATTCGATCAAAATTTCCGGAGCAGAAAAGGGATACGTGGTGCTCTAAGAAGAGACAATTTTGATGATTTATAAAAATGATAACTTCGAGCAAAAAAGAGTTGTTGAAAATGATCAAATAGAGGAATATCAAAGGTTAGACTATATCAATGACAATTCACCTTTAGGCTTCGAGAAGCCTACATCTCCAATTGTCAAAAAGATGAAGGCACAAAATCCTCTCAAAGAAATCAATCTAGGGGATAAGGTGAATCAAAGACTGATTTATATAAGTAAATTACTAGACAAAAATATGCATGAACAGATTGCTAAACTATTACATGACTATAAGGACTGCTTTGTGTAACCCCTGGCCGCTTTCAGGATGAGTGACTGTCCCCACAAACCAATACAAGACTTTTCAGCATGCTTTGTCCTCACTCACACGCTTCCTAGGAAACTTCCCAGTAGGTCACCCATCCCTAAATTGCTCCAAGTCAAGCACGCTTAACTATGGAGTTCTTAAGTGATAGGCTACCGAAAAGTAGATGCATCTTGTTGGTATAGGTAGCACTTATTAATTCCTTTAAGTTATCCTCAATTGTACAGTCCCATACCTGCACAGCCTCTGGATCCCTCTCATTTGGGTGTGTATTTGATTCATTCATGTACCCTCCCACTGGAAGCTTGCCAGGAGCCGCTCCTTGTCCGTGCCTCATCTCTTTTACACCGGCGATCACTCCCCGCCCTCGTCAACGCCCAGGATGTTACACTTTGCATGGGATTATGATGAAATGCAAGGTTTAAGTCGAGAATTGGTCGAACATAGATTGCCCATCTAACAAGGAAAAAGACCAGCTAAACAAACTCCTTGAAGATTTGCACTAGAAACAGTTTTAAAGATTAAAGAGGAGATAGAAAGGCTACTAAAGGTCAAATTTCTTAGAACATTTAGGTATGTTGATTGGATTTCAAATATTGTTCCTATTATTAAAAAGAATGGGAAAATTTGTGTTTATATAGATTTTCAAGATTTTAACTTAGCAACTCCTACAAATGAATATCCAATGCCTATAGCTAATATGTTAGTTGATTTTAGCCGCTAGTAATGAAATGTTAAGCTTATTAGATGGGTATTTAGGTTATAATCAAATTTATATAGCTGAGCAAGACATATCGAAAATAGCTTTTTGATGCCCAAGGTCTTTAAGGACTTATGAATGGGTGGTAATGCCTTTTGGATTGAAAAATGTAGGTGCCACATATCAAAGGGCAATGAATCTTATTTTTCATAATTTAATAGGAAAATTTATGCAAGTACATATTGATGATATTATTGTTAAATCAGAATGGAAAAATGATCATCTAAGCTATTTACAACAATTATTCGAAAGAATGAGAAAACATGGTTTAAAATGAATCCTATTACATGTGCTTTTGGTGTATTTGCAGAGGAATTTTTAGGTTTCGTTGTCCATCAAAAGGGCATTGAGATAGACAAGAACAAAGCTAAGGCTATTTTAGAAACTGTGTCTCCTCGAAATAAGAAGGAACTTCAATCATTATTGGGTAAAGAGAATTTTCTTCGAAGATTTATTTCCAATTTATTTGGAAAAACTAAGTGTTTTCACCTTTACTTAGGTTAAAAAATGAAGCTAAAGTTCTATGTGAAAAAGAAGCCATTACTGATGATGGCGGATGAATCTTGACGAGTTCTTGTAGAGGAAAGAAAGAAGTGACAGAGGGAGAAAGAAAAAAGAGGTTTAAGTATTGAAGAATGAGATTGTAAAGTGTTGAGGAGGGTAGAAGTCTTAAATAAGCATTGAAATAGGTAGGAAATTAATCCCCATTTTAAAATGTAAAATTTTATCTGTAAAAATTATCAAATTCCCGTAAATCTAGCCATAAAATCAATCATGAGATATTAGGAAATGAGAATATTGCTACATGATGTGAAGTTGGCAGTTACACTTTAGCACGTCATCATAACTAAAGTATGATGATAAGACTCTTATATCCTTGATGGTCAGTTATTGAAAAGAAATCAGAAGAATCATGGATGATTTTAAAAAATATTTGTTTTTGACTAAATTTCAAACAAAATATTTTTAGGGGGCATCTGTTAAAGTCATTGAAGTTTTAGTTAAAAGAAATATCGAAGGGAATACAAATTGCAGTGACGTGAAGTGACAAGTATTAGAGTAGTTGAAGACAGAAGCTCGAGTTGATTGGACAAAGTACATTTTTGAGAAGTTTTATTAGGTGTCATTGAAATGATTAAGAGATGCGCTCAAAAAGAAGTTCATGCAGCAGTTAGAAATGGTTCCACAACGAAGTGACTCTAAACAAGTGGCAACTTCTTAATTAGGCTTGTTTTAGTTATTTTACACGTGTTGAGATCATAGAAACTCAACCATTATGTACATTATGTATAAATAAACATCCGCATAGTCATTTTTCTTTAGTTTTGACATTTACACAAATTCTATATACCACATACGTTGCACTAATTACTACTGGTTGAAAGAAGAACGTGTATGTTTTGACCTAACCTTTATTTCAATGCATTATGCTTTTCTTATCTCAAATTCTACTGCCTATGACCCTTTCTTCTTTCAATAACTCCTTCTTTGCAATTTAATTGCAATCTTTCTATAACTTTTTCTTCTTTCGATAACTCTTTCTTCTGTCTATAACCCTTTCTAAGAATATGTATGTGATTTAATGTATGCTTTGATTCATATACTAACTAAATGTTCATATATGTAGTATTGTTGATTAATTCGAATAAACACATAATTTTGATTCGAATTTATTATGTAAAATGGTTATTTGATAATATAACCGAAATTGAGATAATAATATTGAATCATTGATCGAAATATTCTCAAGTTGAAAGCCTAAAACTACTAGTTCGGATAAAAAAAACCTATACAAAAAAATAGATTCTAAGTCCCACTTTTAATAATATCTTTATTTGTTGGTTAAAATCTTTGTGAGAAGTTATCTTTTGAGATTTAGAGTGATCCTACTTCTCGAAATAAATTTTCACCATCAACAATATGTGACCATCTTAAGTTTAAAATGTCAATTTTTTAAACCCATCTTTTATATTATCTCTATGATTGTGTAATATCATTCATCATTTGGTTCTTGCACACACATAACATTGAAGCCACCAGAAAAAATCATTGCAAAGCCTGGTAAGTTGGTAAGCACTTTTATTCATAGGTCTTGGGTTTTTTTCCCTTGACAATCTTTCATCACATGCTTCAAATGAAAATTGTGTCGTCATTTTAAAATGTAAATATCAATTATATGCTTTAATATGAAAATGATTCAAAACTTTGCCTTTTAATATGAGCTATTAATTAGTTAAGGACATTACATGGGTAATATATGACCTCGGAGAAAGGTTTCAGGTTTTAATCTAAACTAGTATCTTAATATGTGTATCGCACAGAATAAATATTAATTTTATATAATTTAAACTTAAAATAAATAATTACTTTTAAATATATAGATTATATAATAATTAAAATTCATGATAATTAAAATATTTTTGAACATATAGATTATATTTTAAATTTATAATAAATAATTTATATTGTGATACAATGTTATTTTTAATTATTGATAATTTCTTTGAAAAAATATTAAAATTTAATTTAGAACTAAAGATATTAAAAATAATAGATTAAAAGAGATCAAAGGTTAAAAAAATTCTAAAAATGTTTTTATTAAAGAATGACAGTTAAAAATACTTTTGTTGAAGCATGACAACTAAAAACAATCTCGTTTAAAATAACTATTCTAATTTATATATAGAGAAGATAGAGGATTGGTTTTGAGTTATAAGATTGGCAAGGATACTAATAGGTTCAAAAGTGAAAATGTGAACTACAAGGTTTATTTATTAATTGAATGATAAGATCCCCTCTAACAAAAGGAATTTTCCTAGTTATTACTACAAAAAGGAAGCAGAATAGGCAGAATTAACCTCCTATCTAGAGGATCCTAATCCGTATTTCGTCAATACATAACCTATCACATTTTCACCAGTTAAAGGTCCATTTCAGGCTATTGCACATTTATTGGAGAAAATATGGTTACTTGGAGAAATAAAAAAAACAAAAATGCAATCACCTAGAGTAGTGCAAAAGTTGAATACGGATCAATAATAGCACAAGATATTTGTGAGGCCAGTGTTTGCAAGCTACCAAAGGAAATGAAGGTGACTATAGGCTTACACCAATGAAACTGTACTGTGACAAACTGACAATAATCTACAATCTCTATTGCTCAAAACACCATTTCACTTGACAGAGCCAACATGTGGAAGCTGACATGATAAACACTTTATTAAAGAGGAGTTAGAGAATGGGCAGATTTGTGTTCCTTATCTTCCAACAGTCCAAATTACAGATATGTTGACCAAATGATTGCCAAAGAAAAGCTTTGTCAGTATTTTTTTAGTTGTCTATGGAAGATATAATGAAACTAGCTTAAGGAGGAGTCTTGAAAGTGTGAATCTAAATAGTTTGTGCATATCTCTTTTAATTTATCATAAATATTCTATAATTAGTGTAAATTGTCAACTCCTTGGTTTCCTAAGTTAGAATAATTTGTTAATAGTTCCTAACATGATTTGTTTTTAACCTTTTCCTTTTATTTTTCATACATCTCTTCCATAAGCAAATAAGTTTGTACTTTGCACTTTTTTCTAATCATATCAATAAAATGAGATACCTTTTCAAGTCTTGCTACATGTGTACTTTTTGAGTTTTCCTTTTATTCTCATCCTTGCTCTGCTACATATGTTCACCAAATTAACATTTTATATTTTTAGATAAACAATCAATGTTTTTATTTTGTTTCAACTTTTAACATGTCTTTTATTCCCTGCATTAGTTAATACTCCTTTAGACACACAAAACAAATTACATATCTCATACATTATGATTATCATTATCATCAATATGCATTAAAAGTCAACATCTCTTAGAGTAATACAGCCAAGTTCTCAGAGTAGGAAGAAGACTTCATATAAGGACACCTTAAGACAGGAGCTACCCTAGCATACTACCAAGGCAGCTTAGTCCTTTCACCAAATTTAACAGAAGACCAAATATTCATTCCTTTCATTCAACAATAATCCTTTCACCATGTATGCTGACACAATCTTACCCAGAACCTCCCCAGCATTGGGTCATATATTTGTTTTAAAAGCAATGTGTTTTCCTTTTTTAGCTTTGGAAAATTGGATTATTCTTAGGTTGAACTGAGATCCTATAATTTGGTATTTTGGATTTGATATTCTATGATGTGTGTGTATGTGTGTGTGTATTTTAGAGATTTTACCTTGCTATTTTGTTGTGTATACAAGGAAAGTAAAACCACGGAGATCTTTACTAATGGGCCATGAGTAAAGCACAAAGTAAACTTGACACTACATCCAACTTAAAACCTTAAGGCATCAGGTCTATGGGTCTTTGTCACTTATACGTTACTCAACATACCCATCTCTATCTAATATGAGACTTCTTTAATTATATTACTCATACTTGTACACCAACAACCTCCCCCTCAAGTGTGAATTTTTTCCACATGGTATGACTCCCTTTCAAGTGAAAGCCCTTTTTTTATCTACTTAGTGATGGCCCTTGGAGCTTAACTATTGCCACCAATATGCTCTAGATACTTGCATTGCCATCACCCCTCAAGCGGAAGACTTTTATATCCACAAGTTTCAATGATGGCCCTTGTACGCCATTATGCACATCGCTAGGGAGATTTTCGATATAAGGGATCTCCATGTATAAATCCATACATAAATCCATTGCCAATCCACTACTCGTTTAAGCCAGTCACCTAGTTGAACCATCAGCTCTGATTCCACTTGTTGTGTATACGAGGGGCTAAAACCAAAGAGATCTTCACCAATTGGCCATGAGTAAACCACAAAGTGAACTTGACACCACATTCAACCCAAAACCTTAAGATATCAAGACTATAGGTCTTTGTTATTTATATGTTACTCAACATACCGATCTCTATCTAATGTGAGACTGCTTTAGGTATATTACTCATACTTGTACACCAACGCTATTCAATGATTTTCTCACAATTTATATTCTATAAGTTTAACCTATTCAATGAATTGGAGAAGAAGATGCTTTGAAAGTAAAATACTTTGTTTCCTTTCCTCCATAGTGCAATCCTTTTGTTACATGCTAGTTCTATGTGTGAATAAGGCTAAATGATAATTTTAATTTCATTTTTAGATTTGTGTAGCTTCTCGGTTGAATGTCCTAGGAGCATGGCAAATGCCTCGAGTGAGCTCACATTATGTACTATATATACCTTTACGTAATGTTTTTCGTATCTTAACATGAATTCAAGTGACTTATACAGCTTAAAGCAGAAAGAACTTTGATGGGAAGTCATTATATAGTGTAGAACCTTATTTTTGGAGAGCATTATGTAGTATTTCTTTTGAAATAATTAATAGTCAGGGCATGCTGGTTTTTATATGCAAAAATAATGTATGGTGAAAGAGAATTAATTAAGAAAGGAATTGAAGAAGCAAGAAGAAAATTACTCTTGCCCCTAAGGAAATTTAATATAATTTTGATGCTTTAGCCTCTTGATGAGTGCAAAGTTGTAATGTGTGTTTATGCATGTGTGTGTGTGGTTGTGAGTCTTCCATGATTTGTCTTTATCCTTGATGGTTTGATGGTAATGAGCTCAAAGTTTAGGACTTAAAGGTTTAACAAAGTGGTAATATGTTTTCTATAAGTCTAAAATTAAGTTTAAAGAGGAATAATTGGATAAAACTAAGTTTTAAATTGGTGGGAAGTGAAAGCTACATATTAAAGCTTTAGAACAATTCAATCTTATATTTAAGAAACATTTAATTCGTTAATTTAGCTTTGTAATCGATTAAATCCGTCTAAATTCGCATAAACAGTGAATATCTACACTGTTTTAACTAGTTAAATTGATATGTAACCAGTTACATGTATTATGTTTTAACTAGTTACAACATTATGTAATCAGTTATTTTTGTTGTAACTAATTACATAATTCTGTAACCAATTACATAATATAACATTGTTTTTGTCCTATGCGAACATAACTAGTTACAAAGCTATGTAACTAGTTATTCCAACAAGACCAAAATGCATGGCCTTTGTTTTAACTAGTTATAAATGAAAATAACTAGTTAAACTCATTCAAACTTCATTTTCCAGATTTCAAATAACAAAATAACTGATTACAAGTCTAAATAACTAGTTATTCCAGTAAGCTCTCTATATAATGTGAACCTTAGTGAATCTTTAACACCACTTCAATACAAATTCATTTTTCTAAAATTGAGAGAGAGCTTTTGTAGAGATAATTCATATTACTCTTCTTCTTCACTACAAGTTTTGGATCAAAAATCAAAAAGTTCATGATGCATCAACCTTGAGGATAAAGAAAAGTCTTTACTTGGGTAAAAGTTGATTGGTTCTTCATTGTTTTCCATCTATCACAAACCAAGGTGACATCTAACCTTCTTTTAATTTGATTTTCGTTCTTGAGAGAGTGTCTCTCATATCTTCCTTGTGGTAAGGTTCCACAAGAAAGGTTTCAAGTTGTTATTGATAGAGTTCAAGAAACTTGATTGTGTTGTTTGTTTGATTGTAATTCTTGTGTTTGTGCATAGTGTTTGTAAACATTTGAATTATTTAGTGAAAATCCCAATCAGTTTGATTGGAAACTAGATGTAGATCACAATGGTGGTGATCGAACCAGTATAAATCTTGTTTTCTCTTTTTCTTTCCTTAACTCCCTTGCTAGCATATTAAATCTTGATCACTTGCATTTAAAATCATAAGGCTCTTTGCATAGAAAAGTTCAAGATAAATTGATCCGATTCTATTTCATTCATATAACCAAATCAATAAGATTCAAAGTTCTTAAAAAATATAGTTATTCATTATTGAAAGAAATTGGGGATTCTTGAAAATTTTGAAAGATCCAATTCACCCCCTTCTTGGATCCAGCCCTTTTGTTTAATAGGAATGTTCTAAAAAATAGGATTTGGAATCCTTTTAATGTTATGAAGAAACTAAAGCATGAAAAAAAGTGGTTGCTTTAGAGTTGACAATTTCTAATGTGGCACCTAAGGCGGGTTAGAGAAAAAAAAAAGTGTTGGTTCAATTAAACAACCTAATTCATTTGCTGTCTAAGCTTGATACACCATCTGAATTCCATAAGCAGAAATATGCTAGAAAACTAAGAAAACAAGTTTGTTCCATAAAAGGAGAAGACAAAGAACTTTATGACTGAAGTTCATCATTATGCTCCAGTTCCATTCAAATATCTTGACTCTTGCTAAAGGAGCACAACATCAAAGGAGCTTATTATTATCATTTTTAGTTTTTACACCCAAAACCTTAATGCCAATCAGCATATTAAGACACTTCCAAATTAGGTGGAAATATCCTTTTCTGACATAATGTACATCATAAATTGTCTCGTTGTCATATGGTCCTACTTCTGACAATTGGGACTTAGGATTAATTGTATTGTTATTTTTGAGGTAAAGAAGAAACAAGAAAGTATACTATGGTGAATTTGTGATGTTTTGACTCTATACAAAAATTTGAGGATAATAACAAAATGAGAAGCGTAGGTAATTAAAGAGGTGTGAAATGGAAGATAACTATGGGTGTATGTCCAAGTTTACCGTTCATTGAGTAATGAGGGGCCCATATAAAACAGTAATACTCAATGCATGTCCAAGATGATGTGCAAGGTACAAAAGGGGGTCTTCATTTGCATGTACATATCGTCATGGAAAATTTGGTCATAGGTTACTTTACTGGCTCCTAAACAAAAGGAATTGTTATTGAAGTTACAAAAGAAAGTCCCAAGGTGCGCTCCGTATGAACCATTAAACTTCTATGCTCCTTTCTAATGCTTTTAGTGAACATACTTGAAGTGACCAATATATGTACTTGAAAGAAAATGGTTGTTTTGTTGCATAAAACTTAATTAGCATTTTCCTAATGTCTTCAATATATGTTCTTTGCTCTATTATATTAGATCACTGTTAACTACGACTCTAACTTTAGAAATTGTCATTTTGACGATTTTGTGTGTAGATGGCACTCAGCTGGGACCTATGACTTGAAGACAGAGACTGGTGATCCTTTCAGAATCATCAAGCAAACTTCTAAACTTGCTCACGGTACTAACAACAAACTTGACATCACTATTAGGTTGTTGGAGCCACTAAAGGAGCAGTTCCCATTTTGAACTAGGCCAATTTTTACCCAGTGAGAATATCGTGTTCGAATTTTGTTTTTGTATCCTTTTTTTTATATCATATCTAAGAAGTTGTTATTCATTGTTTTTGGTAGTTGTATGCCTAATGTTATCTTTGTGTTATTGCAGTTGGCTGGCGTTGTTGTCGTTGAGGTCCTTGGTGGACTTGAACAATTTTGGTTGTTACTACCATTTTAGTTTATTCATTAATAATTGTTGTCTAAGTTATATGTTGCTTTGATTTTTGTTGTGTTATTCTGATTGGTGGATGTAAGGATTGATAATTATTGTTTGGATCACATTTTTGGCAAACAGAAACTTAACTTCAATTTTTGATGATTCAACTTTCTAAGAATCTTATGTAATTGATATTATAGCTTTTTTCCATGATATTTTCATTCCCCATATATGATCATGCAACAAATTATGTTTTCATGATAGAAGTTCTTGCATTTTCTAAGGTTGAACTGTTCTATTTTACTTTTATGAGAGCCATAAATAGTTTTCTATTATTTTTTTTCTTAGCTACATAAAATATAAATCTTTTGACATGGTTTATCTGTAAAATATGTTTAATCAACCTAATCCTAGCCGTCAGTTTATCCATAAGAACATGCCTTATGGTTTGGTATTGTCATGATACAACATGGAACTAGGATGAGCTTGCAAGGAACCTCTCAGGCCTATTTGACTATGTTTGGGGTTCAATTCTACAATAACCTTTCAAACATCTGGTGTGACAGGGTCTAAATGCATTCACCAGCCATACGATGTTTGTGTTGGCAAGGATGCACCCCATGTAGAACCGAAGATAAGTGCATGTGCTTATGGTCAGATTGGGAGAATTCTAACTAGAGGACCACATATCCTACTCAGGTATTGGGATCAAAACTCTCACAAATTCATTAAATTCGAATAATGAAGTCTAGCTTGACGCAAGTGACATTAGATCAATTAATTATTATGGTAATTTATGGCTCCTTAGACAAACAAATGGTTGAATTAGGATCGTCTCCACCCCGTAGGAGCTAGGAGATCACCCCAAGGATGACTTAGGCATTCGGGGGTCGCTAAAACATTTACCCTAAAGTGGAAATAGAAGAGTGACCTGTTTGCCTTGTCATAAAGACCAAATCTAAACCAAAAGAATATGCTGCTTTGGTACAATTTTCCATCATTCAAAAGGTCACACACACAAGTAGTGCAAAACAAATAATTAATTGAACACTGGAACATTTCTACTTAACATGTCCATAAGTTCATCATCTCTTATTCATTATGCTCAATTAAATATTTGTCTTTACTTGATTAATGTATTTACAACTCCATGGAAGTGTGATTTTTTTTTAGTTTGAAGTAGGTTAAGGCAATTCTACTAGAGCATCCGGGGATTGCAAGAGTTGTTGCTACGGGAATCCCAAATGCTTGTTGATAGAGATGGTAGCAGCATGTATCCAATAGAGAAAAGTGGCAATGTTAAGAGCAATATGCTGCAAATGAAGAGTTTCACCTATCTAGAAAGAATCTCCAGCAATATTGTATAGAAAAAGCATTTAAGGAGGTATTTCTCCACAATCCATGTTTGTTGAATTTGTAAGAGAATACTTAGGTTGAGGGAAGAAAAAAGGTAGTAGTAGTTTAGCACTGATTTCTTTTGATTCTCCTTTCAGGTTTAAGATAAAAAAAAATGTTCATTGTATGGGAAAAGCCATCTCCACTAACTACCACAGGGAAAAAAAGAAGAGACCTAGTCTGAAAGGAATTTATGTCTCAGTTACAATCTTTGCATAGTAATATTTGAATATATCATAGCTCCTGTTCCCTTTAAACCACTGCATGCTTTAACTTATTTTATTGCTAGAAAAGAAGAAGAATGAAAGGCTTGAAAGTCAACAATACCACAACCTATGTTGTAATAAGCCTCAGATATATATGGCATCATATGAGAATGTTGATCAGTTTATTGAGTTTGCACATTAATTAAATACATTTTGGTATCTCTAAAAATTTAGTAACCGCACATTCTTGCATAACTTGTTCTTTCTCCCCTATCCTGTTCTTATCCTTTCTTGAAAATGTTGTCTCTTCATGTACTAAACGTGTATTCAATTTATTTTTAAAGAAATAAATGCTTATTTTTATTAACTTCCTAAAAAGATTTTTTCTTTAGGTATAGACACATGTATCTTCCACTAAAAGCAACGTCAATTGATCTGCTCAATGGTAAAAAAAAAATTAAAATAAGTGATTATTTCTCTGACTTTAATTTTTATCAAACATGTGATAAATTTTAAAACACAAAAATCAAGAATTAAACAAAAGAAAATGGTTGTGTAAGAGGACTTGACATGCAATTAAGAACTTATAGAAGTATTTTTAGTTTTTAAATTGAATAAATAAAAGAACATGGGATTAATTGAAGAAATTTTATATTTGATAAACTTCAAATATTTAACTACTCATTCAATTATTTTGTTGTCCTTATAATAATGTTATCAGAAAATTCTCATTGTTGTGAATGAACATATTTTAATAGAAATTATACATTAATATAAGTTTTTTAATATAAAATTCATATGATTTTAGTACATATCGTGTATAATATGGGCCAACACTTATTATATGTAGAATTGTAAGACGAAACTTCTTTCACAACTCCAATCCTATAAGTAGCACTGCGACTAAATTCGTATGAGATGTATCTTTAGAAGAAGATAAAATTTTGTCTAATCATATTTTAGCTTGAATGTAAATCAAGTTACATGAAAGATATTTAAATATTGAAATAATATTAATTAAATAAAAAATTATCATATTTTTTTAAAGAATGTAATAAGTACAAAATAAAATGTACACGTAAAAGGGAGTTTATTGCTCGAGAAAACAAAAAAAAAATGGAACTTGTAAAAGAAAATCTATTTTATAACTAAAAAAAAAACGATGTGTATGTGAAACCCTTATCACATTATCTTATTCCCAAACAATGGTCATATTATTTTACTTATTTAAAGATATTTTTATTTTAGGACTGAATTTTTCTTCTTCTTTTATACTAATTATAACTAAGTTAAAAACTTGAATAATCTTATAGAACAGAATAACTTTGGATAAATTTATAAACATTATCCTAACAATAATTAAACAACATGTGATCATAATATATATAAACATCGTTCATATATGTGCATCATATATCATAGGTCATTGATGTGCATAAAAGAGGTATAACCATCCAAAAGAGCTGGTATAAATATATGCCATAATAACCAAAACCCTAACTACCCATCCTTATACATACATACATACATATGTATGTATATATGTATGTATATATGTGTGTGTGTGTGTGTGTATGTATATATGTATACATATATATACATACAGACATACATATATATATACACACACACACATGTAACGACCCACTGTCGCTATATAACAACTTTTCTACTTTATCTCTTGAAAGGCTTCTCTTAATAATGATATTAGATTAAGTATTATAAAAAATATGTCTTTGTTTTTCGCCTTCTTCATCTTTAGAGATAATAATAAAGAAAACTATTCATTCCAACCAAAATAATTACATCAATGTATACATTAAGAAATCAAATGAAAATACATACCCCAACATTATTAAACATTTTTATATCAATAAATATAAGGTACAAAACATTCTCTCTATAGCCAGTCATTCTATACATTCTTTTAATGGAAATAAACAACAAAAAGAATATCAATTCCTCTAAAGGAACAAAAAAAGTAATCCTCCATACTTGTTCCATCTCACCACTGGCTAAAATGAAGCTCCATCATCAATTAAGAGAAGCTAAACCTGCCAAAAACTCAACAATCTGCTCCCACACCAAGGACGTGATCATCACAGGCATGAACCACACGTGCAAACAATGCAAGGGTAAGCTTACTTGAATAATAAAACATATATTTTAAAAGTAAAGTAATAGAAAAATCCCCTCATTCCATATCAATAATCAAATAGGAAATAGCAACAACATCAACAACAAGGCATTATCCATACCTCTACCATCACCTCCAACCATAATAGCAACCACAACAATAAACAATCATAATTACCAAGTAATCATAACAACAATGACAACACTACCATTACCACCACCAACAAGTTACAAACGAAAACTTCATTTATATATAAAATTTCATGATATATAGTCACGTTCTTCCTTAGTGATATCAATTACCATACTAATGCATGAAGACACTACTCTCGAGAGATTTCTACATATCGAGCGATCAGCCAGGTCTTATCCCCTACCATGGCCTTCCAAGCACCATTCAGGGATTGCCAAAACTCTGATCTGTTGGATAAGCTTATGGTTGTCAGGATAAATGAATGTGGGTGGCGACATACCGCGACACAAGGCCTGCACTGCTTTGGCCCCACTGCGGGATTACTCATTCACTTATCCCCTAGGCCCATCTTTCAAACCCCACTTCTCATCCAAGCACTAGGTTGGAGACCTATCTGAGTATCAATTCTAGTCACCATCCACCTTACATGCCTACCCGCATACGGCATGAGGCCTATACAACCTTAGTCAACCATATATGCATGCCCATGCATGAGTCACCACAATAACTCAAACACAACCATTCATAAATATCCATATGTACATGTATATATCAATATATCATCACAACCATCCATTCAACAACAACAATCAACACATCATACATATGTGTATCAACATATCACCATGTGGCCTACTTAGCACCACCTGTGGTCTAATAATCCCCATTAACCCCATGCAGGCCCAATCCAGCCTCTTGCATGGTCAACATGTAAGGCCTTATCCAAGCAGCCAACACCTCATGAGGAACAATATCATACATCACAAGCGAAGGTCCTATCTAAGCAACCTTCCACGTCAACACATACCCAACAACAACAACTCAACCAAAATTATTCATCCATATCCACATGCATATTTATTTATATGTCACACCACAATAGCTTGAGGCCCACATAACCTCAGCCAACAACATATTCATTCAAAAATATATATATCTTAACGGCAATCAACTCAATCACAATACACCACATCAATAACACAATTCATACTTTCATTTCACATCAACACAAACATTTTAAACTAAGCACACATGACAAATAGGTATTTCTTTTAAAGCTAAACATTTTTCCAATATTTCAAAGGATTACACCTAAACATCAAATCCAAGGTAATCAACTACTTTTCATATTCTTACTTGGATTCAAATCTCACTCAACTAAAATAACAAAATTACATTTTTGTTCTTTCCACAGAATCCCGCCCGGCGGTACTTCACTACCGCCCAGCTACATACTACCTGAAACCCATTATTTTTGCCTCAGGTCAATTGGCGCCCAGCGGGACAAAAATGTCGCCCGGCGACGTTCTTCCGGGAAGGGGCTGGCACTCGGCATCACTCGCGATGTGAAGAGTATTTGGGCTTCGATTCTTCAATCCCATGAATTCTAATTGATATATAATCATTCTAAATCAATTCTAAACACTTTTATTGCATTTCTAACCGACTATACAACAATTTTAGCCATCAAACAACTTCAAATCTCAAAATTCCTTTTTGAAACCCATTTTTCCCCAAAACTTACGTACGCAAGATGTTCACCAAAATCAATCCATTCCAAGGCAAGAAATCCACATATCAATAACCACAAACACAGAATCAAGCAATAGTAAGCTTCCCTTATCTCTAAAGCTTCCAAATCTGAAAGTTGGAAAGATAAGGATGAGAGAAAGAGACCTTTAAGCCAATCTTCTAAGAAATCCACCCTCCGCACTCAAGAACACGAAATCAGGGTTGAGAAACCTCTAACACCCCTAACTAACTCGAGAAATCTCGAGAAAAATAGAGAGAGATGAAGAAAAAAGAGAGAAGGGATGAGAGAGAAAGTGAAGAGAGAGAAATCAAAGAAAGAGAAGGAGTATGAGAGAATGAAGGTCTCCCCCTTCCTCCTCCTTTTATATCGAGCTCCTCGGAGTTCTTACACGGACTTTTAGCCAACTGAGGCCCAAATCTCACCAAATCACTGCTCTTATCCCAAAACTGATTTAACTCAACTGTTTTCTCTTAAAAGCCCAAAATCACTCTCATAACATATCTAAATTGGCTCAAGTACATATCTCAAATCCCCTAAAATCAAACCCAAATTCAAACAGATAATTCACCACCTTCACCACATACAACAAATCATACACAACAACAATTCATTTCTTCCTTTTAATCACCTAGATTACATATCTAAATTCATGCTTTTAGTTATTAAAACACTTAATCATGCATTAGGAGAAACAGGGTGTTACAACACACACACACACACCTATCAAAAGAAAAAGGGTATGTCAGAACAGTGATTGTACAACTAAACCATCCCTCCTAACTACATCAAAAAGAAGTCATCAACAGCGTCCATCTACACGAAGTCGTCCTCATGATATGCATTCGATCCCTCAAAAGACTGTCTAGCAGTAGCATAACCATCGGGTGTCCAAGATGAATGCCCAAAACCTGATGAAGAAGAAGATAAACTTAACTAGCCAGTAGCCACACTAGGCTAATAATCTACTAAGGGTGATTGTGCTTAAGCATCAAAGTAATTAGGTGACTCTTAAGCTATGGGAGAAAGAGGTGGGTCATAAAAGTGAACACCAGGAATGAGTGGACCTCCATCATCATAACCTCCTACAGAAGGAACCAAAGCATAATGGTAATGAGGTGGTGGAGTAAAGAAATTTAACATCATTATCACTAGATCCTTTACAGGCAGGGTAAAGAACTCATACATGGGGACTATTAGGTCGTAAAAATGCCTTTTTTTTTTAATGCAACTCTCAAAACTCTAAGTCATATAGATCTATATCTCATTAGATGAACGTCATTATCATCGACTAATCTTTGGGCCTGGAAAGTGATTGGGAGCTCTTATATCTCTTCACATTAAGGTACAAAACCATCATCATCAATCTCGAGAAATGAGCCATCTTTCAACTCTAAGCTATCCAACTTTATCTGGAGATATACACTACACTAATCTTGGTGATGTTGAGCAAGAGTTAGGATTATCAAGCTAGTTCAATGATTACACTAACTCTAGGGTACCCTTAGGACTTTCATCACTCGATACCATACCCT
The DNA here is from genome assembly GCA_004329165.1 of Spatholobus suberectus. Taxonomy (NCBI): domain Eukaryota; kingdom Viridiplantae; phylum Streptophyta; class Magnoliopsida; order Fabales; family Fabaceae; genus Spatholobus; species Spatholobus suberectus. The sequence continues at coordinate 16,029,214 of CM014733.1, forward strand.
CTAAACTTTAACAGTGGTCCCTGCTTTCATCCCATAGTGTACCAAACTATAACTTTCCATCTCATTAGAACACATGCCTTCAACGCATGGTTCTCAAAACAATAGTCACTTCTCCAAACTCAAGGTTTTAAGCACGACTTGTAGAACACATACTTCACTGTATGTTTCCCATGATACGTCATGGTTAACAATCAATATTTTTTACTATCTCTATCTTTCTAAGTAATCAAGTCTCCACACTAATACCTATCCAAAGGGTATCGTATCAAATTTTAATTAAAATGGGTTAAATATATTTTTGGTTCTACACTTTTCTTGATTTTCACTTTTAGTCCCTAAATAAAAAATTAACCGGTCTTAGTCCCTGTACTTTTCATCTGTTAACGTTTTTAGTCCCTACCATTAAGTCTCATCGTTAAGTGATGACATGGCAACCACATTGGCAGCCACGCATCAACTAGTCTGACATGGCTATCACCTCATCATTTTTGGTAAATTATGTTTTTAGTCCCTAATCTTTTCCCGAAATTCATTTTTAGTCCCTTAATAATTTTTTGACTAGTCTTAATCATTCATCTTTTTATGAAATTTACTTTTAGTCCCTCGATGATTTTTGATTGATCTTAGTCTCTCATCTATTATTTGTCGTTGTTTTTAGTCCTTCCTATCAAGTATCACCGTTAAGCAATAATGTGGCAACAATGTTGGCAGTCACGTGACTTGCTATGTGGACTATTAGTTTGACACCTATTAGTTTGCTATATGGACTTAATAAGTGGTATCAAGTTCAAGTCTTGGGGCATACAATTTGTTTAAATTTTTAAAGGAAGAGCTTTGTCACCTATAGTAGTTCTACTCGACTCGAGCAAAATTGCCTCTCAGAGAACATACTTATGGTCTATACCAAAAAAAAAATGCATATATAGTTTAACGTCTTATGTTGATTGTTGTGAATGAAATATTTAATTTAAAATATAAATGTTTCTATTTTCTCACTTTTAATAAGACTGGCACAAAGACTCGTTTAAACAGTATAGGTTATAAATTACAAGTTATTTAAAAAAAGCGTAAGAATAAATTTAATAATACAAAATCTCTCAAATTTAATGAATCAAATAAAAATTAAATATGCATGAGATAATTAAAAGATTATCATCAAATCAATTATTCACCAAATACCAACTGTTTAAAATTTACCAACATGGGAAATTAGGAGTCATCGTAGCTACATTAAAATTTACCACCAAATTAGGGATAGCAACAAGGTGAGGTAGACAGAGGTAATAGCTCCCGGCTACCCACTCCACTGAATAAATATTTGTCCCGTACCTATCCCATTACCCGCACAGGTACTCATTCCCCAAATATCTACAATTTTTTTTAATATCTACAGGTATTCGCCAATATTTAATAAAAAAAACTTAAAATATTTTAATAAACATTTTAATCATATTTTTTAATTATTCTGACTTTTTTTTAGAAGTTTGAAGTCCAAAAGATTAAAATTATTCAAATATTCTACACAATTATACTAATCAAACTATTTCAATTTAGAAACTAAATTTAAATTCTAAAATACTTCAATTCTATTACTCGAAACAAAAGCCAATAAACTAAAATAATTCAATTCCATAAGTCCAAAAAAAATTAATAAGATTGCAATGCTCCAATCTCATAAGTAGGAGAAATTAGGCTAAGTCTCTTATATATATATATATATATATATATATAAGGGTGGTTTAATAATTTCAGGGGGCGGGTACTTGTGGATACAAATACCATGATACCCACTCCTCGCCTTGTTGACAAGCAGGTAGAAAAAATACCGGTATCCATTATCCATGGTTGCCTATTAAAGCTATTTGTTTTCTATTCATGGCATATTTTTCCGTGAATATTCACTAGTGCGGTTTTTTTTTGGCCATCCCAACACAGAACACAACAACTATCTCTCAACCAATTACTTTAACAAAATAATTCTCAATTAAAAGTCAATTTACATTACCGTAAATATTAAATATATGTGTCTGTTCTTGCTCTTTGAAAATTGAACTTGATAGCAGTATATTCAATGAGTTCTCACCATACTGAAATGATATTTCATACACCCAATAAGTATCAAACGTTAAATAGAAATGCTAACAATACATTCTTTAACATACTTTTTTAACAAATACTTTCTTATTAGTTAAAATTTATTAAAAATCACAAAATTTTGTTAGTCTCATATTTTGTAGTTCTCAATAAATCTTAACTAATAAAAAAGAGTGTGTTTTGCTAACTCTCCTCAATATTAAATTAGCATCAAATATTAAAACAACAATAAAGTAATATACTATAGGTTGATTTGATATTCAATAAAATTACCAAAAATATAATTGAAATTAAATTGATCACTATTTATATTTTAATTAATAAAAAATGATTTATATTTATATGTATTTATAGAAGGAAAACAAAATTTGACAGATATTAACAATTCTGTGCAATGCACGGGTAGATAACTAGTTTATATAAAAACAATAAGAATGTACCAACACGGATTTTAGATAGAGTTTCTTCTTTGTCACAAGAAGGGCGACATTTGGGTGTCCAGCTTTTAATTAAGATATCCTTTCACCTCTTTAACTAAAAGCAATACAGAAAAGGCAAGCGAAGACTTACGAGTTACGACTCGTGACTATTATGTCGTAGGCTCAATTTATTGTAATTAAACTTTTGAGTCCCCAACAAAAATAAAATAAAATAAAATGAGTCTTTGGGTCACATTATGTGTTTTAACTCAAACTCACTTTCTTTTATTAATGTTAAGTTTTTGCTGATAAAAATATGAAATACAACCCGAGATAATCAATGACTGAATATATATTCAAGTATGGCTAAGTTTATGAAATATAAATAGATAATTTATAAATTAAAATAAAATAACTAATAAAAACTTGAAATATAAAACGCAAAAAATGTTAATTCACAATAAAGTCGCTATATTTAATTGATGATCTAGTTCAGCCAATACAAAACACAAACGTTTTGGACTATATAGACCAAATTAAGTTGATGTTAGACGTCTAATTCATGAGGACATCTTTCCCCTCCCATGTGTATGTATGTATGTAAAAATCAAAATAAAGTTTCAGAATTTTAAATAAGCTTTTACTGCATTTTAATCCAACAATTTCAACCTATAAGCTAGGAATAATTATCAATTTCGGTTTTATAAAATAATTAGAGTTGGCTATATGATTTGTTCAATTCCATTTAACTCTATCAAGCTCAAGGTCCACGCATATGAAGGCCCATGCATCGTCTCCCCAAACAATAATGATAGTGAAAGTGACTACACTTAGACATATATACAAGATAATCTTGTCAAATTCTGCAAAATTAATTCAAACCTACATTAAGCTTCAACAGCACAGACTTTAGAGAGTTTTTCTCGACCACGAGTCCAAAGGTGTGTTGGACTTTTGGGTATAACGTGTGGAATTGCTTCTATTTACGTTGTCCTTTACTTTTACACATAACACTTCAGAAAAGGCTAGCCAAAGACTAATGAATAGTACCTGTGATAATAACTAAAGTATGTTACAAGAAATACGTGCGCATGACTAAGTTTATGCATGAAATATATGTAGATAATTTATAAAAAAAGTAAATAACTAAAAATAGAAATAATAAATACACAAAAAGAAAGCTTTATTGGTAACTTAAGTCACAATAATTTGCTGAGGATCTCATATAGCTCATCTTATACAACTCAAGTGTTTAAGATTTGGGACTAGTGTTAACGTGAGAGTCCACAAAGCCATCTTCTCCTCTCCCATGCCAATGTAACATAATGAAATCAAAATATCTTTCAAATTGTAAATAAATTTTCACCATGCATGCGATCCAACAATATTAACCTATAAGTTTGGAATGTTTATTAATTTCAATTTTATAACTACTAAGTAAGGGAGTTGTTTATGGGGTTCTTAAACTTAAGAACTAGTTTTTATATAGTTTTACCATTAGAGCAACTGATGTGTGTTGATGGTAGAAATTTACTTTCGAGTTTTGATGAATTTCAATATTTTAAAATGGATTTCGAAGAGATAACTTTTGACTGTTGATTTTAACGAATATATTTTTATGTGGGACTTTAGAATTAAAGGACTAATTGTGGATTCTTTTTTATCAAACCAGTAGTGTTTAACTTTTAATTTAAAGGCATGAATATGAGTCAAAATCTTAATTCAATACTCTCCAATTAAAACCTTGATTAATGAATAGAATCTAAAATTTGCTTTGCCAAAATTGAATATGGCAGTGATCTGGACTTTATTTATTGTTTCGAACAAGAATTTTAACTTGGACACAAAGCATATGATTTTCCTTTATGCTTTAGTGTAAATCGAATTGAAATAATCTTGATGTTAGAGAAAGGATTTCTAAACAGTTAAGTTCAATTTAAATTAATTTCCAAAGAAATTGTATTTCTTTAAGTAAAAATTAAATGCAAACTTGAGTGTCGAATGTAAGAGGTAAAAGAAAAGAACTTTAAAAGAAAATGCATGAATTTGTAAAGAAAGCTTTCAAAGTACGAACGAATAAAAACAATTCGAAATGATAAATGGCTGGAAACTTAAAGAGATGCAGAATTTAAAGTGCTTTCGAAATGTAAATTTGCAATAAAGAGTAACATGGCAAGAATATAAATTACTTGAAATTTAAATGAATGTAAAAATATATAATGAAAATGTAAATCAAGATAAAAAAGAAAGAAGTAGAAGAAGAAGAAATGCAGAAATGTAAATGACTGGAAAATAATTAGAACAAAGGTAAATTGCAAAATGATAAAGGCTTGTATTTAAATTTGGGAGGAAATATAGATGTTGCTTTTTGAACCAGTAGTCATCTTTTATGCGTAGGCAGTGTAGATGTTATAGAAATTTAGTGTAGTGTGTTTCAATCCAATGAATAATGTCGTACAATGATTCTTATTTAGAGATTTTCAACTCTAATGATCGAGAAATCTCATACATTTGCGTTTTTGAGTACCTAGGGTTAGTTACCTAGCTAAGATCTGACATCTGAGTCAATCCAAGTAATTTCGATAACTACTGATAATTGTTTATTGACTGGGTTTTCTTTGAATTTCTCCCCTCGAAATCTTCAACTCTTTAACAATTTTTTCACTTGTTTTTGGCTATTTGGCTTCATGCTCGAACTTGAATTTCCCCTTTCTTAAAATTCTTGAAACTCGAACATACAACTTAGATTAATTTCACTTTAAGTATCTTGGTCTTTTATTGAAATCAAAATTTGGCCAAGTAAAAAATGTCTGTTTTCAACAGTTGGAAAAATTCTAAGTGGACACCAACAATGTGATGGTTTTTATATATAAGAACAATTGTTTATATAAGAAACGGTTTTCAGCAATTCTTAAGAATTATAGGATAATTATAGAACTAGTTTTATGTTCTCAATGATTACACCATTAGAGAAAAAACTTGTTGAAATTCTTAAATCTTAGTGGGACCCACAAAAATTAAGTTAAGCAACACTCGATCATAGTTGCACAATTGGAGATGCTATAACTAGCTATATGAATTACAGATGTCATATACCTATGTCAAATTCCACGCATACGAAAGTTCTAGCTAGCATTGGGTCCTCGAGCAATAATACCAGGAAAAGCAAAACTTTGTTTTGCACATCAAGTGTTTATATAAGACAAACCTCGCGAAACTCATTAGAATTTGCGCCCGGATAAAGCTTATCAACACGGATAGTAATGGAAGTCTTCTCTTTGCCATAAGTCTAGATGTGTGGCGGACTTTTGGGCACATTGTATGGGGACCAACTTGTAACTATCTAAGTTGTCTTGTACGTTGGCGAAAAAAACAATAGAGAAAGGTATACTCGGAGACTAACAAAATAGACTTGTGATAATCAACGACTAAATTTCTGGGCATGACTTGGTTATATATAAGAAAGTTCATGGATAACATACATATAGAAAGTTATAAGGAATATTCGTAACTTAAAAAACTTCTAAATATACACACAAAAATGTTAACCAGTAACTAAAAGATTAAACTAAGGGTCTTATAGTTCAATCAACATACACTCCAAAGAATATTGTAAATTTTGATGGTTAAAAATATAATTTATGACACTTATATTGACGTCGTCTGTGTGAAAGAAAGTTTTGCTTTTCTTTCTCATTTTTAAAGAACTCCTTTTCCCTTTTCATTCTTGATCACTTCGCTTTTCTGCTCCGTTTTCGATAATTACAACCATGATGGATATATGTAGTAATATTTCTCATGTCATGGGAAAGTGACAAAACCTCCTCAAATTAAATGAAAGCTAAGTTTAAAGATGTTTATTTCAGTAGGAAATTCACCATCCTTTAAGTCTCCATGAATATTGAATGGTGACAACCAAATTAATAATATCTCCCAAATTAGAATTTTTATTTTCTGCTCAATAGTAACTATCATTTGCCTTTACTTGACCAATTTCCCTTTGTCATTCGTATTTTTCTGCCACTTCTATTGTAAATCAAACAAGAGGACATCTCCTTAATACTTGACCAATTTCCCTTTGTCATTCATATTTTTCCGTACTTCTCTTGTAAACCAAACCAGAGGTCATCTCCCTTCCCATTTTCTTGAATCATACAAGGATACCTTTTTTTTTCTACCTTCCCTCGCCTCTTCTCTCCTCCCCTTCTTTGAATCAAACAAACTGTTAAATTCTACCTTATTTCTTCTCTAGTTAAAGAGGGAAGAGGAAAAATGAGAAAAATAAAGACAAAAAAAATATTATGTTAGGAAACAAATAAAAATTTGAATAGAAATTCAAAATAACATACAAAATATTTTAACAAAAATGAAAAATATTTGAAAATTGGTAGCATAATATATTTACAAAATGATAGATAAAATGATATGGAAAAAATGGCTAAAAAGAAAATGAATGGCTATTGAAAGAAATTAATATATTTTTATATAATTTATATCTTTAACTTGCTAATACAAAGTTAGCAAAATATTTGTGTAAATATTTACGATTAAAATAATAATATTCTATATTTTTTTTCCTTAAGTGAAACACTTTTGTACTAAAAAAATAACACTAAATATAAATAAGGAATTAATACATTCTTTTTCAAATGAATTTGCCTTTAATAAATTTTTATATTATAATTAAGTCTGAAAGTTCATTTTAAATGTGAGAATTTTTCTTATTATTTTTTGTTTGTCCTGATGACAAATAATTTCACCATTATTTAATACTTATTTTTATTTTTGAAAAAATATCAAATTATTAATTATTTTAAAATTTCATTTTATTTAATATTTCTTTTTGTATCAAATTTAGCTTTAATTACTTTTAAATTTTTATATTAAAGTTTCCTTTATATTTATAATATAGTAATATTTTTATTTTTATACAATAAGTTCTTCTTTTAAATAATTCAAATGAAATAGATTATTATAAAATCACTGTTCACCAAACATACCCAAATATAAAACTTAATTATAATAATAATTAATAATTTAATTTACTTTCATTCAGTTAATTCATACCCAACAAATTTTTCCTTCTGAAGAGAAAACAAAATACGTTTAAAACAAAATGAGTTTGTATTTAATCACATTACATGCATAAAATACGTCCTGCTATTTTTTCTACAAATTAAAATATTAATTTTCTCCCACTGTAAATAATATAAAAAAAACACAGTTTTGTGAGACTAAAAGTTGTTATTCCCTCATTCTTGAATCGCTTCCAACTCCAAAGGTCGTCTTGCCGAAGTGAGTCCACTAACAGTAGCGGAAGTCGTTGAGTGAAATGGATTTGGAGGCACAGTCAACTGGTGTTCCTCTCCATTTTCTAGCATTTGTATGACAGATTTTATGGATGGACGGTTGACTGGCCGCCACTGAATGCACCAAAGTCCAACAATTGCTAGTTTCTTTGCAATTTTAACATCACCTTCATACTCAACATGGACATGTACATCTCCATCAACCAAGTTATGGATCCAATCTGGGTACAAAACATGGAAATTTTGTGCAGAAGACATGTCTACATTCTTTCTTCCTCCAACCATTTCTAACAACAGCATTCCATAACTGTAAATATCAGACTTATAAGACACATTCCCAAAGTTCCTGGAGAAAACTTCAGGTGCAATGTATCCCAAGGTTCCCCTAGCGGCTGTCATGGACACCAAACTAGGATTCTTGGAACACAATTTGGCGAGGCCAAAATCAGAAATTTTTGGAGTGAAGTTGTCGTCGAGTAACACATTGTGAGGATTGATGTCAAAGTGAATAATGGGATGATTACAACCTTGATGAAGATACTCAATCCCTTTAGCTATACCAAGAGCAATCTGTTGCAGCTTCTCCCAGCCTAGGAAACGGTCCTTGTCGTCCGGTGGAAATATGAAGCTTTGCAGTGAACCGTTTGGAAACAAATTGTAGACAAGAACACGGTGGAGTCCTTCTGCACAAAAGCCAAGCAGACGAACCACATTGATGTGGTGGATTTTGCCCATAATTCCCACTTCATTGATGAACTCTTTCCCTTCTCCCTCTGTATTATTGAGGATCTTCACAGCCACCAGAATCTCATTTGAAAGTTTTCCTCTAAAAACAGCCCCATGAGCCCCTTCCCCTAGCTTCTCTTTAAACCCACCGGTGATTCTTTTAACATCAGCATAGGTAAATCTTGTAGGCTTTTCTGCCCTGTAATCCTCTAAAAACTTCTCCACTCTTGCTTGGTCTTCTTCTTTCTTTCTAAAATAGTGGACTATCTTAAAGACAGCAATGATCACCAGCCCCAAAAGAATTGAACCTACAATAATACTAGGAGACTTAATTTAAAAAAAAAATAAAAAATAAATTACAATAACTTTTTATGAGGTTTTGTCAAATTTCTTCTCATATTCTTCTTTTTTTAATTCCTATACTAACTTTTTTTAATTGTTTGAAAAACAATACACTGAAAGTTAGTGTAATTTACTGAGATTATAACATGTTTTATAATTATAGACATAAAGATAGAAAATAATTGAGTTAGATATGTGTACTTGAGATGAAGAACTCAAGGAAGAACAAGAGTTTGTAAAGAACAAAAATGAGAGAAGGCTCCTCTCTACCCGATTAATTTCAGTCCGTGTTAACCGTCTAATAGGACAACTATTAAATAACCTAATGAATGAGGGCAAAGATCTCTCATCAAGCATTAATTGAATAGCCCAACCTATCACGAACTATTCAAAACAAAAAGTCCAATACAACGTCTATTATATAATTAGGTGTTATAATAATAATTATTAACCATAATTAATCAATTACAAAATATTTCTAAATAATTAATTAATGTTAACCCATAAAATAAATTAATTAAATAATTAATCTAACAATTTATCCTAAAATAGGAAGAGATAGGAAAAAAAAAAAACTAAATGAAGCAGTGTGATAGAGTCCGGTCTTACCTGTAGCAGCGAAAATAAAAGATCTGGGAATGTGGATTCTTTTCCGTTTGCCGGAGTCAAAACATTCGATGTCAGCTGTGTTGTTGTTCTTCCATTTACATCTCTTGCCTTTTGCTTCACACTCGGCACAATTTGGTTTGGACCATCTCAAATTCAACTGATTCAACCGCAGGTAGTATGCCGTGACTGGAGCTATGATGTTGAACATTTTGGTACAGGATGTTAGGTCGCATTCGATGACACTTTCTGAAGAATCAGAAACGAAAATCGGACAGGAGATCATATCTTGTGAATACGAGTATAACTGGTGGCTGTTTATCGGATGTCCATGCCCAGCTGAAGAACAGTTGAAGATGCTCAAGTCGTTTGTTTCATCGTATGGTGATTCGGATAGGTAATGATGAGTAACAAAACTGTTGAGTTTTAGAAACTTCTCCGGAAGGCAATTTTCCGGGTCAGTCAAAGCAATTTCATGAAGTTGGTAGTTTATGTAAAGGACACGGAGTTTTATTGTAGTGAGCACAAGCATGGTCTCATTTTTTTCAGTGCAATATAGACAAAACCCGGGATAACCACATTCATCTTTCGTTCCCTTGACGAGTCGGAAGGGAAATCCAATATAGGCGGTTCGTTAGGCCCACAAGACGATTCCCCGCACTCGTTATGACCCGGGCTGCACTTTTTGAATAAGAAGGAGTATTAAGCAATAACCTGATCAATATGGAATCACCTTGGGAGGGGCGCACAGAAGACTCTGCCATCCAGCAACACGCAGGGGTTTTTTTCTATATGGTAAAAACCGTGATGTTCACCAGAACCTACCAGGTGCCTTATTTAAGCTGTGTTTGGTAGAAGAAGGAGTAGGTAAAGAGAGAGAAGAAGAAAAATATAAGATTAGAGTAAAACAGTTGCCGTTGGAGAGAATAAAGAAGAAATATAATGTTTTTTGACATTTGGAAATGGATAATATCTTATACCCTTTTTTTTTTACCGCGATATTCGATTTTATACTATTTCGATTTATACTACTTTCGACATTTACATATTCGAATATATATACAGATAACAGTATCATTGTAATATTCAAATATGTGGGTTACTTCATCGCTCGAATGAAAATAATGCCACACTACATATCCTTATATTTCGAGTAAAGCTTACCATTCGAATATAAATTATAATATCTATATTTTACCAGAGATGTTCAGATTTTGTCATTTGTTTTAAAAGACATTTTTTGGTTATTAATTTAGTTTTTATATTTTTTTCTTTAAAATCATAAAAAAATCATTGAGTGTGTAGATTAATTGGTACAAAGTAATTCTAGTTTAATTAGTGATCTCAAGTTTAAGTCTTGAGTATATAATTGCGTTAGATATTTGGAAGAAAAACTTTACTACTTATAACGATCTTACCTGGCTCGAACAGGATTGGCTCTGATGACAGATACCAGTAGTTTGTACTAAAAAAAAAAAAAATTCAAAATTTTTTAGCGCCTCTTAAACCACCAAAAATTTCTTTCACGATAAAATATTTTTGACGATTTAATAACTGTTAGAAATTTTCTGACAATTTTCACCGCCAATTTTTTTTTTACAACATATAACAAAATCTAAACAATACTCGAGATCACTAGTTAAATTGAAATAATTTTATACTAGTTAATCTACATATTCGATGATATTTTTTATAGTTTTAAAGTGAAAAAAATATAAAAACTAAATTAATAACTAAACTAAAAAATATCTTTTAAAATGAGTAGCAAAATCTAAATCATCAGATTGATATAATGGTGCAAAATGAAGGTAACTTTCCTTCCACAAAGTCACCAAATCCAAATCCCACTGAATGTCTTTTTGGTTTGCACCCAGGATATTTCCTAATCAATAGTCAGAGACCAATTTTATTGAAGTGAATTTTGTCTCTTTTAACAAAGTTTTCTCTATATGTATGGTTAGAGAATTGAGCTCCTACCAAGATACTTAAAAGAATTAAGGTGCAGGCTAGCGTGAGGGAGTTAGTGATATCTCCCACCATGGAAAACACTATTTCCACCGTTGGATGAAGTCACTTACAATCCGATGGCTATGGTGGAGGCTACGAAAACCGGTTGTGAAAGGTAACTTGAAGAGTTTTTTTTTTTAAAAATAAATGACACGATGGATGCGCAAACATCTGTCAATTTTAAAATAATTCAACAAAAATACTGTAGCGACAGTGTTGCCCCTTCCAATGTCATGCTTTTGGCGGTGGAAGACGCCTCACTGGACCTTGTTAGTTACGTGAATGTCTATCCTACTACAAGATGAAGGGGGAAAACGCGGTTTCTCGGTCAAAGTCTACGTTTTAAATATTATGACACATTTTTCAAAAGGAAAAATGTGGTCCCTAAGACCCTTATTTTTTATTTTTATTTTTCTATAACAATGTGGTCCCTTAATTAGTTCAAGTCTTTATGTTTTTAAATATCAACTTTGATTTGTATGCACGTCAAGTTCAGTGAGAAACAGTTTGGGAATCATGTGGAGAGAGAGTACTATTATTGGTGATCCTGCTGTTTCTACTGCAGCAAATTTGTGCTACCAATGAGCAAGAGGATGCTTGTCCCCCTTCTTCCTGTGGTAAAATCATCAACATACATACATCCATTTCGATTAAAAGGCGACCCAAAACGCTGCGGCGACAGCAGGTATGAGCTGGCTTGTGAAAATAACGTTACGGTGTTATATTTGTACTCGGGAAAATATCATGTGCAAGCAATCAACTACAACAACTTCACAATCCGAGTGGCTGATCCAGGGAGTTCAAGAAACAAATTGTTCCTCTACTCCTCGGTATTTCTTGTCTCGATCCAATTTCAGTGAAACTTTTGGTTTCGGCAGGGATTCCATTCCATGTCGTCAAAACCAAATTTCTTCACATCCCCTACTCTTCTCATTTTGTTCAGTTCTACTATATAGTTTTCTTGATTTGTACCCATCCAGTGACTGACAATAGTAAGTATGTGGATACTGCTCGCTGCTTCAATTGGCACTCCAAAGGCTATATATATGCTATCGCGGGTGACTTAACAGCAGGGGACTTAGAAGTTAGTTGTCATGTAAAGCTGGTTGCTCCCACATCTTGGTGGGGTTTGGACTTGGACACAAATAAATTTCCTACACTGTGATGCTCAGGGCGCTAGCCTATGGATTTGAGATTTCATGGATAGATAAAGCCTGCGAGATCATTGTGGACATTCAAGAGATAGCTACTGCTTTTTCGGCTCTTCCAGGGAGGATCTTCATTGTTGCCCCAAATTTCTGAGAGTTTTGGGCGCATGTGGTCAAGGAGGTAGTAAATTTTTGTTTTTTTTTTCGTATTATGGATTTCCTGTGCACATTTGCAAAACTTAAAATATTTGTTAAAAAAAAAAAAGGTTATGCATTTTACACTATCATCAAATTACAAATTATCATACATGCTAATTACTTTAAAATGCTAACAATAATTTTTGATTAGTTGATAATGAAATTTTTTTTATATTAACAATATATAATCATTAAACTTTTTTTAAAACCTTTTAACATGTCAATTATTATTGTATTTCTTTTAATCATTGACATTTCACTCATTATGAGCATCCAACCAATACATTAAATTCGAAATCCTAATACTTTTTAGAGTAATGATATATTCACACCTATATCAAACATTCTATTCATGTCTATTATTTTATTTTATCTCTTTTTTCGTATCGTATCATATATATATATATATATATATATATATATATATTAATTTAAATTATTATTATTGATAAAACATCATTCTATTAATTAAATCAGTTTTCTAAACAAATAAATATTTATTATTTTTATATTTTACCTGTACATTTATAAGAACCCGTACATTGAATAAAACACTTAATAATTTTAAATAAAAAAAAGCTTTTAAACTTGTTAATGGCTATAACCTTTATGACATTAGGCAAATTGTCTTCTTTGTCTCGTCGTTGTGATTTTTGAAATTGATATTTTCTTTATTCTTTTGGTGATATAGGAATATGGTCCGGGCTGTTTCTTGTTGCAGTGGTAGGTAAGAATATATACAATCATCTTCATTTACCTATCCATTAATTGTGTATGGTTTGATGACTGATATTGTGATTGACACGTTCATATGACAATACTCTTGTGTAAACTGAACTCTGGTACACCTTGCTGAGTTTCACATTCTATTTATCAATAAATCGTTTTTGTCATTTAAAAAACTATGCTTTAATTATATATGTACTATAACAAGAATTAATTTTGATGCTTTATGACTATCTAACTCTAAAAATAAATGTAATTTCAAATTCATTAAACATGGGATAAAACATTACTACACATGTGAATGGTCAATATTAATTCATCCAATATAAAAAAATGCTCCTCCTTAAATATATGTATACTGTGCAAATGTATTTAATATAGATTAATAGAACCATTTGGTTGTATATGTAACAATTTTAACCAATGATTTCGTACTTCGTAGTATATAATATAATATAATATAAGTTAATATATATATAAGTAAAAAATTAAATTATTCCTTAAAATTGGCATAACTATTAATTTTGCCCCTTATATAACAAAGTATAATTAGTTTCTAATTTTGACAACTATTAATCAATTTGGTCTTAGATCCACAGTATTAATGTTAGAGCCGATCGAAGTTTACTTAGGGGTACCAACATTAATAACCAAATTGATTGATAGTGTGTCGAATTAAATTTGCTTTTCTTATATTGAACTATCTAAATTAATACTTTCTTCAGTCTCGAATATAAACAATAATAAAAATAAAAAAAACTTGTGTGTTCGTCTTAAGTATAAGCAAATTTTAACTAATTTCACCTTATTTAATGAAGTCATCCCTAAAATATTCTTCATTTAATTGAGATTCTATTTTCAATGACTCATTTTTATTCTTGATATCAAGTTTCAATGAAAGACAGTTTAGGAAAAAAGTTATTTTCTTAATGGGATTAATAAAATTAAATAATATTAGCTTTCTTAATTAGTATAAGTTAAGTTTTTTTTTTTAACTTATATTCGAGACCAAAGGAAATACATAGTATTAATTTTAAGAACTAAATTGATGTCTTACTTTAACAAATACCTTACTTATTGCATTTCACATTAACAGTGTAATCAAATGATTCTTTATCATGTTATTTATTCACTCAGTAAATTTTCGTGCAGTTATTGCCCGAATTGCCTATGTTATCGTCCCTATATTATGGGCAAGCAAATTATTAATTGTGGTGCCAGTGTTCATTGTGCTTTTGATATACAAATGGCGAAAAAGACATTTCTCAATGTATGAAGGTATTGAAAATTATCTAGAACAAAATAACTTGATGCCTATAAGATACTCATACAAGGAAATTAAGAAGATGGTCAGAGGTTTCAAAGACAAATTGGGTGAAGGAGGCTATGGCTCTGTGTTCAAGGGGAAGTTGCGTAGTGGTCCTTATGTGGCAATAAAAATGTTGGGTAAATCAAAAGGTAATGGACAAGACTTTATTAATGAAGTTGCAACCATTGGAAGAATACATCATCTAAATGTGGTACAATTAATCGGATTTTGTGTTGAAGGGTCAAAGCGTGCTCTTGTTTATGAATTCATGCCCAATGGATCTCTTGATAAATTTATTTTTTCCAAAGATGGAAATATATATTTGAGCTATGACAAACTATATAATATATCAATTGGAGTAGCTCGTGGGATTGCTTATCTCCATCATGGGTGTGAGATGCAAATTCTGCATTTTGATATCAAGCCCCACAACATTCTACTTGATGAAAAATTCACCCCAAAGATCTCTGACTTTGGATTGGCAAAGCTATATCCAATAGATAATAGCATTGTCGCTATGACTGCAGCAAGAGGAACAATTGGGTATATAGCTCCAGAATTGTTTTATAACAATATTGGGGGAATATCCCATAAGGCAGATGTCTATAGCTTTGGAATGCTTTTGATGGAGATGGCAAGTAAGAGGAAAAACCTAAATCCCCATGCAGAGCATTCAAGCCAACTTTACTTTCCCTTTTGGATTTATAATCAACTTAGAGAAGAGAAAGATATAGAAATGGAAGATGTCACAGAGGAGGAAAGGAAATTGGTAAAGAAGATGATCATAGTTGCATTGTGGTGTATACAATTGAAACCAAGTGATCGCCCCTCAATGAACAAAGTAGTGGAGATGCTTGAAGGAGACATTGAGAGCCTAGAAATACCTCCGAAGCCTTCTTTATATCCATATGAAACAATGGCAGAAGATGAAAGAATCAACTCTAACCAAACAATATCTAGCGACTTCATTAGTTCTTCTAGTTATTCCACAGAAATAATTACTAATGCTATGGTAGAGAATACTATTTGACAATGTACAACAACTATTTATTTGCATCTACCTTATCTTGAACACTTGCTTATCAATAATATTTCATATCTTTATCTCATTTCCTATTGTTTTAGATTTAAAACGTTAAAAAATTAGTTTACCAAATTAAAAATTTTGTTCAAATCCTCAAATATTTAATCATGTTTTGAACCCATTCTACTTGAATATACGAAAAGATACTCACACAAGTTTAATGTATACAAATGTGTCTTGTCTATTTTCACTACAACAAAAAAGGCTTCACCAATGCTTAAATAAGGTCTTAAATAGTGCTTCCACACTAGCTATCTCACCAGTTGTTAAAGGGGGCTAGCTTGGACAACACTTACAAGAAAATAAGCATTATTTCAGTTGGGTCTCACATAGTGCTTGTTGTGTCTCACACAAGTACTATCCATGGTAAGGTTTTTTTTTTTAATTTTGGGTTCATTTTAAACAAATGAGCATGAATGAAGAAATTAAATAGCTACAAGGAATAAATAACATATACATATAATATCTTTAATTGCCTAAATGGTTTAATGACCAAACTACCCTTATTTTTAGCAAAAATTGCTCCAGACTACCTTGCTTTTATATATATTATTAAGATATTTTTAATATAATTATAGGGTTAAATATGTTTTAAACCCCTACAAATATGGTTTTGTCTAATTTTAGTCCTTGCAAATTTTTTTTTTATTTTTAAATCCTTGACATTTTCTTAGCGTTCTTTTTTAGTCTTACTATTAACTCTAATTAGTTTAGTACTAACATGACTAACAAAATCATTGTTTATGATATATTAAAAAAATAAATTATATTACATCAATCAAAATTAATGAATTGAAATGTAAAAAATAACATCAAAAGTCATATATTAAAAGTAAATTATATTTTTTTAAAAAAGTATAATGTTAAAAATAAATTAGTTAATTAAAAAGTAAGAATAATATTAAAAGTAATAAAAATCGTTGTTCATAATATATTAAAATTAAAATAAATTATGAAATTAAATTATATGTTATTACCTTTTTATATAAAATAATAAATATATTACTTAATTAAATTACGTATCTAAACATAATCTAATTATCTTAATTTAAAACATTTTTCATTACCTTAATTATCTTAATTAATATTCTTCATTTTATTAGCTATGTCAGGACTAAAGTAACTAGAGTTAATGATAAGAACTAAAAAGGAACACTAAGAAAAAGTCAAGGATTTAAAATAATAATTTTTTTCTAGTGTACAATGATAACAACAAAGTTAAAACCTAGAACTTTGTGTGTACTATTTCAACCTCCCACCACTAGCTGACCCTAGTGGGTTTAATAATAAATTTTTTTGCAAGAATTAAAACCAGATAGAGTCATAATTACAGGGACTTAAAACATATTTAAATCTAAATTATATTATTATTAAAATTTATAATAAATAAATATTTTTAAATATATAAATTATATTTTAGATTTACAATCAATTTAAAATATAATATAAAGTTGTTTTTAACTATTTACAATTTCTTTTAGAAAAATTATTGAAATTTAATTTAAAGATAAGGATAAAATAGGTATATGAAAGAAATACATGAGTAAGGAAATCAAGTATACAAATAGAAGTAAAAGGGAAGTAGTTTGAGAGGGTTGAAGAAGAAATTTTTTTGGCTAGTTGTGAGAATAGTGTATAAAATGCACAGTTAAAGAAGAAAAAATATTAAGAATGTCTAATTAAAAAAGTGAAGTGTACTCTAATTTATAAGTTAGGAGTAAATATGCGCAAAATGTAAAAAATATAAATTTGAAAAATATTTAAGGAAAGATTATTTTTCTTGTAATAAAATATAAATTAAAATATAAAAATACATGCATTTGAAATCTTTAATTTTTAAACTCTTAAAAATTAGTTAAGAAAATATTATTTTATAATGATTATAAATATTTCATTATACTTATTATTGATAATAAATCTAAATTAACTAAAATAGTTACGAAAATTAGAAATCTATGTTAGTTAAAAATAATTAAAGGAAAAAATTATTTTGATTTAATATAAAAATCATAAGGCACATGTTTAAGTAAGGAAGGAAAACACGTGTTTATATAAATAAGGGAATATCTATAAAAATTATTTCTTTTTTTAAATAAGGAATAATTTATAATATATGGTGAATGTTTCTTTTCCTTTTGAAGGTAATTTAATCGTGTAAAATATCCTTTTAAGGACTATCGAATGCGTAGATCAACTGACGAGAATTATTCTAATTTAACCAATGGTCCTAAATATGTAGCTGTATTAAATACTCAAAAAAAGAGCTTTGCCAACAATAGTGATCTTATTGTTCAAAAAAGTTGTCTTATTGGAAGATACTTTTAGTCTCTACCAAATATCCTTTCAAGGTAGTAAGCCAATTCCATCCTTAACACACTCATGGTACAAGTCCACTGCCGAAGCATACTACTCCACTGATGACACACCAAGTAGTATTCTCTCCCAACTGATTCTTTTTTCAGGTTTCGAAGCAATTGAGCAAGTGCTACCCACTTGTGTCACTATTGTGTGTGGCATCAATACCATTCAAGCTAGCAAGTACCCCTCATTTCCTACTTACTGGGTCAGTGATGTAAAGCTTCCTAAGTAGGAATCAATTTAAAAGACAATGAATCTATTAGTGGGGCCACATAAAGTATCAAGTCACATGAACTTGTCCTCTTCTACTTGCCTGCCGACATCACTTTGGTTTAAAGAACCTTGACTCATGCATGTAAAACACAGGCAAATTGCATGTGTATGAGAAAGAACTAACACTGTTTTGAGTTATTAATAAACAAAATTAAAAATCATCATTTGTTTAGAACTAAATGACTCAAAAAAATGATGAGTTATTTGAAACACATTTATGAATGAAATAAAATAATGTTATTTTATAATATGTTATACTACCACTAATGATGTTACTTTCTATTGACAAGGAACGGATAGGAGGATAAATGGTTAAACTAACTTACAAAAAATTAAAAAAAGGGGCTAAACTGATTAGGATAAAATCAATTTAAATAATGAAAACTAAGATTAAATTAAACCAAATATACTCAATTCCAATTAAATTTGGGTGAATTTATATACACACAACTAAAATTAGAACAAAATTCAAATAAAAAAAATCTCATTTATGAATCAAATCAATTCGCAAAGTGTGAGTAGGGGGAATTAAAAATTATTTGTTTACATTAGATAAACAGAATGAATGTACAGAAAGATGTATCGTTTATCAAATACAAGGCACCTATGCTTCAACAAGCATCAAGCAAGTTTGGGTAACACTTCACTCAGACCTTTTGAATTGTAAAATACTGAACTTGAATATGGACTCCCATATCTCAAATAAAACCCAAGAATAGATACTAACTGTAACACAACTTACAAAACTGAAAATTTTTCCAGTCTTATCTATAATCAAGAATTCAATATAATGACCAGGTCCCAATATTTAAAATTTGGGATGAATGGTGTGAAAACAGAATTGATAGATATGAATAAAAGAGAAACTCTCTCTGATGCTTGAAACCAATCAAAAGGACTGAACTTTCTTTTATAACATTGCTTGCTTTGAAATGAAGCTTATTTTCCATTTATTCTCGTCTTTCTTGTCTTGAATCAAAACTAGCTCATCTGCTCCCCAATTAGATCAAGACCAACAAGGAGGAAAGTCACCCCTTGGAAAAGAAGAAAGTAAAAGTGAACTCCTTGTGCAGACAACAGACTCCTGACAGAAGCTGTGAGAAGAAGGAATGCCAAAGTCAACTCTTTCTTATATATTTTGTTAGCTTTCTTAACATGGTGTTGCACTTGTTTCTCTATGTTCCTTACATTGGTTTGACTCAACAAGTACACTGTCAGAAGCTCCTCTATGGATCTTTTGTTGTTCTATTGACTTAGCCTCCCTTTTTGCGGCCGACACCAAATCAGACTCTGATGACCTGCCAGCCTTCTTTGTGACAATCCATTCATAAGAACTACCTAATTGGAAGAGTCCAGAGACCATGGCATTGAATTTGGTGACAGACATGGTGTTTTCAAAAAGAAGGTATGGAACTATAAAAGGAAAAGATTTTGGGGCTGGAAGAATGTTGAGGAATGACATAAATACAGGAACATAGCAGATCACCCATAGAGGAAGCTCGGCCTCGGGGACGAACATGGTTAAAGGAAGAATTATGCAAAATAAGGTGAAGGAGTAGAAGGAAGAATGAGTTTTCTCAACAAAAAGAAGAGAAGTATTAAATTCCCTTTCTTCCATGCTGATATCTGCAGTTAAAGAGAATTCAGGTCCTTTAGGTGGTTGTGTATATCTAAGCAATACTTGCAAGTAATCAGAATTTGTTTTCACTTATCATTATTTTATTTAGTACTTTTAGCTGGGTATCAGATATACCTTAGATCTCAAAATTGCTGGAAGACACAATCTGAAAAGTTGCATTGGACCAGAATGCCACCGGTGCTGCTGCTTCCTATAAGCTTCATAGGACTCAGGAACTTCACAAAGTACCTGAAAATTTACAAATTTGAAGAATTCAAAAGCAGTTCAGTGAAGCAACCAATCATATTAGCATGTATAAGAATGTTGTTCTAGTAGCACTACAGTATGTACTGCAAAGAATGGAGATATTAATGGATAAACAACTCTGATCTATGATTACCTTTACATCATTTACAAAGATAAATTTCCAACCATTGAGATGTGCTCGGACGGCAATATCCATATCTTCTACGGTTGTCCTCTCGAGCCAGCCGCCGGACTCTTCCAGGGCCTTGATTCTCCAAACACCAGCAGTTCCATTAAATCCAAAAAAATTGAGAAATGCCCCATTGACCTGTTGCTCTACCTCAAAATGGAAGCATAAATTAATGTTCTGGAGACGTGTCAACAAGTTCTCATCCTTATTCACAAAAGCCCATCTAGCTTGGACAAGGCCTAATTCAGGATTGTCCTGTAATAAAAGACAGACATATGTGTTAAAATATGCTAAACACAGATTTACCAAGAATCCTTGTTGAATATTTTTGCTGTTCTCTTTTTAACCTCAAAATATGGCACTGTTTGCTTAAGAAAATCAGGATTTGGCTGGAAATCTGCATCGAAAATTGCAACAAACTCATAGTCTTTCACATAGTCACAGCTCATTGCAGACTTGAGATTCCCAGCTTTATATCCGGTCCGGACTAAGCGATGCCTGTAGATTATGTTGATTCCCTTTTGGCTCCATTTTGTGACCTCGGTCTTAATTAACCACTGTACGCTCTCATCATCAGAATCATCAAGTACTTGAATCAGTAATCGGTCCCTTGGCCAATCAATTTGGCATACTGCAGAAATAGACTGCTCATACACCTGCATAAAATCAGCACAAGCAAAGCCAAAGGATTAAAATTCTATCCAGTGAAAATCATGTGTTGTCACTGATTGCTTGCTAGAGTGACAAATACTTACAAATTCCCCAATACAAACCACCCCACCGCTGTTAAGATAAAGACTTATCTTGTCAATTATTAAGAAATGCTGTGTATTACAGACACTGAATATTAAGAGCTCATTATTCTAAGTTGTTGCGTAGGCTAAAAAGTAAAAAGCATTTTTGTATCTAATTCAAGAAGGTCGCAGATAATTCCTAAGTGAGTTTTAGATTGTTATGGGGCAAGATGGAAATTGCATAAGTTATGTATCTTCTGAATTCTGATGACATTTTTCCAAATCTATTCCTAAGTAAATAAATACAACAACAATAGCCTTATCTTACTAGGTGAGATCGGTTACATGGATCACATGATGCTGTTAGGCTTAGTTAAAAACTAAATTCTTAGGGGTATTACACACCATGAGATCCCTTTTAATAATTTTCTCAAATGTTCTTCTTGGTCTCCCTCTATCCCTTTTGACAAGGCTAAAAATCATGTAATCTAGTCTCCTGGGTATAAATAACTAATTAAAACTAATATATTGAAATTTGCTGCTACAGTAAATAATAGCAACAGCTTGAGTTACCATATAAGGGACAAGAAGAAACAAAAGTTTCAGTCTTACCTCCCTCTCATTACACATGGGCATCTGAACCAGAACCATGGGATGGTTACATGCAGATCCTTCAATATCATCAACCTTGAGGAGATCCCCGTCAATCTTTGGCTTAATCTTGTTGTACTTTATCCAAAAGCACCCAAAGCAAAGCACCATACGGTCCACTGATTGTATAAGGAACAAAACAACACAAAACTTTGAAAGTGCTTGAATTGGGGGAGCAATGTACTCACCACGAAACCTCAACCAAGCAACATAAACCAAGTGCATCAAGCCTTCCAAATCCGTGGTACGAGGAATGTGCACACTGGGATTCCTGAAATGCCAACCTTGCAAGTAAGCCACCACCTCAAACACCAGAACCACCAAAGAACTCACAAGGAACACCTTGATGACCCTAAACAGCACCTTCCCTTTCTCCAACTTATCACTCTCCAAGGCCACACCCTCCCTATGAATCAACCTCTTCTTTATAGCTCCCAGCAGAGACCACATAACCGTGGCAAACCAAGTGACACATCCAATAACATGGTAAGCCTTGAGAAACAAGAACCATGTGACTTGCTTAGCATTCTTGCCACGGGTTTTCTCCACTGGCCTGAATGCAGCATCAGCACCATTAATCTCCACAACAGAGAAAGTGGGGTTCTCCATTGTCACCACCACTGGGCTACCCTTCTGAGTCTCCTTCATCCACCTATTGGAAAAATCAAAGCTTGGAGCCATTTCCACACAGATTCACACTTCACACTAAAAGCACTCACTACAAGCACATATGTAGTTATATACACATACATACAAAGAAGGACTCAAGACACCAACTTTATAGATCTTTTCTAGTACCCATTATTGTGAAAAAGAGTAAAGACTCAGATCTGAAAACCCATGAAAATGAGACCAACCATTTTGTGACAAAACAGCAAGAAGGAGAACCCTCTTGAAGGTTCAGCAGTTAAGTAAATGCTGCAGGCACAAAAAAGGTGAGAACGTGAACTGAGTGAGAAGGGTCTCCTTTTGTAGTGTGAAGGATCTCTAGAAGAGAGAAGGGGGTACCTAACTAACATGATGGGAAAGGCACATTATGAGGGAAGGTATCTCTATCTATCTAGCTGCAGCTGTAAGATGCTAGTAACATCAAGTGGGTTTCCTCCAGTTAACTAATTCCACATTCCCTTCCCCTTTTGACTTCTAGGCAAAAATTTGTTTTACAATGAGAGTTTTATTTGTAAACTGCCAAAGTAATAATCACCAAATCAACCAAGAGTTAACTATCGGAAAAGCACCTGAAGGAAGAAAGTTTTGAGAAACGAATGAGCAGAATAGAACAATTCTTTTCTTTCTGAGATATTTATTCAACTCAAATAAAGACCATTGGTCTACCCACTAGCTAGAATGAATTGAAAATTCTCAGTACAATTGATGAACTTTACTAAAAGTGGCACAATCTTTTTTTTTTTTTTTTCAATTTACACTAAGGATACCTCATGCTAATTCTTATAAGGCGTAGAGATTATAGAAGTAGGTATTACATCTTTCAATGAAGTCTTTTTTATATATATGAGAAGAAATCAAATTTTTGACAACATATGTAAGAAACTCAATTATCTACTACTATGTGGTACTTTATTAGTATATTAATATATAATAATTAATTATTAATAACTAGGAGATTTATGTGAAAAATGTAAATTGGAAGAACACGCTTAGATGATTAAAATTAGAAGTTTCTTAAAATCACAGTGTTACTTTAAGAAGTCATGTGATTAAAAATCACTTGACTTACATAATTTAATCTTAATTATTCATAGTAAGATATAATAATTAATATTTATTTGTCTCACTCTTATGTAAAAAAAATGTCTTCTTATTTCATACTACTCTAAAAACCAGATATATAAACATGTTAGTTGTGTTGATTTATTTATTTATGTTCAAAATTTTCATTATATGAAATAATTTGTAAAATCATTCTCCTGTTAATACGTTCATTCTATTAAAACTATTAATTAATTCATCCTTTTAAAAACAATTTAATTACAATGTGAGTTTTATATGGAAACTGCCAAAGTAATAATCAAAATCAACCAAGAATTAACTATGAGAAAAACTTCTTCAAAAAAAAAAACTACGAGAAAAATACCTGACGGAAGAAACTTTGGAGAAACGAATTAGTAGAAGAGAACAATTCAAATAAAAACCATTGGTCTACCCCCTAGCTGGAATGAATTCTAAGTACAATTGATGAACTTTTTCATAAAAGTGGAACGATCCTTATTTAATACATTGATATACTAATGCGTAATAATTGATGATTAATGACTAGATATACATGAAAATGTTAGTTACATTAATTATTATTATTTTTAAATTTCCATTTTTTGAATTAATTTTTAAAATTATTAACTTGTTGATAAGTTCATTCTATTATTGACAATTTGGTCTTCCTTCACACACCCCCCCCCCCCCCCGGCCCAAAAAAATTTAGTATTGCTTTGTGCCTGCTGATGCCCGGGGCGTAATTCTTTCTCTTTTCTTTTTCTTTATCTCTTGTAACAACAAAAAGAAAAAGTTCATTCTATTACAACCATTAATTAACTGTTTAATTCATCCTGTTAAAAATCAATTTAATTACAAAAAAATAAAAATTAAAATGAAAATAATATTCTTTTAAGAATTAGATTGTTTATTCACTCAATACATAAACGTAAAGAAATTAATTTTGATTTATTATAAAAGCGAACTTTTTATATTATAGCTAGTCATACTTCTTATTTATTAAAAAGTTATAGTAATAACTGATTAAGAGGTTAAATTATTTTAATAATAATTAACTAACTAATAATAGTCTATGTTCTCATGAAACAAACTCTAATGATATAGAACAGTCAAGTAGGGGACGTGCAGAAAAGTATGCAGTGATTGGGAAAGGAGACTGAAAAAAGAACATCTACCGAATTCAGTACAACTTTAACAACAGCCTATAACACTTTGCACGGTTTATGGTTCAAATCGATCACAAAAAGTAGAAATCGTTTCAACCTATAAAGTCAGAAAATAAAAGTGTATTTATTGTTTATTTTAATTAAAGTATTTTACAATTTTAATTAACTTTAAATCAATAATGAATATATTTTTATTTTCTTATTTTATACATTTGTCTACATACCATAAGTATTCTTCATAAAAAATGATCATGCCCTAGTCAGGTAGAATTATTGTAAGTGACAAAAGCTCTTCATTCAAGTATTTAATGTAATTATATTAAATATATATTTATCTACTTAAACAAAGTTAAGGCTTATTTATTTTAACATTGAAAAATTAATTACCATATTTTTCAATAAAAAAACACGTTTTTTTAACATAAATATATAATTAAGATTAAATTAAATATACATATTAATTACGTTAAACAGTTCAAATTTAATTCCATCAAAATCAATTCTACACAAATATAAAACAACTAGAGCCTAAATTCATTTTTATAACATACACATTAAAAATGAATAATTAAATATTTATTAATTGTCATTTTTACAATACATGTTTAAATTTCTTAAAATATAAACTACTATTAATACATATTTAACCGTTCAGCTAAATAATAATAATAATAATAATTTATAACTATTATAAAAAAGATACCCTCTTTTGGTCTCGATTTTTTATTAGACTACTATATCTTTTAATTATTTTTTAAACTATCTATTATATTATCTCTCTCTTTTATTTTATTTTTATTTTTTAAAAAAAGAAAGAGAGACACTCCGTGTCTCTCTTTTCCCTAATAATAATAACATCCTTTTATCAAAGAGTTATTAAAGAAAAGAGATATCCACATTTAAAAATCCTTAACTCTTTGTAGATTAATAAGGTTGGCGAGGGCATTATATTATAGGGACAATAGTTGGGTAACACTAGGGACTAACGCGAAAAATTGAATATTATACGAACTATTTTAAAAATAAAAAAAAACTATTAAATAAAAAGTGAGTATATTATTAAGACTAAAAACATATTTAAGTCTAATAAAAACATATATCTTTTTCTCAATTTATTAAAACCAAATATATACTTTGATTGCTATTTAAAAAAACAAGTTGAAAATGGTGTTATAAAATTCAAAGTGATGATTAATTCGAGAAGGGTAATGAGTCAATGGATCACTAGTTGAATTGATAAGTCACTAATTGAATCATAAGAACCGATATAAATTGTACCAACTTAAATAGTAAAAAATGTGGGTTGGTGGCTGTTTATTATGTTTGCAATATATATGTGTGTGTGTAGCTTAAATACACTTTTTGTTTTTTATTTTAAAAAAAAAGTTTTGTTCTTTTATCCTTTAAAATAGTCGATTTGGTCATATATTTTTTTAAAATGCTCTATTTTGGTCTTTCCATTAGGTTATCGGTAACACTATTAGTGTTTTATGTTTAAAATAATTAATTTTAACAAAGTGGGGTTTTTAACTGCCACTATTCGCAGGTTTAAAATGAAAGCAAATCCAAGAAGAGGTGGTTCAGAGGGATGTCTCGTGGGGGTGCCTTATTGCGTGAGCCATGTCTTCTTCCTCTAAGTCTTACGCCTCCTCTTATGCATGCTAATCTAAGACTCGTAGATCCACCCTCTACCTCCTCCTCTTCGCGCTCTCCCTCTTCCTCCTTTTCGGAATCGTCGCCTTCCTCCACTAGATTAGCGCTGATCACTACGTGAATGCCCACCCCCGATCGATGAGCGTTGTTTAGGAACACACTGGAAGCAGCAATGCTGCCAGTAAAGGGGTCGGCGATAGGGATAGGCATAAGGTGATAGGGTTTGTGGGCATTCAAATCGGGTTTGAATTAGCTCGGAGGAGAAAGGGGTTGAGGACAACATGGTTTCACTTACTTTTAAAATAATTAATTTTAACATAGTAGAGGTTTTTAACCGCCACAACAATAATTTTATTTTATTAAATTTTAAAAATGCACACACCAGCAACCAATACTTATAAAATTTTCTCAATACAAGAGGCAATTTGCTGCAAACTTTAAGGGTTTTTTATTGTCTCTAAGAGACATAGAAAAGCCTTTAATCATTTTTTGAAAAAGTTGCTCCAATTGTGAGTAATTGAATTTGTAGAAGTGTAGGGTTCTTTGGGGTTCTACAAATATGGAGTTAGTTGAAACCTGATGGAAGGACCAAAATGGAGCATTTTAAAAAGATAAAAGACCAAATCGACGATTTTAAAAGATAAAGGACTAAAAATGTATTTAAGCATATGTGTGTGTGTGTGTGTATTGAACAACCATCATGGCTAGGGGTATCCATCAACTAATCCAATCCAATACAAATTGCAATAATAGAACCAAAAAGTTGATAACTAAATAAATTGAAAACAAAAAACAAAAATCGAAAAAACTAATTTTTCTAATTGGATTGGATTAGATTAGATTTTGAATCTTATGTTGAAAATCAATCTAATCTAATCCAAACTGAATTAAACTTTATTATGTGTTCAAGATTATTCAATAATTAGCTACATGGTTATGTATTTACAAACTTGTATGAACTAAGAATTTATTACCTATTGTGTATTTGTTCTTTAAGAGATTATAAGATTAATGGATACTTTGAACTATGATATGAGTTCTACATGATATGTGATGCTTATTTTGAATTAATATGGGTATTTCATAATTTATTTTAATATTTGTAGACACTTTTTCAAAAATTGAAAACCAATTTAATTCAAACCAAAAATAAAATTGGATTTGATTTGATTATAAAATAAAATTGATTGGATGATCAAAAAACAAAATTGAAATTATTGGATCGAAATTTTTTTTACCTAAAAATTAATCCAATTCAACCTGTAAAACACCCATAATCATGACATAATGGTAAAGCTTAATTGTGTAGCCTACAAGTTTGATTCCTAATGAAAGAAATATTTGTATTTTATGCGACCTGCCAAAAACGAGACAAGGCAAGTTGACCTAGTTTCATAAATTGGGTTGAAAATTCAATCTTGTCCCATTTTGTGATGGGTTGGTTGGTTGACCTGTCAAAAACAAAAAAAAAGAAAAGAAAAAGAAAGTAGATTGGTAGGCCAACCTACTAAAACAATAATTAAAGAAAGAAACAATTAAAAAAAAATAAAAGAATACAAACATACATTCATAGAGGTGGAACTACTTGAAAGTGGAGGGGAACCATGCCCTTCCCTCGTCCCACCACAAAATTGTTGAATACCAAAGATTGGTACCATTATATAATACCCCCAATGATCAGTACTCATTATATAAATGCTAAGTACCAAAAAGATGTTGAGTATCAAAGATTTTTTTAATATGTAAATATAACAATTTTTATATGTTACTCTTAATAATTTTGAGTATATCATTTAACTATTTTGGCCATCTCAATATTTAGTTGAGATTGCCATTGTACATTCATGCAAACATTATCTATCATCTAAAACAATTCTAACAAAATTAAGACATGATAACAAAATTATTAAATAATATTATCATAATAATTATTAAGTAATATTTAAAAAAAGAAATGGATTGGTGAATTAATTAGCCCTAACCCACCTCCAACCTATTTTATTAACAAGTTAGGCAAGGCAAATCAAAACAGGTTAGTGGTAAAGGTATTCATCAGATCAATTTGATTTGATGAACTTGATAATTCTAACCAAACCAATAAATTGATTCATATTGATTTGGTTAATCGGTTCTTTTTACTTTAAATCCAAATCGATTATAATTGGTTCTCAGTTGTCATATTTATTTATTTTTCAAACTAAATCGACCCGATGACTCAATCAATTATTTCTTAACTTTTGAATTTATACATTTTAGACTTTAGCACTTACAATTTTTCTTCTACTTTTATCTTTTCCTTCTTTTTCATTAATTTTGATCTTTTTATGATCTTATCTAGTATTACCAAGTGTCTTACTTTGGTTATGTTTTAGTATGTAATTATTTTATCATATTTTGGATAAAGAAATTAATGTGATACGTAAAGTGATAATTATATATAAAAAAAAATATCACGTAAAAAAAATTAGTCATAAAAAACTAACTAATATTTTTACCTTGCATTAATATAAAGTTAAAAAGTTATATAAAATAAACAATAAGTGGAGATAAAAATTTAGAATTTTTTTTATTATAATCCAATGAGCTGAACCAAACCAACATGATCTTAATTGGATGATTTGGTTTAAATTAGCCAAAAAAATTTCAGAATTTGAACAAAACCAACCCAATATTAATATGATCGATTCAAAATTGATTTTACCCATGAACACTCCTAGTTGGTGGGTCAAAACCTTCAACATGTCCCGCGATTGATAAAATATAATTAGTGAATAATTGGTGACCTAATATAGATTGTATACATGACTAAACCCACATTACAATCGGTGTTATTAAGTTGTTAAAAGATCATCTTCATCATGATTATTAGAACTTCGGCTTTATGAGTGTTTGAATAATGTTCTCTGAACAAGTTTTAAAGGAAAAAAGCACGCAAAGAAGTTGAGAGAAATGGTTGGGTGCTAGGTGGTGAACTCATTTAATTAGAGGTTTTGTTCCTTTTGGTGGAAAAAAATCTCCATTGGAAGACACCTTGTCAAAATAATATTTCAAGGAGATGTTTCATTGAGCACAACAGTTTCTAATGGACAAAGTTGTGTGGATGAATAATTAGTTGAATGATTCAAAGAATAACATAAGCTCTTGATTTATGCATTGGTTTTGGACCAATTTGCATCAATTTTAGATTGATTTTCACCAATTTCAGACCGGTTGATCGATTTTTTATCAGTTCTTTCCAATTTTGAGATGTGTCAATTTTTTAGAGTTAACAGACTGGTTCCCAATCGGACCACTTGAACTGATTGATCTAGCCCCTATTTTTAAAACAATGATGATATTTGACTATTTTATTTTATTTATTCAATAATTTTAGTTGTGTAATTATATATCCAATAATAATGATAGTAATTTATAATGTGAAATAAAAATCACTTTCGGAAATTAAATCCAAAAGTAGTGAGAATTAAATTTCAAAAGTATAAAAATTTTATGTACTTTCAAAATTTAATGCTCGAAACATTGATTGGATTCAACCATCGTGCAAATTAAATTTCGAAAGTACAAAAGTTTTACATATTTCCAAAATTTAATTTCTGAAAAGTCAAATCCAATCAGGTGTAATAAAATATCGTTGAAATAAAATTTGACAAAAAAAATAAAAAATAAAAAAGCAGAAAGGGAAGTGTGCTTAGAGAAAAGTTTTGCAAGAAGAAATCCGAAATCTCCTGAATCCCAAAATGGCCCGGCCCATTTACTCCTCATTCGCCCTTCTAAAACTCGGGGATAACATAGCCAAAACAAAATCAGTGTATATATACCTCAGCGTTCATCACTAGCAGAGACAGCCTCATTTGCCGTTGCTCTTAAACCCTCTCCCCAACCTCAAAACCCTCTCTTCCCTCGTCATCGCACTAACGTCAACCATGAAATGAACAACACTCCACAGCGATGATTCAACTTCACAGAAGCTTCTTCTCCACCACCTCCACCTCCGTTCCTTCCTTCGCTCTCTCTTCTCCCTCACACCCTCTCTCTCTCCGCCACTTCATGGTCACTCTTTTTTTCTTTCTTTATTTCCCTTTCTTTTCTATTTTATTTATTTTATTGTTGCGGCAATAACGTAATCGCGTTTTGGTTATGTAACGGTGTTGCAGTTGCAGTTCAGGGCGCTTCAGAATCCCTTAAACACTCTCTCACCGCACGCCTCGTTACGCATCGGCACCGGCGTCCAATGTCGAACGCGTCTTTGGTTCCCTCCTAGGGTAACTGCGAAGAGCCACTTTCGTTCTTTCGCTGTGACGACGTCGCTTGGCGATTTCGGTTTTCCGTTCGCCTTGAAGCCTACGACGTCGTTTAGTGGCGGGGTTTCCTCGAAGGGGTTCTCGACGCGCGTGGCGGATGGCAAGCAGAAGAAACGGGCGAAGGCTTTTGCCGTTCGCGGAAAGGAGAAGGACGAAGGTGTGAGCGACGCTGCGTCTAAGGATGTTAACGATGTGGCTCCTAGGAGAAGTTTGGGCGGCGAGAAGAAGGGATCGTCACGCGCCGCGAGTGGTGAAGAGGACGTGGAAACTGTGAAGAAGAAAACGGTGAAAAAGAAGCAGCAGTCGCGGAGCAAGAAGGCGTCTTCCGGCACGCAGGAAGATGGTGGTACAGAAGTTTCTAGAAAATCTTCCAAAGGAAAGAAGAAGGTTTCGAAGGTTAGTAATAGTAATTGATAGTTTTCTAGTAAGGAAACGATAATGAATGTTGTTGAAGTAATGACACTAGCACCTATGAGCTATGGCTAGTTTGGATGAGCACTTAAAAAAAATAAAAAGATAAAATGAATTAAACTTCTCTAATAAGTTAAGGGTCTTATTAGATAAACTTTTTCATAAGCACTTATAGAAATAAAAAATAAGAAGAAAAGTTTATGGAAAAATTTATCCAAATATGTCCTAAAATTAGTTATGCATAAGTTACAATTAGCTTTTAAAGAAGTTAAATTAAACAACAGAGCTTTTATAAGAGTTGAAGTGTATAAGTTGATTTTAGCTTACGAGAGAAGTTTAATTCATTTTATCTTTTTATTTTTTTCTGTCGATTGTCTTAGATGCTTACTGCATGAACACTTTGAATACTTTTAGTTGTATTGTTATGATTTTTTACTTTTATTTTTTAAAATTTTATACCAATACAAATCAAAATGCTATAATGATTAGATAGATTTTAGTATTTTATTATGTGTGTTACTTGTGCTTATTTTTAAAACATAATTCTTTCTTGTGATTTAAGGTTTTTATTTTACGTTACTTTTAGATGATTTTGTATGTTGTGTATTATAGTTGTGTTTTTGTCCTGTGGATTTTAAAATTTGCTGTATTTCTGTGTCTGTGTCATATAAAATTCGTGTCCCGTGTTGTATTTGTGAGCTTACTAGAATGAAGCTAATACTGTGGTTATTCAGAAGAGTTCGATTGAGAGTGCTGTTGAAGAAATACCGGATAATTCTGCTTCTGTGAAGGACGAGTTGAAGAAGAAAAATGGGAATTCTAGTCTGATTGAAGAGGCGAAACCCCTATGGAAATTTACGCACAAGCAATTGTATCCTCCCTCTGGAAAGTCTGTGGTGGTTGTGGAGTCTGTTACAAAGGCAAGGGTTATTAAGGGATACCTTGGTGATATGTATGAAGTCTTGCCAAGCTATGGTCATGTGAGAGACTTGGCTGCAAGGTCTGGGTCGGTGCGACCTGATGATGATTTTAGTATGGTGTGGGAGGTTCCGTCACCTGCCTGGACTCATCTGAAGAGCATTAAGGTTGCTCTGAGCGGGTACATTTTCCCATCCCTCACATCCACTTGCTATTGTTTTCTGCAGCATTGGATGGTTATACTAGTATAATGGTGTTTGTGTATGTGTGTGTGTTTTGGTATTGCAATTACATATAATCTGTTGGTAGCTAATCTTGGTATCCGTACAATATCATGTTATTGGAGTAATGCAGATGTGTCATGATCACTTGTGTGGGGTTGTTTCTATTAATGTTTTTATGCATAAGTGGTTGGCTGTGCTGCACGAGTATGGGTACAATACAATATAAAAATATGATAATTTTTTTAAATGAAAATACAGGGACAGCACAATATATTAAGTAAAATATAATTATTTTATGAATTGCTTAGATTTTATCAATTTATTTTTCTTTATTTCTTTATTTTTTAATATTGCTGATATTTATATTGGTTTACCATCATCATTGTCTTACTACCAGTTGTAACCTCTTGAAAAATTTATTGAAAAAGCATAATCATTGTGAGAAATAAGAAATGAAGAGAATTTTCTAAATTGGCTTCAGTGATTTATTAAGTCACCCAGCATTAGCAATATTTCAATTTAGAGGCAGGAGGATTACAAGATAATAAATGACAAATACAATTCACAAATCAGAAATTAAAATAACACTATCGTCTATGATACATATTTCTTATGATACCTTGAACCTTATTGAACCTTCCAAACCATGCTTGGAATGATTACTTCAACTTGTATGATGCCTTTTTCAACCTGCAAATAGAATTGCCAACAACCTTTTCCATGTCCTGGTAGGACCTTCATACAAATTTCCTCCTCAAGTTCCTCATGTGAGAAAGTATTCTTCACATCAAATTGCTGCAATTCCCAGCCATTATCTGCAAGAAGGGATATTACCTGGACTGTATTCATTTTCAACAACTGGAGCAAATGTTTCTGAATAATCAATCCTGTAAGCTTGTGTGAGTCCTTTATCAACCAAACTTGCCTTGTACCTCTCAATTAACCCATCTGTCTTATATTTTACTGTATATTGCCATTTAGCGCCAACTGGCTTCTTTCCTTCCAGTAAAGCAACTGACTACCATGTTTTATTCTTCTCCAATGCCTCCATTTCTGTATTCATGACCTGCTACTATTTGTTATTGAATAATGCCTCAAAAACATTAGTGGGAATTGGGATAGTGTTTAAGTTTGCAAGCAAAATTTTGAAATAAGGTAATTTTAGAGAGGATATAGTGGCTTTTGGGTGCATTTTCTAATTCCTTTTCTGATGGCAATTGGGAGGTCAAGGTTATCTTTATCTTCTGGGTATTCTGTTTCATTTTGAGGGGACGGAAAATTATCCTTTAAAGCTGAAAAATCAAAATTTGTTACTTGATTTGAAGGAGTTTGGCTTGTCTCTTGGACGCCTGTAGATTCAAGAATGACCTTTAATCTTCTTGTAGAGAACAAAATCTTTCCAAACCTTGTATCATTTCTAGGTCTGGTTTCAGCCAATGCTTCTTTGTCAAATCCAATTTCAGCCAGTGCTTATTTTTTCAACAATGCATCCTTTGACTCAGGTTCATGGGATTTGAACTCAAGACTAGGAAGAACAAAGTTTCTTAGCATCTCGCAAAGGTGGCCAAGCTTAGGATGCGACAAGAAACATGCAAGTATGGCTAATTTCTGGAATCTTTGAATTCCATAGCCAAGCCACAATCATTGAGTCTTACTCATCCCATACAGTATGTTTGGATCTTCCCCATCTGGTCCAGCATCTGTTAGGTGACTGAGTTTACCTCTCTTTTAATATGGTACGAACAATTTGAGACCACTTCAAACAATTTTTCCTGTTCAACCAATAGGCAGTCCAGATACTTAGTAATTCTCCAAATTGACTGTTCAGACTTTTAATATTCTCCTCTACCATAGGAACCAGAAGTTAAAACGAAGACAGGACAAACTTCCCACTGTCAACCAACGATGGGATGGGCAAGAAAAAACATACAAAAAATAAGAGATCCACAAGAAATTGACCCCCCTAATAGGTTCAGGGAAGGCTGATGACCTAATTGGAGCAATCACTAGCAACGTACGGCGCCTAGAGGGAGGTGAGTGAACAATGATGGCTAGTCAAGTTTTCAAGCTTTTGGGTTCTGGCTGATTTCTGGTTGGCGATCCTCCTGGGGAAATATTTGATCTGATCTGCACGGGCTGACAGTGGTCAGATGGCAGAACTTGACAGCACACGATGCCCACTCAAGTTTTCAAAAGCTCTGACAGTCCCAAAGTGCCCAGCCAGATTTTTTTAGAAGAGTTGTTTGCAGAAGTAGAGCTCTCTTAGATCGGGAGTGTTGATACCATGTGAGAAATAAGTAATGAAGACAATTTTTTGAATTGGCTTGAGTGATTAAGTCACCCAACAATGTTTCAATTTATAGGCAGTAGGATTACAAGATAATAAATTACAAATACAATTCACAAGACACAAATTAAAATAACACTATTTCCTATGATACATTGATTGACTATTAATATGATTTAATTCTCAACAATATACTTTAGTTTCCAACAGCCATAATCAAAATTAAATAAAAATATTATATTCAAGTTATGATAATAATCCCTTTGTTGTCCAAATAAAAAATGTATATTAAAAGATTTGAAGATATCACAGTCAAACTTTGATGCTGAGGCAGCCATACAATATGCTTATTGGGTGTCTGGTATGGGTACAGTATGTATACATTGCCAATTTTGAAGTATCTGTGTATCAGAGGTGGTTGACAACATGTATCCTGCTTAATTCATTTTATGTTATTTGACAGAGCAGAAAACCTTATTCTTGCATCAGATCCTGATCGTGAGGGAGAGGCTATTGCTTGGCACATCATTGAGATGTTACAACAACAGGGTGCTCTACACGATAATATTTCTGTAGCAAGAGTAGTCTTTCATGAAATAACTGAAAAGTCTGTAAAAGGTGCCCTACAAACACCACGAGAGATTGATGTAAATTTGGTTCATGCATATCTTGCACGGCGGGCTCTTGATTACTTGATTGGGTTTAACATTTCACCATTACTATGGAGGAAGTTACCAGGTTGCCAATCAGCTGGAAGAGTTCAATCTGCTGCACTTTCTCTTATATGTGATAGGGAAATGGAAATTGATGAATTTAAACCGAAGGAGTATTGGACTGTGGAGGTTCAATTGAAAAAGAAAGAGCTGGGATCAAACAATAACCTTCCTTTTCCTGCTCACTTGACCCATTTTAATTCAAAAAAGTTGAATCAGTTTTCAATTACTTCTGATACTGAGGCAAGAGATATTCAAAGAAATATAAACTCAGCAGATTTTCAGGTTGTTAGCTTGAAGAAAAACAAAAGTCGAAGAAATCCTCCAACACCTTATATAACATCAACACTTCAGCAAGATGCTGCAAACAAGTTGCATTTCACAGCAAGTCACACAATGAAGGTACTAGAATTTTTATTTATTCCTAATCCATTTCCCTACTTATTCATGGCTGTAATGAATAAGATAAGATTTGCTTTTCCTGTGGAATTAATATTTAATTATATTTAAATTTTAAATTTTCTAGAATTACTTTTATCATTAATCTCAATTGGCTTCTGAGTGCAGCTTGCACAGAAGCTCTACGAGGGAGTTGAACTGTCTGATGGCGTAGCAGTGGGTCTGATAACGTATATCAGAACTGATGGACTCCATGTAGGTATCACTTTTGTTGCATGAATATGATGGAATATTGTGAACTACTCTAGACGCATTGTATATCCATATATCATTAATTTATCCACAAAAGCTGACCATACGATCTCGAAATATTCTCCTCTTTTGTTGTATGCCTCTCCACATTTCTCTTCTGTGACAATCATTTCTGCTTTGTTTGGTACAATGGAGAGGAGAAGAAATTTTTTGAATTTTTAAAAATATAGGTGGTTTGGTTGAGTAGAAATAGGTGAGAAATTTTTAAAATTTGTGGGTCCTACTACTTATATTAACTTTATTTCTCACTTACTTTTATTCACCTCTCAATCTCTCTCCTATTTCACATCTATTTCTTTCCTGCCAAACAACCTAAAATTTCAAATTATTTCTTATCTATTTCTCACCTCTTAATTTATTTCTTTCCTATCTATTTCTCTCTTCTATACTAAACAAAGGCTACATGAATTTTGTCTGTTTAAACGTGATCACTAATCTCCTATGATTCTTCTTATACTAGATCACAATTATGATTTTTACCTGTGGGTTTGCATATGTGGATGGCATGTTTAGAGTCTTTCTGTGAACCTGATACTTTTGTTTGCAGATGATTATCTTTATTTTTAACAATTTGCTTTGAATTTTCTCTCTCAGATTTCGGATGAAGCTGTTGCTAGTATACGCTCGCTGATCATTGAAAGGTGATGAGCATTTCTCCGTACACCTTTTTATGTATGTTTGCCATCAGATTTTCATTATTCCTACTGATTATGTATTATCAGTTTATCACTATGCAACCTGAGCAACCACATTATTAGCTAGTTTGCTAAACAGATTCTTCAAACGTTTGTTTCATGTAAGGTACATTTTGCCAACAGACTTGCAGGTTGGGATTTAAACCTTACAGCTACAATGATGTTAGTGTATGACATACTATGTAGTCTTTAAAATATTTTGATAGATGAATTTTAATTTGAAAAGAAGGAAAGAAGGTTATGTAGGAATAGAATAGGTATGCTCTTGAAACTACAACCAAGCTATAGAAAACAACATCAGAGTAAAAGCTCTTCATTTTATCACCATCTTCTTCTTCTTCTTCTGTATTGGTGCTTGCTTTCCTCATACCTTAGAGGTAGGAGGTCTAGAATTGGAAGTTCCAGATGTAGCTGCCTTCTTTGCTCGTGTGCTGAGTAGTGTATGTTATAGGCTCAATGGCCTCGTTGTAGCTGCCACAGATCCCCAAGTCAAATCATCAAAGACTAATTCATCTTCAAAAGCTTCATGATCATCTACCATTTCTCTTGATAACCTTTCATTACTTTCATCAACATCGTGAAGGACAATGAATCCATCACATCAATGCAATCAAAACGTTCCTTAAGTGATTGGTTATATTTTGTATAAACTAAATCCTACAACCTTTGATGCTCAAGTCTGCTTCTCTTCTTTGAATGAACCTATTTTATAAAAAAAAATAAAATTTAGTTTCACACTTTCACATTCTTACATAAACTCTTTAAAATGAAGTAATTTGACAAATTACTTACATGCTCAAAGATACTCCAATTCCTTTTTCATCTTGATGAACTATAGGTCAATCTCAACACTTGGAAACCTTTTGTATATGGAGTATGTGATCCATAGTTCTTCAATGCAACAACTTATTAGCATTTACACAATTACATGATAATTTAAAATTATAAAAATGATCTTTTACTTACTAGGGGCCATAGTAGTCAATCGCGTTGCGCCAGATCGTTGCGGCACGGCACCCTGCCGCTCCTCCAAGGTGTGTCGCTTCACACCTAGTTGTCGTAGCGCTTTTCGCGGCCCAAATTAGGGAAAATGGTGGCTAGAGTGAGCAAATCATGTCGCACTATAGTTCTGCAGCTTCTGTCGACTATTCCGCTTTCATGGCTACGCTTGCTGCAAGTGGGTCTGACAAGAGAGATGACCCTATTCACAACCCTAACCCTAAACAACACCACTCAGTTTTTTTTTAACTGTAGAAAGTGTTTGGACCGTCAGTTTTAACTATTGGTTATTGGGCCGTCACTTTTAACTATTGTTCTCTGGACCCTTGGTTTTTACTATTGGAGCGTTATTTCCATACAACTTTCTAATCTCTTTCAATCAAAATTTTAAAAAATCAAAATTTAAATCTAGATACGTTGTAACCTTACTTCAAAGAAAAAATCTAGATACATTATAATCAAGCTTTATTTTCTAATCAAATTAAATAGAGACATTTTCTAATCAGGATATTTTAGAAACTAAAATAAAAATAATTTTAATTAAGATATTTTAAAATTTTAGGTTTAATTTAATAACAAAAAGCTATTACATATGATCAATTTTAATAACAGAATTTATCAAGTATTGTTTAGTATCAACTAAAAAATATTTAATTCATGTGATAGTTTTTTATTTCAATTACTGTTTAATATCTTTTTAACATAAAATCTATTATAAAACATCATGAAACCTGTTATAGTTTTTCAAATGCTAATATTTAATTAATATATAATAAATTTATATCAGAATATTTATTATAAATTTTAATATAAAATAAATTTAATACCAGAATATTTATTAATGTTAATATTGTTCTATTATAATCTTAAAATATTGGTCATCCCCCTATCCATTATCCCGCTATAGTGTTTTTGAGGGGGGTGGCCTCTCTGCTATCCGCCATTGACTACTATGCTAGGGGCCAAGGTAGACATTTGTTTTATTGCCACCTTCAAACCAACGAGGCTTCCAGCAGTTCTATAAATTGGCAACTCATTGTTTGCCTTATGGGTTGGGTACTGGCCCCTCATAATCTGCCTTGTGGGTAACCCATCTGTAAAACGGGTTTGAGATGAGTTGGGTGTTAGGTCAATCCATATTTTTTTATTTATTTGGTGGGTCAACCCATGGGTCACTCTTTTATAACCCATTTTTTATAATTTTTTTTATAAAATTATTGTGGGTCAATCTAACCCAACCTGCAACAAACTTAGGGTTTGGTCAGGATTTCAACCCACCCAACCTATTTTTTGGTGGGTTGAGGGTAGGTTGGGTTGGGTTGACCCGTATTGGCACTCCTAAATTTGAGAAAGTTTGAGGATGGAAGTGGAGGGGAAATGACATCTTAAAAGTAATGTTATGGTGGACTTCATTAATCCCAAAAGCTACAATTTTACCCTCCTGAAAGAAAATAAAAGCTATACATTATTACTTGGGTTGGGATGAAAGAATATGGTTTGGGGAAAGAAAGTAGTTCAGTTCTATTTACATGCAAGGCATTTATTGATGCCTTTTCTCAATGCAGCTAGCAAATTTGTCTATTGTTGTGTTATTTTAAATTTGAATGCGTAGTTTATGTGGTTTAAGGATTTTTTGATTGTTTTCATCTGTGCATGAACAAGAATTTACTGTATGCAGGTATGGACAAGATTTTGCCTCACGAAGTGTACCAAAGTATTTTAAAAAGGTGAAAAATGCACAAGAGGCCCATGAAGCCATTAGACCAACTGACATACGCAAGTTACCATGTATTATGACACATGCTTCCTTTGTGAATATTTTACTTGAATGGTGCACCAAGGGTGGCTGCTAATAATGTTACTTGTTGATGATTTGTCAGCAATGCTTGCTGGGGTACTTGATGAAGAATCTTTGAAGCTCTACACACTTATTTGGTCACGAACAGTTTCATGTCAAATGGAACCTGCTGTCTTTGAGCAGGTTAGACTACTGAATATACTTAAACATATATTGTATGAACCTTTTTTTATATTCTAAACTAGCCATTTCTCTAGTTTGTACCTAGAGTATTGGCTGTAGATTCATTTAGAATTCAAAATTGTGCCACTTTTTGTTTTATTGGTAGGTGAAGGAAATTATAAGAAAAGGACAAAGAGTGTAATACATCCTCTCAAGAAAACAAAACAAAGAGAGAAAAACTAGAACCTAAGAGATTGGAAATGTAACAAAGCATGCCAACCTCTCTGCATGTCTGAAAAACAAATGTCTCTAAATATTAAATACACCATGAGCAGAACACCTGTGTGGCTAAAAAAAAAAACCCATCTCAAATGACATCTAGAGTTGAATAAGAGCCCTTAAAAATTCTAGCATTCCTCTCCCTCCAGCCATAAACACTGAAGTATCACAAAAGACATAACAGTGTCACGAAATTTTAGCTTCTTTGCACCAGCCAAAACATCTAAATTAATCACAAATCCTGTGGACAGGCCCAAAGTTTCCTAAATCCATATAGTTCATACCAAAAACAAAGTAGCTGCAAAACAATGCATATTTTGCCATGGGACTAACCACTTGGGTAATGTTTTTGTTATGGAGTATTCATTCTGACAGTCTCTTCTATAATCTATGGATACATTGATAGTTACTGCAAATGGTCTAGGTTGCTGGATTGCCATTCTAGCTGCCTGGCCTGGTTTGACAGTATTTGTGGTTGACATTGTGGTTTGTTGGGTTGCAATACACTTTTGACTTAAAGCCTTATTCATGTAATAAGTTGATATGCTTATTACATGAACATATTGCCTTATTAAGGTGATATGCTTATTATCACCAGAAAAAAAAAAAAAAAGGTGATATGCTTATGCAAGCATATCATTAGCATCTTAGCTTTCCTCTGTAATTAAGGTTTTTCATGTATCCTGTTCTTTTTGTGTGCTTTGGTCAGTGGTTGTTTTAGTAAAATATCCACTATCCATCTCTTTTTCCTCATCTGTATAGCAGATAGCCAGATAGGATCTGTTTGCTCTGTTGTATGGAACTTTGGTTTGTTAGAATGTTAAAGTTGTTCATGGTAACTTCATTTATTGCAGGTCTACTAATGGTAGATCGTGTCTGTGTACTAGAGAATGATTTTGAACAAATTCTGATTGTTGAAATTATGTTTGCGTTCATATAAAGTTTATCTGCTTTCATCTGACATTATTATGTTTGACCAGTCATTTTTCCTAACGTCCTTTTGATTCCAGATACAACTTGATATCGGAAATGCTGATGAGTCTATTATATTACGGTCTGCCAGCTCAAGGGTTGAGTTTCCAGGATACCGGGCAGTTTATACGGTATGGTTAGTTGCAGCAGATAAGTGATAATGGCAACATATAATCTGTAACTATTTATATACCATTTGACAGTACCTGAAATAATAATGACTTTATATTTATTATAACTATTGTTATTTTCTATTAAATAAATTGTTATTGTTGTTACTATTAGTATTGTTTTGAGTGTAAGTACCAGTTAGTTGCAACTGGGAAAATATATATTGCAATTGGATTTCAAATTTAA
The DNA here is from genome assembly GCA_004329165.1 of Spatholobus suberectus. Classification (NCBI taxonomy): domain Eukaryota; kingdom Viridiplantae; phylum Streptophyta; class Magnoliopsida; order Fabales; family Fabaceae; genus Spatholobus; species Spatholobus suberectus. The sequence goes on from CM014733.1 coordinate 16,070,629, forward strand.
TGCTTTTTGTGTAAAAGTAAATTTTTGAAGTTATGCTATATGCTTCAAAGTATGGTTTCTACTTACTAGCTAATATCATTTTCAGATGTTGAACAAGTTCTCATAAATAGGATCTTAAAATGTTTTGGAAAGACTTTCTATCTTGTTTGCTATATGCATGAAGGGGTTACTCCAGAGTCCAGAGTTTCCACATCCCAAAAGAAACATATAATTAAGTGTGAATATGCATGTGGTTCTTTTTTGTGTGCATTGAAGGATAAAATAGTCTGAAGGGATTTAATGTAGCTCACATTTGATTCAAATCTGTATTATTATGAGAGCTGGTCGCTTGTTTTAATTCATTATTTTGCTGGGCATTCCTTTTATGTATCTGTGAGGTACCAACTCTTCAGGTCAAGGGGAAGGCCCAAAAATGGTTTTGTATCTCTATTAATTTCAACTGTGGTAGAGAATGTCCACATGTACCAATGACTAGGAAACTAAAACTGATGTTTCCTGACTTACGTGTGGGTTTTCCTCCCTTCTAGGACATCGTTACTGAGGCTGTTCAAGATAAAGACAGTGATGGGTCCAGTCGTGATCAAACATTTGGGGTACTAACTTCCTTGAAGGTATTATTTCTGAGAACTTGATATATATGTATAATTTATACTATTGAAGACAATTTCATGCCTTCTCCATATGGCAGCCTGGCCTTTCCGTTTATTTAAATAGGATGCTGTTTTGGCTTCCTTATGGTGCACTTTTCCATTGGTTTTAGTTAAAATCAGATTTGAATGTGAGAGGAGAAAAACTGCTTGTGTGTATTTCCCACTCAGCAGATCTATCTATCTATATATATTTATGAAAACAACAGTCTGAACAGAGATACATAGGGCGAGAAAAGTCTACAACCTAGAACCTAAATGTATTAGATAGATGCAGCAAATAACAGCTTTAGAAAAGCTAACAGCAGATACAACATAGATACAAAATAGCTTTTCCAACACTCCCCCTCAAGCTGGAGCATATAAATTGTATGCACCAAGCTTGGAGCATATAAACTGAATCTGAGGTCCTCTCAAAGACTAGGTCAAAATATTTGCAAATTGATCATTGGAGGTGATAAATTCAGTCCTAATTTCCTTGGACAGCAACTTTTCTCGAACAAAGTGGCAGTCAATTTCTATATGTTTGGTTCTCTCATAGAACACAGGATTAGAGGCAATGTGAAGCGTTGCTTGATTATCACAATATAACTTCATCTGTTGAATTTCACAAAACTTTAGTTCTTGGAGTTGTTTAATCCACACAAGCTCACAAGTGGCTTAGCCCTATATTCTGCTTTTGCACTAGATCGGGCAATTACATTTTGTTTCTTGCTCTTCCAAAAGATAATAATCCCTCCGATGGAAACACAATATCTAGTAGTAGAACGTCTGTCTATAGGAGATCCTGCCTAGTCAGCATCATAATACCCAGAAATTTGGGTATTTCCCTTATTCTCATACAACAATCCCTGTCCTGGAGCTTTCTTAATATATCTAAGAATGTGAATCACATCATTCTAGTTATTAATATGAGGAGCTTGCATGAATTGACTAACAACCCCGACTACAAAAGAGATGTCAAGTCTAGTAATTGTGAGATAAATAAGTTTCCCCACTAGTCTCCTGTATCTCTCTGGATCTGAGAAGGGTTCACCTTGATTTGCCATTAACTTTTGATTTGGGTCCATAGGACTATGCATGGGTCTACATTTAGTCATACCTATTTCCTTCAAAATATCCAAAGTATACTTCCTCTGTGAGATAATAATGCCTTCCTTTGATTGAGCCACCTCAATACCAAGAAAGTATTTTAGATTGCCAAGATCTTTAGTTTGAAAGTGACTGAATAGGTGCTTCTTCAGCTGAGAAATTTTAACAACATCATTCCCTGTAATGACTATGTCATCAACATAAACAACTAAGTAAACACACTTTTCAGGAGAAGTGTGACAATAAAAGATTGAATGACTTGCTTCACTGTGTTTCAATCCAAAACTCTGCACAATATGACTAAATTTCCCAAACCAAGCTCATGGAGACTGTTTGAGCCCATAGAGAGAGCGACGAAGTTTGCAAACTAGGTTAGACTCCCCTTGAGCAACAAAACCCAGGTGGTTGCTCCATGTAAATCTCCTCATCCAATTGACCATGAAGAATGGCATTTTTAATATCTAGTTGATGAAGGGGTCAATGGCGGATAGCAACCATAGCAAGCGAAGTTGAATTGTAGTAATTTTGGTCACAAGAGAAAAAGTGTCACTGTAATCAAGACCATATATCTAAGTGTGTCCCTTGGCTACTAATCTGGCCTTGAGACGACCAATCTCACCATTGGGACCAACTTTAATGGCGTAGACCCATCTACACCCAACTGTTTTCTTCCCATGAGGAAGCGGGACCAACTCCCATGTGCCATTATCATCAAGAGCTTGCATTTCAACAATCATGGCTTGTCGCCATCTAGGATGATCAATTGCTTCACAGATATTTTTGGGAATAGTAACATTAGACAAGGAGGATACAAAAGAGAAATATGAAGGTGACAGACGATGATAACTCAGATAGGATGAGGATTTCGAGTAGATCGAATACCTTTCCTAAGAGCAATAGGCCACCCAGAGTTTTCATCATTTTGATCCGTCGTAGGGTTGGTTGATGGTGAAGGACATGAATCATTTTTCTCCTCATACAATGTGGGACCAATTTGTTGTGTCCTTCGTTGATAAGTGATGAGAGGAGGTGAGGATGAATCAGAGGATTGTTGATTGGTGAGGTAGTTTGACCTACTTCTTGATGGGAATTCTCAAGTGGGAAGGAACAATGGATCAAAAGATGGAATGGGTAAAACTTGTTGGACAGAAATGGAATCTTGCATAGCAGAGGTGAAGAAGGGAGTTTCTTTAAAAAATGTGACATCAACAGACATGTAGTATCTTCTAGTGTCTGGAGAGTAACATTTATACCCTTTCTGAAGGCGAGAGTATCCAAGGAAAACACATTTGATAGCTCTTGTAGAAAGCTTGTCTAAACCTGGAGAAACATCATGAACAAGACAGGTACAACCAAAAACCCAGGGGGGAACATGATATAATGGTTCATTTGGAAAAACAATTGAGTGGGGAATTTTATTTTCAAGTGATGAAGAAGGCATTCTATTTATTAGGAAATAGGTAGTGAGAATTGCATCACCCCAATGGTGAACAAGAACACTTGTATTAAGTAACAATGTTCGTGTAGTTTCAACTAGATGTCTATTTTTCCTTTCTACTATGCCATTTTGTTGTGGTGTATGGGGACTTGTGGATTGATGTAAAATGCCTTGTGAGGATAAAAAAGAAGAAAGATCAAAAGAGAAATATTTTTGGCATTGTCACTTCGGAGAATCTTAATTATTTTTCCAAATTGATTCTTGATTTCATTAAAGAAAGACATGAAAATAGACAAAAGTTAAAATTGATCTTTCATTAAATATATCCAAGTACATTGAGAATATTCATCAATAAATGTAACAAAATATCTGAACCCAAAAGATGTGACACAACTTGGACCCCAAATATCTAAATGAGTGGTAGAAAAGGCCAAATTACATCTTGTTTCAGTTTGCTTTGGAAAAGAAGACTGAACATGTTTGCCTAATTGACATGACTCACAATCAAGCACTTGTAATTTGTTGAGACTAGGAACCATTTTCTTCAATTTTAACAAATTTGGATGACCCAGGCAATCATGAAAAATCTTTGGAGATGGAGTAGCAAAACAGGGCACTGAGGGACTTGTTTCTAGATAGTAGAGACCTCTGAATTCATGTCCTATGCCAATTAGTCGACCCGTACCACGTTCCTGTATGACAAAGGAATTAGCATCAAATGTTGCTGAACAATTTTGAGATTGGGTTAACTAACTTAGAGAAATTATATTGAAAGGACAGTTAGGAATAAAAAGAACAAATTCCAAATTTAAGGAAGGAGAAAGAGAGAGACTTGACCAACTCCTTGGGATGCAACCTTTGACCCATTGGCTAAGGTAATAAGATGAGAAAATTTAGGTGAAGAAATAGAGGAGAACAAGGAATTATTACGAGAAATATGGTCAGAAGCACCTGAATCAATTATCCATGGACTTTGATTCTCCACAGATTGAGAAATACAAGTTGTTGAAACAATAGGAGCTGAAGATGATTGGGCTTGGCTATTGGACTTCAACTGAAGGTACTCTTGATACTCATCTTTAGAGAGCTTATGCTCAGGCTTTTCTGACTTGGAAACATTTGTTGTCTTATCAGGAAAGCCATGCAAGGATAGCATGTTTCCTGAGTGTGACCTATTCTTTTACAATTGGAGCACTGAGGACGGCCACTTCTACCACCACGTCCTCCTCGATTTTCATGACCTCTTCTTCCTCGAGTAGATACCATTGCTGAAGATTTAGTATGCCCAAGAGAATTCCATCCTTTGTAATGGTAGGAACACGAAGGAGTTGGGTTATTAGACTCTCCATTGAAGGGACCTCTTGACTAGTCAAAATTTGATCACGAATATGATTAAAAACTGAATGCATACTACGAAGAATTAGCACCATGTACAATTTATCATGTTTCCTCCTTATTTCTTCTAATGAGTCAGCTTCCAAGAACAACTTTAGCTCCTTAATTGCTGATTGAGCTTGAGCAACATATGATACCATGTCATGATCAGCCTATTTGAGAGATGCCAACTTATGGGCAGAATCATACAATCGTTGAATGTCATTAGCAAACATACTTTGAGCCTTCTTCCAAAATGAACATGTTTTGAAGGTTCTAAGAGTCTCCAAAATGTTTGGTTCCACTTACTGCCACAATACTGCACATAATTGAAAATTCAATTTCTTCAACTGAGCACGGTCTTTAGTTGATACTTCATCAAATTCCTTTTCTAGATGATCATGGTATCCTTGACCAAGAAACCAAAGTTCCACAGAGGCAGACCATGACAAGTAATTTTTGCTGTTCAGTTTGTGATAATGGGATTCTCGGAAATAGATAGCACAGGATCTGTAGATGTCATTTTACCAAACAGAGAAGGAAGGAAAAGAAGCTTCACAAACGGGTAGCGAAAGAAATATGGCGTGTGGAGGCTTAAAACAAAATCGAGAGGCTCTGACGAACTGAATGGTGGTGGTGTGTGGGTTTTCCAGTCATTGGAAGCTAGTGTGTGAACAGTACGGGCCTGATGAGGCAGCGGACAAACGGAGCGCGTGGATAGGTTTTAGACTTGGCAACCTCTAGGGGTGGGTTGCGCTCGAGGAGGCGCACTAGATCTAGGTGCTCGTCGGCTACTTGGACGACAGTCGGCGGCGGCAAACTGGCGGATGATGACGACTTGGCCGGAGATAGCAGAGCAGGATTGAAACCGCTCTAATACCAAGTTAAAATCAGATTTAATGTGAGAGGAGAAAAACTGCTTGTGTATTTCCCACTCAGCAGATCTATATATATATATTTATGAAAACAACAGACTGAATATAGATACATAGGGAGAGAAAAGTCTACAACCTAGAACCTATATGTATTAGAAACAACTTTAGAAAAGCTGACAGCAGATACAAAATAGATACAAAACAACTTTTCTAACAGTTTTCTCAAAAGGGTGGCGGCTTTGATAGATATACTGATAGAACTCGTGACCGAAATAGCAAGAAAGGTCAATCTTTATTGAATAATAGGGAAAATCTCCCCAAGAGAATGATACACACACTAGATATTTTGAGGGGTCTGGATCACTCCTCACAACTTTTTAATTCTAAAAAGTCCCCTAACAATATCCCATTATTCACCTTTTATAGTAAGAGTGAATGGTTTACAATTTGTAGTAGAAAAACTACCCCTAAATGGGCCCATCCAGCTACAGTCCAACTATTTCCTTTTAAAATACACTTGCTTAATCACAGGCCTACAATCATATACAGCTAGACTTGCAAGTACCCTTGTAATAATATCTTCTATTTTTCTTTATTATTGTTTTCTCTTGTTGGGTAAAAATTGCTATCCTAAAAGCTTATGCTTATAGAGAAGTACGATATTTGAATGTTGTTTGTTTGAGAAGGTACACGTGTACTATTTATTATAACACATTAGAGTACAAAGGGAATCAATCATAAATACAAATCAAATCCCTAATTGTAGTAATGACTATTTTACAGATGTTAACATGTGCCTATTCAAAATAAATGCAATGGCCTATGGGGGAATGAATGAAAAAGATAAGGTAATCAACCTTGCATTTGGTCATGCAAAATTGTAGGAGGGCAAAATTGAAAAACCCAAACCAGGTCCGTGGGGACTGTTTCAAACCACAGAAAGAATGATGTAGCCGACAGTTGGGGTTGGGAGTTTTGTAGTTAGGGTGGCATTGTTCTTGGTTGTAGAAGTGAGGAAGGGACTGGTTTCGATGGCGACAATAATGGAGACAATATATTGTTGAAGCAATGGAAAATAGCAATGATAATCCTTCTGTAGGTGTGAATAGCCTAGAAAAACATATTTGAAAGATTTGGCAGAATTTATCTTCATCAGGACTTAGGAGTGAGGTCATGGATAAAACATGTGCAGCAGAAGACTCGGAGAGGAACAAAGTAGAGATCCTAATCCTATTAAGGGAACAATATAAAACGTGGGATTTGGTTCTAGAGAACAAAAGGGGGCATGTGATTGATTAAGTAACATACTGTAAGAAGAGCTTCATCCTGGAATTAGAGAGGAACATTTTAGTGAAGGAGTAAGGTGTGAGCTGTATTAACCAACCAAAAGCCTATTCTTTCTTTTAGCACCATGTGTGTGAGCACAAGAAGCTGATGAACAATGCCTTGTGAAGTCAAAAAAGATTGAAAGTGTTACATAGGTGAAAAAGATGATATATTTTCATTTATTGAAAAAGAGTATAAGAATAAAACATATAGTTACATAAATGGGCTTCGGTTTATAGGCCCAATACCCACAACTCTAACATTCTCCCTCAAGCAGGAGCACATAAATCATATGCACCAAGCTTGTTACATATATAATCAATTCGGGGACCTCTCAAGGACTTGGTGAAAACATTTGCCAAAGGATCATTAGAATTTGCAAAGTTTGTTGCAATGTCACCTGATAAGATCATCTCTCTAATGAAATGACAATCTATCTCAATGTGTTTGGTTCTTTCATGGAAAATTGGATTTGAAACAATATGCAAGGCAGCCTGATTGTCACAGATAAGCGTCATCTATGAAACATCTGCAAATCTAAGTTGTTTCAATAACTGCTTGAGCCATACAAGTTCACAAGTGGCTAAGGCCATGACCTGATATTCTGCTTAAGCACTTGATCTTGCTACAACATTCTGCTTCTTGCTCTTCCAAGGAATGAGGGTATCACCCAGAAAGACACAATACCCAAAAACAGATCTCTTATCTATGGGAAAGTGTGCCCAATCTGCATCTGAATATTCTACAATGCATGTATAACCTTTGTCTTCATACAAGAGGCCTTTTCCTGGTGCTCTCTTAATATATTTCATAATGCGGATTATAGCATCCCGATGTCCTTCACAATGAGAGTTAAGAAGTTGACTCACCACACTAACTACAAAAGAGATATCTGGGCGAGTTACAGTGAGATAATTCAATTTTCTAATCATTCTTCTATATTTGTCTAGGTTTTGAAAGGGGCTTCCCTTGACTTGGCAAGAGTTTAGTATTAGGATCCATAGGGGTATTTACAGGCTTAGCATTCACCAACACTATTTCTTCCAACATATTCATTGCGTACTTTCTTTGGGAGGCCACAATGCCATTCTTGGATTGTGCCACTTCTATCCCCAAGAAGAGTAACAAAGTTTGCCAAGATCATTGGTCTGAAAATGATGGAAAAGATTCTGCTTTAGCTGAGTGATTCCATGGTGATCACTACTTGTAATAACAATGTCACCAACATACAAAATAAAGTAAATACACAATGTCATCAACATACACAATCAAGTAAATACACCCTGAGGTTGAATGGTGATAGAAAACTGAGTGATCCTCACTCTGTGTCATACCAAACTGTTGAACTATAGTGCTAAATTTGCCAAACCAAGCCTTGGGAGATTGTTTGAGGCGATATAGGAATTTGCGGAGTTGACAAACTAGTCTTGAAGACTCCCCTTAAGCAACAAACCTAGGAGGTTGCTCCATGTAAACTTCTTTGATGAGATTACCATGAAGAAAAACATTTTTGATGTCAAGCTGGTAGAGAGGTTAGCGATGAACAACAACCATGGAGTCATCAAGTCGGCGAGGAGCAATGCACTACTGAGGTTTTGGCAAACCCTGTATAGGCGTTGAGTATCATTGGTGTATAGAATCTTAACTTGCTCCCACACAGCCTCACAAGTATCATGAGCACGAAAAATCTGCTTCAAGGAAGGATTGAGAGTGGATTTTATGATGCTAAAAAGCTGGGCATCAATTTGTTTCCATTGGGAACAGTCAACTTTAGGCACAAAATCAAGCATTTAGGTGAGATGGTCTTCGTAGTCTTGACTGCGAAGCCAAAGCTTGATGTTGGAAGCCCAAGAATCATAGTTGCTGTCATCCAATTTGTTGACATCAAGAGGGATGTTGGCATAGTTGGTGAAAAATGAAGGTTCAGCCTTTAAGGGTTAGGAACCAGCCATTGGTTAACCAAATGAAAGAGAAATTATTGAAAAATGCTCCTCCTAAAGTCAAACAAATTGAACTCCAATATGAAAAGTGGAGAAAGGACAGGCAAAAAGAACTCCGGGAGTGAAAAGAAAGCCAAAGAAAGGCCAAACAGCCATTTGTAGTAGCCGGCGGTGGCGATAATGGAGGCAGACCACTGGATCAAGGGTGCCTCTTTGGGGCGAAGCCAAGGGAGGGGGTGATGAGACTCGATGCGTGCTGGAGAGGGAGATCGGTTCGAAAAATTGAACTGCATTGCAGAGACAATGTTGGTGCGTGGCGGCGTGTCGGAGCTTTGATGGTGTTGTCGGAAGGAAGGGTGGGTTGCGTTGGTGAGGTGACCACAGTGGTGTCGGTAGTGAGAGCTAGGTCGCGCTTGAGAAGGTCCCACCGGAGAAAGGAGTGCATGCCCAAAAAAAAAGGAATGTCGCTGGAAAAAAAAAACTGCCTTTGGAGAACTAGGCTCTGAATACCATGTTACATAGGTGAAATAGATGATATATTTTCGTTTATTGAAAAAGAGTACAAGGATAAAACATATAGTTACATTAATGAGCTTGGGCTTATAGGCCTAATACCCACAACTCTAATAGAAAGTATGCAAACAAATATTCATGAGCATTATTAGTGTGCAAAACTTTTGGTAGAAGTACTAAATTGATTTTGAATATTTGCAGAGAAAACTTAAAAAGTAGTTAGAAAATTAGAACGATTTTTCATTAAACATCTGTTAATGAAACTAACAAAATATTGGTAACCCAAAGTTTAACTGACACGACAAGGAGCCCAAATATTAGAATGAACTGTAGCATAAGAAGACAAAGCTTGTTTATTGACTTGATTTCGGTAGGTGCTCCATGTTTTCCTAACTGATAAGACACATTCAAAAGATGACAGTGTGGAAAGGAATCATAAGATGCATTTTCTAAGGTTGGGATGACCTAAACATTGGTGTACAATTGCTGGTGAATCAATAATGATGCACGCAAGTGGAGGTGGAAGATGATATAATCCTCAAGCCTCCAATCATCTGTTTAGTATCCCAATCTTGGACAATAACTAAGTTATTAGCAAAGATAACAGAGTAGAGCAATGTGCAAGGAAATTTACTAATGGTCTTCATGGCCTTGGCCTATCATAGTTGGATAGCCACTACCAGATTGCTGTAGTTGGCAATCCGAGTCAACTTTGCACATGAGATTAGGGGCATGGCAGTGAAAGTAACAACAGTAGCAGAACCAAAGTTGGAGACGGCAGACGCCATGCTGAATCATGTTGGAAAAGGACTGGGTAGGGGTGTTGGGGATGCGTAAGTGACTAGGAAAGGTTGTTGCTAGTGCAAAAGGGTGGCCAAAAAATGTACAAAAAAAGTGAGTCATTGGTTAGGGCAGTGGCTATAACAAGCTCAACAACAGGGTTTGCCTCAAGTCGGAATGGCGCTCCAAAAGGAGCAGCATCGATAGAGATCCGTTTATGGAGCCGGAAAAATATAAAACTAATTTACTATTTATAGTAGCTGAAAAAATATCTAATTAGGGTCGGCTAAGGAGGATTTGAACAATAAAACTAACCTTCTCCTTCACTCGAGAGCCCTTTGGGCTTAAAGCATCGATGTGTACAAGTCCATTTTACCTTGTATTGAAATTAAGCTTTACTTGGAAGAATGAGGGAAACAATTATCAAACTCTAGACCACTTACTCCATAGAGGGACTTTGATACCATGTCAAGGATCAAGGATCAACTTTCCTAAACCTTTAGATATTAGATGGTGGCTCAAGAATGTTTTCATGTCTTTAAAATAGCTTTTTCCCTTTGGTAATTGTTTTCATGTTTCCTTAGTCTAGTTTTGTTATGCATCTGTTTTGTTTTTTGGTAAAAAGTGGATCAAAGAGAAACAATTGGAAGAAAACATAAACTTGTTTATTGTGCAAAATGAAAGATGATACAATTGAAACCCAAGTGTTCGAGAGACATGTACTCTCATATTTCCCACTATTTCTGATTGCCTCAATTCCCATACAATTCTCATTTTTATTTCCTTTGCCCCTATCTAACTAACCAACCATGTTAGTTTTAGTTACAACACCAGGCCTAGGCCTAATTTCTCCTAGTTTCTTATTCTTTCTTACATATACTTTCTTAATAGAAAGGTGTTGTCTATTAATACCCCCTGTAAGATCCACCTTGTCCTCAAGGTGGAAGTGAGGAAAGGTTTCCTGAATTATTGCTACTGGTTCCCAACTATTTTCACATTTCGGAAGGTGCTGCCACTTCATGAGTACCTCCACCACTCCTGGTGCATTTCTTTTGAATGACAAAATTGCTTTAGGCTACGTTTCTAACTCCTGCTTTTTTGACAACACTTTAGGCAATGGTTTAAGGAGTTTGACCTAGCCTAATGGCTCACTTCAACAGGGAGACATGGAAGACTAGATATATGCAATTGTGGGCCGGTAAGTCTAGCTTATATGCAACTGTGCCAATCTTTTTTAGCACCTGATATGGCCCATAGAAGGAAAGACTGAGCTCATTGGGTCTCTTGGCCAAGGATCTCATTTTATAAGGCTGTAATTTGAGGAATACCCATTCACCATCACTAAACTCCACATCCCTTATGTGTTTATTAGTGTAAGTGCACATCTGGTCTTGAGCCTTCAGTAGATTGGCTTTTAACTCAGCTAATAACTCATCAAGCTATTGAGTTAGCTTATTCACCTTTTCTATTTTGGAGAGAACTGTAGTAGCCCTTCAAAAGCACGAGGGTATTGGCCATATAGTGCTTTGAAGGGTGACATTTTTTGTAGATGCATTGTAATTGGTATTAAATTGTTGAAAATCAGAATTCAATATTCTGTATTTATTATAATTATTGTAGTTTATAGGCATGTAATCTTTGATTTAAAAGAAATTGAATATTCTCTATTTATGCATAATTACTGTAATAAGCCTATATAATCTCATTTCCGTTGTGTATTTAGATACACGGTTCTAGCCCAATATGTCTCTATGCTCTTCCACATTTAACATGGTATCCAGATCCTGACAGAGGCACCTCGAGAGTCATGCTTGCCTAATGGACCCACTGGCCCCGGAGGCAAATTTTTTTTTTTCTTTTTTGGTGAACCTTGTATGTCTTCAGTTCGCCTTTCAGCTTGCCGATCTTCTTCTAGCGACTTTTTTTGCTTTTCCGGCCACCGTCGCTACTCCGGTGTCGTTTTTGTCTGCCAACACCACCTTCTCGAGTGCTGTTCGCCGATCTTCTTAGATTTGTTGATTGCGTCCACAACCGGCGTCCCACGCGCATGCACAGTGTTGTGCCAAACAGCACCTGCCCCCGGCGCACGATGACACTTTTTCGGTGCGATGGTCACCCACCTAGAGCGACCTCGCACTTCGACTCTCGCTTCCATTTGAGCAATTTTTGAAGGCCCTTTTTTTGCTACTCGCACGTTAGGTATTGCTTGTTTTGATGTTTTTACGCTAACCATGGCTTCCTTTGGTTCTTCTACTCCACCTAAGGCAGACACTACTATTTTTTCGAACTTTTCGCTCTCTACCGAGAAATTGGACGGTTCGAACTACTCCACTTGGGCCTTAGACATCACCTTATGGATTAGTGGTTTGGGCTACAAAGCCCACCCCACCAGTATCGTTGATTCTGTAGAGGTAGGTGAACGTGCACACTGGGCGAAGATTGACACCCAATTATGCAGTATAATTAAGTCCACCTTTCACCCTTCTATCAAATTGATTTTCTAGCCCCACATCACATGTGAATCGGTTTGGACTGAGGCGCGCGCTCTTTATACTAATGACACTTAGCGCCTATATAGTGTTTGCCATGACTTGATGACTCTCATTGCACCTCAGCATTTTGATGGCCCTATGTCTGCATATCTTGGAAGAGTTCATTTTGCCCTGCTTGATTTTAATGAACTCCTGCCTCCTGCTGCCTCTATTTCAACTGAAGCTAAGAAAGAACTAGATAATCAAAGTGCCTTTTTTATGGTCCTTGCCCTTTATGGCTTGTCGCCGGAGTATTCTACTGTTGATGACTAGATTCTTGGGTCACCCACAGTTCCTATTATGAAATTTGCCTCTTTTGCCCTCCTTCGAATTCCATTGAAGGTACTTATGGAGATCCCTGCTCCTATAATAGGTGATACCTTTGATCTTGCATCTCAGAGCAGTAATTTTAGATGCTCTTGGACTGGGATATCTCATTCAAAGAATCGTCATGATTGAGTATTGTCATCGTCACGGGCATACCATTGGCTGTTGTTAAAAGTTACATGGTAAACCCCTTCATCCCACCAATGTGGCTCACACACCTCCGGAGGAAACCCTTCAGCCTGCTGATCAACCCTGGGCCACGTCGGCTACTTGTGAGGATTTTGTCAAGTGGTTTAAGACTCGCTAGACCTCTGGCGCTATTGCTTTTGTTGCATACACCGGTAATTCTATTGCTTGCATCTCTCAGTCTCCTTTCCTAGGTCCTTGGGTGCTTGACTCTGGTGCGTCTAACCATATCTCTGGTAATTGCTTTCTTTTCTCTTCCTTTTCTACATCTGGCTATTTACCCACTATTCTTTTGCCAATGGTTCTTAAACAAAGTCAAAAGGAATTGGCACCGCACATCCCCTTCCCTCTCCAACTCTGAGTCTGTTTTATATTTCCCTGATTGCCCTTTTAACTTGTTTTCTGTCCATCGTCTTGGCCAATCCTATGATTTTGTCATTACCTTTAATAACAATTTTGTTACCTTGCAGGAACAGACTGTAGGACGGATGATTGGTGTCGGATGTGAGTCTCATGGCCTTTATTATCTTTCTACGTCATCGCAATCATGCTTTACCACAGTTTCTTCGATGATGATCCACGCTCAACTAGGACATCTTGGTTTATCGAAGCTTTAGAAGTTGGTACCCAGTCTCTCTAAATTGTCTAATCTGCACTGTGAGTTTGTCAATTAGGGAAACACACTTAATTCGTTTCTCGATTGAGTCAATAAAAGGGCTATGCCCTTATTTGCCGTAGTTCATTCAGATGTTTGGGGTCCTTTTCGTATTGTTACCCCATCTGGTTTTAAGTATTTTGTTACATTTATTGATGATTTTTTGCGTTGTACGTGGTTATGTTTAATGAAAAGTTGATCTGTACTATTTTCCCTCTTTGAGAAGTTTTTTCAGGGAATAAAAACCCAGTTTGGTATTCTTATACGATCTATTTGCAGTGATAATGCTCGTGAATATTTATCTCATCAGTTTTAGCACTTTATGGTGTCGAAGGGCATTCTCCATCAAACATCCTGTGCCCACACCCCTCAACAAAATAGGTGGCTGAACGCAAAAACAGACATCTCATTGAGACCACTTAGACTCTTCTCCCCCAATGTCATGTTCCCCCACACTTCTGGGGTGATATTATACTCACGGCCTGCTACCTCATCATTCGCATGCCATCCTTTGTCCTAAATGATTAGGTTCCCCATTTTGTCCTTTTTCCTCACACACCACTTTATGTGCATCTTCCTCGTGTCTTTAGCTCCACCTGCTTTGTCCACAACCTGACTCTGAGCCTTGACAAACTCTCAGCAAGGTCCATCAAATGTGTCTTCTTGGGTTATCATCGATTGTAGAAAGGTTATCGCTACTTCTCTCCTACCCTTCAACGATATTTCATTTCTGTTGATGTCTCATTTTTTGAGTCTATCCCTAATTCTCTAGGGAAGCTTTATCTCATCCTGAATGGCGGCAAGCAATGATTGACAAGATGTGTGTACTTCAGAGCAGTGGTACTTGGGATTGGGTTCCTCTTTCCCCTGGCAAATCTGCTACTGGGTGTTGTTGGCTATACACTTTTAAAGTTGGCCCTCATGGAACCATCGATCGTTTCAAGGCTTGTCTGGTGGCTAAAGGATACACCCAAGTGTATGGGCAGGACTACACTGATTCTTTATCTTCGGTCGCCAAGATGGCTTCTGTCTATCGCTTATTTTCTATGGCCGCCATTCACCATTGGCCTCTCTTCCAACTTGATATTAAAAATGCTTTCCTGCATGGTGATCTTGAAGAAGAGGTCTCCATGGAGCAACCTCTAGGGTTTGTTGCTTAGGAGGAGTTCTCTACTATGGTTTGTCGGCTTCGTAGGTCCCTGTATGGACTTAAACAACCCCTCGAGCCTGGTTTGGCTGCTTTTGTACTGTTGTACAACAGTTTGGTTTGACTCATAGTGAAGCCGACCATTCTATCTTTTATCGCCATTCACCTTAGGGATGCATCTATCTCATTGTTTATGTGGATGACATTGTCATTACAGGCAGTGATCAGCATGGCATTCTCCATCTGAAACAGTACCTCTCCCAACAATTTTAGACTAAAGACCTTGGTAAGTTTCAGTATTTCCTAGGTATCGAAGTTGCTCAATCCAAGGATGGTTTGGTAATCTCTCAAAGGAAATACGCTCTTGACATCCTGGAAGAAACTGGCCTATTAATGCCAAGCCAGTGGACACTCCTATAGATCCTAATGTCAGGCTACTACCCAATCAGGGGGATACCTTATTAGATCCTGAGAGATAGGAGACTGGTTGGAAAGTTGAATGACCTCACAGTCACTCGTTCAGATATTGCCTTTGTTGTGAGTGTGGTAAACCAGTTCTTGAACTCTCCTTGCGAGGACCATTAGGATGCGGTAATTTGGATACTAAAATACATTAAGAGTGCTCTTGGTAAAGACCTCATCTATGAAGATAGGGGACATACTCAGATAGTTGGGTACTCAGATGCTGATTGGGCCAGTTCACCCAGTGATAGGTAATCCACGTTTGGGTATTGTGTGCTGGTTGGAGGAAACTTAATATCTTGGAAAAGTATGAAGCAAAATGTTGTAGCTAGATCTAGTGGTGAAGCAGAATACAGGGCCATGGATTTAGTAACTTGTGAACTCATGTGGTTGAAGCCGCTTCTCAGGGAACTCAAGTTTGAAAGTCTACGCAAATGATGTTAATTTGTGATAATCAAGCAGCTTTGCATATTGCATCTAATCTTGTCTTCCATGAAAGAACCAAACATATTGTGGTTGATTGTTATTTCATCAGGGAGAAGATTGAGTTAGGAGACATTACCATGAGCTTTTGAGGGGACCAAGAATTGGGTATATATGTACCAAGCTGGGCACATATGATTTATATGCTTTAGCTTGAGGGGGAGTGTTGAAAATCATAATTCAATATTCTGTCTTTATTATAATTACTGTAGTTTATAGGCATGTAATCTCTCATTTAGAGGAAACTGACCGTTATGTATTTAGACACACGGTTCTAGCCCAATGTATCTGTGTTATTCTCATTTAACATAAACCAATATTCTACCTAAGCCAAGTACTCTAGCGATTGTTTAGGATTAGTACCTGTCAAACAACGGAGGTATGCTTCCAAACTTCGGTTCACAACTTTCGTTGGGGCATCTGTTTGTAGATGGTACACAATACTAAATTTCAGTTGACTTTCGGATCTTCTAAATAACTCCCTCTAGAACTAGCTTATGAAAATCTGGTCTTTATCGGAAACTATGGAAGTGGGGAACCCATGTATGTGCACTATTTCTTTTAGAAACAATTCTACCACTTCCTTGGTAGTGAATGGGTGCCCCATAGCCATGAAGGGAACAAACTTGGTCAATCGGTCTACTACCACTAGAATAGTATCTTTCCCTTTCGCCCTAGGAAAACCACCAATAAAATCTGTAGAGATGTCAGTTCATACCTCAGTGGGAATAGGTAGGGGTTGAAGTAAACCAGTTGGCAATAAGGTGTCATATTTGTTCCTCTGACAAATTTCACAAGCTGCCACATACTCCTTTATGTCACCTCTCATTTGTTTCCAAAATACCACTCCAGCCAACCTTTTATATGTTTTGAAAATTCCTGAGTGACCTCTCATTAGAGAATCATGGATTTCCTTCGAAAGTATAGGGATCCTAGTTGAGTCCTTTGGTAGGATCAACCTCTCTTTATAGTACAATTTGTTTCCCTTCACTTTGTACCCTCATGAACTATTGCACCAGTAAGCGAATCTTCATAAATCCTCTATAGGTGGACATTGTTTTTGATTTTTGTCTCTGAATCCTCCAAATTATCCAGTTGTACAATGGATAAGGCTGTAAAAGACATCCTTCTTGGTAATGCATCTACTGCAGAATTGTCTTTCCTAGGCTTGTACTGAATCTCAAAGTCATACTCAATCAGTTTGGTGGCCTATTTATGTTGTTCTTTGCTCATAAGTCTCTGTTTTGTTAGAAATTTGAGACTTCTTTCATTGTACTAATTATAAAGTGGCCTCCAAGCAAATAATGCCTCCATTTACAGACTGCCATCACTACTGCCATCAACTCCTTCTTATAGATAGACTTCTTTTGTGCCTTTTCAGACAAGGCTTGACTCCAAAATGCCAACGGCCTACCTTCCTACAACTGCACAGCCCCCAACCTTGTCCCCAAAGCATCAATTTCAACCATAAATGGTTTGGAAAAGTTAGGTACAGCTAAAATAGGCAATGTTGTCTTTGCTCAAATGCTTCCTAGGCTTCATTAGACCAGCTAAAGCTATCCTCCTTCAATAACTGAGTTAGGGGTCTAGCTATTTTACTGTAGTCTTTTATGAATCTACAGTAATAGCCTATGATACCAAGGAGTCCTCGCAGTCCTTTGAGGTTTCTAGGAACTGGTCACAACCACATAGCCTCCAACTTCTTAGGGTTAGTGGCCACCCTTTCTCCTGAAATGATGTGGCCTGGATATTCTAGGCTAATCTGGCCAAATAGACACTTCTTCATGTTCACCTTCAATGCATGTTGTTGCAACACTTGTAATACCACCCTAAAGTGTTCCAAATGGCTTTGCATAACCTGGCTATAGACTAGAATGTTATCAAAGAAAACTAGTACCCACTTCCTTAAAAAAGGCCTTAAAACATCATTCATCAAGGCTTGGAATGTATTTGATAGCCCAAAAGGCATCACAAGGAACTCATAGTGTCCCTCATGAGTTCTAAAGGCTGTCTTCTCAATATCTTCCTCTCGCATCCTTATTTGATGATAGTCGGACTTCAAATCCAGTTTAGAGAACACATTGGCTCTTCCTAACTCCTTGAGCAGTTCATCTGTGATTGGAATGGGGAATTTGTTCAGTACAGTTAACTTGTTTAGGGCCCGGTAATCTACACAAAATCTCCATCCACTATCCTTTTTTTTTCACCAAAATAATAGGGCTTGTTGCATATGGGCTAATGCTCGACCTAATCACTCCAGCTTTCAACATCGCCATTATCAACCTTTCAATATCAGTTTTTTTGGTAGTGGGGATACTTGTAGGGGTGGATATTAGGTATTGAAGGCCTTGGTTTCAAAAGAATGCCATGATCATGCCTTCTATGGGGCGATAAATCACCTTGTTCTTTAAAAACTTCCTCAAAAGCAGTTAGCACCCAGCCTCTGGTATTTCAGTATCTTAAGTTGGTTGCTTTTCCAAGCTGTTGCACTCCATTATAAACTTGTGGTTGTGTTCCTGCGGAGCCCCTGAAATAGCCTTAAAAGAAATAGCGACCTTAGTCAATTCAAGTTCAACTTGCAATGTCCTTTTCTGCCTTCCCATCTTTATGGTGAGTGTCAGCTCATCAAAGTTAGCCCTTATATCTCCTAGTCTAGCTAACCATTCCAACCCAAGAACCACATCTGCTTCTAATCCAAACAAGAAAAAATCTTGTTGAATTAGTAAGTCTTGCACCTTCAGCATAACTCCCCTGCACATCCCCTTACACCTAACCTTTTGACCATCCCTAATCTCCACAAAATAGGGTGAAGTTTCTATGATGGACAACTTCTTCTCTACTAACGCCTTGGATATAAAATTGTGTGTAGCCCCACAATCCACCAACACTGCTACTTTACAGTTCCCAATTTGCCCCCAAATCTTTAGGGACCTCCTTGTTGTTAGCCTAACTATGCTATACATGGATAATTGGGCATTGGGTATAACTTCTTCGAGATCTTCTTCTCCCCCAACCTCCTTCACGATCATCACCTTTAACTGTTTGTTCTTACAAATGTGATTTGGCCCGAACTTTTCTTCACATCTAAAGCACTCTCTCTTTCGCAATTTCTGTTGCACCTCTACCTTTGATAGCCTCATGAAATTGGTTCTCCCTTTCACTTGACTGACCCCCGTATTGGGTTGGTTGCTTGTGGATGCTTGAGAGGCCATAATCCTTGTGTTAGTTGTCTTGCTGACCACAAAATTGCCATTGGAGTTGTTGAAAGTGGTAGAATTCCATTCTCTTTTGGATTTATTGGTCGCATAGCTCTTGTAAAAATTTTGTACTCGTCCTCTTGGGTTCCCTCCAAATCTTGCTACTGCAAGATTCTTCTCCTCAATATTTCTTACTTTATTCATCATCTCAGACAAGGTTCTTGGCTCGTACAACTTTACTTCTGCTGCCAGCTCTTTGTTCAACCCATTGAAGAAGACATCCATCAAGTATTCCTCTTCCATCCCTTTCATAGCTCTCCCATATTTTTCAAATTGGGTTATGAAATCATTAACAGATTGTGTTTGCTTCAAAGCAAGAAGCAATTCAAAAGGGCTCCTCATCATGGTTGGTTGAAACCTTTAAATGATGGCAGTCTTGAACCCTTCGCATAATGGGTTTGGGTTACATGATTCCCACCATGGATATCATCCCCCCCCCCCTCCCCAAAAAGAGAAAAGAGGGGGGGGGGGGTGGGTTCTAGAGCTACCATTACTGCCTACATATTTTCTTCTTGCAAGACTCCTTGCATCTTGAAGTACCGCTCCAGCTTGCTGACGTACCCATATGCACCTTCCCCTTCAAAAATGGAAATTTGTAATTTTCTCCATTTGTCACCAGACCCACTATGCGCTTCGCTAACTGATTCATTCAGCCTCTTCGTGCTTGTCTGAATGTTCTGGTTGGGCCCCTCCCCATGGTCTTTATTCAACCCATTGACCAATTTGTCAATCATGTCCTCTAGCTTCTTGAAATGCTCAACCTGTTTGGCAGAATGCATTTCTTGATGTAACACTCGTGCCTCCATTGCTGTTTGGAATTCTAGACAGCCTTCTCTAGCTCCTCAGTTCTTGCTTCCATTCTTGACGAATCCATGTAGTTCCTTTCAGTTTGATACCCACAGCTCTTGGATGGAGCTTTGATGCCAATTTTGTAGAAAGTGGATCAAAGAGGAACAATTGGAAGAAAACAGAAACTTGTTTATTGCGAAAAATGGAATATGATACAATTGAAACACAGGTGTTCGAGAGACCTGTACTCTCCTATTTCCCACTATTTCTGATTACCTCAATTCCCCATACCTTTTTATTTCCTCTTCTCCCATCTAACTAACTAGCCAATGTTAGTTATTAGTTACAATACTAGGCCCAGGCCCGGGCCAAATTTCTCCTAATTTCTTATTCCCCCTTACATATACTTTCTTAATAGGAAGGTGTTGTCTATCATTTTTTCAGTCTGAGTTCCGTTTATGATGCTGAAAGTCATACAAGTCAATAGGACATGGACATGTGCCTTTAGCAGAATGAGACTGATTATAGATTTTTTTCTTTTGTATGTCTGACATAATTACTCTTGATTTATGCCCAGGCATTTATTGATGCCATAATCTTTGTTACATATTCCCTTCATTGACTTTTATTTTATAGACAGGGGATCCATTACATGTGATTCAAAATGAACCTAATCAGCACCATACACAACCGCCACCACAGTACTCTGAAGCATCGTTGGTAAGTCATCTTGTTTCTGTCATTAAGATTAAAGGAGTACTATAGACCATAAGGGCCTATTTATTTTGAGAAAATGTTTCGTGTTTTCATTTCTTGTTTTCACTTTTAATTGCAAACACTCCACTTTATTTTTATTTTTGAGAAATGGTGAAAACAATAAAAAGTTGTTTTTGCTGTTTCTTATCTAATCTTTGAAAACAAAAAACAAAATGAAAACAAGGTGACACTTTTGTAATTAAAAGTGAATATTGAAAATGAAAACAGAAAACATTTTCTCCAATCTAATAGGCCCCAAGTATGCCACTTTAAGCTGGTACTTCTCTCTTGTTGCATGTAGAGGTAATGTCTGATATCGGATATTCTGACAGTGGGTTCTGTCATGAAACAATTATCCCAAAAAGGTAAAACTTAAGGTGGTAGCTAAAGACACATGAATGATTTTATATTACCTCGAACCTACCTTGTGTTGAAATTCAACTTTTTATTAGAGAATGGGATAACAAGAATCGAACTCTATCTAGACTACTTTGTGAAATATATTATTCTGATCCAGCCATTAGCTGAATAATCTGAGCTAGTGGCCTTACCTATTGCATTTAGTTGAAGTAAAACCTGCTTCAGTTCAATGTGCTAGGGAGATTTATATTCTAATGCTTGTCTCTTGTTTCGTTGTATTTTTTTCTTCATGTAATGTTCTTTACTAATTTTATTATAGCTCATTATAACTTCTGAAATCTGCATTTTTAATCCATTTAAGATTGAAAATTGTGAAGACTGCAACCCATAGAATTATATGCTTTCTGTCTGCCTCTTCTTTCTGAGCACAAGTTACTGTTTTAAGCTTATCCATCACTTGGTTGGCTATAGCTAATAACTCTTTCTCAGACTTTATAGCCTATGCTGTCGACTTATGCACAGAAAGTTATATATGGAATTTTATTATAAAGGACTCTGGTTCACGACTTCATGTTGATACCTATATTTGGCAGCATAATGCATATGTTAAAATTTTCAATATATCCCATATTTATGATTTATAATTTTGAATTATCTTCTGAATTATCTAAAATAAATAGATCTGTTGCAACATATAGTGTTCACCATGAATTGGAGTTTATTAAAAAATGATTTGTGCTGGCAAGGATGGCAGACAGCGTTCTTTTGCACTTTGTTTCTTGTTTTCTCTCTTGAAGATTTCCCCGATGATATTATAGGTTAAGAAGCTTGAGGAGCTTGGGATTGGAAGGCCATCAACATATGCGACCACATTAAAAGTTTTGCAGGTATTTCACTTTTGGAACAATGTAATGTCATAAACATTCCATAGCATATCTTATCTATCTTATCACATTAAGTCTTAAAAATTTAAATTGTAAGTTGTGATTTAGTAAGATAATTGTATAAGTTGTTCAGGTTTTTGATTTAGCAGAAGTGTTTTTAGGAACTTAGGGCTTGTTTATTTCCTATTTTTGAAAACTATTTTCTGTTTTTTTTTAAAAAAAAAAACTTGTTTGATAAGAGTAATTTTTTGAAAATTGTTTTCAAAAATATCTCTTTTCAGTTATGATAATAAAAAATCAGAACATCTCTAAGCTGTTTTAGTTTTTATCTTACGGTTTTCTATTACTTATGTTCTTTTTTGTAGTGTTTCATCTTCTTCCCTCACTCTTACTTTCTAAAAATTAGTTTCATAAAATAGTTTTTAAAAACTGAAAAACAAAAATGCAATCAAACACACCCTTAGTCACTTAGGTTTTACTCAGCTCCTTTACTCCATTATTACTGTGCACCAAATCAGAAATTGGTAGAGGTTCAACTAACTGATGATTCCATCTAGTAGCATGTTTGGATTATATTTCAAGGAGAATAATCACTTATTTTTTAAAAGATATCTAGAAGCTGATAAGATTATTTCTTCAAAATAAGTTGAGCCAAACACGCTCTAGTTCCATTAACAGTTCCCATCATAGGTAGTTTGTTTACATAAAAAATCTAACGATTACTCATTCCTTCATGTTATTTGGTTAACAATCATTGTTGACTTCTGATTTCATGATCATTTGAAATTGTATAATCAAAGAAGTGTTGCTTCAGGTTTTCAGCCATTTTAGATAGCTAAGGTTGTGAAACAAAGTGATTGAGTAATGCAATAAGTGTAGTTTTTTATTTAAATCTGACGGTAGTAATTTCTCATTCATTCAGCATAACAATACACATTGGTGTCGTATAAAACACAAGCACCCTGAATACAAGAGAAACCTTCAGCATCCAACAAGCAATTCCTTGTACTAAGACCACAAATAAAGTAAAAAAGTCATCAATCAACTCATACATATCATGGTTTGCAAGTTCTGATTGTCCTTGTTGAGCTTGTGGTGCAGTGATAGTTCTCCATTGAAACAATTAATGATGTTCCAAAGTAGAATTGACAATCCAACCTTGTATATGCAAAAATTTATCTTTATTTTTATTATTGTTCCTCCTCAAAACTTGATTTGTGGTTTTGATGCATGTGAGATTCTCTTGTTGCTGTTGTCTCTTTGTTTCTATATGTTTACTGCATCTTGCATGGAAAATTTATGGACGTGCAACTGTTCACTTTTAAATCTAAGTTTGATAGAATTCTAAGTACTAAATTTTTTTGTTGCCTCAGGATAGAAACTATGTGACAGTTAAAAGTCGAGTTCTGTCTCCAGAATTTCGTGGTCGCATGGTAAGCTCTGGGCTGTTTTTGAATTTATTGTTTTGTTTGGATGAAAATAATAGTTACATTGTTGTAATATTATGCCCCTAAAGAAGATTCCAAAGTTTGTTATTCTTGCTTCTGGTAGCTTCAGGTTTTAGTGTCGACTGATTTATATCTTCTCTTTCTCCAGTTTTTCCCTAGTTATGCATATGGGCCCTCTAATTTCTAGCTATATCATCTATGTGCTTATTCACAGATATAGGCCCCTTTGCTTTCTGATAATCAACAATAAATGTGGTTTTTCTAATGAATGATTTATCTGTGTGGTCTTCATACTATTATTTACAGTTTTCTTTCAATTATATATACATTTTTAATTTTTAATTAGATAAACTGAGAAATAACAACCATATGACTTTTTCTTTTTATAATGCTGTGCCCCATGTGCCTTGGCCGTATTATACTGGTATATTCATTCCATTGGTCACTGCTGTAAGAATATTTCTTCTGTTGCTTTAACCTCGTTCAGCTGCTTCATCTATAAGGGGGCTTTTTTTGGATCCATAAAAGAAATTTAAATTAAGCCAGTTTAAAAAACCCTTATCTTCTGGTGCTCTAATTTCCATAAAGAATAGGAAATGCCATTAGAAAATGAAGATGAAGTTTGCATCATGTGCTGAACTACAGCTTATAAGATTATTAGTGCAGTCCTTGTTATTCTAATTGAGCAATATTCTCTCATCAATGAGCCTTTTAATTTGATGCCCTACAAACCTCTTCTGCCCGAGACATATAGGGGAATAGGATAAATTTTTCTTGTGTTTCAAATTATATTACTTAATTCATGCTAGGCTTGTCCATTCCCAATTTTTGCTTTGTAGAAGTGTTAGACGAGGTAGGATATATGATGTGTATTTTATGCAATTCCTTGGGTGATGTTTAGGTTTCAGCTTTTCTGTCGCATCATTTTTCAGAGGTCACAGACTACAGTTTCACTGCCGATATGGAAACCGAGGTATCTACTATGATTGTGTCCTGTCCCCATTTGAGCTGTCCATTATATTTGTATTTTAAATAGGGATGACAATGGGATTTGAATTGAATGTGTACCCACAAAAATTGCCTGCATCTTGTATATAGGTCCTTCCCCGCCCCCCGCCCCCCCCCCCCTCTTTAAATGCGGGTATGGGTACAGATACTCTAGTGCCCTACAAAACCCCACCCATTGTCATCCCTAATTTAAAGCTTGGAAGCTGTACCACTATTTTAATTTTGACACACCAGCTTGTTTACTGATTTCTTAGTCTTTTTAGAAAATTTATGGACTCCTTTTCCTTTTCCCTCACTATTTTTAATTTGATTATTTTGCCTACTGTTTGAAGTTGTTGTTATTTGCCTATTATTATTTTGTATTTTTTATTTTATGTTTCATTCTTGATTCAGCTTGATAATGTTTCTGCTGGATTAACTGAATGGAGAGGCCTCCTTGGAGACTATTGGACACGGTTTAAATCTTATTGTGAGCGTACTTCTAATGTTCATATTCATCAGGTTTGACTTCTCTTTTCGCTCAAGGCTTGAAATTTGGAGATCTAAAATTCTAACTTTTTTGCTATGCTCTATTGGCAATTGCTAATATTTCTCAATGCACTGTTTATGTTCACATATTCAGTATTTTTATTTTTTTTTTTGGTTATGTACTCATGAAATGGTTTTTATGGTTGTAGGTTGAGAAGATGTTGGAAAAAAAATTTGGCGATTATTTATTTGCTTCTCTCCCAGATCAGAGCCGGGTGTGTCCAAGGTAAGGTTTTCCATGTTATAGATGGAATTAGCTGATTCGAATGACATATTGTAGGTTCTTTTGCCACATAAGGTTTCTTATGTTGTTTTGTAGTTATTATTTCTTTATGAAATTTTTGTCTGGCATTTTTCAAGAATGCTGGGTTTGTCCCAGGGAGATTATTAGAGAATGTTGCTAGATCAAGTGCTAAAGTAGAATACCGAGCAATGACTCTCACTACATGTGAGTTCATATGGTTAAAACAACTCTTAAAAGAGTTGAAATTTTGTGAGATAGGGAATATGAATTCCACAGTGCATCCATTTTAGCCTTCTATGAATGAAAGAACCAAATATAGAAAATTAATTGCCACTTCATTTGTAAGAGGATTAAATCTGGTGAAATTTGCACCTCATTTGTGAATTCAGATGACCAGCTGGTTGATTTACTCACTGAATTTCTTCAAGGACCAAGAATATCTTATATTCGCAACAAGTTGGATGCTTTTGATACCTATGCTCCACCTTGAGGACACTTAATAATATTTGTTCCACTTACCAAATAGCCAAAATGTATTGTAACATAGGAAGTAAAGTTTGAATAATTAGCTTAACCGGGTTAAATATGAAATTTAATCTTTCAAAATATGTTAATTTTTGGTTTTAGTCCCTATAAAAATTTTATTCGTTTCTAGTCTCTACATTTAACAAAATTGATATGGGCTTGACTATAAAAACCTTATAGTTTTAAGGAAGCAAAAATATATTTGAACCATTATTTTCTCTCGTAAATTGCAATTTGTATATTTATTA
The DNA here is from genome assembly GCA_004329165.1 of Spatholobus suberectus. Taxonomy (NCBI): domain Eukaryota; kingdom Viridiplantae; phylum Streptophyta; class Magnoliopsida; order Fabales; family Fabaceae; genus Spatholobus; species Spatholobus suberectus. The sequence goes on from CM014733.1 coordinate 16,096,452, forward strand.
GATTAGATTAGATTGTATTCATTCTGTATGTAAATTCCTGTTGGCTGGGTGTGTTTTAACTGAAGCATTTCTCTCCAAATAGTTTTGTAAAAATATTCTACCTTAATCTCAAGTAGAACTAAGCATTAACTATGTTGAAGAAAGGGGAACCCTCTTGAAGGGGAGACCCTTTGAAGAGTGATCTTTTTCCTTGTTTTCTTCATTTTAAACCAAGAAATAAAATCATTCTTTTCTGTTCTCTAGTTTGTATTTGGGTTCCTGACATAATATTAGAGTCTTTTCTGTGAAATGCGAAGCTCTGATACCATGATGAAAATATTGTAGTGTGAGAAAGGTAAAGAAACTGAGAGAGGGAAAATGCTCAGAAGATAATGAAACTGTGATTTTGTCATTAAGATTGCAACTAAAAATTGATTCAATTTTAAGGTCACCGTGATTCATTTGTAGTTAGGCTGGTGACAGCTAACTAAAAAACTAACTACCCAGCTGTTTCAGCACTGAGTCAACATTTCACAGAGAAGACTCTAATACGGAGGAACATAAAAGGAAAAAGATTCTCTCCAGTTTTGAATAAACTGGATGAAATCTCAGTTTTTCTTTAATTTTAATATTTGATAAATTTAAATTATAAATGATAAATGGTTGAGATTGATTAAACTGGACACTGTCCAGTTTTCCTAATTGGAGAGGATCATTGTCCCCACCCATATGATCTTGTTTTTGAATGTTATTGTTATACTAGGCTAATTTTGTACTGTGATTATGCTGATTTATTTATTTGTAGAAAATGACGTTGATTACATTCATTCATTATATGCTGCATTGTTTGTTGGTCAGATTTTCTCTTGATATGTTTTGATTGAACTTGTTTCAGTTGTATGGAAGGCACACTTATTTTTAAAGTAAGTAGATTTGGTGCTGGCTACTTTATAGGCTGTGATCAACATCCGAGGTGCAAGTGAGTATTTTATTGCATATTTAGTTTGTATTTATGCGATGTTGTACATGTTATATACTACTTTACAAATTTGGAAGAATGGCGTATTCAGAAATTGTGTTCTACATGATGTGAGGAAATTATATGATTTCACTCCAGTTTTGATTCTTACAATAGCAATAAATAATGAAGCAAAAATCTGCAGCATTGCAAAGATATTTTATGTAGTGTGAAAGGAAATTTGAGGATACAAGTAGACGGACTCATGATCATACATAAATCCACCCAAAACTGAAAGAAAAAAAATAAATGGATGAAACTTTGCATGTGAACCCACATTTTGTCTACTATTACAAGTCAATTTGTTCCTATTGATGTGCTTAAAATTATACTGTTCATTGCCTGATGTGTTGTTTCCTTTGACGAGCAAACGATTTGACTTCAAATAATAAATGGGTCGAGTTTATTTTTTTTTCCTAGATCTTTTTTGATCAGTCATGTATTGAAAGAAACATTTATATTATAGCTGGTACTCCTTTTGTTCTATTGCTTTTTATGCTTTTTGTGAAGGGGAAACCCTTGGAGGAGGGATCTCTCTCCTATTTTCTGTTCTTTCCATTCAATTCAATAAAATCTTTCTTTTCTTTCCCATTTCTATTCTTTGTTCCCAACAATTAATGGTAAGTACATTTAGTCTATAGTCTCCTAAAATAGTGAATGTGCTGAGCTTATGGGATTTCATCTAAATTTTAGGACTGCTATTTTTCTTGTACCTCATTACAACATTGACTTTACCTTTTGTAGTATTTGTTGCTAAAATTTACAAACGAATCAATTCAGTTTTTCTTGTTATTGTTGAAAACAGGTACATTGCTAAAACATTATACGGTACAGAGGAGGAAGAGGATGCATCTCAGCCAAGCACTAGAATAGAGGAACCAAAACTCCTAGGTGTTACCAGTGGTTCAAATGAAAAGGTTTGCTTTAGATCCTGGCCTTGGTTATATGTTGCAAAGGACTGATTTAATTTTTCTTTTGGGGCTGCTAAATATTGTGTATAAATGGCATTATGTTTCACTCAGGTTCTTTTGAAAACTGGCCCTTATGGATTTTATGTTCAGCTTGGAGAAGACAGGAAGGGGTACATACCTAAAAGAGCCTCTGTCTCTCATGTATGTCACACTCACATTGCCATTTTCAACGCTGAGTCATTGCAAATATGACCAATTTTTATATCTTCCAATGAAAGGAAAGAAGTAACAATTTGGGTTGTTTCAGATCAAGGATGTGGATTCTATCACCCTTGAAGATGCACTTGAGTTGCTACGATACCCATTGACATTGGTATGTTTCTCAATCTTCAATTTGAGCCATAGGTACTTATCATCTTTGTTAGAATATGTACACGGGGTTCATTTATTTCATGTATCTCATATTAAATACATTTAGTGTTAGTAGGAATTGGTATCACTTAGCCTAGGAAGTAGCATAGGAATTAGTCTATATATATGGATGTCTGCATAAAGGATGTATTGCACAAGAAAGCAACTTCACTCATGCTATTCTCTCGCTAAATTCAACATGGTATCACCCTCTGGGACTTGTCCCATTACAATTTCACTGCAACATTCCTAAAATATGGATTTGTAGTGTTTTTTTTCCCTGCTTATTACTTCTCTTTAGTCGCATTCTCTGGTTCAAATAGCCAATCAGCCTTGCTTCCACCTTTGTCCTGCTGACTTCCTCCTCTGTTGCTCTTTTCCTGTTACCTCTTCCGGTGAGTTGTCATTGCTACTTGAACATTACAATGTCATCTCCAGCAAACTTTCCCGTGTCTCTTTTGGTATTATCCTAATCCCAAGTTCCATCTTGTCCCAGGTATCAAAGCATTTCCTTGTGTTTCCCAACACCCTTCCTTCGTAACTATTTACTGAAAGCTCCATTGTTGATTCAATTGCCAGAATTTGATCCTTCTTACTCTCTTCACAACTCTTAAATTCATGACCAAGACTCTCTGATGGATAGTCAAGCTCTGCTCATGTTTCACTTTACAATCCATGCAAAGTTTTCTATCCGATTTCCTTATAATAAATATGACATGGTCCTCTCTTTTCCTAAAGCAAGTGTTGGTTATTGTGTAGTCGTAAGCTAAAGAGAAATCTAGGATATATTTACCCTCTACATTTGCTTCTTCTAGGCCATAATCCCCATGTGAACCTTTGTCACCTCTAGATGAGCTCCCTACATGACCATTTAGATCCTCTCCTAGAATAATCTTTTCCCTAACCTAATGATATTCTTTGGACTAAAGCTTCTATATCCTCCCAAAATTCTATCTTTTGGTGTGTAAGCAATTATCATGTTAGAAAGTCCCCTTTCACAACAAACTTTAGAGCTATGATCCTATCTCCTAACCTTTTAACATGCACACAGTCAATCTTCCAATTCTTGTCTACAATTATACTCACCCCATTTATCAATTTAGTTTTGCCCTTTTCATTCAAAAATACTCTCCAAAATATTATCATCTACACTCAAGCAATTCCATCTTAAGTCCCCATCTAAATTCAACAATGTTGATTTTGCGTGCCAAATTTTAACAATTATAAATTTAAGATAAAATAGTTGGTGTTATATACATTTTTTTGTTGATGAACTCTAAGGTGGACCACTATCATAGGTGGTCCACGGTACACCACAACTTCTAGCCTTTGGATTAATCTCATCCTCACCTCATTACGGTGCACCTTCCATACCGTATTCCTTCCCCTCCCCATATCTGCATTCCCATTGACCAAGGCAGTGGCCGTCGCCCAGTGATGCGGCCACGCCCAAACGATGTCGATCCTTGCCTTCTCTATGCTGCTGTCGCTCCCCCTTCTTCGTCAGAACCGAGAAATTCAAGCTTCCTTGGATCCTACCTTCTTCGTTTCATGTGCTCTACCCGTCCTCATCAGAATCACCTTCTTGCCACCCTGATAAGAGGAAATGGTGGTGAAGCCTGTAGCTTCGAATCCAATTCACCTTTCTTTTCTATCTCCTACATGTTGCTCAATGAAGGAGCCGTGATGGTGGGGACGCAATGACGGGAAGGTATGCTCTGCCTGTGCCTCACTAGAACCACCCTCTTCGCCACCCTGCTCGAAGGAAATGGTAGTTAAACTTGTATCTCCGAATCCAGTTCACCTTTCTTCTCTATCTCCTACACATTGCTTAATGGCGGTGACAGTGGGAACGCGACGATGGGGACGCGATGACGGACCTGGAGAATGACTATGCAGATCTGGGGAGGGGAAGGAGTCCAGTATGGAGGGTGCACTGTAATGATGTGGGGATGAGATTAATCCAAAGGCTAGAAGTTGTGGTGCACCATGGACCACCTATGATAGTGGTCCACCTTAGAAATCGTCTTTTTTCTTTCAAAAAGCTTATTTGATGTCAATTTTAATAAATATTGTTGGGTTACAAAATAGTCTGGAGTTAATGAGATTTTATGAACTAGATATGTACAATGCAAACTTTTTTTTTTTTTTGAAGAGATGTACAATGCAAACTTGAAATCAAATGAAGGATTTTTTTTTTTAAATATTCAATCTTCAAAATATTATAATTTGTATGATGTTTTGATTTGCGCACAAATGTTAACAAATCTGATCTCGATCCCTGTCTCTACATTTTTTAGTCATTGTTGAGCTTGTTAATTTTCTTGTTGTTAGGGTAACCATCCTAAGGATGGACAGCTTGTCATATTAAAGCTTGCAAGAGTTGGGTTTGTGTTAGACATCGGCGCACAATTGCTTCTGTTCCTAAGGTATGATTGTAGATTTTTTTTTTTCTTCCTGTCTTTGCAACCACAACAACGTAGTAGTTAGGCATGTGTTTGGGTAAGTATTAGCAAATTTGGTTGTGGATGATCTGGATTTTACAAACTGATTTTGGTTAAATCAGTTACTACCCTTAAGGATGTAACTACATTAATAAAAGCATTAATTCTAAGAAAAGGAAACAAAGCATGTAGCATTGCTCTTTTCTAACTCTTGCCTTTAGATGTTGGTGCATGTTCTTGGATTTGTAACTAGTTAAATCTTCTTGTTCACAATGAAGCAAACAAACACCTATATGTTAGAAATGACACTTGTGGATGGATATTTTTTTTGTTATTTTTTCCCCCCGGGGGGGTGGTGGGGTGGTGTGTTAAGTAGGGGTGACAAATGGATGGAGTGGATAAATTTTTAGTCGGATTATAATAGATTGAATAAAAATAATTCATTAATCCATTTTGATCCATTAAAAATTCATTTAAAAAATTCAATCCATCCATGATTCACCTAATAATATCCATTCATTAACAATTCTTTTGTGGATGGATATCCAATTCATCTATAAAAATAATGTATTTTAAAAACTAAATAGTTTTTATTTTTAAAATATTCTCTCTTTTCTCTCTCCTCTTTCAAATCCAATCCACAATCAAAATTTAAAATTATTTAAATTTAAGTTTAGAGTTTATAGAAAATGAAAATAAAAAAATAATAAAAGAACTAAAAGAATAAATTCCCAATCTTATGTTAGTATATACTTGGGATCTATATTCGCCAACAACATTGAATTGGATCGTTTTTTCGATTTTTAAAAAAAATGATTTTTGGTGGGTGCATATGAAATAAATTGTGAACTATATATGCAAGGTGTTTTCAGCCATGTTTCCAAAACTACGGTGGTCAACGACAATGGATGTGTAACTTCTTTTAGTTTCATTATATGTTTATCATTTATTTGTCTTATGCGTCTTTGTCTTGTGTTATCATTCAGGGGCCAACTTTTTTTTACTTTTGGATGTTTATTTATTTATTTATTTTTGAAAACTGAATTGTGTTTTTATTCTTTATTTTACAATCATTTTGATGTTAAGTTAATTAAGTTGCTCAATCGGTAGTTTAATGTGAGCGAAGTGAATATTCTTTTGTGGCATTTCCCTATTTTTCAATTCAAATAGGGGAGAGAGAAAAAGGAGAGAGAAAGAAGATAGTGTATTAAAAAAAAAAATGAAAAAAATTATGTTGGATTAATTTTAATCCATTAAGTATTAATTAGATAATCCATTAGATTTGAAAATAAAAGAGGATGGATTGTTATCCATCCATTTAATTATGTAATCTATCCAATCCGATTCAAGTCTTTTTTATTTTAACAACTGGGATGGATTGGATTGAATTTTACATAGATGAACTGGATGGATCACAGGTAAATAGATAATTTTACTTCCCCTAATTTTAAGTAACTAGAAGTTGATATAAAAGGTGATACAAACTACTTTTAACTATCGATGTCTGTTCTGCAAAATTGTGTACTAATCTAATTCATTTGTCTTATGGGCCTGTTTGTTTATCTTACCTAACGTTGGAACAAAGCCAAACAGATATTTGGCCTGACACCAATGGGTAACCAAACACAGCTATTATGTCAAAATAACATTTCCAAGCAAGTTTTTCCAGAGCTAAAATTTTTCACTTCTATGTTACGGAGTTTGGCTGGGTTTACAAACCGGCACTTAACAATGTGTTGTTTGACCTTTTTTTTTATTTTTTTATTTTATGAAATTGACATTCAGAATATGAAGCCAAGTGATGTCACCCTGGAAAAAGCCCTTGAATTCTTATCGGGAAAAGATGTGAGACAATCTGGTCGGCCAAAAGGCAAATCTAAAGTTCAAGAAATTGAAGTTATTGAAGCGTTTTAAGTTTTGACCTGTATCTTCAACATGAGTGCAGAGCTTTCTCGTGATTGACTACAGTAATATCTCTGCCTTTAGCAACTGGCAATTTCCAGCAATTGTTCAATCAAAGGGTTTGCAAATCCCAGTACTAGAGTCCTGGAAGATTCTTCCACGGAACCGAATGTATCTTTTCTAGAAATTTTGTTGCGTGTCATTTTTTTTGGGTTAACTGTCTAACGTTAGGCCAATATGATATTTAATTTAGATAGAAATATATGTTCATAGTGAATCCCGATTGAACTTGATTAAGCCCTGAACGCCGAGATTTTGATCAGCCAAAGGGTTGATATTCTTTTAGTTGTTGTATTGTATACTATAAAGCCGATCAAGGGACGCTAACAACAAATTCATAGAGAAAATCAAATTCATTACCTTGTCTTAAATCTGTCTTGTACTTTTTATTTTATTTTTAAAATTTTAATACTTGACTTTGCTAGGGTTTAAGAGAGGTTGCTACATTAGAGAGGTGCCTTTAAACAAGAAAATAACTTTCGACTTCAAATTAATAATTGTCTTCTCTGAGCCAAAAAGAAAATCAATTATCATTTTCTAACTTGCATAACGATGTGTTTATTCTAATTTGTGCAAGCATATAATTAATAACATGTTTATTGTGAAAAGTACTAGTAATGTAAATGTTTATAACTTTTTAACACGCTAAAAGTGTTGAATGATGACCTCGCATTTAGTTCACAGCTGCAAGTAATTTGACATGTGCATGACGGAATTGACCCGAAATTATTGAATTCCTACCATAGTGCTTTCAGATGTGTAAAGTATTCGGTAATAGACGAGTCTCCTTGTTTGTGTGAGTAAATTTCTTCTTGCAATTCACAGATGCGGAAAACATCACCTTGATAATACTTATCTTGCAGATCATTCCAAACTGTAGAAGCTGATTCTATTCAAAGGACACTCTGGGATCTAACGAGTGAATAGAGCGAGTGTATTACATTGATCCCACGCTATGTAATTAGGATCGTTAGGTGAAGGTTTTGACAATGTGCCATCAACGAATTGAAGTTTGTTCTTTGATTTGAGTGGTGTCTTCATAGTTCTTGACCATTGGCGATAATTTTCACTGTTCAACAGAGAAGATACTAATACTGAACCTGGAATTTCATTAGGATGTATGAAAAAGGGATTCGTAAAATCCACAATAGGGTTAACGTTTGCAACCATGTTCGCCATTGAGGAAGCTTGGCTTGGAGCAAATCAATCAAGAATCAAAGATCAAGAATCAGAGTAATCAATCAAGAGCCAGAACAAACGATCAAGAACCAGTGCTAGTTGAATGTAATAGGGTTAACATTTGCAACCATTTTCGCCATTGAGGAAGCTTGGCTTGGAGCAAATCAATCAAGAATCAAAAATAAGAATCAGAGTAATCAATCAAGAGCCAGAACAAACGATCAAGAACCAGAATAATTGATCAAAAATCAGAGTACATAGAGCCCCTAAGAAGGAGCTCTAATACCATGTTAAGATTCAGAACATGGAATAGAGAGAAAAGAGGATCGATAACTTTGGGAGAGAAAATCAACTCAATCTTTTGTTATTAATCACGATCCACATGTACATCAGTGTTTATATCTCAGAGGAGTAGTGAAAAACCCCAACAGATGCAAACTAACTAGTAGGGTTTGACACTAACTTTTAACAAAAATAACTAATGCTAAGTCATCATTCACTAAAAAGTTAATATAGTGAAATGATTCAACGTTAGAAGTTATATTTACTTCATTATTTTTTGAGGAATAAGGAATGCAAAAATAGCTAGAATTCACGGGGGAAAACAATTGAGTAGTCAGCAAACAAGGGAACAGAGATAAAGTCTTGGACAACACCAAATACCCATTTTACTAACGGGATCAAAATGGTTTTTCTTGGAGATAGAAAATTCCTTCATTGGGTTCTTATCAATTTGTAAATTCTTTCCCAGTTAAAAGAATAAAATTGGTTTATGTTATGACAAAATTAGATAACATGGATATTATTGTAGGAGAAGTTGATCTTTGAAAATGATAATTGATATTAACTTAGAAAGATAGGACAAAAAAATGATAACATCGATATCTTTTTTTTTTTTTTTTTTTTTTTTCCAGATAGGAATCTTTTAAAGAGGTACATGAAATTATATGGGTATTTATTTCTATTTTTATTTTTGTATTGTGAATTACAATAAGTGTACTAATACTTGTATGGTTAGAAAGAGATATCTGCAAGGATACAGTAGATTATTGGACATGAATACACCACTCCCTCCTCTTGTTCCACTGAAAATCAGACTCCCCATGGAGATACGGAATTGGATAAAAGTTTCGTAGAAATTGAATTGAAAGATGTGAGGGCTTAATGTTGGAGACTTGGATGCTAGGCAAGAGGTAATGGAGTTTTTGGACTATTGAAGTTTAATAAACTTCCACAGTTCCACCCATTCCCCTCAGTGGATTGTGATGATGGGGAAGCAGATAAGAATTCATTGCTTAAAAGATTATAGGAGCGTAAGCGAATCAAGATTGATCTGCAATCTCAATCAACCCATCCTAGTCTAACTACATTTAGCAGGTTAGGTTGGATCATCGAGTTGGTTTGGATTTATTTTGGTTTACCCAATTATAATTGGATTGAATATCAGATTAATGAATTTCTAATTCAATTGACCTGACCCAACTAGATTTAAATGTAATATTAATAATAAAATAGTAATTATTCTATTTTTCTATCACTTATCACTTATCAATATGTGTAAAATGTAAACCTAGCTTACACCCATTAACAATTTTGTGAAGACTTGTAACTCTATCAATGTACTTTATTTTTCTGATTATTTTATTTTTCTTTTTTTTTTTAGAATATATTAATATTTTAATTAGTCACCCTAATTAAACAACCCAAACCAACCGATTAATGTTGGGTTAGTTTGGGTTTTGTTGCTTAACAAAAAATAAAAAGCGAGCCCAATTCAACCTAACTCAACTATGTTTCTTTAGGTTAGATTAGATCCTAAATTAGGCCAAACCTAACCTAACCAGACCCATTTACACCCCTAAAAAATTATATCACTTTGTGTCTACTTGTTCAAAAGTATTAATGGGCCAATAAGGCAATAACCTAGAGATTATATCGTGGCAATGGTTCAAATGCATGGTTATTTCATTATGGGAAACACCAAAATGTATGGTTATTAATGCTTCAATAGTTATTAAGATCACAAATAGTTATCTCACAAAATTAGCATCAGCACCCATCAGCTTTTGTATTTATCTCACTAGGCTTCACAAGTGAACATGTGGTAAAAAGATGGTCATGCCTCACCACTGACATGTGAACATGGCTATGTCCTTATTTTCATATATCTTCCATCTTCCTATATATCTTATTTGAGTGATTCCAATGTCCAACTCAGCATGCCAGTTAAAAATTGGATATTAATTTAATAGTTAGATTGAAATTGTTTATTTTTAAAATATATAAATTAAAATTGAGTAATTAAAAATATGAAGAATAAAATTATCTAAAGTATTATACTAAGGAGACAAACATTACAATTAAGTCTTAAATTTACTTCAAATAAGGTTCACTAACAATGTGTTATAGCTAAAGGATAACATTAAGAAATTAATAAATATATATATTTTTTTATTTTTTTGACAGTAAATAGTTTTTTTTTTTACTGAAAATTATGAAATGCATTGATAACATTAAGTGTTACACCTTTTAATAAAAAAAATTCTTGTTTTTGATTCTTAGCTATTACTTTAAGGACATTACTTAGTAAAAATGTAAATAATAAATATTAAAAAGGAGTTAGAATTGTTACTTCAAATTTATTTATTTATTTTTCGGAGGATCTCTTTTTAAGTCTCATGGTGGCTAGCGTTGTTAGGCCAGCTCATGAGTAAATGACTTTAAGCCTCCAAAAAATATTTTTACTTGTTAATAATATTTAAAAAAAAATTAAAAATTTAATATATAATATTAGTTTATTAGGACTCTAAATATTCTTTTTCTTGTAAAAGGTGTCTTATCTTATTATGACTTTTTCTTTTCCTATAAAAGGTCTCATCTATCCATTTTCATTACTAATTAACATTATATATTTTTTTCCTTTTCTTTATTTGTATTCTTTCATCACTATACTTTTTTGTGTTTTCTTCTACTTAGTAAAAAGCTTATATTAGAATTGAAAAAAATAATAGATAGGAAGAATCAACATTGTCGCTAACATCTCACATCTACTAAGGAAAGATCACTTTGAAATATTTGTAAGTTCTTCAAAATTGAATTTACTAAAATCTTGCCTAACATTAATAATTTCTCAACAAAAATTAAACAAATTGACTTTATTGTGAATTGAAAAAAAAAATTGTTAAATGAGATTGATCGTGATAACATAAACAATTTCAAATAAAATTAGAACATTTTTAATAAATTATTTTTCTTAATTTTAAAATACCTCATTTTAAAGTTCACATTAGGTCTAATTAAACATTGTGGGCAACCATCGGATTTGTAGCCTTAGAGCACCTTCTTGGCCGCTAGGAGATTGTGGTGTTCAAGGTGGATGCTCGATTTCCCTGCACCCATTTCCCAATTCCCCACCTAATCCAACATAAATACACAAATAAATAAATAAAATAAGAAAAAAAAAATAACTTTGACTGGAATTCAATTCCGGATCAAATAGTCCCTAGAGAGAGGGACTTGGTGTAGTAACTTGGGTTCATGTTGTTACACTTTGACTCTTCTGTTTTTACAATCTAAAAATGAGAAGACGAAATCACATGGACAAATTGAAAGAATCAAGGAAGCTATTACATCAATTCACCTAAGTAATTTACACTTTATCCTCGGGATCATTTCCACTTAACATACTATCTATTTTGCTGAAGAAGAAGATCTTGTTTTTACTGATTGTCAGACAGGGCTTGATGTGTTTTTTGTGCTCTCCCCAGAATAAGGAAGTGGAGAACTGGCTCCATCCTGCAAAAAGGGTCATGAAAACCAAGGAAGGTACATTTAGGTAAATGGATTAATCAATCGCTTATTTAATAAGAGCTTATCACATAAGCTTGTAGGAAATAAAATAAGCTATAAAGAACAAAGTCATAACTTACTCTCATGAATTCATCCAAACACCAATTAAGTGCTTATGAATGCATTTGGCAGAACTTATTTACAACTTATTTGGACTTATCTTACGGCATAAGCACTTACGTAAGTGTTTAAGGGTCTATATGGATTAATTTATCCATAAGCACTTATAAGAGAAAAAAAAATAAAAATAAAAAGAAAAAATAAAATAAATTTCTCCATAAACTAAAATTAGCTTATGCATAAGTTAAAAATTAGATTTTGGAGAAGCTAATATGAGAAAGTTTCTACAAATTAACTTATGCAAAAGTTAATTTTAGCTTATGAAGAAGCTAATTTCACTTTTTGTTTTTATTTTTTCTCTCGTAAGTATTTATAGAAAAGTTTATTCAAACAGGTGCTAAGAGAGTTTATGCAAATAGCTTATGATATATCTGTAAGTTGTTTTCAGCTTATTTCAATGAACTCTTCCGGATAACTTATGAAAATAGCTTACAACTAATATGAAAAGTAGTTTAACCCTATTTCCTTTTCAACTGTAGAAACAACTTATACATAAGCTCTTGCATGATAGCATTTATTTAATAAGCACTTAGTTATTAAGCCAAATGCACCCTAAATAGGTTTCATAAAAACTCTTGTAAAGATCCTTAGTAACTCCAACATGAACTGAAAGAACCTTACCAGCTGAAGAGAAACTTGGCTCTGATTGGATGGGCTAACATAGCCACCAAACATTGAATACTGATCATTGTTTTCAGCAAGTGCTCTTAGCCTGTCTAGTTCAGGCAGCACTTCCTTGCCAAGATCCGGTCTGTCTCTCCTCCTCAGTTCAGCACACCTGACAGCAATCTTTGCCAAGCTCAAGGCCTCCTCCACTGGCCAGTCAGGCACTTTTGGATCCAACATATCAACAAATGTGCCCTTCTCAATGGCTCTCTCAACATGATGAGTCAAACCCATTGGAGGTCTTGCTGTCAAAATTTGCAAGAAAATGACCCCGAGAGAGTATATGTCAGACTTCACTCCCAGCATTCCTGTTTGCTGGTACTCAGGGTCTATGTAACAGAAAGTTCCGGCGGCGGATGTCATCCGATACTGTGTCACATTGTCTGCCACAGAGGGTGGAACCAGCCTGGCCAAACCTACATCACTGATCTTGGCCACATAGTTTCTGTCTAGCAAGATGTTGCCTGGTTTAAGGTCTCTGTGCACAAGAGGCTCAGGTTTGGTCTGGTGGAGGAACAACAAGCCTGTGCCAATTTCAGCTGCAATTTTGAACCTGAGCTGCCATGGAATTGGAGGAATGTTTCCTCGGCAGAAGAGCCGGTCGTCTAGGCTTCCGTTTGCCATGTGCTCATACACAAGGCAGCCATACTCAGGGCAGGCTCCTAGGAGGAGAACCATGTTTGGATGCCGAATGCAACTCAATACCTCAACCTGTAATGTTCATACAAAAGTATGGTTTTAAATTGCAGATGTGTTTGCCGTGACATTTGTATTTGAGTACTAAAAGTGCAGAAAAATGTAGGCAAATGTGGCATAATTATGATAGCAGAGATTTTTTAAACAGCAATAATTTTAAGGATAAGACACTTAATGTGAGTCTTTAACCTTCACTAGTAAAGGTGAGTAGCTTAAGTTCAAGATGCACTTTAATTTAAATAAATTGTAGCTACACCCTCTTTTTCACATTTAAGAAGCATTAGTTGCCAAATTAAAACCCTGCAAGGAAGTCAACTAAGCATACAAACTTTATGTCATCAACCAAGTCTCACATCACCAAAATAGCCAAGCCAAAGAGATGTTACTTATATGGATGTCTCAATCTCATAAACCTTTGTGTATATCTTTGCCATATATCTTAGTAATTTCTTCCCTGCTTGACTTGTACACTCCTAAAACTCCAGAATTTCCTTTTCTTTTTAGTTAGGTTGAATCCAAAATTTCCATTTATTGTGTTGAAGTGATGCATATATGGGCAGGGAGTTTTGTTTCTCTGCTTAGTTACCTCTCTTTGAAACTGTGACCTTCCTTGTGCGGCGTCAGGACGTAGAACCTTCACTGCCACAGGTGTATGGTCCAGAAAGCACTTATAAACTGGACCATAGCCCCCTTCTCCAATCTTCTGTGACTCAGCAAAAAAATTTGTTGCAGCTTCAATCTCCTCAATTGCATACCTTCTATACCTCACATGATTGCTTGATAAAGCATCAACTGCTTTTCTTTTCTCTTCTGCTTCTCTAAATGCTTTTATTTCTGCATTGATTCTCTTCTGCGATTCCAGTTCTGCAATCCTCTTTTGTGCCTCAGCAGTCTCAATGGCTGCTTTTGATCTTGCCTTCTCCTTTTCTGCAATCGCCAATGCAGCTTCTTCGGCCAGCCTTGCCTCCTCCAGTCTCCTCTCTTCCTCTAATTTCCAGCGCTGGAGCTCCACAGCCTGTGATGCATTGCATAACATGTCAGGGTCACATTTTCTTGTGCTTTTAAGATGCAGAAGCAGATGCTATTGTTTCATACCTTTTGTTGTGCTGTGAGTGCTTCTTTGCAGGCATTGCTGTACATTTCCATTGTTTGCTTGAGCTCCAACTTCAGTCTCCTCATTTCAGCCTCAACATCATCCTACACTTGCAGGACATAATTGTCCACAAGGTAGTAGCAAGCAATCAGGAATCAAAATACTTTACATTCTAAGTCAATGAAATATTTGATTAATTGATCATTTATTTCTAGGATAAACTCTTTCTCAACTTATCCCCTTAATTGTTTCTATTTGTGACTAAACCCTTCCAGTTAAAGTGAAAATTGTTAAATTCCATCAACATTGCTTAATCTAGTTACAGTTTTAGGCAATATTGATCGCAATTTTAACTGTGGTTATGGCATTTTTCACTTAATGTTACTACATTTGTTAATTTTATGAAACAGTTTGGTTAATTACATAAAGTTTGTTAAACATTATATTAACATTATGTAAAACTACAGTAAAATGTTAACTTTACGAGACATTATATAGTTCTAGATTTATCAACCATCATATTGACTTTATGAAATATTTAGCTATAATTTAACGTTATACATTAACGTTACATGGTTGCTTAATTTACCCTTATTTCTATTCATTCCTAGCATGGGCCGAAACATCTTCCAGAAAGCAATTAAAATTTGCAACATATGTAGCCGTAGCACCCTATTGATGTCTTTATCTTCAAGAAAAAACATTGAAAATCCAACTTTCTATAAGAAAATGTATGCAAATTGCTTTACATACATTTTTTTTTCCAGCTTTGCTAAAATGAGGAGGGTGCACTAGGATAAAGTGCAGTTATAACTGTTGATTTTTTTTTTAATATACAATAGTAGCATTGAGATTAAAACCTATGACTTTATGCATAATATCCAACTCCCACTAGGCAGATCCTAGTAAGTTAATGTTAAATCTATCTAAATTGTAAAATTATTTGGCCTCTTATATATAAGTGGGAGAAGTACTAAGACATGCACAAGTAGAGTAGGAAATAAAAAAGCACATTCACTTGATGTCCTTTCCTTACCATGCCCTGTGATGCAGAGGATGATAAGCCCTCACTATCTTGTGAGAAGGATGAGAAATCAGAGTTGACATCCATAGACCTCCTTCCAAAATGCATTGACTCAAAGCTATAATTGTTTCCATCTGTGTCAGAGCTATATGATAGCCGGGGGTTAGACATTCCTGTCTCTGAGTTGTTGTTGTTATACAATGAAGCGAATAAGCGATCTGTACTTGACCTTCTAGAGCTCACAAAGCTTATGTCAGTATCTGGCAATGAAATTTCCGCGTATGACTTGTCATTCACACCTTTCCTAGTGAATGGTGACCTGCTCCCAATACCATTTTGTGTTTAGTTGATGGAGAAATTGTTACTTGTTAACCATGCAATATGAAAGTTGTTATGGCATGAATGAAAAAGGAAAAAAGAAAAAAGCATCTAACCCCTTAGATTTTTACTTATTTGTAAACAATTATCATGAATTATCAAAATTTTTAATTTATTAGTTCCCAAATAACATTCATTTCCTAGATTGATCCCTCTGTTTAATCTTCAGTTAATTCAGTAACAGCTATTCTTTTACCATTTTAACTAATTTAATAATATTGAAAAATATCCTTAAAACATGATTACGGTTCAAAAAAGTAGAAAAAATAATTGAATCTGTTAATGAGTGTCCTAAAAATATTGGTTAATGAATTAACAAATGATTTTTTTCGTTGAAAATCACAGTAAAAATATATTAATAATAATTTTTTATATAAACTTTTTACTTTAAGCTTACATGGTAACATTCTTAAAAAAAGGTTTAGTTATTTTTTTGGTCTCTATAGTTGCTCAAACTTCACTTTTTAGTCTCTATAGTTAAAAATAATCTGTTTTAGTCTTTATACATATACTTTCAATATTGATTTAGTCCCTGCTGTTAAGTGTGTTTTAATTCTGTGAAAGAAAACCATCTTGGTTGGGAAAAACTGTCACAAATTGATATTTTCTGGCGTTTTGTATTTAATTTGTGGTTGTTTAAAACAACAGGGACCAAATTGATATCAAAAGTGCATGTATAAAGACTAAAACAGATTATTTTTAACTATAGGGACCAAAAGGTAAAGTTTGCGCAACTATAGGGACCAAAAAAGTAATTAAACCTTAAAAAAAAGTGTTACCTAATTAATTATGATTAAATGGAAGGGCTAATTGAGATAATTAGGTATATTTTCGAGATAAATTTAAGAAAGTAGGTAGAATCTTATGGCATTTTGCAAGTGAGTGAAAGTTTACAGGTTAGATGCTCTTTTCACAAGCGAAGGAATAAATTAGCCATGCAGTGTATATAATGAATATCATTACCTGAAGGAATCTGTTCCATCCTGTGACCTACGGGGGAGTGGTGCCTCAAAGGACCTCCTTTCAGGTCCTAAAAGAAACCAAATAATTTCTCATTGAGGAACACCATGACAATTCACATGCACACATGCATATATAGAAGTACCATTAGATGTACATCTATATACACATTACACACACACACACATTATATAATATAGATGTACCATTTTTGAAAAAAGATAAAATTAAGTCTTACCTTTGGCACTATTAGCCAGAGGCACACGTGGTTCTGAATGGTCTGACCTAGCACTGGCTTGACTAAGATGACTTTGAAGAGGGGAATAGGCAGGGGCAGCACGAGAAGCAGATCGCATGGATTGAATCTTCCCTTTAGCAACAACATATACTGTGCAGAAATCTGGTGCCCCTTTTGATATTGTTCCAGGAATGTCTGCTATCTTGAATCTTCTGATACAAATTCTTCCTTAGTAAATCACATACACACACACACATACCCAATATAGAAATTCAAGCAACTACTTATGCTTAGTAATGTATGCTTATACACAACAAGGTACACAACAAGGTACATAACCATAAGTTCAAATGACATGAAGTCTTAAGCTATTGTGAATCATCATGTACAACAAAAGGTTTCTTTATTTTTTTTTCTTCAGTTGAAAACTTAATTACAGGCCAATTTTGCTTTGGTATAACTTTTATGCCTTGTTTGGATGATGAGTGGAATAGAAAAGAAAGAAATAGAAAGAAATGAAATAGAGGAGAAATAGAATAGAAAACATATGTTGTTTGGATAGATAGAAATAAAAAGGAAGGAAGTGAAGGAATTTCTCTCTATTTGCTTGGATGAATGAGAAAGAGAGTGAAAAAAATAAATGAATTATATAAAAAAATATTTTTATAATAACTAAAAAAATGTAATTTTTTAATATAATATTTTTTTCTTAACATAAAATTATTTATTATTTTTTAATTTTTTTTAAATTCATAATTTTTTTTAAATTAAACAAAAAAAATGAGAGATCATTTCCATCTTATTTCATTCCTAAAGTGGGAAAAAATGTTTTTTGTAGGTCTCATGGAAATAACTTTCTTTTTTTCTACTTTTCTTCTCAAACAAACAGTGAAAATATAATATTTCTGTTCTATTTTCCTTCCGCTCTATTTCCACCAAAGTAAACATAAGGTTAAGGTAATTATTATAAAAGTTAACAAACTTACCATACATAATAATTTGTGATTATATCATAGTGTGAAAGACCTTTACACTGTTAGTGCATGTATTATTTATTCTATTTTATATGATTCTATTGTTAGAATTCATTTATAAGATGCACTTTACAATATTCTTCTAATGACCTCATATATATCATATTAATGATACCTTAAAGTTACATATCGACGGTTGGTCATGCATTCAGAATGGAAAGATAAGAATTAGAAAACAAATTTTGCAAAATTTTGTGGCACAACACGACCATTTGGCATGGATAGAGACAGAAAGACATACCTAAGAAAACCACCTTTGTTCGAAGAACCTACGACCAAATGTTCAATTGCATAATGAGAAGCATATTCAATTAAAGCTTTGGATACGTCTACATCTTCTAGTACAACGTCCTTGCAGTGTATCTATGGACCAACAAAAAAAAAATGATGAGATGCTCAAATAATCTCAAGAATTCTAAAATGAAAACCATTGCCAAATTATTATTATTATTATTATTATTATTATTATTATTACTATTACTTTTCCTCATTATGTTTGGTTCATAAACATTTTTACATTATCATCACAGGACTTTTTAAAGTGAACTGAATTTGGGATGCAAAATGGAAGCATGTTGAGAGAACAATTAAATTTTATAGAGGAAAAATGGACCAAGAGAAGGGACTAAAGCTAGTTGAACTTTTTTCATTTTTTTGCACCTTTGTTTTTCTTCCAAGAAAAAGAAAACAAAACTTACATCCTTCCGTGCACAGAATACACGATATGGGCGGAAAACTTCTTTGGTATGGTCATCAGGGTCCTTGCAAACAAGTGCACCCTGCTCAGCAATACCATTTGCCCCTGCCCCTGCAACCAACAAAGTAACTAAACAATCTAGCGCTAGCAAATGCATGCCAACAAATGTTCCTTTTTTCTCCCTCCTTTTGAAACCTTTTTTCTTTTTTTTTTGTAATCTAAACATCAACTACTCTAGCAAATAACATACACACAAATGATCCAAGGAGCCATTCATGCATATGCTATTATATTATGAGTTTCTTACTTCTACAACACCTTTTTTATGATTTTTTTCTTTCTTTATTTCACTAAATTACATATCTTATTTCAAACTTCTCTCTCTTATCTTCTTGGTCTAATTTGGATAAATTTCTCAAAAAATATTCACAGAGAAGAAAATAAGGGAATAAATCTAACTCAATTTTTAAGAAGTTCTCTCAAAGTATATATGCATAAGTTAATTTTGATTCACAGGACAAGTATAATTCATTTTACTTCTTTATTGTTTTATATAAGTGCTTTTTTGATAAATTTATCCAAACTGTCCCTTATCTCTTTCCTAATTGTACAAAGGGTAGTAAAAAACAATTGTAAAAGTATATAGAATGTGTCTCATATTATTATTGCAAGCTTTATATGATGGCACTGAAAAGAACATGTATGAGGTATAATAATTAATACTTACTTGGGGTTAAAAGGGAAGGTGATGCAGAAAGAGAAGATGGCTTATGCTTGACATGAATGAGAACTACATTTGAACCTTTGGTCAGGAGATGATCAATGGTCCATTTGAGAGCATTCTGGCTTCCCTTGTGTGCATCTATTGCCACTGCCACTATTCCATTCACCCCATCCTTCTTGTCCCACTGATTCTTTTGCAGCCACATAACTCTTCCTTCCTTTTCCTTTCCAAACACTATCTTCAACTTTTTGTGCTCTTCCAATGAATAATTAAAAACCACACAAAACAAACCAAGAAACCAAACAATCTTATCAAAGGGACCTCTAAAGTTCCTTCCCTTTTTTTTTCCTCTTCCTCTTTTATTATCTTTTTTCTTTTCTTATGTTTGTTATTTTCTAAAGGGTCCTATGATGAAGCAAAGGCCGTGCCACTCTTTTGAAGAACAATTCAGGGTAACTTGCTTATGCTTTCTTTTTTTTAAATCTCCTCTGCCTCTCCCTCAATGCCGAGAGACAAAAGGACTTTGATATGTTTAATTTGTGTACTTTGTTGCTTTGTATCTTTTGGTGTTTGAAACAATGACTTGAACAACAAAGAAGAATAAGGAATAACAAGTTCCTCTAACTAGAATTTGAAGCCATTTTTGGCTTGCATTTTATCTAGTTTGAGCTTTTCACGGACGTAACAACCACAAAGATTGTGCCCTCTCTTCTCTCTCCCCATGGGAGAATAACCAAACTTTGCGGGTTTGGTCTCCTTTGACTTTGTCCCCTTTGGAAACTGAATGTGGCATCTGGACATACTTATTCCTTGACAACGGAATGGTGCATCCATTTGTCTATGCTTGAATTTTTTATTTCATATATTCTCTCTGTACGTAAATTAGAATAAATATATCAAACAAGAGTGTTTTTAAGAGTTATTATTTAAGGAGTGTTTTTAGAATTTTTTTTTAATGAGAGTATTTTTAGAAATTTTTCTTTACCTCTTATATCTTTTAATTTATCTTTTTCATCTTTATTTTTAAATTAAATTTTAATATATTTTTTAAAAAATATCAATAATTAAAAATAACCTTATATCAAAATATAAATTGTTTATCATAAATCTAACATACAATTTACATATTTAAAAATATTTATCTATTATAAATTTTAATGATAATATAATTTATATATTCAAAAGTATTTATTTATTATAAACTTTAGTTATATAAAATAAATATTTATCTTGTGCATTATATATACATTAAAACTAAATATCAGTCGGTGCAATGCACAAGTTTATTTTGAAATTTTTTATAATAATTAATTTTTGAAATTTTGAGAGTTTATAATTGCTTATATTTATATTTGTATTTTTTAAATAAAAATTATTTTAATTACATGTAATTTGTATGATGATTAAATAATAAATTTACTTTTCTTAATGCTTTAGATGTTTCAAAATTCAAAATTCAAAATTAATCTATCAGGGATAGACTAGGATGATGTGTTTGAGGTTGAAGAGACCAAACTTTGATAGATGTTGTCTGAAACAAGCTTCTTATTGGGTTGAGGTTTGACGTCTTCAGAGAGTGACACAAGTTCTCTAGTAGGGTCGAGACTCCATGCAAAAAGCACTCTGATGCTCAAGTCAACAAAGATTCCACTAAAGTGACAATGTATATTAAATGTTTACTTGCTACCATGATGGTTATATTTATAGGGGTCTAAGGTGGATTGAATTCCCTAGCAAGAGGCCCAAGGCTTTCTTGGAAAATAATTCTTTGTCTTGGTGTAGTTGCAAGGTAACTTTGCTCCTGGCCCATGGAGTGATCTATTATTCACAAGTTCATGTTAAAAATTATTTACTCTAAGAGAAACTTTTGATAGAGTTACTATGCTCAATAACTCTTTGTATATATTAAATTTTAATAATTTGACTGGTAAATTAATTTTTTTTTGTGTACAATGGTGACAATAAGGTTTGAACCTAAGACATTGTGCAAACTACTCAAACCCCTACCACTAGGCTGATCCTAGTGAGTTAATTAAAGGTTCTTATTAAATAGACCAAGTTTACAAATTTTTATAAAATTTTAAAATTATTCGATAGTTCATTAAATAAATTAAATTTAGCATATATTATACTTTTTTAAAATATAAGTAATTGTCAACTATAAAATTAACCAACTACAAATATCTCATTTATCTGAAATTTGGTGTGTATGATCATTGAGATAATATCAATAATCATGCACACACACACACACACACATATAAATAATTAATTATTTTAACAGTTAAAATATTTAAATAATAAAATTAAATTATATA
Organism: Spatholobus suberectus; assembly: GCA_004329165.1. NCBI lineage: Eukaryota > Viridiplantae > Streptophyta > Magnoliopsida > Fabales > Fabaceae > Spatholobus > Spatholobus suberectus. The sequence continues at coordinate 16,118,153 of CM014733.1, forward strand.
TTTAACTAAAATATAATTTAAGTTTTAAGTTTTTTAGTTTAAATATCTTTATTATTTATTAGCTTTTATATATTGTTTGAATTAAAACATAATTCATAATTTTAATATATGATTTATTTAAAAATATATAAAAATAAATTGAATTTTAAAAAATGTGAGTCAGTTTCCTTGCGGGTTTACTTGAACATGACAAAACCCGATAAGATGTGATTGGGTTTAGATTTTTTATTATTGTCTCTCCTAAACTCGATCCTAAGCTCTCCTAACTTTTGTATGAACGAGGATGGGGAGAACCAAACTTCCCTTAGAACCACCCCAATGCTATGCCTACTTGGAGAGTGAGATTTTCACTCTCTTAATTAGATATTTTCAATATTTTCTCTCTTCTTTCATTTGAATATGTATTTCACATATTATTTTCACAACAAGCCAAATTTCTTTCTCTCAATCATCTCAAACTATAATTTCTTTATCTTTTTATATACATTTGATCTTCTTAACTATCTATCCCTTTCAATCTATGCTCTTTTATCTCCATCTTTAAATTAAATTTTAATAATATTTTTTTAAAATTGTCAATAATTAATAATTTTATATCACAGTTTAAATTATTCATTGTAAATTCATAATATAATTTATATATTTAAAGATATAGATTTATTAAAATTTTTAATTATATATAATATAATTTAATATTAAAAAATATTTATTTATTATAATTTTTAATGATACAAAAATAACAAATACTAGTTTAAGGGACAATAACAAACACTTTGTCTCCATTGTATTATTCATAATTGTGTAGAAAATTGATATCAACTCCTAGGTCCAATTTCATCAATTTAAAAATAGAAATGTTTATAGTTGTAAGATTTTAAATTTTTAAATATCAGAACCAATTTTCAATTTTTAGTTTGTAATTTCAATTTTTTTTTAACTTTAAACGCATGTGACCAATCTTATGATTTTTCTTTAAAAAGTTCACTAAATAATGCGAGACTCTTCACACTAGGTTGTGATGAAAAAATTTAAAGTGAGAGCAAAACATGAAAGAAAAGAATATTTCATTTGGTGAGCTAAGACCAGATTGAGCCATGATCAAGTAGGCTAAAATGGCCTAAATTTAATTCATGCTCAAAAGTTAAAGCTCAAGTCCTACAATGCATAGGGTGAGTTCAAGTCGAGTTGGTCATAAGTCCAATGTGGGTCCCAAGTTATAGTAGGTTGGGCTAAAAAGTGCAGATTTAAATCAAGTTTCTAAAATGATGCCCAAACCCAATGAAAGTCCATGTTATACAGGCTTTTGCGACTAAGCCCAGATCGAGTCATGATCAGATCGGGCTAAAAAGGCCTAAGTTTAATTTGCACTTAAAATTTAAAATCCAAGCCTTACATTTCATCAGGCAAGTTAAGGTTAAGTTGGTCATGAGTTCAACGTGAGTCACAATCTATAACTGGTTGGGTCAAAAGTCCCATATTCAATTTGGGCTTCTATAATGGGGTCCAAGTCTAATGAAAGGCCAATTTTTACGGGCTTTTACGAGCTAAGCCTAGATCAGACCATGATTGGATCAAGCTAATCAAGCTCAAATTTAATTCGTAGTCAAAATTTAAAGCTTAGACCTACAATTCATCATGGGAGTTTGAGTTAGACTGATCACAAGCTCGATGCAGGTTGTGGGCTATAACATGTTAGACCAAAAAGCCCAAATTCAATTTAAGCTTTTAAAATAAGGTTCAAGCCTAGTGAAAGCCATTGTGTATGGCCATTTGGCAAGCTAAGCCTAAATTGAGCCATGATTGGATCAGGCTAAAAGGCCTATATTTAATTTGTACTCAAAATATAAAGCATAAGCTTTACATTTTATTGGGCGAGTTCAATTTGGGTTGATGCAAGTTGGGAGCTATAACAGGTCGAGCCAAAAAGCTCAAATTCAAGTCAAACTTCTAAAGTGAGGCCCGAGTCTGGTGAATGCTCAACTTTTATAGGCTAAGCCTAGATTAGGCCATGATTGAATCGAGCTAAACAAACCCAGATTTAATTCATGCTTAAAATTTAAAACTCAAACCATATATTTCATCGGGTGATTCGGGTTGGGCCAATCACAAGCTATATTGGGTCGAACCAAAAAGCCCATATTCAATTTAAACTTCTAAAATGCAGGCAGGCTTGTGTGAAAGCTCGGTTTGTATAAGTTCTTTTGTAAATTACGCCCAAATTGGGTCATGATCAAATTGAGATAAAATGAGCCAAACTTAATGTGTTAAAAATTTAATGTCTGAGTATTTCATTGAAAGGGTTTGAGTCTGTTTGATCACTGGCTCAATGCGAGCCTCAAGTTATAAAATTGTAATGATAAAAAAACCTCGTTTAATTCATACTTATACAATAAGGTTCAAGCAGGGACAGACCCAGCAAGGCAAGGAGGGGTTAGGCCCTCCTTTTCAACTTCTAATATTATACATATATATATATATATATATATATATATATATATATATATATAAAATTAAAAGTAAAAAGTGGAAAAAAAATGAAAACTTGCTTGAGAAGCTAAAGAAAAAGTTCCGTACATATCACAACCAATTTTTGAAAAAAGTTTTTCAACAAAACAAAAATTTGGTTTAGGGACAGGATAAATTGAATCCATTTATATTTAGTGAAATATTTGAATTAGTGAGTACATTTGTGTATCAATGAAATGAATTTGGTGTTATGATGAGAATGGCCTCAAGAATCCATTTTGAAACAATTCTTTCTATTCATATTTATCAAATTCAATATTAATAAATTATTTTTTTTAACTATATTCTATTCACTAGGTAAATCAAAATTTTTGTTCTTTGATGAATCATTATATATATATTGTTAGTTGTTTCTTTTGTTGCCTCCTTGCCTACAAGTTGCAACTCCTAAATCTTTATCAAGGTAATTAAGAGATAAAGTAAGTATGTGACTATGGGTTAGTGAATACAATGAGTACTGAGTAGTAAGTTAAAATCTCCTTCCTTGCAATCTTTTATCTATGAATTTATGAATGATTGTTATAAATTATAATGTATCTGAATCCATTATAAGAATCACTGCAATTTTTCTTTGTGAATTTATGCTACCATCTTTATCTATCATTTTATTATTTCATTATAGATGCCAATAACAATTGTGGCTTGCACCCACTATTAACTCTAATTGGTTAATAGGGATGTGTTTCTTTTGTTTTGCCATGTATTCATTTGCTGGACATCTTTACTCATTTACTTATGTTTTCACTTCACTGGTTATTAGTTCATCACGATTAATGCTTATTGATTCAAATTTTATCCTTGCTTTCTCTTGAGGATGCTATAATGGTATAGTAAAAACAAAGAAAAATAAAAAACGGTATAATTATAAAATAAAATAGGCTAAAATACACTTTTGTCCCCAAAGTTTCGTAATCTTGTGAATTTTGCCCCCTAATTTTTATTTTACAAAATTTGTCTCCCAATTTATAAAATATCGCAAATTTTTCTCCCAAGTAAAACAACTGCTACAATTAAGGAAAAATTGCTACAAAATTGTCTAAATTGTGGTGGTTTAAAGGAAAAATCAGAACAAAATGTCTTAATTGTAATGATTTTTCTATTTTAGGACAAAATTTACGATATTTTGTAAACTAGGGGCAAAATTTGTAAAAAAAAATTTGGATGGGAGGGGGGGAATTCGCGAGATTGTAAAACTTTGGGAGATAAAAAGTACAATTAAGCTAGTAAAATAAAATGCCTAATATAACAAAAGTGAATAATAATGTTTTTGTTTAGGCTTTAGGCACTTTCTTTTTTCTTTTTCTTTTTATTATCATTTTTGAATGCTTTTCGTTTTTTAGTTAATATTGTTGTTTTGAAATGTGTTTGTGAAGTTATTAGAATAAAAATATTGTACAATTTTGTGATGATCAATTAGTATTTAGTAATAGTTTAAGGGCAGTTTTAAACCTCTACAAATTTATTCTTGCCATTCTTAATTTTCTTATTATGTATTATTACCGGTATTGTTATTTTAAATTTGAATTGTTAACTTAAATTTATATATCTTTGTTTTCTAATTTCAATTTTTTTATCAATAATATTATTGTAGAGAACACTATGGGAAAAGCATATACTATTGATGCATATTATAAAAGAAAAGCTAATGAAGCTCTTCAAGTTAGTAATTCATCAAATCTTCCATCAACCACACAAATAGCAGATATTAAACAATTTAAAGTTCCTAAAGTATAAGAGCATGTTTGGATATCTATTTCCAACAAAGCAAACTAACGTTCACACGTTCCAAAGCATGAAATGGAAAAGCAAAAAATTTTGTCATTCGCTTTGAATGTGGATTTTTATCATTCCAACTTAAAACCAAACACACTATAAGAAGTTGATATCATTTTACTAGAGAAAGATCCAAGAAAACGGTGTTCTATTTGGCGATATCTCGTTGTCCAACCGTGACAAGATTCGTAGAGCTTACATCAAAGTTGGACCATATCAACCTACAAATATAATGTTTCCAACTTCTAGTATTGGAAATCATCGTCAGTAGTTTCAACCTTCTTTGTTTAAAAAGTTCTTTAGTTGGTTAGAGTATTCACCTCATGTAACACTCTAAGTTAGGAATATAACTTAACTCATGTTTGTTTCAAAAGGAAGGGAAAATACTTTCATTGTTTTTAGTTGATAAAAATACGGGTGAACTTTTAGTAGCTGTAAAGACTTGGATGTTGGATATGCAAAGCTTTTAAAATAAAATGAAGGTAAAGTTGTATATCATCATAAAAAGTTACTCATAAAACAACATGGAACCTGTTATATCATTAAACTATAAGTACATATATTTACATAAGGGATATAAGACCATGAAATGGACATCTATATACAGTGGCTTCATAAGCATGTACCTGATAGATAATTATATATATGCAATTCATGTTAAATAAAATAACTTCTTAATATAAATTAGTAAAACCCAAAAATATAATCTTCTGTCTGTCGATACCTGATAAGCAAATGTATATGGGATGTTGGGAAAAGGAATAGAATACTTGTCAAGATTTTTAGTAAATTAAATAAATGATTTTGTCTTATAAAATCAAATACATCCATAACCATTCTATCCCAACAAAGGCTGATACACAAACACAACTAATACTAGTAGTACTTCTATCATCCCAAGATACCTAGTGCACTACGATCTCCTTCGCTAACCTCAATGGCTAGGAGGAATATCACCTATACCCTCAGAATGCGACTCACTAAGACATTAGGCTTGGGGAATACACTAGGTGAGTTCTCTTTGCCATTCGTAGCATCATTGCCCCTACTTTACCTTTGCTGCACTTAAAACCTTGTCCTCCTTTGGTGTTTCCATGTAGTTCGAAAGCATTGCTTTCTTCTCGTTTACTACTTGTTATCAAGCAGGACCACAATCAAGAAACAAAGATAAGGGGGTGAGATCTAGGAACAAGAAACAAATAAATAGGCAATCATAAAGCATACACACCTAAGCCAACACATTTAGCATAATACGACCAGGGAAAGGCCTGCCTCCATTGGTGGCTACTTTCACCCATCCACATAGTGTGCACATTAGCCTAGATGATTCTATTAATTCTTGACATACCATCCCTAACTAGAACATCGATATGAAACTAGACACGCTAGCATAGTTTATAATTACTAGTCTAGGAAACCATTAATCTTTTCAAGGCATGTGCAAATCCACTACACCCTAATCACAGGTTAACAGTAACAATGCATGGCATATTAAGTAGAGACAGTGCCAAAATAATGATTCATAAGCATCAATATTCACATCTAACATTTACACAACAAAATAAAGTCTTGGCAAAGCATCACAAGCATTATCAATCAGTCACAGTTAATGTCAAACATGGTTTAAGAATCTAATAGGCTTATAATGCATGTTCACCTATCTAGGCAGTCACTATTCTTTTAGTTGACAACTATAATGTAATGCGGGGAACCCATAACTCCATAGAAGCAACAACTCTTCCATTATGTGGATGGGGATGCATTCTTCATAGGAATGACATGACTCTCCAATAAAAGGCGAAGGTAGATTCCTTAATGAAATGCTCAACTCTCCCATGAAGGGTGAAGGGCAATTTACTAGCCATTTGACGTTTAGACGATTTAATAATAATCTACTCTCCCCCTATGGGGCCACAAATAGGTTCCTCAAAGGAATAATGAACTCTTTCATAAAGGGTGAAGCGCACATTTACCTAAAAGGTAACATCCTCCACACGAGACTGCAACTCTCCCATAAAAAGGCTATATATATGATTTAATTATTAAGTCCTTTCCTTTATTAGATGCCAAAATGAAAGGATTGGAGATGAATTTTACAGAGAAAAGCCTTATCCTTTTTGTATAGAATTTCATAAAACATTTTTCTCACCCTCAAGACCATTCAAGAACTTTCCAAATCCAAACACGCTTTAAAAAGATTAATAAGATCTATATAGATAAAATACTTGTCAAGGAAAACTCAAAATGTACATATATGGAGAAACATTCATAAGGGGTATGTAGACTTCATGCACAAGTCTAGACATTCACCCTCATTGAAAGTACTCATATTTTTTTTTAAACATGGTTTAAAGGAATTCTAAAAACAAGTTTGGTGAGGAAGATTTCAAAATAGGAGACATCTAGTCTTTGGCCAGAAATTTTCAAAAAAGGTTTTCTCAATATTTTCAAGAATTCACAGAATAATATCCAAATGTCCAGGGTTTCACTAGAACCTTCTTGAAACATAGCAACCCTACTGGGTGCTTTAAACATGATCACTCTTTCCAAACATTTTAAAACAGATTTCCAAACAATGACCATCTCCCTCATCATCTGGCCTAATTCACATTTAATTATTTAAAGATGCAATTGGGGTGCAACCAATTGTCACTATTTTGCAAGAAAGTCTTTACAAGACTATAAACATAGTGAAAGTACTATAGCATGTTGAATAGATAGTTCCATACCTAATAATGACAACCATTCAATCATAGAACTTTCACAAAACATGCTGTATTGCAAAAATCATAATAAATCATAGCAAATTCCAAATAACATAGGACCAATTACAATGCGAAGAATACAAATGAAACTATAACACTACTAAAGGAAATTAAAACAAAGATTAGTAGCATTCCCAGCTAATCTCACAATACAGAGCTAAATAGTACATCACCAAACAACATCATGTATACATGTCATTCAAACGCTACTCTTTGTATGCATTTAAGCATGTGTAGGTACCGGTCCTAGCAAAGATTAAGCTCACTTACGACTTTCTAAATAGGAAAGACACTCAAGGTTCACTCCTCATGCCTCCCAAGTCACGAATTTGCTCTTACAACATGGGACATCAAAATTGTCTCGCTACCTTGACCCTCTCAACTTGTTTTGGTTGGAAAATTACTATAATTCGTAGAAGAATCTAATGGGGATGAGACCACTTGCATTTGAAAGGTAAGACCTAAACCCACAAAACTACCAAAGGGCTTAGACTATCTTGTACTACATCAATACCGGTTTTTATTTTAATAAATATATTTTGGGAGGTAGAAATCAACGTATGTTCTTGCTATGTTTTGAGACACCTGCTTTCCCTAGACTTAGATATGGTTAATGGCTTGAACAAGGCTATGATTAGACTCTCATAAGGTTCTTAGAATAAGGAAAATAGGGATGTGCCATAGACCTAGCATACATAGCCCCAAAACGCACAAAAACAAAATGCATGCCATGTGCTGTCTAACATTTTGGAATCTTGAACATGCTCCTCAAAAATATTCGCCAAATATTCCAAAGGACTCTAAAAATTGTGAAACCAATTGAGTTGAAAAAAGGACATCTAAAACTAAAGGACAACAAAAGGGCTTAGCCTAACTAGGACAGGACAATCCCCATGAACTATTTGAGAACATGTCAAATATTGTCATAGAATTTCAACTAAATAGTCCCCTGCACATAACATACACAAATAGAATCATGACACCCCACACATTTAACATGCATTCAATTCCAAGTTTTCACATTCTTTCCACTAACACTTCACAATATTACTAATATATATGTTAGGAGCTCGAGTCTATCATTCAACAAGTTAACAACCACTAAGTATTGCATACTGCATCGGGGAGGACAAATTTATGCATTTTTATATCACACTTACATATTCTGAAATTAGCATACAACACAAATCACATGTCCATCTCATAGTCACTACAACTCATCACATTGACATTCAAAATCTTTTGTTTCTATATTGATATCTAAATCAAATTAAGAATGAGTAATTTTCACAATCTGGAACACTTAAAACAGATTATATAATTTACACTCACATAATTCAAATGATTATCACAACTTACTCAAAACGCCCTTGACTTTGAATTGTGGCCTGTTGAGTAGTCCGATGAGCTACTCTACCTTATAGCTCTGTAACGTCTTGGAGATTTATTTTAAATCTTTAAGGCTTTAACTATTAATCATGGGTCACGACACGCAAAACAATATAAAATACAACTTTGACCAACAGAGGTATAAGTTGTTAGGAGCAAGGTGCTCGTAACTAATTTTGAACACCTACTATACATAGGCTATCTCACTTCCCCTTACCTTAGGTTAGAAGGAATTCTATTGATCGCTCTTTGGGCTTTGTTCGTGCTCCTCGCTTGTTTTGTCCTCGAACTTGCAATCGGTGTAACTTTTTGTTCGGGCGTCTGATTGACGATCAAGACTTGTCAAATCGAAGAGGATGATGAGTATTACACAACTACTGGTTTGCATGTGGGATCAAACAAGCGCAGGCCCCACATGCAAGCCCTCAAAGATGTGCCCTTATGAGAAGGAAAAGAGGAGAATAATGTCAGTTTCAAAACACTCCGATCATTGCAATCAGGAGGTTGCAAGGAGTAGATTTATGTGCTGTAATGAACAAAACATTAACATGAAAATCCCCCCTTTCGAAAGATCAAAACTTTGATTGGGAGAAGATCAAAGAGAGAAGTAAAATGTCGAACTTATAGAGCTCATATAAGGTAAGAAACTTGATCAAGGCTCAATCTTGTGACCTCAACCTCGACAACGGTGTAATCTTGAGCTCAAGAGGAAGAGAGACGAGGGAAAGGCATGGAGGATGATGATGCAATGGAAGGATTTAGAGAGGGGACAAGAGGAATGACGAGAGAGATGGGGGTCTGGAGTTGTGTGTACATGAGTTTTAGTAAAGAAAGAAGGGGAGGAGCGTAGGACTTATATAGAGAGAGAGAGTGAAGGGGGGGTGTGGTTGTTAGGTGTGAGTTTGAGGTACAAAGAGATTAATTTTATATGCATGTTAATAAAGGATCTTATAACAATGACTTGAAATAGAGTACTTTAAGTAATATGAAATAATGGTTTAATAGAACTTTATTTTTAATGAGACTCTTAATTAATAAACTTTAATATTTAATAAATACAATATGAAATAATTTGTTATCATAATTTAGAAATTTGAAATAGCATATTTTAAGTTAATGGAATACTTAAGATATAATTATTTCAACTTTTAAAACAAAGTCTAAATCCATAAAATTAACATAGAAAAATATAGCTATAATGGTTAATAGCTTTAGTCTAGCATGATCTTACTTTAAAGATCATTTGAATATATAATTTTTGAAACTCAATTTAATTAATAATAGCTATTATAAGAAAGTATATTTTAAACTAGTATTTTAAATAAATATTTATTTTATATAACTCAAATTTATAATAAATAAATGCTTCTAAATATATAAATCATATTATAATTAAAATTTGTAATAGATAAATATTTTTGAATAAATAGATTATAGATTATATTTTAAATTTACAATAAACAATTATTGTAATATTATGTTAATTTTTAATTATTGATATTTTCTTTTAAAAAATATTAAAATTAATTTAGAACTAAAGATATTGAAAATGATAGATTAAAAGTGACAAGAGATTAAAAATTCCTAGAAACGCTCTCATTGAAGAATGATAACTAAAAATGCTCTCGTTAAAGAATAATAGTTAAAAATGCTCTCGTTCAAGATAACTATTCTTATTTAATATATAGGATGGATTTATAAAATGCTTAGGATATAGCTATCTCAACTTTTGAAGCTTAGTTAGATCAATAAAGCCACTATGAGAAAGTATAGCAATAAACTTATATTTTAATAAAATCCTTATAGCAACTCCAATTTAAAAACTTAGTTAATACTAAATCATATGTTAAATTTAAAGGAGCTATGGATAGTAATAAAATACTTATATGAATTAGTTTTATTTTGAGAAAACTTCTTACTAAGCTTTAACATGTATTATTAAAATAAGTTGTTATACTAAATAAATATCTCACCACAACATGTTTTAATTTAATTAAAACACCAATAATATAATTACTTCACCTTTAGAAACTCAAATTTTGAAACTTTTAGCAATGCAAAAAGACAATAAATATATATGTATTTACATATATTTTCTTAAACTATGAAACTATTGTTATGAGCAATAACTTTAATTAATAATAAAATGCTTGTTTAAGAAAAGTTTTAATAAGGAGTCTTATTAAATAAGTTTCAATGCTTAATTTTATATAAAATCAATTACTTAATATAGCATTTGGAATTTAAGACACACACGCACACACACACACACACACACTTATAAGGGTGTTCTAAAAACATACATGGGTATGAGTGCATTTACAGGAGCTTGTAAACATACAAGCTCTGGTAATAGTCAAGTACTGGTCCCTTAACAAGGGCTCAAGGTACTTGACTGGGATTTACTTTTCTCGAGTTAAAAATTGAGATGTTACACCTCACAAGGATGCTACAATTTGTTTTCCTTGCTACTTGTTCAATAACAATCATGGTGATTGAAATGATGGAAGAAATGCTTTTGTTGAAGTGGGATTTAGAAATTGGAAAAAAGCCAATGATGGAAAGAATATTGCGGTTTTATGTCATGAAGTAGTTAACCCTAATTCATTGCATAAAAAATTCTAAAATTTTGTGATGATTTAATGGATCAATCTTAAAATATATTGAGAAAATATTTGATAGGCAAAGTGCTAAAATTATTACAAACAACTGCTAACGGCTAAAGACTTCCATTGATGTGGTTCAATGAGCATGTGCTTTAAGAGGTAATGATGAAAGTCTTCACTCATTGAATAGAGAAAATTTTATTGAGCTAATAAAGCTTTTAGCTTCTTGCAATTCCAATGTTGCCAATGTTGTTCTTGAAAATGCTCCTAGAAATATGCTCAATATGTCTCACCTAATATTCAAAAAGAGATATTGTATATTTTTACTAGAAGGGTATGTGTTGCAATATGGAAAAAGATTGATGTTTCTAAATTTTGTCTTATTATTGATGAAGCTAGGGATAAAGAAAAAAGAGGACCAATGGCTATAGTTTTGAGACTTGAAGATATAGATAGGAACATTCAAGAGAGATTTTTTGATCTCATTCATGTTGTCTACACTTCTTCTTTAACGTTGAAGAAGAAAATTTCATTTGTTTTTTCTTGTCATTGTCTTGATATTCAAAATCTCTGTGGTCAATGGTATAATCAAACTAGCAATATGCGTGGTGAATGAAAAGGGTTACAGACTTTGTTCTTGAAAGATTGTCATTATGCATATTATATTCATTATCTTACTCACCAGCTTCAACTTACTATAGTTGCAGTTGCTAAAGAAGTTAGTCATGTTCATCAATTTTTTTTTGCAAATTTGTCATTGATTGTGATTGTTGTGATTGCTTCTTCTAAGCGACATGACCAATTACAAGCTACTCAAGTGATAATCATAACAAATTTGGTTGCTAGAGATGATATTGAAATAAAGTGGATTAAATCAAATAGGAACCTTACAAAGACCTATAGATACTCAATGGGGATCTCACTTATTTATGCATGTTTGATGCTACCAGTGAATTCTTTAAAAAGCTACAAAAAAAGAGGTTATTCCTTCCACGATGATGTTAATAGCACTTATGATATTCTCACATCTTTTGAGTTTATTTTTCTGCAACATTTTATGAGATGTTTTAGTAATTACCCATGAGCTTTGTCATGCTTTGTAATGCAAGAATCAAGATATTTTAAATGCAATGTCTTTGGTTTCCACTATTAAAAGTTTGACCAAAGAATGAGGAAATCAAGTTGGGAAAGATTTTTCGAAGAAATCATATTATTTTGTAAGAAGCATGAAATCAATGTTCTTGACATGATTACTATGTTTATTCTTAGATGAGGTCAAGCTTGCCAAAATGTTGATCATATTATAGTTGAGCATTATTATCGTATTATCTTTTCATTACTACACCTGACACTCAATTACAGGAGCTTAATAGCAGATTTTGTGATAATATAGTGGAATTGCTTACCTTAAGTTCAACATTAGATCCAAAAGATCTTTACAAATCACTCAATGTGGAGAAAATTTGTGAATTGGCGATAAAATTTTATCCTAATGATTTAACTGAACAAAAGAAGTTGCATCTTAGAATACAAGCTTAACATTATTAATTTGATATTCCTTTTCATTATGAATTGAGAAATCTATCAACAATTTTGAAATATGTTAAGGATTGGTGAAAACAAGAAAATATTTGACTTATCTTTTGATAGATCATTTAATTTGTTTGGTATTGACTCTTGCTGTTTCAATAGCTACAACTGAGAGATCATTTTCAACTATAAAGATTGTGAAAAATAAGCACAGAAACAAGATGGAAGATGAATTTCTAATTGATTGTTTAATTACTTACATTATGAGAATGATTGCTAAAAAAAATTGATATAGATTTTGTTATTGATGAATTTTATGATATAAAGGAACGACATACAAGACTTAGATAATAATATGATGTATTTTTACTTATTATAATTTAATACATCATTGCATCAAAATATTTCTTCATATGAACTGAAGGATCATTTTCAGCTATGAAGATTATGAAAATTAGGCTTCGAAACAAGATGGAAGATGAATTTGTTGTTGATTGTTTGATTATTTACATTAAGAGAAGGATTGTAGAAAAAATTGATACAGATTTTATTATTGATGAATTTTTGATATGAAGGAAAGATGTGCACGACTTAGATAAACGATATAATGTATTTTTATTTATAATTTAATATCCCACTGCATCAAAATATTTCTTCCTATGAATTATTTTGTCTAATGGGTCCCACGAAATGTCTTAAGGTTTAAGTGTGGAAATCCTAGCATGATGTCAACAAGTTTTCTCTTGCAAACCCTAATTTGGCTTCTTTTTGGACTATTGTGTGTTGCATGGGCATCATTCTTTTACAAATTATATTAATGTAAATTTTGACATTTTTGTGTGCTTGGTTTTCTTCATGGGCAGTGGGGTCTAATCTTGTCTAATATGGTAGGACAATGTTTAGGTGGCTCTTTATTTTTATTGTTGCAGACCTTTTGGCCTCCATTTATTTTTGGGTAGGTGATTTTTATTGGTTAATTTCATTAGTAAAGGTCATTTGCTATATGTTATTATGTATTGGTGTCTTGAATTAGAATACCTTATGCTTAATTTAAGATTTTTTTGTTAATGAATTTTTAGTTTTAATTGTCCAAAAAAAATTATTATAATTTAATATTTATTTAATATTTACTATTAATTTTTTGCCCCTTTTAGTAGATTCATGGATCTGTCCCTAGGCTAAAGCTTAGTAAAAGCTCATAGACATTTTGCTAGCTAAGCTCATATCATGCCACGATTGAATCAGGCTAAAAGGTCTAAATTTAAGTCGTACTCAAAATTTGAAGTTCAAGCCTTACATTTCATCAGACGGGGGTCAGGTTGGGTTTGTTATAGGCTTGATGCGAGTCATGGGCTATAATAGATCAAGCCAAAAAGTGTCGGGGATACATAAACACAACTAATACTAGTAGTACTTTTATCATCCCTAAGATACCTAATGCACTATGATCTCCCTCGCTAACCTCAATCGTTAGGAGGAATGTCACCTATACCCTCAGAATGTGACTGCAACACATTGGAGACACTAGGCTCGGGGAATATGCTGGGTGAGTTCTTTTTGCCACCTATAGTGTCATTGCTCCTACTTTACCTTTGCTGCACCTAAAACCTTGTCGTCCTTTGGTGTTTCCATGTAGTCTGAAAGCATCATCTTCTTCTTGTCTACTACTTGTTGTTAAGTAGGGCCACAGTCAAGAAACAAAGATAAGGGGGTGAGATCTAGGAACAAGAAATAGATTAACATGAAATCATAAAGCAAACACACCCAAGCCAACACACTTGGCATAACAAGACCAGGGAGAGGCCTACCTTCATTAGTGGCTACTTTCATCCATCCACATAGCGTGCACATTAGCTTAGATGATTCTATTAATTCCTGACATACCATCCCTAACTAGAACATCGATATGAAACTAGACACGCTAGCATAGTTTATAATTACTAGTCTAGGAAACCATTAATCTTTTCAAGGCATGTGCAAATCCATTACACCCTAGTCACAGGTTAACAGTCACAGTGCATGGCATATTAAGTAGAGACAGTGCCAAAATAATGATTCATAAGCATCAATATTCACATCTAACATTTACACAACAAAATAAAGTCTTGGCAAAGCATCACAAGCATTATCAATCAGTCATAGTTAATGTCAAACATGGTTTAAGAATCTAATAGGCTTATAATGCATGTTCACCTATCTAGGCAGTTACTATTCTTTTAGTTGATGCCTATAATGTAATGCAGGGTACCCATAAACTCTGTAGAAGTAACAACTCTTCCATTATGTGGGTGGGGATGCATTCCTCATAGGAATAACATGATTCTCCCATAAAAGGTGAAGGCAGATTCCTTAAAGGAATACTCAACTATCCCATGAAGGGTGAAAGGCAATTTATTGGCCATTTGGCATCTAGACGATTTAACAATAATCAACTCTCCCTTATGGGCCACAAATAGGTTCCTCAAAGGAACAATCAACTCTTTCATAAAGGGCGAAGTGCGCATTTACCGGAAAGGTAACATCCACCCACGCAAGACTACAACTCTCCTATAAAAGGACTAAATGTATGATTCAATTATTAAGTCCTTTCCTTTATTAGATGCCAAAATGAAAGGATTGGAGATGGATTTTACAGAGAAAAGCCTTACCCTTTTCATATAGAATTTCATCTAACATTATCCTCACCCTTAAGACCTTTCAAGAACTTTCCAAATCCAAACACATTCTAGAAAGATTAATAAGACCTGTATAGATAAAATACTTGTCAAGGAAAACTCAAAATGTACATATATGGGCAAGCATTCATGAGGGGTATCTAGACTTTGTGCACATGTCTAGACACTCACCCTTATTGAAAGCATTCATATTTTTTTTTCAAACACAGTTTAAGGGAATTCTAAAACCAAGTTTGGTGAGGAAGATTTCAAAATAGGAGACATCTAGTCTTTGGCCAGAAATTTTCAAAAAGGTTTCTCAATATTTTCAAGAATTCACAGAGTAATATCCAAACGTTTAGGGTTTCATTGGAACCTTCTGAAAACATAGCAACTTTATTGGGTGCTTTAAACATGATCACTCTTTCCACTCATTTCAAAATAGATTTCCAAACAATGACTATCTCCCTCATCATCTAGCTTAATTCACATTTAATTATCTAAAGATGCAATTGGGGTGCAACCAAGCAACCAATTGTCACTATTTCGTAGGAAAGTCTTTATAAGACTGTAAGCATAATGAAAATACTACAACATGTTGAACAAACAGTTCCATACCCAATAATGACAACCATTCAAATATGTTGTATTGCAAAAATATAGTGAATCATAGCAAATTCCAAATAACATGGGACCAGTTACATTGCGAAGAATACATATGAAACTATAACACTACCAAGGGAAATTAAAACAAAGATCAGTGGCATTCCTAGCAAATCTCGCAATACAGAGCAAAACAAGACATCACCAAACAACATCATGTATACATGTCATTCAAACACTACTCTTTGTATGCATTTAAGCATGTATAGGTACTGGTCCTAGCAAAGATTAAGCTCACTTACAACTTTCTAAATAGGAAAGACGCTCAAGGTTTACTCCTTATGCCTCTTAAGTCATGAATTTGCTCTTACAACATAGCACATCAAACTGTCTTGTACCTTGACCCTTTCAACTTGTTTTGGTAGGAAAATTACTGTAATTCGTAAAAGAGTCTAATGGGGATGAGACCACTTGCATTTGAAAGCTAAGACCTAAACCCATAGAACTACCAAAGGGCGTGGACTGTCTCGCACTACATCAATACCAGTTTTTATTTTAATAAAGATATTTTATGGGGCAGAAATTAGTGCATGTTCTTGCTATGTTTTGAGACACCCACTTTCCCTAGACTTAGTCATGGTTAATGGCTTGAACAAGGCTATGATTAGACTTTCCTAAGGTTCTTAGAACAAGGAAAACAGGGATGTGCCACAGACCTAGCATACATAGCCCCAAATGTACAAAACAAAATGCATGCCATGTGCTGTCCAGCACTTTGGAATCTTGAACATGCTCCTTGAAAATATTTGCCAAATATTCCAAAGGACTTTAAAAATTATGAAACCAATTGAGTTGAAAAAAGGACATCTAAAACTAAAGGACAACAAAAGGGCTTGGCCCAACTCAGAAAGGACAGTCCCCATGAACTATTTGAGAATAGGTCAAATGCTGTCACAGAATGTCAACTAAACAGTCTCATGCACATAACATACACAAACAGAATCATGAAACCCCTTATATTCAACATGCTTTCAATTCCAAGTTTCACATCCTTTCCACTAACACTTAGCAATATAACTAATCTATGTGTTAAAAGCTCAAGTCTATCATTCCACAACTTAACAACCTATAGGTATTTCATACTACATTAGGGAAGACAGATTTATACATTTTCATATCACACTTACATACTCTTAAATCAACATACAACACAAATCACATGTCCATCTCATAGTCACAACAACTTGTCACATTGACATTCAAATTCATTTATTTCTATATTGGTATCTAAATCAAATTAAGAATGAGTATTTTTCATAATCTAGAGCACTTAAAACAAATTATGTAACTTATACTCACATAATTCAAACAATTATCACAACTTACTCAAAACACCATTTCTTGACTTTGAATTATGGCCTATAGAGTAGTCCAATGAGCTACTCTATCTTATAGCTCCATAATGCCTTGGAGATTTATTTTAAATCTCTAAAGCTTTAACTATTAATCACGGGCAGTCAATAAGTATTCACAACATAGATTACAAATTCAAATCACGGCACGCAAAACAATATAAAACACAACTTTGACACAAGAAGGGATAAGTCGTTAGGAGCAAGGTGCTCTTAACTAATTATGAACACCTATTATACATAGGCTATCTCACTCCCCCTTACATTAGGTTAGAAAGAATTCTTCGTTTATGCTCCTCGCTTGTTTTGCCCTCGAACTTGTGATTGGTGTAACTTTTTGTTTTGGTGTCCGATCGACGATCAAAGCCTGTCAAATCAAAGAGGATGATGAGTACTACACAACTATTAGTTTGCATGTGAGATCATACAAGCATGGGCTCCACATGCAAACCCTTAAAGATGTGCCCATATGAGAAGGAAAAGAGGAGAATAGTGACGGTTTCAAAATAATCCGATCATTGGCTTCTTTTTGGACTATTGTGTGTAGCATGGGCATCATTCTTTTACAAATTTTATTAGTGTAAATTTTGACATTTTTTGTGCTTGGTTTTCTTCATGGGTAGCGGGGTCTAATATTGTCTAATATGGTAGGACAATGCTTAGGCAGTTCTTTATTTTTACTGTTGCAGACCTTTTGGCCTCCATTTATTTTTGGGTCGGTGATTTGTATTGGTTAATTTCATTAGTAAATGTCATTTGCTACATGTTATTATGTATTGGTGTCTTGAATTAGGCATACCTTATGCTTAATTTAAGCTTTTTTTGTTAATGAATTCTTAGTTTTAATTATCCAAAAAAATTATTATAATTTAATATTTACTATTATTAATTTTTTCACCCCCTTTAGTAGATTCATGGATCTATCCCTGGGCTAAAGCCTGGTGAAAGCCCACAAACGTTTTGCTAGCTAAGCTCATATCACGCCATGATCGAATCAATCTAAAAGGTCTAAATTTAATTCGTACCCAAAATTTGAAGTTCAAGCCTTACATTTCATCAAATGGGGGTCGACTTGGGTCTGTTACGAGCTCAATGTGAGTTGTGGGCTATAATGGATCAACCCAAAATCTCCAAATTCAATCCAAAATTCTATTGAAGAGTCACCTTGAAGAAGAGATGAAGTTTACTTATTAAATTGAAGAACCTTTATGGAAAGATCACCTTTAAGAAGAGAAAGTTAATAGTATTTTTTTTTTTTGAATTCCCTTATAATATGTACTCTTTTCCCTTTAAAACAAAACACCTGATTGAATGATCATTTTTTTTCCTAATTTAAATAAAAATAAAAATAAAAATAACTATTAAATAAAGAAAAAAGAAGAAGAAGGTGAAACTGCTTCAAATTTTGATATTTTTCATGTTAAATAACGGTAACAAGAAAGTAGAATTTATAAGAGTATAAAAAATTTATTGCTATTAATAAGATGGAATTGCTAGCTTCAAGATGAACATGGGCTTGGCCAATCCAAGATGAAATTCAATATGGCCAATCCAAGATCTCAAACCCTCAGAATAATTTTTTTTCTTGCGTGACCTCTGTGTATTAATTTCATAATGTCCTATATTTTTGCAAATAGTTATAATCCATCTTTACATTATATTCTAAATTCTTGTACCAAAAAAAGAAAAGAAAAACATTACACTCTAAATTTCCTGACTTGCAGCTTGTATACATACTTTATTTATTGTGCTTATATTATTCACTTTTATCACACTATTTTGTTTATAATTTAATATTAAAAGGAATAAAATATTCCTTTTTATTTTATTTTATATTTTCCCTTTTACTTCATGAGAAATGTAATAACATACTTTTTAATAAAATGTTGTGTGTTTTACTTCTTTTTTAATGAGTTTTATTCGTGATCTTGTAATTTTTAATACATTTTAACATATTAGAGAGTATGTTAGGGGAAGTATGTTACTATAGGACTCCTCTTCATTCATTTATTGTGAGAAGAATCATGAAAAAAACCAGCTTACATAAATATCGGTAAAGTTTCTATAGAAAATTAAAAAAAAATAACTATCTTTCTATAGAAAAACTTAACAAACTAGAACTTATCAATATTTTATTAGCACATAATTAATAGAGATGCAATATGAAATTATAATTGCAAATTTTTTTTATTCAGGATGAGAATGAATAGCATTATACTGGTTAGATAAATATTCTGAGGGTTTTACATGATATGTATACTAAAAAAGAAAAAGCAAGGATAATGGCTGGAAAAAATTAGTCAGGATTTAAGATTTACTGTTATATATAATAAAATAACGAAAGCAGCTCACCAATCCAAAAGTTAATGCAATCCCAACAACTGTGGCATAAAAACTTATTTTTATTATACATTTTTCTACAAGAAGCGAAGACGAGGTTAAAAGACATGGTGGGTTGAAGGAAAAATAGTTTCCCAAGATTTTTACCTATTGACTTCCTAAAAATTTAAAAAATAGAAAAAATATGCAATATAACATAAAAAATCTTCTGTTCATAGAGAAACTAAATAGGAAGTTAGAAATGTAAAAATGAGTGTTCAAAATTCATGGCTTTTACTTAAGCAAAAGAAAGACAAAATATATAAAATGTAAGTTTAGCTTAGCAAGAGATGCAACTACTTTGACAGAGATAAAACTTGGAGAATATACTACATCACAACTAGTCACATATCTTCTTGAGTTTACCATGCAGGGTAATTAAGAGAAATATGAACCATAAGATTTAAGTGAGAGGGGATGAAATATAATAGTACTTCAGGTATTGTAACAACAATAACCAAGCCTTTTTCCGTTAATGTAAATCAAATGACGCCATAATATTTTGTCACACATCATATCTATTGATAAATCATTAACTTCTAAATCATTCTCAATTGTTTCTCTTATGGATTTTCTTGATCTCCTTCTCCTTCTAGCTATCAGCTACCATCTATTGGATTTACTCTCCTTATTCGTAAATCATGTCAATAATTTATCTATAAACATGAAAACATAATGTAATCATTTGATCTATATATATAAAAAAAAGGCTTAGTTGTTATTTTCGTTGTATTCACATGCAATATGAGGTTTCTGAACCAAGTGTAAACCAGCAACCTTGAAGATGATGTAGCTAGACTTTCTAAAACACAGTCAATCTACTCACAACACAAACATCTTTCCTTACAAAAGCTCACGGTATACGTCATTCTTAAATTGAAATGGCAGCTTTGAAATAACATAGTGATCATATGAAGTTCATAAGTTTCTTGTGTTTTACAGGTTCTTCAATTCCATCCCTTCAATTGGTTTCTAATCCATACATAACTTATTGTGATATATTCTCTACAAGCGTTCATCTATGTTGATCTTTTCTACACAACTTGGATGAAGGTCATAGTCACAGACATCACAAGAGAATGCCCAGAACTTCCCCTGCTTTCTGCAGGAATCACACACATATGCTTTGGCCATATCCAACTTCAGCACATGTTCATGCTTCACATCCTCAACCTGTTGAGGCAAAGCCTCTCCTTCCTTCCTTAGAGCCGCTTCTAAGTCCCTTATCCGTGCTTCAGTGAAGGGGAAAGCTTCCGCGCCATAGGAGGAAACCATAAACTTCCCATTCATGCTAATGACTTTACCATCTGGTCCAATGAGGACCAAAGATGGGATCCCTTTTATGTCAAAGATTCTACAAAGGTCATGCCTTGTTCTGTCCTCATATGGAACTGCAAGCCATGGCATGCTACTTATGTGCACATTGAATTCCTTAAGGTCTCCATCTGTGGAGATTAGAACAATCTCAAAGCAGTGGTCTTTTGCAGCCTTTAGATTGTTGTATGCATCTGTGAGTTGGAGAGTGAAGGCACGGCTAGGTGGAGACCAGTAAGCACAAAAGTACAGGCCTATTGTTTTACCTATGAGTTCAGATACATGTACCTGCAAAAGTAAGATATGTCACACATAAGTTTAGCTAAGGAGTAAACTCCTAGATTAGTTGATGAGATTACAAGCATTGGTCACTTTGATCTTTTATTTTTATTTTTTCTAAACTCTTGTTTATTGTCTACTTTAGCTAGGGACGGATCCACATTGTGATTTGTGAGGACAGCTGTCCTCACTATTTTTTTAACTTTTTTTAATATAATATATATTATAATTATAAATTATCTCTATAATTTCAAATACAGTAAAAAAATAAAAAAAAGTCAATTCATGATATGAGTATTGTTCCTATAACTTAAAATTTCTGAATCCGTCACTAGCTTTAGCCTTTAATGTCAATGAAAAATGAGGTAGAAAAGGACTAGGGTGAATGGAATTATTTTTTGAAAAATTGGGGACTAAATGAGAGTTTAGAAATGTTAAGGAATAAAGTAACTGATGCTTAGAGACTAATTTGGGGGGCCGGGGGTTACTTATTATTACTTAACTATTGCATAGTAATAACAGCTCCTAGCAAGATTAGGCTACCTTTCTATCATCTCCAGACATGAGAAAGTTGCGTCCTTCATGAGTCAATAGTTCTTCCAAATTTGTTTCTTCACGCTTTCTTTTATCTATGGCCTTCAGTTCCTCACGTCTCTTCCTAGTGAAAGGGAATGCATCAGCACCATAATCCTCAATGTAACCAATCAAGTCTTCTTCAACTGTTATGCCATCAGAGCATAATGGAATGAAGGATGGGATTCGATCAACCCCACATCTATCAATCAATCTTCTGTGCAAGTTTGCATCAAATGGGACAGCTAGCCATGGCATGCTCTTCATGTGTTCCTTAAATCCATTCTCATCACGGTCAAAGGAGATAAAGATGATCTCTAGATTCTTGGACCTCTTTCTCAGTGTGTCATAAAGATCAACCAGATGGGGAATGAAGGCCTTGCAAGGCCTATACCAGTTTGCAGAGAAAAATAGGCAGATGGTTTTTCCATTGCATTCTGACAAGGGTACCTAATCTTATTATTCAAAGATGGCAGTATATTAGCTACAATAACCCTCATCACAAATGAGCACAACTGCACAAAGAAGCATTTTTTTCTAAATTGGATTTTACCTATTTTTTTATTTATAATGTAATTTGAATATATTGACAGTGTAAAGATCTTTCACATCGTCTGATTATGAATTGCCATATAATAGAGATTAGGTTTAAATATTTATTTGGTCCCTATAGTAACAAAAAAAATTTTCTCTTAGTCCCTATACTTAAAAATATCCCCTTTTAGTCCCTACAAATATCATTTTTAATCTCTTGTAATCCTTGTCATTGAGACTAAAAAGGATTAAAATGATATGTGTAAAGACTAAAAAGGATTAAAAATGACATATGTAGGACCAAAAGGGAATGTTTTTAAAAATAGTGACTAAAAGGGAAAGTTTTTATAACTATAGGAACCAAATGAGTAATTAAACCTATAAATTATTAACTTTTGTAAGAATTATTTTAAAAATCATATCTAGAGTGATTTCTAATTAATTCACAGTATTAGAAATCTTTGTGAATCAAAATTGAATTCTTTTATTTTGGGATTAAAGAAAGAAAAGAAACTTCCAATAATGGTTTAAAAGTTATTGTTGGTAGTTAATCTAAAGTTGATTTAGTTAACTGGTAGCATATTGTCTAAAACACGCACACATACTAAAGGCTTATGCAGAAACTAAATTACCTTCCCTTCACAAGATAAAAGGAACTCAACACCTTCAGCTGCAAAGATCTTCAAAATATTATGGGTTTCAACATATTTGGCTTCAAATTCCATCTCTGCCATCTGAACTGCAGAAAGTAACAGACGTTCTCCACTCTCCTTCCTTCTCCCTCACAAGTTAATCAAAACCTGATTAATCAGGAGAAAAGTATGACTTTTGAAACTTGGACTCAAAATGGAATCTGATACAGTGTGAACAATGCTAAAACTTCCACTCTTCTTTCAATCTGTTTACATGGGCACATGGAGGACTTGGAAGCAAAAGAAATCTGATTCTGGGCAAGAGAATCTTTCACTTTTGACAAACATCACTAATTCCCTGAAGCCCTCTTCCAATTAAGATTGGAATGAAGCTGAATGGAGTAGTCAACAAGTTATGTGAACCAATTAACCAAACTTTTAGCAATTCCTAAAGTGGGAAGTGGGTTGATCAATCAAGACACAGCAGAGAAAACAAGAAACGACAGCAAAGGATGAGAAACAAACATGGGGATATTGTCCTTCAGTCTTTACAACTGGCCAAAGGGTATCCTATTCTCTAAACCACATCACTCCAATTGGATTCCTCTATCACATCATGTACAAAATAATGATGTTGATCAAATGATAATCCTATATAGCTCAAAATGTAAGATGGCAAAGATTCAATCACTTACAAAACCAAAAATAGAAAGATAGAAGAAGAAGATTGTTGAAGGAGGAGGAGAAGAAAAACAACAAAAGCACCCCATAACAAAATTTTGCTTAAGATCACTTGAGTCAATCAATTCATCAACAGCATAGATCACATGCAACAAAACATCAAATTTAAGTATTATATAAAAAGGCAATTTAAGTGCGTGTTATGTTTAATGAGAAATAAGTAAGAACCTTGTAGCAGCAGACAAAGGAAGAAGAACAAGAAGAGATGGTGTGCAGGAATGAAGACGATGAATGAGAAAGGTGGGAAAATTAAGAGCTTTTTGCATTTAATATGATTTTGTCGTATATGTGGCTCACGCAAACTTAACAGATAGCAATCTTGCCATGATTCTTGAAAATTTCATTTATATTATAGATAGACAAAAATATGGATATTGTAGTTTTTCTTTCCTGTACATGTGGATATCATAGGTGCTTTTGAATAATTTTAATTTTTCTTATATATTTTCATAAATTTTTATTTAAATAAAATATTAAATTTTTATGTTTTTAATATATTAATATATATTTTTATTTAATACTCCCTTCAATTTTTTATATAAAAAAAATTATTAATTCATTAAGACTAATAAAAATAGTTAAATTAGTTAATTTTAATTATTAATATCATAAATTTAAATTTTATTTCAAAAATGCTCACAGAATTAAAAGATATAAATAGTGGTTATATTTAATGACATTCGTATAATTTAAGGAATAATATTACCCATCAATTTTTTTAAGGTCAATTTTTCCATCAATAAGTGTAACTTATATTGTTAATATGTCAATAAATACATTCACTTGTATAAGAAATGAATGAATGTCTCTTTATTGAGAAATTATTAGGTGGTCATAAAGCACCTGGTCTTCATTAATCTTTACATGATATGTAATTAAGTGCTATTAGTTCTTTCTCGTAAATTTGTAAAATTTGAATGTGTTATACACACATTGGTTGGGATAATAGACACTCAGTAGTCTTGAACTACTTAATAATTTTTTCTCTTTAATAGATTTCTCAATAAATTAAGAGTATAAAAGAAAATTACTCCCTTTGGTCTTTAATATAAGACACTATCTAGAAGGTAATGATGGTCCCTTTTATAAGGCATTTTACAATTCTATGAAGTATTTAATTTTTCCCCCCATTATTTGTTCTTATTAAAGACTTTGAGTATCTGTGCCTTCATTTGATAATGATGTATAATGCATTTGGACTTTATTGTCTTTACATCACCTATAACAAGTTAATGATGATTAATAAGGGTAAAATTGATATGTTATAATATTTTTTTTAAAAAAATAAAACCAACTAATTTAACTATTTTTATTAGTCTGTGTAATTTTATTACAAATGTCTTATATTAAGGACAGAGGGAGTAACAATTAATACATATAAAAACAAGTTTATGTTTCTTTATAATTAATACAAAAAAATACACATATTTATTTTTTATGTAGAGAACTAAAAGAGTTTTTTTTTTTATAAAATATTAAGGGAATATTATAAAAAAGATTTAATAAATCCGTAGGTCCTTGAATTTTTTAGAAAATTTTAATTAGGTCCCTAAACTATAAAAATTTATAATTAGATTCTTGATCTTCTAAATTTTTGTAATTAAGTCCATGGATTTAATAAAACCACCACAAATTGTAAATTTTCTAACGGTTCCAAATCACCATAAATTAAATCTAGGGACCTAATTACAAAAATTTAGAAGATCAAAGATCTAGTTACAATTTTTTTTAGTTTAAGGATCTAATTAAAAATTCCTAAAAAGTTTAAGGACATACAGATGTATTAAAACATATAAAAAAATATGAAGTTATTTTAATTAATTAGTCATTACATTTCACTTTTCTTTTTCATATTCAAAATTTTTATTAGTATCTTGGTACCTATATAAGACAAGACTCTTGTAATTAATTTACAAAAAGTAGGAAAATTAATTTATTTAATAACATTAAATTTACTAACAATTTATACCACTTAGAATATGCTGACCTCATGGTGAAGTTCCAACCTCTCCAGGCCAACACATCCGAGGTGGGTTCTGTGCTAGGACTAGGAGGTATACCAACCCACACCCAGGAACGAAATTGATAGAAGCATTTAAATTTGCTACAGGTAGCTGAAATCCCATTGGCATTCCAACCTCTCTAGCCAGCTTATTCATCTCTGACTCCGTGAGCGTCCTGGTTGCATTGCATTGCATGAGCGGACAAAAGTTCCATCACCCATTGGCTACAAACGGATACAAGTTCCATCACATGAAACTTCTCCCAAACAGTACCAATACCCTTCCATACATTCACATTGGATCCCTGCTTTGATGGATTAATAATATTTCCTCCATTTCAAAACCCTAGCTGTTTAAGGTTTTTAAACAAAGATTAAGAAATATTTAATTTACTCAAATTTAGACTAATTTATCCTTATTTATTGTTTTACAATTTTCTATATTATTTCTAGCAGCTTCTTTTATATTCCTATAAAACAATTTTTTATATTATTTTCAACTATTCCAATTTATTGCTCCTGTATGAAACACGTCTCTCCATATCTTGTAAAAATCAAAATTATTAATCCAGTGAAATATATTGTCTTAGTTACTCAACTACACACAAGGGTATAACTGGAAAAATTTGTACAAATATACATATTAGAATTCTAAAACCACCAAAATTTAAAAAAAATAAAAAACTTAAACACCCAAAATTTTGAAATGGAGGGAGTGGGTTGTAGGAACCATATGCTCTCCACATCCATATTTTGCATGCCGCAATGACTTTGACCCATATGCTATTGGATTGGAGCTTGTGTATAGAGTGGACAAAATGATCTGAATTCATTATGGGTTGCGTTTTCTCTAGTTAGACGGGCTCATCGGGTGCGAGCCAAATTGGCCCATTTTTTTTTTAAATTTATATATATTTTACAAAGAAAAAAATTAAAAAAATATAACACCAAGCCAAATAGGCTTGGCTCAGCTCGGCCCAAGGGGGCCATTGAGCTGGGCCAATTTAGCCCATTTTTTTTAGACCAAAGTTTTAATGGCCTAACCTAGGTTGGCCCGTCAGGTCATCAGGCCAAGCCAATTTTGCCATATCTACTCATGCACAATTCTCAGGCAAGTTTCATCATGAAAGCGTCCTTAAATGAAGAACAAAATTATCAAAAGTGGCCTTGATAGTATTTAAACACCCCACCTTAGGTTCAAATAACAAACTTCAATCACTAAACTAATGAGTTTCTTTAATACATAAATGAAAAATATAATATATGTAACTTAAATAGAGACCAAAATTGCACATATATTTATTACTACTAACTAAACAAATTTATATTTATTATATATATTATTAGTATTAATAATATTATTAATAAATTAATACTAATATTATTATATATTATTAGTATATTAATAGATAAATTAATAATTTAATAAATGTAAATTATTTAAAATATGATATAAGTGTATGAATATTTGATATAAATTATTTGATTAATTGAACATATATGATATAACCATAAATTTTAATGATTGAAATATGCAAATTAGATGCTCAACATCATCATGGATCTTAATCACCTCAACATTAACACTAATAATATTTCTTAATAATATTTTTAATATTAATTTATACTTCTACATAAATATAAATAAAACTATAACACTAATAATGTAATATATTTTTTAGGATTATTATTTTATTAATATATTTCTTCACTATCAATAACATATTAACTGATATCACAATAGTATATTTATTCACCGTTTATATCACATTTTAAATAATTTATATTTCTTAAATTATTAAATTGTCTATTAATATACTAAGAATATAATATAATAATATTAATAATAATATTAGTATTAATATATTAATAATAATATATAATAAATATAAATTTATTTATTTAGTAGTAGTAAATATATGTACAATTATGGTCTTCATTTATGTTACATATACTATATTTTTCATTCATTACCAAAAATTCCATTAATTTAGTGGTTAAAGGTCTTTTTTTGAACCTAAGGAGGGGGTTCGAATCCCACCAAGCCACTTTGATAATTTTGTATTTCATTTTTACCTACGCCAGCCGCCATGTCATCATAATGTTGGCCACCACCTCATTCTTAATGGCCACATTATCTTTCATGTCAATTAAGCCAAATATTTATTATATCTTTTAAATTGATAATTGAGATTCAGAACTAACTGTCAATGATGTTGAGAAATTATAATAAGAAAAATAACAAATCACATCTCTCTATTAAAAGATAAATATATTAGATTCAAATTCATTTTAATGTAGACAAGCTTTTAGAAAAAAAAAAAACTAGTTTAATAACACGTAACTTGTACGATTGTCAAGTTTACAATTTATAAATTTTATATATTATTATATTTTTAATATATTTCTAAATTATTTTTAATTTTACAAAAATATATGTTAGTAGATATGTATATAAATATTTAAATATTTATATATAATAATAATAATAAATATCGATATATATATTCAAGTAATTATAAATTCACACATATCTTATATCATTTTAATTTACAAAAATATATGTTAGTAGAACATTTTACTATGACCATGACATTTGTTTTGTGATTTTTGGTCCTATCTCAAATTTTTCCATTGAATTTAATGACACTAATACCTAATTCTGAATAAATATATAATAGACAATAGTTTTGACTGTGATTTTTGTGGTATATTAAAGCAAACATTCATGTATTTATTTTATAATATTAAGTACAAAGTGCCATTTATATTACATTTGACCTTAATTACATTCCAAGAAAAGAAGTCATTTAAAATTTGATTTTAAATAAAATACTGATTCCTATTTACACATGTGATTCAATTCTTTCATTTTTTGAAGAAAAAAACACACTTGTCACATTGCAACCATGCAGGTGCCACGTCCCTCAAAATGTCCACGTGTACAATGCTGATGTGACATCATGGTTAGTTGCATTGATGAAGTTAGTGACTGAGGTTTAATAGGACATATTTTTTTAAAATGGAGGACCAAAAGTAGATGATTTTGAAAGGAGGGGCTAAAAGCGAACATTTACATATTTATAGGGATCAAAACGATGTTTAACTTAATATTAATTGCCCAAATAAAATAAGACAATATGCATAAAGAATCTCTATTTATTTATGTTAAATTTTTATTTATTTTCTAATAAATAAGTTTATTTTGGGTAAAATTTTAAATTACAGATTTATATATTTTAATTCTTATTTCTTATTATGTTTTGTACATTTCAATAATGATAAAATTATCCTCATGTTCAAAGTATTTTAAATAATTACTATTGATAAAGAAATCATACATGTTAGATTACATGTTATATTTCAAATTCTTATTTGTCATTTTTTAAATATATTTATTTTATTCATTTCAGGAAATTAAAATTGTAATATTAATTCATAAGTATTAAAACCATGATATGTTTATTTTGGAAATATTAAAATCATGATATTAAATCATGAAATTAAAATCATAAGTCTAAATTATATAATTAGACTTAAATCATGATATTAAAATTGTGCTGTGACAAATTAATTGAATCTCTCTACCCTTTTTTGTTACTATGATACTAAATTGCATTTCTTATAATAAAATTAAATATCTTATTTTGATATTTAAACTTAAATAATTAGAAAATTTGAATATAAACTAAAAGTTTAAATTTGAAATTAGTCATGTTTAGCACATGAAATTTAATGTGTAAATTATTTATAATAAAAATAATTATTTTTTTAAAGAAAGATTGAATGTTTCAATCATGAACATTGCTAATTGGAATCACAATCATTCTAAAATGAAAAATTCCATTTCATGTGAAATTTTTTTTCTTCAAATTTACACAGTTTGATTTCTATCAAAATCTATTTTATATACTTTGATATTTTTTAAAATTAATATTTATTTTAAAAATGGGTGTCAAGTCACGTTTGTGGTTTGTGCATTTCATGCATATGGTTTTCGTACTAAATAGCAACATTGTTCTCAAATCAACATGTATAATTTGATTACTTTAATAATATATAATTATGATGATACTTACTCTAATTTATCTTAATATAAATAGTAACAATTATGATGTGACATTTGCATACGTGGCAAAATTGTCGCGCGTGTGTGTATATATATAAGTCTAAAAACCTACACCAAATTTAAAACCTTAGTACATATTAATTATACGGTTTATAATATCTTAATATATAATAGCTTTAACTTTAATTAATCAATTACGTTAATTTTGACATTATATTATATATCATACTTAATTACAATATTATATTATTATATTAAATCAAAATATATATATATTTATTAACTCAAATAATTTAATTAATTATTTTAAATTAAATTTTTAATTAATTAATTAGAATAAAACGTAACAAAATTAACATAATTATATATATGTTACTATTTATTGTAGGAAAATTTATAAAAATCTATTTTGTTAATAATTTCCATAAATAATAAAAGCAGAAAGTATTGAAATAAAATTAAAAAAAAGGTTAAAAATAAATGAATTTTGTATTGATTTAAATTTTGATTAGATTTAAGTCATCTAATTTTCAATAACAGAACTAATAATTTTTAAATTGATTCATCAATATTTGATTTTATAAATTAATTGAAATACTTAAATTAAAATTGTTGAAAATTAAAATGAAAATAATTTAAGAAAAATGAATGAATTAATATTTGTATTGTGGTGTTATAGCTATTAGTAAAATCTTTATTTATAATAAATAATAAATTATTTTTAGAGAAAAACAAATAAACATGACAGTAATGTTCATTTTGGAAACCAAAAATTAAGTAAGGTTGCTATTTTAGTATACTATAATTCCTCTTCTTTTATGAAATCTCTTTTTTAAGCTTATTGCATTATCTTAAAATGTGAAATTGTAAAAAAAAATAAAATTGTTAGATAGTAAACTTGAAATGTCATATATTATAAAATATATAAAAAAATATTAACATAATAATAATAATAATAATAATAATAATAATAATAATAATAATAATAATAATAATAATAATAATAATAATAATAATAATAATAATAATAATAATATAAATAGAAGGTTCACCTTTATCCTGCGCACAACATAGTTATTCATGTTAAAGAATATTTATTAATTGATAATCAATATTTTTTCACTATATAATTGAACTCATTCAAAAAATCGAATAAAAAAACATATAAAGTAAATCAAAATAAGCAAAAATGTCTAGATATGTCAACACATATTAAATAAAAATAAATAAATAATAAATTAGCCAAAAATATAAAAAGTAAAACAATGTCAAAACTCTCTACAAAGGAAAAGGCAATAAAAAAAAGACACTGTTGCATATGAAAGAATGAATTGGTATGACACTATTTTTGAAAAAAAAACAAAATTTTAAAATGAATAGATAATATGGATTTATCAAAAAATTCTCTGCATATTTATCTTCAAGATTTCACCTTTCTCAAACACTGAAAAGGAAGATAAAAAAAAGTAAAATAATGAGACATGTAAGGTGTTGTTGAAGGAAGAAATAAAAAGAGAAATAGAAATAACCAGTAAGAAAATGAACATTGAGACGAAAAAATAATAAAGAAAGAAAAGAGAAACATGAACTTACTAATAATTTCTTCTTTATTTTTGTCATTAATGGTAAACATCTGCTATTATATAAAATCAAAATATGTATAAGTTTTAATGATTTAATTGATTGATTTAATTAGAATATATATTCATTATAATCACCTTAATTACTATAATTAAATATAATAGTGTGTTTGTTTTTTGGTAAACAACGGGCCTAAGCCCAAGAGAAGCAAAAGCTAAACAGGAACAAGTCGAGGAGATGTGCTTCCTATAACATCCTAAAACAGATACTGCCCAATACTAACAGGAGGTTGGTCATACTCCATCAGATCAAAGTCCATCTCACAAGCCATATTGGCTAAAGCAGCCACAATCATTATTCTTCAAATTTCGAGCAGCCACTTCCGAATCAACCTGCACATCAATGTTCATCCAACCTTTCTTCGTAGCAAGACACAAACCCACATACACTCCCCAAAGTTCAGCCACATAAGCTGAAGTACTACCCAGAAATTTCGCATAGCCTCCTAGCCAAAGGCCATTCTCATCTCGAAAGCCAGCCTTACCATTGCTACCTTTAACAGCTCTATCAAAGTTGAGACATATCCATCTTCTCTGGGGAGGCTTTAGCACTCTTGTATTGCTGCCAGTGCCATAAAGCAACCTCCCAAGGCTTATTCGGTCTGACAAAGTTCTGCTCATGCTCAGCTGAATTTTGCCATTTCCAAAGCAGATGGCAAGTTATTGCCCAAATAT
Source organism: Spatholobus suberectus (assembly GCA_004329165.1). NCBI lineage: Eukaryota > Viridiplantae > Streptophyta > Magnoliopsida > Fabales > Fabaceae > Spatholobus > Spatholobus suberectus. Next base: position 16,150,249 of record CM014733.1, read on the forward strand.
CGGCCCAAGGATGAGACTCACCCCTACCAAGATCATTACACATATTCAGATCCACCCAAGGGGGAGAGCTCACACGCATTAAGAAACTCCCTTCTTTTGTCTATACTCACTAAATGTTTCCACACCTCCAACTCTAGAGGGCAATCTCTAAGCACATGAAAAGCAGTTTCAACAACACCTTGACAGTGGAAGCAATAGGGGGTACTCAAGCTCCATCTCGCCTTTCTCTGATTGGTAATTAAACAATTGTGCCTCACTTGCCAAATAAAGACACGAACTCTTTCACTAGTTTCCATGCATAAAACAAAAATATACGGTGACATTGGATCACCCTGCCTTATGCCACGTTGCGGTCTAAAAAAGTCTGATCTATTACCGTTATGAATTAAAAAATTGATAAAAAGTCAATAAAATTTACACACAAAAAAATGAATCTGATAATGTCACATGATATTTGTCTACATGATAAAATCCTCTTTTATAATATATAATAATATAATATAAATTTAAAGTGATTGTCGACATGATTCATATTAAGTTTTGAATATATATTCACTATCAAATTTATGATGACCTTAGAAGATTAAATAAAGATTTAAAGTAAAATTTCAAAACCAATAATAGAGCTATTTAAAATTTTATCATGCCTTTTAAAATACTAAAACCAATAATAAGATATGCAAAATTAATTACTATTATCACTAAAACTTATAGAGAAAAAAATATTATTAAGAAACACATTTATAATTATTCATAATTATTGGGAGATATATTTATATTAAATTAAATTAAAGTATAAATCATATTCAATTCTTAAAAAAGGAGAATATACATTTTCAAGAAAGAAAGAAAGAAAATATAATTTGTATATGAAACACTTAAAAAAAAAAACTCATTTTAATAAATTGTGCTAAAGTATAACATATATTTATCTTTGAAAAATAAAAAAGTATAACTTTTAAAAATAAAAGATACAATTTAAATATTTCTTAAAGAAAAAATTACTTAAGAAATATTTTAATTTGATTTGATTTTAATACTCATAAAACACATGTTATAAAATAAAATAATGTGATTACCTGAAAAGAATATTTATTTTGAGAGTTATACTCTCAAAAATAAAAATCCCTTTTTTTTTATATGTGGATGGATTAGAATTTTATCAAAATGAATTAAATAATATAAAACGAACGGTACAACCTCCATGATCGTCCGCTGCTTATCCACTGTTCGCTTATCCGAAACGGAATGCATACAATAACCAAAAAACAAAAATGATTCATTTTTCTACCATTGGTAATGGAATATTTTAGCTTTTTTTTTCCTGCGAGAACCGGAAAGTATTTTTACGGGACATTTGATATACCGAATTTTTTTTCAACTCTGAAAATCATGTCTCTTAAAAATAATATTTTCTAGAAATCGCGTTTTTTGAAAATATCATAAATATGTTTAGTATGTCTAAAACATTTTTAGAAATGAGAAACATAATTATATAAAAACAAAACCTTTTTCCTTCATTAAAATCTTAGATTCCTACCTCCTTCCGTTGAAAAAGTTTTAGTAAAAAATTTAATTAATGTGGAAATGCTAGATTCCTAAGAATAAATTTTAAAATTCTCATACCAAATATAGAAATTTAACGTTCTTAATCTAAGATTTCTAAAAAACTTAAAAGAATTCCTCAACCAAATTTCTCCTTATTTCACCAATTCAGCCACTAAGAGTGTGTATGACAAGCCACTCTAGGAGTTTATAAGCTAATTTGACTGCTTTATAAACTGGTTTGACCAAAATAAGCTTGTTTGGTACGCGAACTTATTTTAATAGCTTATAACTTATTTTCATAAGTTACTTCAATTAGCTTATAGCTTATAAGCTTTTAGCATTTTTTTTCTTTTATATTTTTATTCTCACTAATTTACTTGAAATTCATTTTTATCCTTTTTTATTTTATTTTAGAAACCCTTTTTATTTTAGATCGCCATACTTGGGGAGGATTAAACAATAGCTAATCTCACAAAATACTTTCAATTCAATTAATTAGCTTTTAAGCTTTTAGCTTTTCAATTTCTAACTTATAAGCTTAAGCTATCTTATAAGCTAGTTTTGTCAAACACATCCTAAAATTGTAAGGTTCCGTTAAATTAAGAAAATGCTAAATTAATTTCTAAAATTATAAACTGTGATTCAATTTAATCCATCTGTTAGGTGATGTTAATTAATATTGTAGAAAAGTTTGCTTATAAAAAAATATTGTTAGAAAAGATAAGTTGGCATATTAAGTGTTTGAGTAATATTTAAAAAATTGAACTTTTAACTTATTACAAGTATTAACCAACTTAGTAATTAATAATAGGAAATAGTTATTGCATAATTACTGCATCATGTGTTGTGAAAAAGACCTTACACTTGCGGGTAAGTTACAAGCGAACAAATGAAGAAACCGTTGCTATTAAAGGTTGAAGGAGGAAGGATATGTAGGGAACGAAAAACATTTTTGTTTTCACAAAAAAAAAAATACAAAAATTAAATGAGGTTTCTAGTTAAAGAAGTGGTTCATTCAAAATTCAATTAATTTGGTTTCTATTATGTGACAATTATGTGTGTATCCATTTGGATATCACCCACACACTTAACGTGCCAACTCAAGTTTTCAAACGGCATTAATTAGCATCGCCTAACGGAAAGTTGAATTGATCGACAATTTATAATTTCGAGAACAATTTTACCATTTTCTTAATGTCAATGACTAATTTGATTGACCTCTACAATTTTCAAGACCAAGTTGGTAATTTACTCATTTTTTTCATGATATGTGATTTTAACTCAAAGGCACTTTTTTTTTATCATTGTTATATATATATATATATATTGTGTTTTATTGTGAGAAATAAAAATTATAAATTTGAGACATACAACAACACACATGCACTTACTTTAACAAGTTTAATTTTATATATTGTAAGGGTAAAACTCCACACACACACCAAAAAAAAATAAATTGGCAATCATTCCTAAATACAAATGATAATGTAAAAGTCTTTAAACAAGCAATATATTCTAATTAAATTTTAATTATATTACACATTTGTGCTCGTAATTCATATATTTATATGACATCTATTAAATAATATCTAGGTTTTATTATCATTCTCTAGATAATAATTATTTACATGTTTGTATTTTTTGATGATGTTAGAATCAATGTGTCAAAGTGAGTCAATTTGGTTTACTATGGGTTGTTTAAAAAGTGAATCAAACTAACCTAACTCATTTTTTTTTGTGAGCAAAAAATATGCAATCCAACTCAGCCCACCAGGGTTGGTGGGTTGACTCACAAGTTGGTTCACCTAATTTAAAAATAAAAAATGAAAGAAAAATATAGAGAAAAATAGAAAAACATATACATAAAAAAATCATCAACACACTAATTTATAGCAACAAACTAAAAAAAAAACAAAAAAAAAAACCTCAAAGATTCATGACTAAAAAAAGGAAAATAAATAAATTTTAAAAAATAAAAAAGGGTTAAGTCTACTCGACCTTGGTTGGCCTATCTCAACCTATAAGTTAAATACGTCATTTTATAACTTGTTCAACCTATGAACCAGGTTGGGCCAATTCAACATACAAATTATAACTTTAACACCTCATTTTAAGAAATTAAATCAATCAATCAATTGTAAGCACAACGATTTCTCTATTAATAATGCAATTTTACTACGAGAATTTTTTTACTTGTAGGTTTTAAATCTATTATAGAAAGAGCTTAGTCAAAATAAGATAAAATTTATGTCTGCATTAAAAATATATGAAAGTAGAAAAGCAATATAAGCGTTACAAAAATTAAAAAAATAAATAAATGATAAAATAATTGTTTGTGTTTGTTGATCGTTGTGTCATCGGAAAGATTTGAAGCTATGACCTTATTCTGGTATAATTTATTCGCTTAAACACTTACTACTAGGTTAGAAAGTATAGCTGATGATAAGGTTGCAGCTTTATTTTCATAGGAGTTTTTAAAACAACATCTAGCTTAATAAATTGTACTCACTATAAGTGACTATCAAAATTCGTGAAGCAACGCTCAACAAATAAAGTCAATATGATATATCTTTAAACTATAGAATTTAGAAAACCTTTTATAATGATTGAATTGCTACAAATATAAATCTGATTTAGACTATTCATTGAAATGGGCCAAGGCTATCATGGACAACTTTCACATGTGGTCTATGGTGCACCACTATTATTTACCATTAGATTCATCTAATTTTTACCGTAATATTCTTTGTGTGAACACCCAATTTTATCCGGGCAATCCACATAATAAAAATAATATGATATAAACATTTTAGTTAAATAATTTCCTCTTATCTCATGCATATTGGGCCAAAATTGCCTAAGGCCCCATAAAAAGGAAAGAAAATCAAAATAATATTTCTTTTATGCTTGAGGCCCATAGCCAATTTAAATATATGAATGAGTTTCCTTGTTGGTCATCTAAAACCCATAGTTAAACTTGTAGGTCATCTAAAAAGAGAGAGGGGCAAACAAAAGATAAAAATGAATAAAAATTAGAGGTTTTTATTTCGGGGCCTTGTAGGGTCAAAAGGCTCATCCAGTAAAAAATGGAATATTGGGCCGAGCCAGGCCCATTCTCAATTAAGGAAGTTGAAACGTGGGGAGGAAGAAAACAAGAAAGCTTCCTTTAGAAGTTTTAACAAGGCTATATATAAGGCAATTTTCAGAGACAGTAAAGGGGGACTTTTCGGAAGACTCTCATTCGTTCTTGCACTATTCCCTCTCGCAGACTTTCATCTGTTCTGACGTATTCACTCTCGTAGACTCTCATCTTTGCATCTTTTCTCAAACTGCCAAGTCTCCTCAGGAGAAAATAGAGGAAAAGTAGAAAATGCTATTAGATTGAGGAGAAAACGAACAGAAGAGGAGGAACGCTATCAGATTGAAAGGAAAGAGGAAAGAAGGGATACGTTTACATCTTCTTAGTGAAGCCTTTGAGGTATCCCTGTTTTTCTTTTACACTCCCCTGTTGAATGTGTATGGCTCATTGTTCCACTGTTTGAATTTCATTATGTATGGATATATGTAGTTTGTTTTGGAACTTTCTCATCCTAATAGCTTTTTTACGTAGATTCCTATACGTTACCAATAATTCATAGGCGAATGTGAGGAACACTATATGATCTGAACCTTGCAGAATAGCTTGACTTAATTCTTGTACATACTTCAGTTCAAAAAAAAAACCACTGTACTACTCTTGTTCTTCTCATTACGATTACTTTGATGCATTAGTCTCTTTTTTTTTTACAAATGTGTTTCCTATTATAAGGTTCAGATTCACTTTCTGTCCATAAGGCAAATGTGAGAATCCAATCATTATTTATGCCAATAACAATATCATATAATTCATTCCGAATTATAGGACTCATATACCGCCACAAAATACATTGATTCATAAACATCAGGAGCAACAAAGGTTTGCAAATGAGTTTGACATTTAAAAATAAACAAAATGATAATAATGAAAAGACAGAATGAGTCTTCTGTTGTCACGATAGAGACTCGTATCGGTGTCTCGCCGATATCGCATTTTGTTTACGAGTGTGAATTTGAGTTAGCCACCGTCAGTTCCGTGATCCCTTTCACTCACCGTTCTTTCTCCCTGCAACGGCGCTACGATCTTTCCCTGAGGGTATTGGAATCACATCTTTTGGGAAAGGGCCCGTATGCCCATCAAGCTATTGAACCCCTTTTAGTAAACAAAACGAACCTGAGCCCATAGTCTTTTTTTTTCTTTTTTTTTGTCGCCTCAGGTAGCTTGTCCATTCCGTCTTGGATACTTTGGATTAATGTATGTTGCTTACTGTTTCTTTATTCTAAGTTTATTTTTCTTTTTCTTTATAAATTTCCGTCATAATAATAATAATAGTAATAATAAGTTTGGATAATTAAACTAGGATTCATAGATTACGTTTTTATATTATACTTTTGATTTCTTTTTATAATAAATATAAATAACTTTCTTTAATAAATAAATGACCAAATTTTTTTAAATAATTAAACTTAATAATAGCCACTTAGGATGCACTTCCTATTTGGACATTATTAAAGTTTTAATGATAACCATTTAAGATGCACTTCTTATTTGGTTATCATTCCTTTTAATAATAATAATATTAAACAAAATCATAAAATATATTTTAACAAAGGTTTTAATGATAGTCACTTTGGATGCATTTCCTATTTGACTATTATAAAAAAAAAAAAAGCTTTAAAAGACATATTGATAACCACTTTGGATGCACTTCTTATTTGGTTATTAAGTATGCCCTTACAATATAAATAGAATAAAATTATTAAATCTTCTTACGATATTAAGACTTTTACAATATTAAGCTTTCTCTCTTTTTAAAAGGATTTCAAGTAGTCACTTTAGATGCACTTCCTATTTGACTATTATGAAAATCCTAAAAGGTATATTGATAACCACTTTAGATGCACTTCTAATTTGGTTATTGAGTATGCCTTTACCATACTAAAAATAAAATAAATATAATAATAAAATATATAAAAAAATCAAATCAACCAACAAAACGTTTTTCTACAAAAGAAATACGTGAGTTTGATTCCTCATTGCACCAGAGGATATGTAGGAGCAGGGGCCCACTCCTGTCGATCTCAAAAACCAAAAAAAATATTTATTTTTAATGTTTAAAAAAAAAGGCTAAGCAAGAGATAAGACTTTCACACATTAGGATAAAAAGGTAACCATATTTTGATGGACGTGTAGGGTGCTAACACATTCCCTACACGTAAATAACTTTTGAACCTTTCTTTTGGTTCAAGACCATCATTCATAGGTTTTTCTATGGTTTATCCTTAATAAATCATAGTGCCGACCCTTCTGATTATTTTCTTTTTCGCCATCCGATCGTGACTTTAGTTGCGACACTATGCACTCCACACTAGATTGCTTCCCTAACTTCTTGTATAGCCCCTCTCCTTCGTAGTCCACTCCGACAACACCGCTCTCACTGGTGACGTACCTCTCTGGCGAGCCACTGCTGGCACCTCTTTGTCAAGTCCTATAGAAAGATCAAATCCTTAACTCACTCTCTTCCCTTGGACAATCTCAGTTTTGTTACTACCATTCTTGGGTACAACATAATGCTTCTTTGTTCCGAGTCACCTTCCAACACCGCCTTTGTTTATGATTCCAAAGAATTTCCACCTCAGAGAAAGCATAACAACATAAGCATATTGTAACACCGTGTTTTCTTAATGTTTGATTCAGTGTTTTAATAATTAAAAAGTGGAAATATAATAATATGATCTCGATGATTAAAAAGAATAAATAAGCTGTACTGTATGAGTTATTGTTATTGAGTGTTGTTTTGGAAATTCTATTGGAATTTAGGGAACCTGAGAAAATGAACTTGAGCCAAAGGGGTATGTTGTTGGTAAGAGATATATAGTTGAGTTGGGTCAGTTGTGAGTAGTGAAAGATGGTTAGGTGGGCCATAAGATTTAGTGTACCCAAAGCCGTTGTGAGGCCCAAGGGAGTATTATATTACCTGAGATCCCTTCCTCTTTCATTTTAGCAAAAAGCTTTCTTTCTCTTTCTCATCACTCTCTCTCCCCAACTCTCTCATTCTCTCAAATCCTCTAAAACTCACCAAGCTAGAGACAAGATTTGAAGCCTTTTATTCCCTTTTGGTGAGGAGTATTAGTTCTCTGGAGATTTGGCTCAAGGATCTGCCCCCCTCATTTTCTCTCTTTCCCAAATTCAGATTTAGAATTCCTAAGAGGTAAGGGAAGCTTACTCTCGTTGAATACTTGTTGTATGAACGTTATAGTATGTATATGTTGTTGTGGATTGAACTGAAACGTGTGATTTGGTTGAGTTTTTGGTTGAAATGTGTTGGAAATGGGTTTCCTTTGGTTTTGGATGATTTGCTGTTGAAATGTTGCATGGATTGTTGTTGGTGTTGAGTATATGGTTGTAGGCTGCTGTGTGGTCGTATTATACCTTTGAGGGGTTGATTTGGGGTACAAATGAGTGAAAAGTCTTAATTTTTGAGGTTTTTGAAGAGAGTTTTGGTGTCACTGTTGATTGTTGCTGAGCAACTATGGCTCTCGCTGAGTGAGGATGCCACTGAGACTGAAGGGAGATTGTCGGGTTGAGGATTCGTGAGCGAACCATCGTGTTGTTGAGCGAGTGTTCTTGAGTGGTAGATATTGGCTGTAGTGTAAGAGGGATTCATTGAGTGAAATGTAGTTTGCTGAGCGAGTGTTCATGGAAAGATGGAAATTTCCAGAAGCAAGTTGTTGAGCAAGTGTGGGTATTCCAGAATGCCTAGAAGTGATTTGCTGAGTGAACACCAAACTCGTTGAGCGAATTGGAGCCCTTGAGAGTGGTGCTCTCTATTGCAAATGATTTGTTGAGCGAACACTAGGTTTGTTGAGCAAATTGGGGAGCCCTGGAAGGGGGTGCTCTCTGTTGTAAGTCAGTCGCTGAGCAAACACTTGGTTCGCTGAGCGAGTGGTGGGTGTGTAGATTTTGGCTATTCTCTAGAATAGTTATTCATTGAGCGAGTAGGATACCTGCTGAATGAAATGTGGTCGAGGGGATTTTGGAGAAAGTCCCTAGAACAGATTTGTTGAGCAACTCTAGTGGTCGCTACGCGAGCAACCCTAATTCGTTGAGCAAGACTCATGGTCGCTAAGCGAAAAGCGTTCGCAGGGGAAGTTAGTCCTCTGCAATTAAAGGCTTCGCTGAGCGAGCATGTGGGTGGCTGAGCAAATACAGTATTCAGTTGTTGACTAATTTTGAAGGTGTTGTTGTTTGGGTTTTACCCATCAGAGTTGGGCTACTTGGATAGGGCCCTAGAGTGGCAGGTTGCTTAGATAGGACCTCCATTTTTTGTGTATGATATTGTTGTATGAGGTTCTTATGAGGTAGGCTACTTCAATAGGGCCTGACCTGTTGATTTTGAATTGAGGCCGGTTTGGGCCCTGTAGTGGTGGTCGGTGCGCGGATAGTTGAGATGTTTGCACGAGGATTGATCACACACACACACACACACCACACACACACCACACACCACCACACAACCCACACACACACATTATATTATATATATATAGCGAGGATTGGTTAGGGTGAGTGAGGTGGTATACATGCATTATGATAGTGGCGGTGAGGTGCTGACATGCCTCAGGCGTGGTGGGGCCACAAGTTGCTAGATTGGAACAAATGGGCCTCAATGGATAAGAGTGGGGCGCTGACGATGGGCTTGGGGATGAGTGGATGGTGATCTGCAAAGCCAAGCGATCAAGCCTTGTGTTGCGATAAGCCACCACCATATCTCTCATCCTGACAAACCACTAATTTATTCATTATCAGAGTTTGGCAATCCCTGAATGGTGCTTGGATAGGCCACAATAGGGGTGGGACCTGGCTGATTGCATGATATGTTGTAAATCTCTCAAGAGTCGTGTCATCATGCATTGACATGGTTGTGGGTGATGAGTTGTTATGATTGTGAGGGGTATAGTTAGAGACGTTGGCTTTGTGGATGCCTCGTATACATGATGTATAAATGTAAATCAAGAATGTTGAGCATCTGTTGTTGATTGTGGTGAACATGTACTATATCTTTATTTTCGTAAGCTTACCTTTGCCTTGTGTTTTTTGTTGGTTTCTTTGTTGTTGGTGTGTTGGTAGGACTATGATGATCACATCTTTTGGCGTGGGAGCAAGCGGCAATGTTTCGGTGGATCTGACTTTCCAAAGTTAAGGATGGAGCTATGATGATAGAGACGCTTGGCTGGTGGAGCCAAGCCTTTTCCTCCTTTTGTTATATATATATATATATATATATATATATATATATTCTTTTGGTGGGATTGTATAGAGTGGCTAGCTATAGGGAGTGAGTTTTTTTTTGTATCCCTCCCCCCCGGTGATTTATATTTGATATTGTTGATATGGGCTGGTGTTATCCTATGATTGTTTATGTATGATGCCAACAGTTGTATAGATATGCATGTATGACAATAGGAGAGATAGATGAGCCTCTTTGTGATGTGTAGGACTTTGATATGTATGTATGTATATAAATATATATAGGTTTTTATATATGTATTGTTTAGGTTATGGTTTTTATTCACCTGCTAAAAATAAAAATAAAAAATAAAATAAAAAATGTTATGTATGTTTTAGTAGGGTTATCTAGTAACGACAGTTGGGTCATTACACATATATCTCATTTTTACCCAAATCGGGTGAATCTCTGAGCTCATACTTTATGTGCAAATGCCTCGAAACGAACCTAACGTCATCCACACTCTGTGATGACGCATCCACCACTTCCTTGTGCCTCGTCGTTTAACGCGGTGGCAGCTCCTCCGTTAGTTGGCCAGTAGTGTTAAGAACCGAACTCTTGGGGACTTCGTCGGAGTCCCTACATTTTTTCACACCACCTAATCCTTGGAAGGCAAGTAGCAGTGAAACCTTCTCACGGTGGGCCACGTTGTTCACCTAGGCTTGCCCCCCGCCTACTTCAAGATCCATGTTAGTATCCGGCTCTTTATGCTTGAGCTGCAAGCTTATCTGGCTCGAATGGCTGGCATTGGTCTCGTTGGAGAACTTGGGCTTAAATCCTGTTTTCTTGGCCTAGGAAGATGGCAATATTGCCTTGGCCTCTGGCATTGGCAGCCATAGTCCCTGGACGATGTTAGGTTTTGGGATCAAAATCGGACATCGCTAGTGGCACATAATGGCTAAAGTTCTAGATTTGATGAGCATTAAGTTATGGGAAATGATGAGTGAAGGAGTTTGGGTGGAAGTGGTGATCTTGCCTGAGATTATGTGTAAGAAATTTGTGTCGGTTTGCTACCATAACTATGAGCATGTTTATTAATTCTAGCATCAAGGAATGATTGGGTTTGCTATTATATGTGGCCAAAGATATTGTATGACAACGGAGGAGAAAGATGTTGGAATTTGTAGACAAGTGCAAGAACGTTTGATTTGGACTTGGATTTGTTGAAGGAGAAAGAAGATGGACGACAGGTTTTGGAGGAGGATGTCGCCAATAAGTATGGTGGAGCCGGTGTCGACTATGTTGTCATCGGTGGCCCCTAGGGAGAGACGTTGTTGGTGAGGGTGGCGGTGTTGGCATCAAGTATGAAGAAGACATAGTAGGGAGAATGATCCAATATGAAGGACGTAGAATATAACCTTAGGATTAGATAAATCCAATGGTTGATAAAAGTGGTGCACTATAGACCACATGTAATGTTGGTGCACGGTAACCTTCATCCATTGAAATGATACAAAGTATTAAAAATGGATAAAAATTTATAGAAAAATATAAATAAAAGATATATTAATAGTTATATTAATTATAAAATGTTTTTACATTTTATGCAAACATAAAAACAATTTTTCACCTTAATGACCCCAATTAGCATTGTAATGACCACACTTACAACAACAACTATAACAGTATCAATAACCACAACCTCAACTACAATGTTGAAGCCTCCCAATCATCCAATGTAAGTTTCCACATTGAGTTGTTAAAAATATCTTTTGAACACCCTCTTTACTAATAGCCAAAATTTATTAAAAATTACAAATTTTTGTAGGTTTCACTTTTTATTTAATGAGTTTTTTTTTCATAATTTTGTAGTTATCAATAAATTAATAGTAGAGTGTGTTAAAAAAAATGCATTGAAAAGTATATTGCTAACACTCCTCTTATTTCCTTATTTTCCTCTTTAAACTTAGTTATTTACTCTATAAAAGGGAGATTAGAGTTTGTATTAAAAATATAACGAATATATCAAAGTTCTTTTTCTTTTCAACTAAAGTCAACATGTATAGAATTAAAATAAAAAAAAAACTATTTATAATCATCGTATTAAAGTATAAATATGACACAAAGTCTTGAAAATGAACAAAAAATTTATAGAAAAATATAAATAAAAGATGTATTAATAGTTTACAAGATGTATTTTACACTTTGTGCAAACATAAAAACAATTTTACGCCTCAATGGCCACAATCAGCATCGCAATGGCCACACCTACAATTGCAGCTGTAACAGTATCAGTAATCACAAGCTCAACTGCAATGTTGAAAATGTAATTAGTCCCCACATTGAGTTGTTGAAACTCATCAATTAGTGATAGAGAAAGAGAACTCATCTTCAGTCATAGTCCTTGAATACAAATCCACTTCACTCACATAAGAAGAGTACTCATCCTCACTATCCCTCTCCTTTAACTCCTCAATCTTTGCCACTGCCTCCCTCCAATCCCACCTACTCTCCATACCCCATTTGCAGCAATACAGCCCAATCCTCAGCAGCTTCAGCATCTCACCCTCCCCATTCCTAGTCCCCATGATGTCCTTATCAAACACCTCACCAGTCCACTCTTCCCTCACAACTGAGTCCACCCATGTTGCCAAGTCAGCATTATTCCCCCCCTTCCCATGTCTCAGATAGTTTGCTGGGAGCTTCCCTGTCAGCAACTCCAGAATGAGGATCCCCAGACACCAGACATCACTCTTCTCATTTGGCCTGCCAGATTGTCTCACCTCTGGGGCCTTGTAGGCTGCCATGAACTGCTGAGCATGGCTCTTGTTCATCACTGGCACAAGGCCATACTCTGTCAATTGTGGCTCAAATGAATGGTCCAGCACCACATTGGAGGACTTGAGATGGCCATGTGGTAGGTTCTGTCCAGGGAAGTTTTCATAGAGATAGGCTAGGCCCCTGGCCACTCCTTTTATGATTTTCAAACGGGTTGACCAGGTTAGCACAGAGCCATTTCTACCTGCATGTCAATGCAAAAAATAGTAATGATAATCAATTTTCTTCAGATTTAAAGATGTACTAAATTTTAATCACGGAAAAAGTTCAAACTTGATCAATTATTCCGTTAAAGTGTATCTTGTGAGAATGGCTTTCTTAAGTGAGATCATCACGGCCGTCAGATTAAAATACAAGGCTAAGAATAGAATACTCACTTAAAAACTTAAGTGCCCTCATGATTCATTTGTTCACCTCTAAAATTTCCCAACTTGTCACTACATATCACATCATTATTCCCGTCATCAAGATTGGAAAATGAAATGTAAAGTACTTAAGTGCACACCTTTCTAACGATAACAACAAAAGTCTTATCCTATCAGGTGAAGTTGGTTACATAGATCATATGATGCTATTTGACTCAATTAAAAACTACATTTTCAAGAATATTATTCACCATGACAATAGAACTACTACACAACCTAACGCATTTTGCATATCTCTCTAACATAATGACATAATTCATGTGATCAGGATTGATGAACGCTTTTAATTCATTAATTGATTGAAGCCAATCAGAGTGGCAGACTCTACCTATAACTATAATATTTGTTACTATTATAAAATATAAAACATTGGCATACCATGTAGATGACTGGCCAAGCTTCCATTTTCACCAAAGTCATAAACCAAAAACTTCTCTTCTTTTATGTAGTAGAATGCAGCAAGAGGGAGAAGATTAGGGTGTGTCAAACTTCCAAGCCTTTTCATGTGCTCAAAGAACTCCCGTTTCCCAACATTGTTCATGTGCCTAAACCTCTTCAAAACCACAGCTGGTCCATTCAAAATCATGGCCTTGTAGGTGGACCCGAAACTGCCACTGCCAAGAACCACAGCTGTGGCTCTAAGCAGGTCTTGCAAATCAAACCCCCCTCTGTCTTCCCTAACAAAGTTCAATTCTCCACCATCACCCTTCTTGAAATCACTTGTCAGATCAATGGATTGAGACTCCTTTAAGCCTGCATTGTTCTTGGAATGTGTCTGCTTGCCTAATTTTATGGGTTGCAAGATTTTCCTCTTGTGGGTGTGGATAAATAGAAGTGCTACTATTGAAGCAAAGACAACCACTGCCACCACTACAATGACAGTTATAAGGATTCTGTGTTTCTTTCCCTTTCCTTGAGGTGGAGAAGCAGGGTTAGGAATCACTGATCTAGAGTAGTTGGGGTTGGGGAGCAGGCCAATCTCGTTGCAGGGGCTTATAGGTTTTCCACATAGGCCTTTGTTGCCTGTGTTGCACAAGAACAATTAGATTGAACATGTATGTAAGATAACATCCAACAACAAGAAGAAAGAAAAACAGTATCTAGTATCCAGTCTAAGATATCCTCTCTAAGATAACTTCGAGGAGTATGTGTACTTGAATAGATGATCAATGAATGACTTGAATTTTGCAGTCAATTGCTTATGCATAAACCTGAATCCAATACCAGTAACTTTTACTGTATCAGGAAGTTAAGTTTATAAAGCTTCATGTGCGTTATTAATCCCTTGTTTTTATAAACCTCGTGGAGTATTACAACCAGAAACACAATACCTCATTTAATTTTCCAAACCAGTTGAAAATCAATGGTAAATGACTAATATTTACAACCCCCCCCCCCAGACAAAAAAAAAGAGGGTCTCTAATAACAAAATGAGTTAAGGATCAAACAAACAGAAAGGATATCAAGATTATTCAGCATCTAAATGTAATTTAAAATCTATTCTCAGGCTAATGATGCCGCAAGAGTTTCCAGATGTACTACAAAATTTTGTCCATGATATAGAGTGGATAGGAAATGAAAGTGTAGTTTGGCAAAGGAGTGAGGTTCAAATAAGATATCAGTAAACATGGATTTTCAAAACAAATAAAATAAATTAAAACTCCATGTAATGAGAAAGAAAAAACAGAAACGACCATGTACTAACCAGCAAATGAACTTGGATCCTTGTTGTTTAAGCTTTCTGGTATTGGACCCTCGAATTGGTTATACGACAAATTAAACACTCTGAAATCCTTTTGTTGAAACTCTGGTATGTTGCCTCCAAAACTATTCCCACGTAAGTCCAAATCCAAGAGTCTAGGCAAGTTAGCCAATGACTTAGGAATACGACCCGTAAACCCATTTTCCGCCAAGAATACCCTTTTCAGATTTCTCATGCCCTCAAAAGCATCATCCGGAATTTCACCAGAGAACTTGTTTTTGGACAGGAATAATGCCCTTAACCTCACAAGCCTTTTGAACTCAGGCATTGGACCCTCAAATGTATTGTTAATGACACTAAAGCTTGTCAAAGTTGGCAATTCCAGTAAGGTTTCTACATCAACCTTCCCACCTAGTGTCATATTCTCTAGTCTCAAGCCATAAAATGTTTGGTCACGGCGGCACAACAAACCAGCCCATTTGCATAAATTAGACTCGTTTCCCCAGTTGTTTAAGGCACTGTCATTGGACAAAGAACTTTTGAGCCTCATCAAAATTTGAGCATTTGTGTCTCCCAATGATGGCACAAAACAAATAGCCAACACAAAGAGCATAAGAAGGCAATAGTATGCTCTTTTATGAGCCATAATTAAGTGATCAGAGTTTGAACCAAAATGGGTTATTGGTTTATGAGAAAGGAAATAGAGGGAATGAGAATAAAGAACAAGAGGACTATTGTGAGTTTGAAATGGGGTGTGCATAGGAAATTATGATTCAATGGTTTAAGTGGTGACATGGACAAAGTCCTACATGCAAAGAATTAATGAGCAGGATAGGCCGGCCATATACGAGTAATGATTTGGATTTGGACCTTGTTTTCGATGGTACTTTTGTTTAATAGCATATATTATATCAAGGGGGCTAGTTGAAAGCTGTTTTTTCTTGTTATTGAGGAGGATGTGTCTTCTAGTGCTTTGGCCGTTGCTTGATTAGTAACAATTTTATGTGACTTTTATTTGTCTGGGGTGTTTTGTTATATTCTGATGTTACGATGGTCGTAGTTAGTATGTGCCAAGTGTTTTATTTTGGATCATATGTGCATTTCTAATTCGTTTCCGACATTGATGAGAACTAAGAACTTGGCAAAATGCAGTATTGCAGCATTATTATTTCGCGATTACTAAAAAAGAGCATACATACAAGTACCCGGTCATAAGAGAATTTCTATATGAAAAAGACAGCTACATTATTCATTCAACATATTCTTACAACACTTTTTACAGTAATAATTTTTCTTTTTATTTCTTTTCATCGCAGCACTCATTTTATCTTACTTTTTTTCTCTTGCATTCTTATTTCTCTTATGATTGTATATTTTTGTACACAAAAAAAATTCTAAAAACTAAAAAAACTACATATCAGATTATTGGAGAATTTCTATATTAAAAAAAAAAAGGGAGAAAGGTTACAAAAACACTCTAACATATTTTTTTATTGGGAAAATATCATTTCCTTTGTTTTTCTTATTTGTCTACTTTCGAAAGAAAATTTTACTTTTACTTATCTATGTACATTTAGTAATTTAAAATAATATTAATTATTATCATTTCAATTATACTTTTATCTCATCCTAATTCTTAAATACTTTATCATAAATAAGACAAAAATAATAATAGACTGTGTTGATGGTGAAAATTTATTTCTGGAATTGAAATGAATTGATTCTTGAAAAAATGACTTTCCATGGTGACTCTAACCAACAAATAAGTTTTTTATTCATGAGACTTAGAAACAAAATCAGTTGTAAGTTATTTTATTCAAACAAGCAACACTGTGTTTTCAACTTGAGAGTATAAGATAAGTTAAAGCCTTAATTCTATTGCGATCAAGTCCTTAGTTAGTGTACATAGGGATGTTAACGAGTGGGACAAGCAAGGGTAGTAGCCCTTCGCTACTTGCCCCGTCAGATAAATATATGCCCCGTGCCCGTTCCCATACCCGTGCAGGTATCTGTTTACCCGCAGATTTTTTTAATATTCGTGGATATCCACGGGTATCTGTAAATATTTATTAAAAAATAAAAAATATTTTAAAAAATACTTTATCCATAATTTTTACTTCTTTTGACAGTTTTTAAAAAAATACTTTAATGGTTAGAAAACTAAAATTATTCAAATATTATACACAATTACTATATACAATTATACTAAAATTATTCAAATATTTTAGACAAATGTTGTGTGGTGTTATATATTAACAAGGGCACTGAAGTAATTTTACTATAGTGGGTAATAACAGGTACTCACAGGGCGGGTACCTTGATACCCAGTCGCCGCCCTCTTTATTAACGGGTACGAATATATCTATTTAAATTATCCGCTGGTACAACTATCCATCTTCTATCCGCGGGTACGAATATTTTTACGGATAGTAATATTTGCTTTCTAAGATGAAATTGAATTAGTATTCTTATTTTAAGGACTTTGACAAGTATGAAACTTGTTACGCAAAGCATTTAGATTAACTTAATCAATATATGAATTCAATTTAAATTTAGAAGACTAGTGACAATTTTAGAAATGTAGTGCAACAATATAATTTTGACAAGAAATTTCATAAAAGATATCAAGGAGTAAGAACTCATGAGTATCTCAAAAGATTTGAAATGTAAATCTTACAATGAATACAAAGGAAAAAACTTGTAAAGATGTGTGAGAAAGTAAAATGTAATCAAAATAAAATTAGAGAAAAGTAACTGATAGTAAAGATGAATGTACAAAAATGTAAAGAATTTTGAAAGGGAAAAAGAGAAAGGAAGATATTGCAAGAATTTAAATAAAAGACCATAAAGATTTAAATTTTGAAAAGAAAGATAAGAAAAGAAGAAATTGCAGAAAGTATAAATGAAAAATAATAAACTAAAATGTAAAGCAATGCAAGATCTTAAAAGAAAAGCAATAAAGGTGCAATAGAATTTAAATTGGAAGCAAAAGAAGTATAGAAAGAATAAATGGAAAGCGGTAAATTGAATTCAAAGATGAATGGCAAGAATGTAAAGAACTTGAATTGAAAAGTGGGTGAGAAAATACACATTACTCTTAGAATCGGTAGCCATTGATGGTCGACGTGTGTGTGGTATTACAAAGATTTAGTGCAAGTGTTTTAACCGAAATAAAATGGCTAGCTGGCACCTATTTGTAGATTTTTTTTCCTCTAATGGGGCTAAATTACAAGATTTGTACACATATATGATTACCTAGGATTGACTACTTGAGATTCTGCCATTTGTATCGATTCGTGTACACTAGTAACCGCTCAAATACCGCTTGTCACACTAACGTGTAATTCTACACATGTGGTTGAATTCAAAATCTTCAATTTTTCCTGAAGTCCTTATGTATCTTCGAGTGCTTCAATACTTGGTGAAATTCCCACTTCAAGTCCTATGCATATAAGTGTCACCCTCATCTTCAAAAACTCTTTCAAACTAGTTGACACTTAATATATTTTTACCTTGACCTTGGACATTTGGATTCTTTGTCTTCAAGGTGTCAAACAAATCATGATTATATCTATTCAACAAATAAATTGAACTTTTCCTCAAAACTTTCATATTCCAAATTTTTGAGATAATTGATCTCGAAGTTTTTTTCACTTCATGATCATAATCAAATGTTCTCATACTTCTAACGCTTAGAAAAATTTCTAAGTGACACCAACAAGATGTCATATGAGGAAGTTGAAAATAATTTTAATATAAACAAAAAAAATTAATTACATACATTCATTAATCTATGCGTTATTTTCTTAAGTAGACAAATAAAAAGTAACAAATAGACGGAAGAAATGTCCTTACAATCAACATGGTGTGGTGTAGATGACTAGGTAACAATATTCCTTAAACATTTTGATTCTTGTGTTCATGTATATTAAAGAGTATTTGTTGAGAAAAATCAACTCCTTAAATAGATCTTAATACCTTGAGAGATTGGTTTCTGAGTTTTGACTGAAAGATATCATAATTTTGTAATTTTCAATAAATTTTAACAAATAAAAGAAAGTGTTAAAAAGAATATGTTAGAGGGTATGTTACTAGCACTCCTAATCACTTGGATAGTGGTTCCCAAATATAATGACCAGGAATTGGCATTACGATTAACTCTTCTAATCGATTCTGTGCTACATGTCTCGAGTTGTCCTTTCAATATACTATTTGTTAGTCATTTGACTCTATCTCTTGTTGCCAATTTTTTTTCACTAAAGACTATAATTCTACGTGACTAGAGTTTGGAATTGATAAGTGGATAATTGATGCAAGATGTGAGTCTCAAGGCCTTTACCAACTCTCCAAACTTCAGTATGTTCGTTAAAAATTATTTGATATAAATAAGTGTTACAATAAATAATCTTTATGACATACCAGTCATTTCTTGTTAATATTGCACATAAATTAATGATGACACAAGAATAACTTCGTGTATTGCTCTACTCAAGTGAAATACTGAGAAAGATACATAACCTAATAGGTGAGCTTTGCATACAACTTATTAAGTAATTGCAAAACATAAAATAAGAAATAAAAATTTACAACTATTAAATAGTAAAAAGTTACATATGTTAAAAGCATTTATTTTGGAATTTGGCAAATTGGTTGCCTATACAAATACTGGTAGAGAAGATAGCAAGAAGAGAGAAATTCTTGAGAGAGAGTGAAAAATGATTTATTCCATCTGAATGTCAAAATTATGATAGCAATTCAGAGAATATTGTGGGTTCCCTTTTTATAGTGAAGGGCCCAATAATGCAACTTAAGCCACTCTAATTCAAGTAACACCTACTAGTTGTTGCCAGCTGTATTAACAGTTTGTTACTAACTACACTAACTGAATAACTGTTTGTACAAAATGATCAAGTCTTAACACCCCCCGCAAGCTGGAGACTGGGAAAATGTCCAACAGTCCCAGCATGTGAATGTGTCTCTGGAAGTGCACCAGAAGCAAGGATTTGGTGAATAGATCTGCTATTTGGTCTTCACTTGTTATGGACAATAGTTTCATGAACCCATTGCGTAATTTTCCCCCTACAAAATGGCAATCAATTTCTAGACGTTTGGTCTTTCGTGAAACACTGGGTTGCTAGCAATATGAATTGCACTCTGGTTATCACAGTAGAGAGTAGGGAGCTTGGGACAATAGATTTAAAGATCCTTGAGCAAATAACTCAACCAAAGAAGCTCACATGTAGCAAATGCCAAGGCTCTATACTCGGCTTCTAAAGAAGATCTAGCCACAGTATTTTGCTTCTTTGACCTCTAGCAAATTAGCAAGTCACCAAGGAAGAAGCATAAGCTAGAAATAGATCTCCTGGTATCTTGGCAACCAACCCAATCTACATAAACAAACCTTTGATGTGTAGTGAAGAAGTTCAAGGAAAAAACAAGCTAGTACCTGGACTGCACTTTAGATACTGAGAACTCTTTGAAAAGCCTTATCATGAGTCATAGTGGGCTTGTCTAGGAATTGGCTCAGCTACTGTATTGGAAAGCAAATATCTGGTCTGGTAGTGGTGAGGTATAGAAGCTTACCAATGAGTCTTCTATAGGAACTGTCATCTTCATAAGGTGGCCCATCATCTTGGTATACTTAGGTACTTGGATCAAAAGGAGTGGAGACTGGTTTATAAGCAAGTAGGCCAGTTTCAGCCAATAACTCTAAACAGTGTTTTCTCTAACATAAGTTGATTCCTTTCTTTGAATGAGCAGCTTCAAGTCCTAAAAAAAACTTCAAAGTCCTCAAATCCTTAATACCAAAGAAGGAGTGCAGTATGCCTTTGATTGTATCTATTTCCACGTGACAATTTCCTACAAGCACTATGTCATCCATATAGACTAAAAGTGTTGTGAAGGAATTCCCACAACATTTGGTAAACAACAAGTAATTTGAGGGTGCTTGAATGTAACCAGCTTTGGTAAGGATTAAAATAAGCTTTTCATTCTATTTTCTGCTAGCTTGTTTAAGTCCATAAAGAGACTTTCTAAGCTTGCAGACTTTTCCTTCTGCTTTAACATTCAACCCTTGAGGAATCTGCATGTACACGTCCTCATAAAGATCTCTATGTAAAAAGGCATTATTAACATCAAGCTGTTGAACCATCCACTCATTAATTGAAGCCAATGCAAGCATAAGTCTGACCGTGGTCATTTTTACCACTGGGGAGAATGTTTCAAGGAAATCTAGCCCTTCAACTTGGTTGTATCCTTTAACAACTAACCAGGCTTTTTATCTCTCAACGCTACCCCTCTTCTTTTAATTTCATAGACCCATTTACTTCCTATAGGCTTCACTCCATTTGGCAAGTCAACAGGGGACCATGTTTTATTATCCTCAAGAGCCTTCAGTTCCTTCTGCATTGCGTCAATCTAGCACTTATGTTGGCAGGCTTCATTATAATTGTTTGGTTCTTGTTTAGAAAGAATAGATAATGCATATGCTTAATGAGAAGACGAGAACCTATGATAGCTCACATGATCTGAAACTGTGTATCTAATGCTATTAGAAGCATTATTGCATTAATAGTCAGTAGACTTTCTTCTTAATTCGAGTAGACTTTCTTATTTGCTTATTGACTTCTTTAGGGGTGCAAGGACTAGATTGTATGTCCTACATTGTGGAATCTTGTAATTCAGGTTTAGTAGTGGTGGTTGTTTCATGTTCTTCTGAATCTAGAATAAAACTGGTTCTAGGTTTAGTTATCTCATCAAATATTTAATGATGGTCACCGTTAAGTTTTGGCTCCTAATCCAAGTATTCCCACTTATGGGAAGCAACTGCCTTTCTTCATATGGAAACATCGATTCGCAAAATTGAACATTTATAGATACTATAATTTCCTTGCTATTAAGATCATAGGCAACCTAACCTTTAACACCAGATCTATGACCCAAATGGATGCACTTTCTGGCTTGCTACTGAACTTATTTCTTTGTGTACTTAGTGTAGATACAAAACATAAACATCCGAACACCCGTAGCTCATTTAAGTTAGGGTGTGATCCATGCAAGAAGGTATATGGAATTTGATCCTGTACAACCTTTGTATGCACTCTGTTAATCAAGTGTACAGCACGAACAACTGCATAAGCCCAAAACTTTGCTGGTAAGTGGGCTTGAAACAAAAGTGCTCTTGCTACATTAAGTACTTGTTGATGCTTTCTTTCCACTCTCCCGTTCTGTTGTGGAGTTTCCACACAACTCTTCTAGTGATAAATTCCCTTCTTAGCATAAAAGGAAGGCAAGGAAAACTCAAGACCATTGTCACTTCTAACTGTCTTTACTGCCACTTTGAAATGATTTTCCATCAATAAAACAAACTTCTCTATTTGACTTTTTGCTTCATATTTTCCTTTCAACAAGATAAGCCAGGTATATCTACTAAAATCATCAACGATGGTTAAGAAATATCTATGACCGTGTATAGTAGTACTAGAAAAAGGACCCCACAAGTCCATGTGTAAAAGCTAAAAAATAGAACTAGCTCAACTTATAGTAGAAAAAGGAATTTTCTTTTTCTTTGCAAAATGACATATGTCACATATCACATTTTTATTGATATGAATAGAGGGACATATATTTTTCAGAATTTCAAGTTTTGCTATAGAAGTGTGACTAAGCCTAAAATGCCACAATGCTGACTTAGGAATGGAAACTGAACTATAAGCAAAATTTTCTACTCGAACCTGAGAAGTAATTATTGAAGCTAGTTGATTTACTGAATTTATTTCCAAGCAGTACAAACCTCCATTCAATTCACTTAAACTAATCATCTTCTGTGCTCTGTCTTGTATGACACACTTTCCATCAAAAAATGTAAAAGTACATCCAGCTTCTTTTACCAACTTCGAAATAGACAATAAGTTTACACTGAACAAAGGCAAGTACAACACATCCGAAAGCACAATTGAATCCCCAATATAAACCTTTCTAGAAACTCTAGCGAAAACATCATTACCATTAGGTAGTCTAACTGAAATTGGTCCAATTTCATTATAGGAATAAAATAAATCTAAGCATGAACATATGTGGTCAGTGGCACCACTATCCAGTATCCAACAATTTGAGTATCTCCTAGTATTGAAACATGAAAAATTACCTCTTCCTTGAATCTTTTTATTGCTCGTGGCTGGTAAGGAATGAATTTGACTAATGCTGTGTACACCTTCATCCGTCTTCTTTTGCACACGGGATTGTAACAAAGACATCAAGGCTTTATATTCTTCTTGAGTAAATGTGGCAATAGATGATGACAATTGCTTTTTATCACCTCTAACTTTAGACTTACAATTTGCTTCTTCATTTCCCACAGAGTTTGCTGTAGAATTACTGTTCCTGAATTTGAAGCTGGGTGGAAAACCATGCCTTTGGTAGCATGTCTCCACTGTATGTCCTACTCTTCCACAATAGGTGCAAACCTTTCCACCATAATCGCCTCTACCTCTACCATTGAACCTTCTCCCAGTTGCAAGATTTACAACTATTGGGTTTTCTTCCATATTATGCATACCACTGTGTCTTTCTTGTTGAACAACTATTGAAAAGACATTTGCCAAAGTAGGTAGTGGATTCATGATGAAGATTTGTGACTTAATCACTCTGAAATTCTCATTAAGTCCCATGAGAAACCTTATCACATAATCTTCTTCCTTGAACTTTCTGGATTTCTTCATGGCATCACAAATGCATCTCATCGCGCAAGTGCACAAAGGTATAGGTTTATATATCTCCAATTCTTCCCATAAAGCCTTTAATTCAATAAAGTAATCAGTTACCGACATTGCATTCTGCTTGAAGCCATATATTTCTTATTGCAGTTCAGCCATACGCACACGATCTCCCTTTGAAAAATGATCTTTCAGATCCCTCCAAACTTCTGATGCATGTTCTATATACATGATACTGGTAGCAATCAAACTCAAAACTGAATTCACAATCCATGAATATAAAAGATTATTGCACCTGTCGTATGCTTTGTAATTCGGGTCAAAGCAATTTGGTATTTCAATGCTTTCATCAAGAAATTGCCACTTGTTCTTCGTGATTAAAGCTCTTTTCATCGATCTTGCCCAAGAGTAGTAGTTTCCTCCAATGAGTAAGGATTAAAAAGAATCACCGCCGAACTTTCTCTCGAAAGTACATAATACACACTTGAAGGGTTCTGTGACAGATCCGTCGAGGGTTCGCCATTAGAAGTAACACCATTATTGTTCCTAGGCATGATGAAGAAGATGCGCAACAGAGCTCAATGAATGAGCTCTGACGCCATCATATGAATACTGGTAAAGAAGATGGCAAGAACAGAGAAATCTTAAGAGAGAGTGAAAAATGATTTATTCCATTTAAATGTCAAAATTATGATTACAATTCAGAGACTGTTGTGGGTTCCCTTTTTATAGTGAAGGGTTTAATAATGCAACTTAAGCTACTCTAACTCAAGTAACACCTACTAATTGTTGCCAGTTGTATTAACAGTTTGTTACTAACTGCACTACCTAAATAACTGTTTGTACAAAATGATCAAGTCTTAATAGTGCGTCTCTTGCTTTTTCCACAACAATTGAAGCTTGCTTATGCCTTGTTCATGGTTTCCATTTCACCACCAACTTGAGTTCGTTACTTGGCGATCCTAATTTTCATATGGCAAATGTTCAAACTTGGCTGAAAATACTTGTAACAGGTAGCCGTGGGTGTTTGTTTTATGCAGCTACATGTATATATAGAGAAGAGGAGATATATTATATGGAGAAGCTTCGTAAACTTTTATTCATGGGTTCTATATATAGAGCTTACAATGTAACACAAAATTCAAATACTAACATTATCCTAATCTTAAAATCAAACTTATAATCCTAAATTTAAATAATAAGGATAAACATCCTTATCTTTATCTAAACATCATCCTAAAATTTGAAACATAACAAATTCCTAAAAATTAAATTATCTTTTTTCAAATTATAGACATTTAGGCATATATTTTCAACACTCATTCTTGCCTTAATATATGTTCATACCCAATTTTAAATGTCAAGTTTGAAATTTGGCTTTCCTTCTTTTGATGCTTGTTTTCTTCCTCTTATTTTCCTTACAATTCTTATCATTATCTTTCTTGTGTGGGACCACCTCTTCAATCAACTTGAGTTTCTCCTTCATTGCAATTATCTTTTTTTGGTCAATTTAAGCTTCTTTGTTTCTCGTGGGCTCCATGGTAGCAACATTGCACCTTTGATAGATATCAAAAGGCGGTTCTTCATCTACATCTTCATTCTCCTTATAAACATCATGCCTCTTCAAAACAGATCCATCTTTTTGCTCTTCTTTTGATTCTAATCCTTCTTTTTTATCTTCTTCATCTGTAGTTGGCTCCTTGCTCATCAAATCTAAGGCAAAGCTTTTGCCTTTCATTTGAACTTTGATCACTTCTTTGTTATTTGTATCTTTAATCACACAATTTTTATCTTCAAACAAAACTTGTAGCCATTCTCCAACAGCTGAGCAACATTTAAAAAGATTTTGATTAATCCCAGGAACATATAAAACATTAGATATTAATTTCAAACCTGAACAACTTTTAATTGCAATTGTTCCTTTGCCTTTTACTGCAATGTGTGCTCCGTTTCCAATTTTGACTTTGGAGATAGCAGTTTTATTGAGCTCTTTAAAGAGCTCTCGGTCATAAGTCATATAGTTTGTACAACCACTATCGATAAGCCAAGCTTTTGTAGAGTTGTCAGTTGTAAAACACAACATTATGTCTCATATTCCTTCATTATTTGTAACTCGAACTCCCTCATTAAATTCAACACCTACATGTTTTGAATCCTTTCATCTCCTGCATATTCTTCCTTCAAGTAATCCCAAATTGCTTTTGCTATTTTGAGAGTCATGATTCCGGTAAAAACGTTTTGTGAAACACCAGCAAACAGACATGTCATTGTCTTTGCCTTCTTGGTTTTTCTTTCTTTGTGGATTTTTATCTGCAGCATGGTGGGATTGCCTGACAACATAGGAACATCGTAATATTCTTCAACGCCTTTCCAGAGATCTAAAGCCTCTAGGTATGACTTCATTCTCACTACCCAAAGATTATAGCTTTCTCCATCAAAGATAGGAGGTGCAACCCTTGAGAAACTTGCTTCGGCTTCCATCTTCACAGGTCCGTAAAAAGATAGCTCTTGATACCAATTGTTGTTTTTTTGTAGAAAAATATTTTTTAAGAGAAGAGGATATATATTATATGGAAGAGCTTTGTAAACTTTTATTCATGGGTTCTGTATATAAAGCTTACAATGTAACACAAAATTCAAATACTAATACTATCATAATCTTAAAATCAAACTAATAATCCTAAATTTAAATAATAAGGATAAACATCCTCATCTTTATCTAAACATCATTCTAAAATTCGAAACATAACAAAATTCCTAAAAACTAAATTATCTTTCTTCAAATTATAGATATTTAGGCATATATTTTCAACAACATGGATCCTTTGGAAAACAAGGAGTGAGGTAATATTCTGAGGAATAAGGTAGAATGAATGGGAAATTTTCACTAGAGTACATCTACTAGGTGAAAACTTATTTGTAGTGTATAGTTTTTCAAAGGCAGCTACAAAATAAGTTAGGATGGTAGCTTGGTGTCCTCCATCTGAGGATGTTCATGTGATAAATGTCGATGGTAGTTCACTGGGCAATCCAGGGAGAGATGGATTTGGGGACTTTTTTTTACCAAATTGGTAAAATAAAAAAATACCAAAATATTATAGGAAAAAATAATTTACCAAAATGAGGTGTTTTGGACATGTTGGAATTCGACGTGGAATTGATTAAATAGAAGGTGCTAGTGATTGTGGTGCCACAACTTTTTTTAAAAGTACCAAAAAAGACGCTGGTGGTAGTGGCGCCACCTAGTCAAAATTCGCAAAAGGAAAGGCGTTGGTTAAACTAGTGTCATATATTTTGTTCAATTTGGGTTTACTTGAGTTTGGAAACCACCAACTCGAAACTTGAACTAACCTTGATCGAGTAGGACAATTCAAAACCGAACCGACCTATAGGTCCAAACCAAACTGATAGAAGGCAATCGGGTTGAGTCGAGTCAACCAGATTCGCGTGTCAACCCATACCCGCTTACACTTCTAAAATTAAAGTATATAGAGAAATAAAAGTAAGAGAATAAAACCTATATATTTAATATATAAAACAATAATTATTATTTATGCTTATACTAAATTCATAATCTTAACAAAAGGAAATAATTAATCAATAATAAGAAAATATAAAATATAATCCTACAATGATTAAGATTTGTGTAAAATACCATTACGATATTATTTGATATTTTTGTTTTTTACTTATTCTAACAGGTTTGATTTTCTTTTGGCATTTGATTGGTTCTACGCGTTGGACTGATTTGCATTGTTGTCATGACTAAGGAGATGGATTTTTTATGAAGCATGGTCCTTTTAAATTTCATTCTTACTCAAGATTTCATCTTGTTTTCCCTTTCATCTTTGTGGGCTTCTACGTAACGATAAGCACATATAAGTATTTATGAGAAAATGATCTTGAAACTTTTAGAAAAAAGAATTAGATAACTAAAAACAAAAATAAAATGTGCAAATGGGAACTAGATAGACTTGTGAGGGCTTTATAACCAAAATGGGATAATTCACTTTTAAAATTATTAAATTAGTGTAAAGAAGCGAAATCCTTTTTCCATAAGGCAACAACTTTCAATTTTCAAAGATCCTTACCCTCATGCCTTGAAAACCTTCAGGAAAGTCTAAAGAATGTTAAGAGATGTGTGAAAATCACCAATATCAGCCAAAAAATGTGAAAATAAAATGCTAATAATAGTGATCCATTTGAAGGGAGCCTCTCTCAAGTAGGGGAAGAAATAGATTGGGCTGAACAAGACTTTGCTTAAATAGGCTTGGCCTATTTAAAAGATCTAAGGTCCAAGCCTATACTGTCACCTGTCATAGGCTTTTTTGGGCTCGGTATGACCTTTTTAAAAGCTTGTCTTAGCCTGTTAGCATGTTTAAAGAACTATTTCATATTAAAGCTTTTAGATAAGTATGATGTATCCTTAAATAAAGTAATCGACTAATAGGCTTATGGAGAAAAACTCTATGTAAAACAAAACATAAATTATGAAAATTAAACCATTACTACTTAGGACACAAGATAGAGGTGAAAATAGATAGGTTAAACTTGATAATAGTCAAGTCCAACTTGTTTATATGATATAAAATGAGTTTTAAAGTCTAATATGACCTTTACGATAACTTATTTAAAAGTTTATTTTGCAAACAAGGTCTCTAAATATGACATAGATTTATCCTTCAATAAGATTATACGTTTGATTCTTTATGAAGGCAAAATGTTTAATATTTAAAAAAGTAAATAAACATATGACTTTAATATATTATAAAAAACTTAATATAATAATAATGCTAACAAAAGATTATAATTTATATCTATTTAAATAGACTGGCATGTTAGGCCTAAAAGACTTTTTTTGAATGGCCTAAAGGTTGACTTTTTTAAACAAATAGGCTTCTATAAAAGCCTTGGCCCAGTTTATTTAATAAAAAAGTTTGGCCTGACTTGATATAAGCTAGGTCGTAGGCTCCTGTTGAGCGGCCTAGCCTATATCCATCCCTACTCTAAAGTGTTGTTTGGGCCCAAAAATGGCCTAGAATGAGTAAAAATTATGAATAGGGATGACAATGGACAAAGTTTGGGTAGGATATTATAGTATTTGCTCATATATTTGCATTTGAAAAAAATACCCGTACTCGGTTCCATACTTGCATAGGTAGTACCTTTAATCCTCATTTTGAGACCTTAGGAAAAATTTATATTCAAAATTTAATTTAATATAATTTGTTAAATCTTATTTTATTTTTCTATCAACTACAAAATTATTGAGGAAAGTTTATAATTAAGTTTTTCTACATTTCATTATCAATATATATAAAGACAAAATCATTCAATTTATCTTTCAACATAGTTAATATCAAATAAAACTTGAATAATTTTAGTTTAAAAAAGTACATTTAACTAAAACAATAATTACAAGTTTGGTCAATAATATTTTAGAAAAAATGCATTCATTTGAAATAGAATATAATATTTTGATATAATTTAATGTTTTTAGTGAAATATGAATTATTTTTGAAATTTAATTTATATACAATGTTGGTACAATTTTTTTTCATACATACGTCTAATAAAATTTAACTATTTTATTACATCATCCTGTTGAATAATATGATGTGGTAGTATGGTGAATTCCTATTGGATATATATGTAAAAATATTATACTCAGAATCATACAAATTAAACTCCTATTTTTTTTATATTTTTTACAATATCTTTATTTTAAAAATAAATCAAAATATTTAATATTATAATATTCACTATAACTTATCTTTTAAATATACTATATATATGAGATATTTTAATGAATTATGTGTGTAATTATCATACCCATTGTAGATTTTTTTGCAAGTACCTATAAGGTTCGAGTAGAATTGTCATCCTTAATTATAAGTCCTTACTATTAACATAGGCATAATTGTGCTGAAAATAAGCACAATCGTGCCAC
The DNA here is from genome assembly GCA_004329165.1 of Spatholobus suberectus. Classification (NCBI taxonomy): domain Eukaryota; kingdom Viridiplantae; phylum Streptophyta; class Magnoliopsida; order Fabales; family Fabaceae; genus Spatholobus; species Spatholobus suberectus. Next base: position 16,179,732 of record CM014733.1, read on the forward strand.
TAAAAAAATCTGTTTTTTTTTTTTTTTAAAAGACGGAAGTCCAATGAACTTTAGGCACGACCATGCTAATGATCCAAGATCTGAAAATATAAAGGGTCCAAGATACTTAAAAAGTGCTTGCTTCTTTTATAGTTCAGCTTAAGTTATTATTTTTATCAATCTTATAGCAAAAAAAAAAAAGAAGGTGAAAATTAAAGATATATAATAAAATTCACAAAATTTTACCTCGACAAAAATGAAAGAACGAGTGTTTGTGATAGATGTTAAAAATTCTAGTAAGATAATTTATTGACATGTTTTTACTGATATATTTAATTTTTATCTAGTGAAATCAGGTATAACTTGTATGTTCTTTTATTAAATAAATGAATAAGATTAAAGAAATGATAATAAATAAAAATCACTAAATAATCATATCCTCTCATTTATTATCGTAATATTTTTTTGACGAATATTTATTATCATAATATTAATTGGTTTTTGGATGAATTTATTTTGATAATAATTTTTTTTATAATTATATAAAAGACTTTTTCAAAAGTAATTTCTCTCAAATAGAAAACAATTACTAAACATTATTTTGTTCTGTCAATATCGACCACCGTTATGAGTATTACTGCCTCTTTGGGCGTGATACACAGCTCCCCGTGTGAAAACAATTGCATTTCTCTTTCTCGGATGACCGAGATTGCAACTCGCACGTCCATACGACATTGAATCTTTTAAATTACTTTCTGAATTTGAGTTCAACTATAGGTTTGCTCTTAAAATTCTACTGGTTCTTTGCAAGGAGAGCTAGTTCTGTTGTCTCAAGGAAGATATTTTCCCCAAGTCAAACAAAGATACAACAGGGTTTAAGGCCACCTTGTCTGCATTTATTATTTTCATAGATTCTCTTCTGTACTTTTTCAAAAGAAAAGCAGTGATCTGTAGTCTCAAGGAAGATATGTCCTAGAAAAGCACTATGTTAATAAAAATCATACATCAATAAAATACTTTCTGAAGGTGAATTCTGGGGGTAGGTGGGAGTGGGTAATTGTGATCTATTAATAATTATTTTTGAAAAATATTTATCTTGTGTTTGCTTTGGACCTTTGGTATTTAAAAGTTAGATTAGTTCAGAATTAATCCGAGTCATGTCAAGTTTAAGACGAAAAACCTCTCAACTTCTATTTTTATTCATAAAACTCAACATGAAATATTAATTTAGGAGAATCAAATTTTTTGTTACTAGAGCTAATACTCCTGGGTAAAAAAATTAGATATTAGATTAACCTTTTTTTGTTTTTTCAATTTTTTGTATTCTTTTATATTTATTATCGAATTATCATTCATATGGTTAATTATTATTAACTTTTTGTCTTTTTTAATCTTTTGTTTTTTTTGGTAAATTGTCTTTTTTAGTCTTTGACCATATATAACTGGGAGACAAACCTTCTTGTCACGGGTGGAGGTTAGATAAAATCCTCTACAAAATGACAATTTCAGGAGATACTTTTGTTGGTAAAGTTCGCCAAAAATCACGCACTCCTTTTTCTCCAACCAACCATTATTGGTTTCTAACTTCCGTTCCAATATTTTCATTTATATATATATTTTCTTCCATTTATCCACTATAATATTCTCATTTAGCAACACTCAATTAATGCCCTTTGATAGCACTTTATTGCTTAACATTCAGTATCATGAAATTATGCTTAATATAAAGCTATTATACATTTATCAAAAGAATATTGAGATGATTTCAGTATTTCACGTACAATGTATAAATGCACCAATAAAAAGTACTGTGTTGTGTTTATATTTAATAATTTTATGCCTACATTCAATTATTCGGTATTCTCCTTTTCCCTAAACTTAATGACAAAAATTAAAATTATGAATATTACTATTTCAAAAGGACTTGTATTATTGAGGACAACTGGAAAATTTCAAAGCACCAAACACATCATGCATGACCCACATGCTATAAAACGATTCACCCAATGCCTCTCTTGGGAATACGATCTCACACATTACAAGCGTGTCAGGCATAAACAACAACTAGTTGTATCAGTGAAAGTGTAACGAGATACGTTTTTTTTCCTCAATGTCACTCGAATAGCTTACCACAGTCCAAATATTGTTTAGATGAGTTACAGAAATACACATCCAAGCAAGGATATTTCATGTAGTTTCTTTTCTTTCTTTTTCTTTTACGATGTACAATAACATATTAACAAGTTGCTAGGATTTTTCTTTTCTTTTCCCTTGTTATGTTTGCAGTAAAATACAACATGAGGAAAGTTTGGCTTATTGTCCTAGTCATATTCTACGGTGGCTTTCCCTCAAAAGGGTTCAGCAATGTTTCTACAAGACCAAGACCAAGTGCCGTTAACATTGGGGCAATTTTATCTTTCAACTCAACAATTGGCAGAGTGGCTAAAGTTGCCATACAAGCAGCAGTGGATGATATAAATTCTAATGCAACGATTCTCAATGGAACTAAGCTTAATATCTCAATGCTGGACACCGAATCATCCACTGGATTCCAAGGAATCATTGCTTGTACGTCCTTCTCAGACACATGACACTTTTCCACTTCACTATTTTGCACATTTTCCCATAGAAACATATTTCTTAGTCACTACCTTGTTGATCTTTTATTACAGCATTTCTGTTGATGGAGAGTGACACTGTGGCCATCATTGGTCCCCAGTACTCAGTCATGGCACATGTGATTTCACATATTGCAAATGAGATGCAAGTACCTCTACTTTCATTTGCAGCAACAGACCCTACACTGACTTCAATGCAGTTCCCATATTTTGTTAGGACAACACAGAGAGATCTGTGTCAGATGGCTGCTGTAGCAGAAATTGTTGATCACTTTCAATGGAGAGATGTCATAGCCATATACGTTGATGATGATCACGGAAGAAACGGGGTAGCTGCCTTAGGGGATAAACTAGCAGAGAAACATTGTAAAATATCATATAAAGTGCCCTTTAGGGTAGATAATATAACCCGAGAAGAAATAAACAGTGCATTAGTTAAGGTAGCTTTAATGGAATCACGGGTAATAATCCTTCACATATACCCTTCTTTTGGTCTAGAAGTACTTCATGTGGCTCAGTCACTTGGCATGATGCGAAGAGGTTATGTGTGGAAAGCCACAGATTGGCTTGCTACAGTACTCCAGCCATGAATGACATCCAAGGTGTTATCACCTTGCGCATGCATACACCAGATTCAGACATAAAAAAGAAATTTATTTCTAGGTGGAACAAACTGAGCCAGAAGGAAGATCCTGATCAGGGTCCTTTTGGGTTAAATATCTTTGGTCTATACGCATATGACACTGTTTGGGTACTTGCTTATGCACTTGATACACTTTTAAAGGATGGAGGAACTTTGTCGTTTTCAAATGTTTCAAGTCCAAACACGTTAAAGGGGAGCACCCTTCACCTAGATACTATGGGGGTCTTTGTTAATGGTAGCATGTTGCTTAAAAAAATTTTATAGGTCAACACAACTGGTTTAACTGGCCAAATGATGTTTGACTCAGATGGAAATTTAATGCAACCATCATATGAAATCATTAATGTGATAGGTACTGGAATTAGGAGGATTGAGTATTGGACTGAAACCTCTGGCCTCCACACTGGGGAAGCTCCTAATCATTCCAATTATAGTGAAGGACTATATGGTGTCGTATTGCATGGTCAAACAACCCAAACCCCGCGTGGATGGGTTTTTGCCAGCAATGGAAGACAATTGAGAATTGGGGTGCCAGTTAGCGTTTATTTCCCTGAGTTTGTGTCAAGAATTGAGGGCACTGAAATGTTTAGTGGTTATTGCATAGATGTGTTTACTGCTGCACGGAACTTGTTGCCTTACCTGTTACCATTCAAGTTTATTCCGTTTGGTGATGGTAAAACCAACCCGTCAAGTTCAGACCTTCTTCACATGATCACAATTGGTGTGAATATTTAAGTTTTCATGATCTATCTTCATTTTTTGTATCACGTTGCTTTGTTAGTTTTAAATTCTTGCATTGAAATTGCTTCTTTTATGCGGAGGCCTTCGATGCTGTGGTGGGGGACATTGACATTACTACAAACCGAACTAAGATGGTGGATTTTACACAGCCATTTATCGAGTTTGGGCTAGTTGTTGTGGCACCTATCAAGAAGTTGAAATCCAGTGCTTGGGCTTTCCTCACACCATTCACTCCAGTGATGTGGTTTGTGACAGGACTGTTTTTCTTGGTGGTGGGAGCTGTTGTGTGGATTTTAGAGTGTCGCACAAATGATGACTTTAGAGGCCCTGCTAGAAGACAATTTGTCACCATTATCTGGTAATTAAGTGGCAAAACAATTTTATAATATGATCTTAATTAACTTCTTTGATTGGTTCATATGGTCACTAACATACTTTATCAATTGCTGACATCTTAATTATTTATTTCTGCAGGTTTAGCTTTTCAACCCTATTTTTTGCCCATAGTAAGTGGTTGGAACTTTTTTGTATCTAGTTATCCTTGTTGATTTCCTCGTGTAGAGAACAGAAACTCAATTTTTAACAGACTGTAAAGATCAATCAACCTAATAGATTTATGCTATTATGATGAAATTGCTACTAATTTCTAGAAGATTGTAGTAGTAATATATGTATATGAAAAAGTAAAGAATAGTCTAGAATACTTTTGTAAAATATTCACAATGTATTTAGAAGAATTTAGAAAATAAATATAGAAACTTATAAAAATGTAGCTTTAGAAAAAAGTAGAAAAGCTAAAAGTAAAGTGAGATAACTTTAGAATAATAAAATCTAGATATTTCTAGAACTATTCTTGCATGCTTATAAATAGGCAATTGTATCATCATTTATAGCAAGTACTTCCAGATATCAAATAAAGCTTTACTATCATTCACTATCAATTACTTCAATATCATTCAACACCTTTACACATTTTTCTAAAACTAACAATGGTATCAGAGCTACGTTCGGTCATCTACTGGGCGTGGAGATATTATCCAACTACTTCCAAAAAATCGTACTATGTTCTCTATCAATCCCATAATTTTTCCTTAACCAATGGCCAATACTATTCAACCCTCATCTATTCCTGTCCCTATTTTTACTGGAGAAAATTATGATTTTTGGAGCATTAAAATGAAGACATTTTTTTGCTCCCAAGATTTATGGGATATTATTAAAGATGGATTCATTGCTCCCGCAGACATTTCTACACTGACTGCAGCTCAAAAAAAGGAGTTGATGGAAAACATGCAAAAAGATTCAAGGGCATTATTTATTCTACAAGAAACAGTAGTTGAAACAATTTTTCCAAGAATAATAGGTGCCACAAGTGCTAAAGAAGCATGGAGTACACTACATGAGGAGTTTCAAGGCAGTGCCAAGATACGCGCCATTAAACTTCAAACTCTAAGACGTGAGTTTGAATTAATAAAAATAAAGGAGTCCGAGACCGTAAAAGATTACTATTCTAGGATAAAAGAAATAGTTAGTCAAATGAGAGCATATGGAGAAAATATTCTTGACAAGAGAATTGTTGAGAAAATTCTAATTTCTATTTCCCATAAGTATGATGCGATCGTGACTACAATTGAGCAGATCAAAGATCTATCTACCAATTGGTGACAGAACTAATAGGCTATCTTGAAGTATATGAGCAAATATTGAGTAGGTATGATGTAGATTCTATCAAAAATGCCTTTCAATCAAAGCTCAAATTACGGTCTCAAAATAAAGAACATGAAGAAAAGAAAAATAGTGGAGAAATTTCTAGAAATAAAGGAAATTCTAGAAGTTTCTTTAAGAACAATCAAGATAAATATCCTCCATGTGACATTTGTAAGAAGGCAAGTCACTTGGAGAAAGACTGTTGGCATCGAGGAAAGCCATAATGTCAGTACTGCAAGCAATTTGGACATATGGAGAAGAATTGTCTCAACAAAAACAAGCATCAAGAAAATTTTGTTAAAGAGGATGATAGTGAGCAATACCTTTTCTATGCTACCGGAGATCCTAGTGATGAAACAGGTAGAAGTTGGTACTTGGATAGTGGTTGCAGCAATCATATGGCCAAAGATAAGAGCATCTTCAAGGAAATTGACAACTATGTTAAAGTAAAAGTTCGATTGGGAAATGGCATCATGGTAGAGTCCAAAGGCAAAGGCACTATCATGGTGGAGACAAAGAAAGGTACGAGACTCATCAAAGATGTCTTACTTGTTCCTAATCCTAGAGAAAATCTCTTGAGCATTGACCAAATGATGGAGAAAGGCTATGCTCTACACTTCAAAAGAGATACATGCACAATCTATGATAACTATAACAAACGGCGGGAGATAGCCCAAGTTAAAATGGAGAAAAGAAATAGAAGTTTCCCGATAAGCTTCATATATACTACTAACATTGCCATGAAAGTCCAAGTTGATGATTCATGGCTATAGCATAGAAGATTTGGCCACTTCAATGGCCATGGCTTGAAGTTGTTACATCAAAAGAATATGATGAGACACTTGCCATTCTTAAAAGAAAATAATGAAGCTTGTAAAGGATGTTTTCTTGGATAGCAACACAGACTACCATTTTCAATTGACAAAGCATGTAGAGCTAAAGACTTGTTGGAGTTGATCCACACTGACATTTGTGGCCTAATGAGGACACCATCACTCAATAATGACAGGTATTTCATTCTCTTCATCGATGACTTTTCTAGAATGACCTGGGTATACTTCATTAAAGAAAAATTAGAAGTCTTTGGAATATTCAAGAAGTTTAAAGCTCTCGTCGAGAAGTAAAGTGGGAAACATATAAAGGTACTTAGAAGTGATCAAGGCAAGGAGTACAACTCATACGAGTTTGATAAGTTTTATGAAGATGAAGGCATTGAGCGCCAACTTACTGTCACATATTCTCCACAACAAAATGACGTCTCTAAGAGGAAGAATCGTACCATTATGGAGATGGCTGGATCAATGCTAAAGGAGAAAGGTTTGCCTAACACTTTTTGGGCAAAAGCAGTTTACACTGCAGTCTACATATTCAATAGATGTCCAACTAAGGTAGTTCAAGACAAGACTCCTATTGAGGCATGGAGTGGGAAAAGATGCTTCTTAGAATTGGGAAGAAGAAAAAGTTGTGAGGAGTAACATTCTTATTCCAGTGTAACAACCTTAGGAAGAAGCTAAAGAAGTAACAGGGAATCCAGGTACGCTTCGTCCACCTTCACAACAACAAGATTCTTCACCAGAGTCTGCTCTAAGAAGAGTTGGATCTTTGGTGGATATATATGAAACTTGCAACATGGTCATGCTTGAGCCTGAATGTTATGAAGAAGTATCAAAGCAAGAAGTATGGGTCCAAGCAATGGAAGAAGAGATTAAAATGATTGAAAAGAATAACACTTAGGAGCTTGTAGATTATCCACAAGGAAAAGACATTATTGGAGTTAAATGGGTCTACAAGACAAAGCTCAACCCTAATGGTACCATACAAAAGCATAAGGCTAGATTAGTCACTAAAGGCTACTCACAACAACCTGGAGTTCACTATAACAAAACATTTGCCCCAATTGCCCACCTGGATACAATTAGAGCTTTAATAGCTCTTACAACACAAAAAGGGTGGAACATCTGCCAATTGGATGTTAAATTTGCTTTTCTAAATGGAGTGCTTGAAGAAGAGATTTATGTTGAGAAACTACAAGGCTTCATTAGCAAAGACAATGAAGGCAGAGTACTAAGACTAAAAATAGCCTTATATGGTCTCAAGCAAGCTCCTCAAGCATGGTACAACAGAATCGATCAGTACTTCACTGACCAAGAATTCAGGAGGAGCAAAAGTGAGCCAACACTATACGTCAAGACCAAAGGTCAGCATGATACTCTTATCGTCTCCCTGTATGTAGATGATCTTATTTACACAGGAAACAATATGGAGATGATGAATGATTTCAAAGAAGACATGATGAAGACATTCGAGATAACTGATCTTGGCTTAATGAATTACTTCCTCAGCATAAAGGTAAGACAACAAAAGGAAGGAATATTTATCTCTCAAAAGAAATACATTGAAGCACTATTGAAAAAATTCAAGATGCATGGTTGCAAGCCTGTGAGTACTTTGTTCATTATAAACGAGAAGCTGAAAAAGGATGATGGAGCACCAAAAGCAGACACATCACGCTACATAAGTTTGATCGAAAGCCTACTATATCTTACAGCCACACGACTAGACATCATGTATACTGTAAGTCTTCTATTAAGATTCATGCAGAGACCAAGTAAAATTCACTATGGAGCAGCAAAAAGAATTCTAAGATACTTGTAAGGCACGAAGGAGTTTGGTTTATGGTACAAAACCATGACCAACTCAAGGTTAATCAGCTACACCGATAGCGATTAGGCAGGATCGATAGATGACATGAAGAGTACTTTAGGATATGCCTTTTCATTAGGATCAGGAGTATTGTAACACCCCAAATTTCAAATACTAGAAATAAACCACGAGGTAGCTCTTAGTAGAACCCTTCTCATATGTTATTAGACAAAAGATGTCTTAAGAATTATTGTTATTATATTTCCTATTATTATTATTATTATTATTATTATTACTATTATTATTATGTTGTGTTGTTGTTATTATATTTATTGTTATTATTATTATTGTTGTTGTTATTATTATTCTTATTCTTATTATTCTTATTAATACCTTAGTATTATAAATTAGTAGAAATATTATCATACAACCCAAAACAGCATCTAGGGCCCAATAAAGGATTAAAGCCCACTAAGCCACATACCCACCCACATGTTATAAGAAGGGAATAGAGAAGGAGAATTAGGTTTAGCCGTCACAAATAGAAGAAGAAACAAGGTAGAGAGAATGAGGAGAAAAGAAAGAAGAAGAAGAAGAGGAAAAGAAAGAGGAGGAAGAGAAATCGGACAATTCAAGCCCTAGAACTCAGCTTTGTATGTCCATAAAGGTGAGTGCTCTCCCCTGTATTCTTCCTTGTCTTTTATGTTGTTATTTTTCATCTATTTACCTTTTCTCCCTCCTTATGCCTAAGATTAGGGATTTGATGGGTTTTGAAGGAATTGTGAGGAAGTAAAGAGTTCATAGATTAGATAGTATTTTGGCAACTTTTCTTCAAAAACTAAATTTTGCGTTGGCGCTAGGCGCGTAGACCCGCTCGGCGGGGTGAGACACCCGCTGGGCAGCTTGGGTCTTGACGCGGACCCGCTGGGTGGGGTGCAATACCCACTGGGCGGGTTGGGTTCCGACGCAGAACTGCTAAGCGGGTTTGCTGGACCACTGGGCGGATATGACTTTTGCTATTATGTTCCTTGTGTTTGTGAACTCCTTTTGACAGTGTTTAACTCATCATTTTTTTTTTATGTCTTATTGAGTTTATATTGTATGGTTGTTATTTACTTTGAAAAAAATGAGTGTGATATGAAATTGTGCCTATGATTCATGATAAAAGTCTATGAAAGTTGTAAGCATTATATGTGACCATGCATCATAGCATTTGAGTTATGTGACGAGGAAAGTATGTAGGAATCTGGCTGGTGGAGGTCGTGATGGGTTGTTTAACTTTAGCCTTGGGGGTTATCCGGTTGGGAAAACTCCAATGGTCCATGCTGATCCCATGGAGCCGGGGCATACTGGCAAAACTAGGTAACCTTGACTAGTCACTGGGAGATATCATGCTAGTTGAGGGTGCGAAAGCCGAAGGCATCGGTACCGATGACGCTTCTTATGGCCTGCATTTACTCCTAGTCTACTTTCCGAAAAGTTTAGGTTGGTACCACATGTGCATGAGTAGTGGTTTAGGAACATAGCACGCATATGTATCTTGTTATAGTGTGATATGTTAGAGTGTGCTATGTTGTAATTATGTGAATTCTATGTGACCCTATTTATGTGAATTCTATGTAAGAATGTAATTGTGCCTTGTGATGAAATGTTAAAGTTGTGCACATGTGATCATATCTTGCACGAGTGTCGTTCTTGTTTGATAAAACAAACCGAGGTATATGTCTAGTTACTAGACAAAGAATGTGAAACAATTATATGCTTGTAATTGGAATTGTGTTTGTTACCTTAAGGATAAGTGAGAGGCTAGGCCTTAGGATAGTGTTATGAGGGTTCTAGTTGGATAATAATAGTTGTGAATGAGATAAAGAAAGGGTGAATTCCCTCATGGCGTAATAGAAAGGTATAAGATAAGCAAGAGAGAATGAAATAAGAGTATTTTAGGATGTCTGTAACCTTAGACTTGACCCTAGGGGACAGCTTTGAATATTAAAAGGAAGAAGAGTAAATTCTAAAGAGGGTTTTGGGTAAGAAAGTATAAATAATGAGGATGAGTTCTTAGGTTAAGAATGAGATAGTAAACCAATATAATAGTTGTGAGAATGAGAGAGCAATTAACAGGGAGTATTGACTGTTGAAAGGTGTAGACTCGAACATAGGTATGGATAATTATAAGAGACCCAGTGAAGCTAAAGCCATGAGAGATAAGTAATGAAGGTTGTCCGAGTAGAAGAGTTTGACCTAGCCGTAGAACCCTTAGAGCACTCACTGAGACATTATGTCTCACTCCTTTAAGTTTTCCCTTTTTCAGGATACAGGTGAAAACATGTGCAGATGAAGTTTGGACTCACGTGCATGAAGTCGTAGCCTAGTTTACGTTATTTATTTTTTGTATTCTTTATATTGTATATGACACCTTTGGGTGATATATGAGTTGTATTAGGCATGTATTTTAATTACTGTATGGTTTGTATATAATATCTAATTACATTTATGAGTAGTATTTGTATGTTGTGTCTACCTTTCAAGTTTGTTTTTCTTTTCATTCTTAGAAATATAGACCTAGTTACGGTAATGCCCCTCAGGGTATTACAAGTATTCTCCTGGGCATCAAAGAAGCAAGCAATAGTTGCACAATCAACAACAGAAACAGAATATGTGGCAGCTACATAAACTACAAGTCAAGCAATATGGGTGAACAACAAAATGGCCCTACCATAATTTACTGTGACAACAAATTGGCTATAGCAATGGTGAAGAATCTAGTCCATCATCAAAGAACAAAACACATAGCTATTAAATATCACTTCATCAGAGAAGCAGAGGCAACTAAGCAAATTCAGCTTGAGTACTACAAAACAGAAGATCAAGTTGCAGACATTTTTACAAAGATACTACTAAAAGTCAAGTTTGAGCAATTGTGAACTATGCTTGGAGTTTCCAAAATTTGTATCAAGGAGGAGTGATGAAATTGTTACAAATTTCTAGAAGATTGTAGTAGTAATATAAGTATATGAAAAAGTAAAGAATATTCTAGAATACTCTTGTAAAATATTCATAATGTATTTAGAAGAATCTAGATAATAAATCTAGAAACTTATAGAAATGTAGCTTTAGAAAAAAGTAAAAAAGCTAAGAGAAAAGTGAGATAACTCTAGATTAATAAAGTCTAGATATTTCTAGAACTATCCTTGTATACCAATAAATAGGCAATTATATCATCATTTGTAGCAAGCACTTCTAGATATCAAATAAAGTTTTACTATCATTTACTATCAACTACTTATATATCATTCAACACCTTTATACATATTTTTCTATAACTAACATATTACCTGTGCTTTTACATCCAACACATTTTCTAACAAAATTTCCATTTCCACCTTTAAGAGTGGACCACAAAACCTCATTTTACCCTGTGAAGATGGACTACAAAAATCCAATTCTAATAGAAACTAGGTTAACCAGGTATTTTATTATAAGAAAGAATAAGAGATTTCCCCCCTGATTACAATGACTTGCAGAACTTCCAAGGTCTGCACCTACCAATGCCTAGAGACCCCAATTCTCTCACAAATGACAAGATGATCTCTCTCTTCACCTCACCTCTTGTTTATAGGCAACATGTCTTATTTCTTCAACCAACTAACCTAACTATCTAACTAACTAATGAATGGATATCTATCGAATTTATGATCTCTTGTTCATGGATGCTTTAGTACCACATCAATAATAAATCATCCTGAAGCTCAAAGCTGTTGGGTTTAAGCTGAAAAATGGTGGTGTAGATTAAGTCTTACATCTCAGAAAACCCCTTCTATGCAGGAGAGAAAACTGTCAGCACCCTTGGTCGTTTAGTGCTAATCATATGGCTGTTTGTGGTTTTGATACTCAACTCAAGCTATATTGCAAGCTTGACCTCCATCCTAACCGTGGAACAGCTCTCATCCCCAGTTAAAGGAATTGAAAGCTTAGTAACAAGCAACGACCGCCTAGGTTTCCTGAGGGGTTCATCTGCTGAAAATTATTTGACTGAGGGGCTCAACATACCCAGGTCCAAGCTTGTTCCTCTCAATTCCACATCAGAATATGAAAAAGCCTTGAAGGATGGGTCAGCTAGTGGTGGTGTTGCTGCAATAATAGATGAACGTGTATACATGGAACTCTTCCTAGCGACCAGATGTGAATTTGGTATTGTTGGTCAAGAGTTCACCCATATGGGATGGGGTTTTGTAAGTATATAAATCCATTTCTCTTCTGTGAAACTCAACATAGTATTAGGATATGAATAAGTCTAAAAATATTTTCTAAAATTGAATAGTATTGATTATAAAGATATGAATATTCCTTTCTGTGTACTTCATATTTCTATTTCTAATATCTCATTCTCCCTCTAAATTTTCAAAACAAAGTTTAACATAGGCAGAGAAGTTTCATTTCACTAGTGGAAATGAAGGTGGATTTGGCACTGAAGTCAATAAAATGAGAAAATCTATTTTATAATCTTAAAAGGGCCTCAATTGGACCACTCTTAGAATATTTCTCCCTTGGAAGGTTTTCACAAAAAATCCTAATATAAATCCAAATCATCTAATTCATCATGCAACACTGTCAAGTCAACCAGGGAGCTACTTTCGTAGTGGGACCCACACACCATATTCATAAGATCCATGTGAGTCCCACACACTGCTATAATGTACTGATCGTTTAATTCTATCCACTTACTTGACAGGTCCATCTTGGAAGTCCTAAATTCATAGAGTTATTTATTTTGGATTTTATACACAGGAATAATGTGAGGAGTGTAGGTTTAGTGAGTTGTATAAAGTACGAAAATTGGTCCAAAAAGGTTTAGACATTTTTAGACACAACCAACTCACTTATTTACCTTTTAATTTTCTTCATTTCATGTGATGTGGGACTTCATTTTTCAACACTTTTCCTCAAGTCCAATTGGTTAGTTTTTGTTTTTTTGTTGGCCCAATTGTGACTTGTTTCTTTGCTTTCTCTTTTTTCTTTTCTTTTCTGAGCTTGTATTGAAGAGAGCCTCAGAGGTCTCTTGTCTGAGCTTATGCTCTTTTTACTTGAGTTTCAGAGTCCCAGTTTAGATTTTTTTTGTTGGTTTATAGTTTTTTTTTTATCAATATGGCTTGTTAGGCATTGGACTCTGATACCATTTTGGATTTTATACACAGGCCTAATGTGAAGAGTATAGGTTTAGTGGGTTGTATAAAATGTGAAAGTTGGTCCAAAAAAGTCTAGACATTTTTAGACACAACCAACTCACTTATATACACTTTAATTTTCTTTATCCCATGTGATGTGGGACTTCATTTTCCAACAATTTATGATCATCACATTGTTGACAGCAACATAGCATGAACATGTTTCAAATGTAACATGTAGGGCTTCCTAAGGGAATCTCCCCTAGCAATTGATATGTCAACTGCCATCCTAAAACTATCAGAAAATGGTGACCTCTAGAGAATTCACGACAAATGGCTAACAAGAAGTGCCTACAGCTCAGAGGGTGTGAAACAAGGCATAGAACGACTGGAGCTAAAAAGCTTTTGGGGTCTGTTCCTACTGAGTGGCATAGCATGCTTCATTGGTCTCCTTTGCTATGTTATCAGAATGGTCTACCTCTACCGTTTTAGCAGGCACTCCAATAGTAACCTTGAAGGCTCATTTCGCTTTGCTCGTCTTTGATCATTCCTTTCCTTTGTCAATGAAAAAGAAGGGGAAGACAAATACAAGCCAAAGGCAAGGCAAAAGGAGAAGTGCTCTTGTAGAAAGGTAGCAGTGCATGAAGATAGATCTTTTGATGACTCAAGTGTTTGTGTCCATACAAAAAATAATGCCATTGCCTAAGGTTAAGTACCAAAACCGGTGCTATATCTAGGAGCACATGTAATTTAAATGAAAAATATTTAATAATACCAAATATGTTCATAATGAGCATAAGTGGTTGGATTTGACTCAAATTCTTGATTTGATCATTATTGGTTTTTTCTATTATTTTGTGAAACATGTGAAAGATTAATGTGTGACATATACTAACAATAAATGTGAGATATGTAAGATGTGTTCTTACACCAATGATACCTTATGTCTCTATGGGATCACCAGGTTAGGTATGAACTTGAGAGTGTCATTACCCCTCAAAAGTTTCATGGTCCTTTGTCTGCCTATTTAGAAAAGGTTCATAGAGCTTTACATGATTTCAATGAATTGTTGTTGGTAAGAAATTTCCAAAATAATGAAAGGTTGTATCCTTTCATGAAAGTATGTGCCTTTTTGAAGGGTTGTTTCTCTTCACCGAAAGGTGAGTTAATCTACAAAAGGATCCACTTCGCTTGCAGATTTAGATATGATAATTGCATAATATTTGCACCCTAAAACACTTATATCCTAAGTCCATTGGAAAATGAAATATTAACAATGTACTCTAACCACAATTTTCAACAAAAACCTTTTATTTATTGATTTTTTGATCAACAAAAACCAGCATTGGGAAAAAGTATAAGCAATTAAAAATTATTTCCACTGAGAAAAAAAAATATTATTTCAGAAATGTAAAAGTATATAATAAATGTTTTCTTTAATAAAATATTTTCTTTTTTAATATCTCAAGTTCAGCCTTAAGAACTGGTGTTAACTAAACTAAATAAAAAATACATTAAAAAAATATGTCAAATTAATATAATATTAGCATTTATCATTAAAAAAGATTGAATGTTAGTTTCTATTTTCAGTTGTGTTCATTACCTTGATAATAAATTTTGAAAAATATAAAAGTGTCACTTAAATAATAAGATTAAACTGCATTAACATAAAATTTTTAAGTTTGATTTTGTTAATTATTTTTCTTTTTTATTGTTAACAATTTGGTAGGAAGAGAATAGCAGCCCCAATTTTACTAGGTAGCGTTTTGGACTCTGGTCAAGAAGTCAAGACTGCCAAGAGTTGCCACTTACGTGATCATTACGCAAGTTTAAACTGCAAACTATTTTATTATATCATAGCTACTCATCTCACTTCTAGCCGCAAAAGAATCATCCTTGAGAAGGATGCACGTTAAGCAAATATGTCCTTTCGGACTAGCATTGATGAAAACTAAGAACTTATTAATAGTTCAAAATATAAATAAATATTAACTAATTTTATTTAGTAAAATCATTTCCAAAATATTTTTTTATTTAATTCAAATTTTATTTCTAACGACTCATTTTATTCTTATGATATCAACCACGTGATCTTTAAAATAGAAAAAAGTATTCTTGTTAGAAACAAGTTTTTATAAAAGTAAAGTCTTCCATCAATTAGGGTGTGTTTAGAAACCTGTTACAACTCAATTGAACATAAGTTTCTTACTTCCAATGCAAAAACTGAGTTGGATTCACATCCAATTCAACTGTTACAAACACACACTTAGCATGAAGGATAATTTAGATAATGGAGTTCATTTTTTAAATGAGTTTGAGAAAATTAAGTGAAGTTAACTAACATTTTTGATTAGCGTGAATTAGTTTTTTTTTTTACTTATATTCGAATCCGGAAGAAGTATATAGTTAAAAGTAGTAAAATGACCTAATCAATCTGCTTTAGATTGGGCTAATGCGAGCTACAGATTGAGCTAAAAAACTCAAATTCAATTTCGTTTAACAAAATAGTGTCCATGCCTGACCTAATGATTGCTATAGACTTGTTCGAGCTAGCCTAACATATTTTTAAAAGAAAAAATTTTCACCAATATTCGAACACAATTGTACAAAAGTAATTAATATTACAATCATTACAAAAATATACTACCGCTTTTCTACCAAAAAAATATATACTACCGCTTTAATTTGAAATTATGACTAAAACTGCACTTCTGTTTATTAAAAGAAGTAAGATAAAATAAATTTCGTACTTTCATAAATGTAAATAAAAATAACATATCTAACACTCTAACAATGTGTTTGGATAAAGAAATTAAAAAATTTATGAAATTTAATGAATTAAAAAAGAAATTAAAAATTTTAATAAATTTAATGAATTCAATTGCCTCAGTTGAATTCCCTTCATCTATAAAAATTTTTGTTTGGATAGAAAAATTAAATTTCTTTCATTCTTAAAATTCTTTATTTAGATAGAGTAATTAATTTTTCTTAATAATAATGGTAATTTTGACAACTTATTTTCAACTTTGTATGGTACAATAAATAAAAATATTTAATTTGTATTTATTAATAAATAAGATATAATTAAGTATAAAAACTGATTATGATATCTATATATATGTATATATATATATATGTGTGTGTGTGTATATATATATATGTGTGTGTGTATATATATATATGTGTGTGTATATATATATATATATATGTATATATATGTACATATATATATACATATGTATATATATATACATATGTATATGTACATATATATACATATACATATATATATGTACATATACATATATATATATACATATGTATATATATATGTATATGTACATATATATATGTATATGTATATATATATACATACACTTTAAATAAAATGGAAACCAACGTAAATAATTAAAATATCATGAACTGAAATAGGAGATACATCCATATGGTCTTTTTCTTCTTATGTAATAATAAAAATCATAATCATCAATGGACATTAAGTAATCATATCTATGATTGAAATTATTTAAATAAACTAGACAATTTTGACCTTCTTTAAAGTGAAAGTTGAGTCAAGTCTTAGATATTCTAGCATTTATCTCAATTCTCAGGAAAACTAAAATCTTACTATATCCTTCCCAAGTTAGAGTTCAACATTCTTAATTATGTACTAAAATTTTTTCTTTTTAAATCTTTATTTGACTTTAACTTATAAAGAATTTAGGTACTAATTAAAGCTTGCTAAGTGCATGTGATTAACCAAAATTAATGAATAATAGTGTTTTTCTAAGAAGCAAACTACACGAACTTAGTCAGGTTAGCCTAGCCGAATCTTGAATATAACACGGACTAAATGGATCGGGCCAAAAAATTCTATTTAAATTTAGGCTTAGTATTTGTAGCTCAAATCTTATATTTTATAAGTTAGAGAAATGCTAATAACATATTCTCTAATATACTATTTAGAACACATTCTTAATTATTGGTTGAAATTTATTAAAAATTACAATTTTTTGTAGTCTCATTTTTTATTGAATGAGTCACACTCTTGATTTTGTAATTTTTAATAAATTTTAATTAATAGTAAAGTATGTATTAAAAAGAGTGTGTTGCTAGCACTTGTCTGATACAATATTAGTATCTCTTACTAATTTTATTAATACCTTATAAAAACATTAAATGAAAAGGTAATACAATTAATATATTTAAAACATAAGCTATTTGATTTTTTTCATCTAATGAGTAAGAGAGTTAATAAGATGATACTTTAAGAAAATTTATAATTATTCATACGCTTTTGTTAATAATTATTTTTAGTATAATGGTCAAGAAATTAAAAATATTTTTTAAAAATATAATATCTAATATTATCAATATACTTTTATTATAAATTTTAATAAAAAATTATTTATTAATCTCTTAATGATTGTCATAAAAACAATAGTTAAAAATAAGATTTAAAACAAAGATATAATTAACAAAAACAAAATAAACACGTGACTATCGTAAAAATGTTGAAGCCAGGTTCTCTGTGCGTTTTCGCTATACCCTCCTCTGGTGTGCGTTTAGGTGGATTGAATAGTGGCAGCAACAGATCCACAGGAACCAACTGTAGTCACTTTATTTTTTACCTCCCGTGACAGTGCCTAACTTCCGCTCTGTAGTCTGCATATTCATTCCACATGGGCTTTGGCCTACCAGAGATATACATAGCTGGTTAGATGCTAAGTAAGTAATCAGCACTAAAAGACAAACATGTGACATGAGTGCTACATTAATCTTTTTTTCTTTTTTTTTTATAATAGTTGCATTGATGTTACAATCTAAGATCTCATGCATGCTACTCAAGTCCCTTATTACTAAACCGATCTTAGTAGTTTTTTTTACATTTTTTTAATTATACAAAAAGAATAAATCATCAATTTAGTTCTTAAACTATCATTTTTTCTCCTAAACAGTTCTTAAACTAATGAAATCACATAAGTAATTCTAAAGTATTGAATATCCATCAATTTAGTCCTTGATGAGAGACTAATTTAAAAAAAAAATTCAATACTTGAAGGACTATGTAACATGACTTCCAATTAATACTTTAGAAAACTATTTATATAATTTTATTAGTGTAAAGACTATTTAGAAAAGAAAGTGATACTTTAAGAATCAAATTGATGGTTTATTCTAGAAATTATTACTCAAGGATTGTCTTACTTTTTGTTTATTCAATTTTATTTAAGTTTTCGTTTTTTTTTTTTCTTATATTTAAGACTAGAGATGTTCCATCATTGTTGAAGAGTTTTTTTATTCAAAGACAACACAAAATTCAATAAAATCTGTTTAAATAAATTTCTTTATAAATATTTATAAGGAAAAAAAATAAAAAGATAAAATAAATAAAAATTTACATATAAAGTTAAAATTAGTTTATATACCTTAAGTTTTAGAAAAATTAGATGAAAGAAATTCTATATATAAAATGGAAATGCATAAATTAATTTTAATTTATGAAACAAATTCGATTCATTTTATTTTTTATGTTTTCTTATAAATATTTTTGGAGAAATTTATTTACATACAACCTAAAAGAAGTTACATTTCACAACTGAACATGGATTACACTATATGTGCAAAAGAAAACCATAATGGTATGCAGATGAAAAGAACAACCTAAACCTTTTTCTCTGTCCAGCGACGTTCTCCTATACCCTTTATTCTTGGCTTCAAACTGAAACCTCTAGTACAAGGCAAAGAGAACACTCACGAGACAAAGCAAGGTTTCTACCTTTTCTTGTGTCTAGTTTTCTTCAACTATACCATTATTAACAACAAATAATAAACACAAATCATTGCCTCTCACAGCTCCCACATTTCCTCACAAAAACACTCTCCTATTCCTCTCTCTCTCTCTTAACACCCTCCACAACAAATTACCCAACAATGAACCCCTCCAAACTCAACAATGACACAAGCATTGACATTGAACCCTCCAATAGAAGGGTCTCTTTTGCTGAAAACCGCCCAAATGAAGAAGAACCACCCCATCAGCACCAACCCAATAACAACAGTGTTCCCTTGCTCCTACAGCCATCATACGCGAGATCAAAGTCCATGATCTTCGACGAACTGCGAAACTTTCGCATCAGCCTCAAGTGGTGCGCCCTTGACCACTCTTCATGCGTTGGGAAACTCATATCCTACGTTTCTTTCATGTTCTTCACCATCATTGTTCCTCTTCTCACGTCCATCTTCGTTGAAGTCCCCGCCTCGGCACCAGAAGATGACCCCATCTCATTCAACAAGCTTGTTCAACTGCCCGAATCTGGCCTCGCCATTATTGCCTTCTTCACTCTCTTCAGCTTCTTCAGAAGGTACCAAAACTAATAAACGCACTATCTTGTGTGTATGTGTGTTGCGTTGAGATTTCTGCATATGTAAACAGCGTATACACATATGAAAACCGTTATCTAGTTATGGGTGCATGAAAATTGTGTAAGATTTGCCAATGGAAAACTCAACCATTAGGATCAAATTGCATTCAGAGAGTGTTTGAATGAATAGTGTAAACACCTTATTTATAAAAGAAACGTTAGTGATATATTATTTAGAGTAAATTACATTGATACTTATTGAGGTTTTTTGAAATTGTACATAATTCTCTACTTTTTTAACGTTTACAACAACATTTTTTATAGGGACACACAATGTAATGTTTTTCAAACAATTAAGAGAAGTTAACGTAATATATGAAGGGTGTCAATATAATATTTTTCAAACAATTAAAAAGTTAGTGTAAGAGTAAAAGAAAAAAAAAGGGTATTAAGAAAAATTTGACGAAATCGCAATGGGTATCAATATAATTTACTCTAGTATCTAACAGACTCATTTAAACATTTTTTATTATTAGCTGAAATATATTAAAAACCACAAAATTTTGTAGGTACAACTTCATATTTAATGTGTCCCACTTAGTTTTCAACAAATTTTAACTAATATTAAAGAATGTGTTACAAGAGGTGTGTTAGAGGAGAAATAATTATATGGTTTGGGACTATCATTGTCCTAGTTAATCTTCATATGATATATGTAATCAAATCTCATTAATTTTTTTAAAATTGAAAATTTCGACTATATGTCATGTAAATATTGGTTAGATTCATAGATACGCAGTGATTCAAGACTACCTAATAATTTTTTATTAGAGAATGTATTGCTAACACTTCTCTATTTATAATTATAGCTTATCGTGAGTTTTTTTTATAAACTTCCAACGAGTTTTAGTGCTTGTATGTGAAGTTCTTGAAACTCCGTTTTGCTGGAAGGAGAAAATTTTGCTTTGAGAAAACGTGACGTTTTTGCTTGGTGTAGTGGGTAAACTCTGTTAAGTAAGCAAAACAAATGGAGTCTTGTTACAATAAGTTAAAAACGTCATAAATTACTTTTAATAAGCTTAACACATGATAAGATAAACCTAAATAAAATTCAGTGAAAATTCTTCCTAACCCCTTAGTACAAGTCTTTGTCGCTTTTATTTAATTAGCCAGTCTCAAGATTTGGTGAACTTAACATCTATAGTCCCTTAAGCTTGGTGAGATTCTATCAATCATTAAGAGTCTGTTTGGGTGATTACGAGTTTTTGATTTTTAAATGTAATTTTCAAAACAAAACAAGTTTGGCTAAAATGGAGTTAAAATGGTTTTTATTTCAATTTCAAAATACTTTTTCATTCATTTTCAAAACTAAGAAAACAAGATTTGTGAATTTGGTTTATAGTTTAAAAAAATACATTCTCATCATTATATTTGACAATGACTCTTCCCACCACCACTACCACAGCCACCACCATCGGGATTACTACTACCATCGCCACTTCTAAAGTTGTCAAAATTAGCCTGACCCAATGGGTTAGCCTAATGGCCTGATGGGTTGGGCTTATAAAATAGTGGCCCCAAAAGAATTGGACAAATTTGCTCGGTCTAGCAGGCCAAACGAGTCAGATCGGGCTTGGAAAATGCTAGCCTGAAAATCACTGGGCCTATTTGGCTCGATATTAGTATTATTTTTTATTTTTTCTTTTAAAATTCATATAAATTTAAATAAAATAAATACGGGCCAATTTTGGCCAGATTCAACCGGCTAATGAGCTAGCCTGAGCCAACAAAAACACAATCCGTAAGAGATTCAAGCCAGGTTAGGCCAGCCTGCTTTCATCCGTTTGGCCCAGCAGGTCAAGTCAGCCCATTTGATAACTCTAACCACTACCACCATTGGCACTGCCACCACAAACACTGCCATCACTAACACCACTATCATTGTTGTCGTCACCATCGTCATTGCCACCACATAAACATACTCTTAAACTAATTTTAACAGGATAGAAAATTTGAAAGTGAGTTTATTTTGAAATCAAAAATTAGAAAAAAGAACTAAAACTAATATTTAAAAACTAAAAAATAATTGAAGTTTTTGAAATTTTTGAAACTTACAACTAAAAACTATCCCAAACTGGCCTAAAAGAAACAAAGTTGAATTTAATTAAAATACACTTAATCACAAATTATTATGTATGATAAATTTGTTAATTGTTATAATAATTATTTTAAAAGTTATACTTGATTAAACAATTTTTAATTTGTTGACAATGTAAAAATCTTTATATTAATAGTGTATAAAAATGAGAAAATAGGTTATATATTGACAATGTAAAACCATTTTACACAATCATCCAATTATAAACTACCATGTATAGTAAGTTTGTTGAGTTTTACAATAACCACCTTAAAAGTCATATAAACAATGATTTATGATTGGTTGACAGTGTAAAACTTTTTATACTAGCAGTACATAGTAATTAAACTCTATAAAAAATAGAGAAAATAAGTTATGCATTAACAATATAAAATAGTTTTATACTGTCATTTAATTACAAACCATTATATATGATAAATTTGTTGATTTTTACAATAACTATTTTAAAAGTTACACCAACAATAATTTCTAATTGATTGACAATGTAAAATTTTTTACACTAATAATACATAGTCATTAAACTCTAAAAATTAAACTCAATAAAATTGTACACCATTAGTTACAGATTTTAGTTAAGCACTTAATTTATTTTTTTTATTAGAAGGGTGCCTCACAGGCAACTAAGAAAAGAAATAACGCGGGGAACAAACACCACTATAATCCTGCCACAAATGGGGGAAACAGGATTGTGGGGAAGTTAAGCACTTAACAAGGATATAAGAGCTAGTCCTGAGTTCAAATCCTCTCTGTTAACATTGGGGAAGACTGTCAAATCCAAGTCAATTGAATCAATATATGAAAATAGAAGTTCAAAAACATCTTCCAATTAGACTAAGGGCCTGTTTGGATGAGTTTTTCTAAAAGAACTTATAAAAAAAGAGCTTATTTAGAAGCTCTATTATGAAAAGATATTTTTAAATAAACTAATATTGTGTTTGGATAATACATTCTTAAGTACTTATTTAAAATGTAATTATTGAAACTGAAAATTTTAATTTCACCATAAACTCTATTGAAAGGTTTTACTTTTCCAAAAACTGAAAAAAATGTACATCAAAACACTATTTTTTACATAATAAAATACTTATTCTAAAAGATAAGTTTTCAAAAGATCTTTTAATA
Source organism: Spatholobus suberectus (assembly GCA_004329165.1). Classification (NCBI taxonomy): domain Eukaryota; kingdom Viridiplantae; phylum Streptophyta; class Magnoliopsida; order Fabales; family Fabaceae; genus Spatholobus; species Spatholobus suberectus. The sequence continues at coordinate 16,202,873 of CM014733.1, forward strand.
TGTATTCAAATAGGCCGTAAATAAATAAGCACTTGAAAGCAAGTACAGTTTCAGTTTGTTTCATGTTCACTTTATATATATAACTGCTTAATTAATTATTTGAGTCATGTTTTACCATGCAGGTATGGCCTTAGGCAGCTTCTGTTCCTAGACGACTTGCAAGAAGACACCACATACGTTCGACGCGGGTACACACGTGAACTCGAGAAGGCTTTCAGATATTTGACATACATAATCTTACCCTCCTTCTTCGTGGAACTTGCCCACAAGATCATATTCTTTTCAGCGGTTAAGATTTCAGCCCCACACGTCAGCCCCGGGTTCCCGCTGAACTCGATTGTGTTTGTGTTGGTGTTGGTGTCCTGGGTGTACAGGACCGGGGTGTTCCTGCTGGTGTGTGTGCTTTTCAGGCTCACCTGTGAGCTTCAGAAGCTGAGGTTTGAAGGGGTGCACAAGCTGTTTGAAGGGTGTGGGTCTGAGGCAGGGGTGATATTCAAAGAGCATGTCAGGATTAGGAGGCAGCTGTGGGTTACTAGTCATAGGTATAGGTTCTTCATAGTTGGGTGTGTGGTTACAATCACTGTCAGTCATCTGGGTGCCCTGCTGCTGGTTTTGGCTTCCAAGTCTGACAAGACCTTCTTCAATTCTGGTGACCTTGTGGTAAGCATTATGTTCTAATACATTTAATATAGAGCTTAATTTATTTATTTTTGATAACGATGTTATAGGTGCAATATATTTACCGACTTTGTCAGTAACTAATCTCTGTTAAAAAACCTGATTGACCACTTTTAGTGAGGTCTTTTTTTCTAACTGCGTTTTTTCTAGGTCACGAGATTTTTTGGACTATTTTTGTTTTGATACAGTTTCAAGATTTTTATACTGTTAGTTAATTAAAAATATTTTAAATATGACTTTTAAAATAATTATTACAAAATTAATATTTTTACTATGCATAATAATAATCTATAATTGAATGACAGTGTAAAAAATTTTATATTTTTAACCTTTTAATTAAATTCTAATATGTATGTATACAATTGTAATATTCTAAGGGGTTGAAATTTGATTTCAATTTGATGTATAATGATTTAAATTGAGTTTTTTTTTTTTGAAAGGCAATGATTTAAATTGAGTAAATAGTCAAATTAATAGTGAAAGATACAGTATCAATTATATTAGTTTCTAAGTTATAAAAAGTATATTTTTATTCTTAAATATACCTTTAATCCTCTCGAGTAGGTATCATTAGTTAAATTAGTTCCTGATTATGTATTGCATCAGTTAAATTAATTTTCAAAGTTGGTTACACGAGGACTAATTTGAACGAAGAAGAAATGCATAAACCTTAAGTGTAATGTTCATTATTTTGTGGACTAATATGACCAACCCTATATATATTTTTTAAGGATTAATTTGAAATTTATTCTATAAATTTAATGCAATGGCACGTATGGTTATATAATAAACTACTCCTAATTGAGAGTGACAACTTTGTTATGCAGATTTGTTCAGCTGTGCAGTTAAGTGGCTTCTTCTTGTGCATCTTGGGTGCAGCAAGAATCACACACAGAGCTCAAGGCATAGTGGCAATTGCCACACGATGGCACATGCTGATGACTAACGCATCTGCTGAATCAGAACACTGCAAAACTCCGGTGTCTGAGGGGCTAGCTAGTGACAGTGATTCTGATGATTCCTCCAACATACACGTATCACTAATCCCACCACAACTTTCTTCTTTCCAAACCAGACAAACTTTAGGTGAGTTTAATCTCTACATAAAAAGTGTTACTGGTACATATGATTAATTAGGAGCCTTGTTATTGCTACATCGATAATTATTTTCTCTTCTTGGAAAAAAAAAATCAGCATTTTTTTTATTCATAAAAAAATTATTTTGATAGAATTTAACTAAACTTAATTAATTACTTATTGAATAGAATTTATCAAATTAATGAAAATTTATTTATAAATTTGACTGTAAGATTTATAAAAATAAGTTAAAATAATTATTTTGATAAATTTCTCCATAAAATTTATTGCAATAAATAAAAAAATTATGAAAAATTCGTAAACTTCTTTCATAAGTTTCTTCCTAATACTCTATAAATCCATCTTTTATGTGGCAAATTATATTATGTAAAAAATATTATACCAATGCTCCTCTGTATGATTTGTTTAGTTTGTTACACAAAATATATACATGTTTGTGGATCATATATACAAGAAATGGGATAGAATATTTGTCAAAAAGAAAAAGAAATATGGTAGAATATAAATTCAGTCTTAGTAGATATGACTTAAGTTAGTTTTAATCTTTGAATTTTTTTTATTAGTTTTAATCTTTGTAAATTTTAAATTGTTTTTAAAATAGTTACTTTTTTTTTGTCAACAAAAAAAAAAACTTCTCGTTATCTATTAATGATGACGTGATATGCATCTAACAATTTTCCGTCACATGTTATTTTAAAATAATTATTAATGTGACACATAATTAAATGTATGTTACATCACTATTAAATGATGATATGAATTATTTTTGAAATTTCAAAATTTTATGAAACTAAAAGTGATATATATATTTTCTGTTGACAGAGTAAAATCAAATAAAATCAGATTTATAAGAATTAAAATATATTAAATTCTAAAAAAACATTTTATAACTTTGTAGAAAAATAAGTATTTTTATGCCAAAATTAATAATGTTACTCATAGTTATTTTGTCATGTGTTTGTTTGAAAGTTAGAAAATAAACACTTTTTAATATATGTATATATATATACATACATACACACACACATGTCTCTGTATAATTATTTTTCAACGAAGGTTGGGTCTAATTGAAGGGATTAGTATCTTACAGCATAGTGAACCAAAATTCAAATTTTCACTGAGAGAAGTATACACATTTAATGCTTAATCCTACTTTCAATAAGATTGTCTCTGAACAAACATACATATGAAAAACTAAAAAGTATAAATATGTGATTCAGAGTACATATCTTAAATTACATTTAAAGGTTCAAAACGAATATCATTAAAATCAACTCTATCAAACTTTAAACTATTTACTTTATCGTGTTTGATATTTGCAGTGACATATTTACAACACAATCACGGGGGAATAACGGTGTATGGATATTCACTTGATCGAGGATTGCTTCATACTCTGTTTGCCTTCGAGTTTTCTCTTGTGCTTTGGATTCTGAGTAAGGTCGTTGTCTTGTCCTAACCAAATATTAATTCCAAGTCCAAAAAGGCTTTGTATGAACCAAGGAAATGTATCAGGATTCTCGCTGGCTCCCTTCTTTTGTAATTATTATTTTTCAAATTACTTCTTATGTATGATGTTAGTAAATAAGAGCTCTCATATAAAGGAGTTACTCTAATTTTGTAGAATTGGAACTTCGGGCAAATTAATTTAAGGAAGAGTTTAATAGGCATGGACTCTCATGTTAATTAATCAAAAATTATATTTTATATGAATTTTAAGATAGTTATTATAAAAGTCAATAAACTTATTATATATAAGTTTGTAATTGAATGATATTATAAAAAACTAACATTATAATGTATATATTATTTTCCTTTTTAATAATATTAAATATGCATAAGATCATAAGTTCTAACTTCAGTCACTAGTGTACACACAAAACAAATTGTCTTTTTAAATATGTTAAATAAATCATTGATATGCTAACAAAGTAGTCTGTATTTCAGCATTTATATATTATAAATAGATAAATAGACTAAAAAAATATCTTCTCAACCTACAACTTTACTACTAAAAAAAGTAAATTACATTTTTCTTTCTTAATAGGTGATTCATGATTGAATTACACTATCTTTTCTCATATGCTATAAAATTATACTTTTATTTTTTAAAAGATTATATATATCAATGTTTTAAATTTCGAATAGCAGAGCGTAACGGCTGAACTCAAAAATGCTATAGCGGTACAGCGTATAACGAGACAGCTGTTATTCTAATTTTTTTATATAGTTTATATAATGTAAACTATCTATCTATCTATCTATCTATCTATCTATATATATATATATATATATATATATATATATATATATATATATATATGATTTTGCGAAGAGACTTGCTGTTATATATTTAATTCATCTAATGCATGATTCTGTGAAGAGTTGACGTTAGTCAGTAACTATCTTCATATTAGCTAATGTAACAACAAAAAGTCAAAGGAGTCCATAGGTGTCTTAAACAAAACATAGAAGCAAACACCAACAAAATACAAGTTTCCTAGTCTCCTAAATACTAGATAAGAAATAGGGATCATCAATGATCTTCTAAATCCAAATCTTCTTCGTTATCATTGTCAATATTATGACAGCTGTGGATTGTTTCCTCTTCCTCCTCTTCAACTTCAATTTCATCAATTTGTAATGCTTGGGTTGAAGGTGCAGTAGCAAATAGATGTATCTATCCCTTGTCTTGCTCTCTGCCTAGTGTAAACCCAAGTCTCACGCACACCAGTTAAATTTGCAACATTTCCCCAAGTCAAGTTGTTGTTAATGTCCCAAAATAGGTGACAACCTGTGTAGTTTGCAGTAATCTGAGCGATATGGATGGCTCACATTGCTCTCATTTTCTCTGCAAATAGGAAGGATATAGATCAAATAATGGAAATGATAAAGATGCAATCTTGGCAATAGATTACTGCTAAGAGTGGTTTAAGTTATTCTCTTTCATGCTGGCTTTTAAACCTAGTAAAGATGAAAAAGGGGAATGGAATGGAAGGGGTAACAAATGTACGAGGGTGACTTGCAAGTAGCATTTCATATATCTATGTGAAGGATATAGTGCGAGGCTGTGTGAAAAAAGACTAGATAATTTATAGCAATTTTTGGGTCATAAAGGAATGGTGTGATATGCCATTTGTTCTTATCTAGGTAGCACACTATTTATGTGTGTGATCAGGCTTTTCATGTTGATTGTACGATCTCTGTGAATAATGGGTTGGAGTTCATAGGTGGGTTTAATGCTTTCTTTAGGTAAAGAGAGAAGTAAAGAAGAGGGAAGTAGGAGAGAAGAGGGAACGAGTAGAGAATGGGTAAATTTTTAAGGTGTTTGAATTGAAAGAAGTATGAGAGAAGTAGAAGAGAAAGAAAAGTTGAGTTTTCTCTCCATTTGTTTGGTTGGATAGAAAAGTGGAGAGAAAGAGAATGAATTTTTCTTATAAAGACATATTTACACTTAATATATATAAATATTGTGAGATAGAAAGAAGTAATAAGGTTAGAATTGTAATTTTGAGTGACTCCCACATTTTTTTATCTCTCATTTTTCTCTTTTCTGTTCAACAAAGAGATATATTTTAGTAGGTCTCACACAATTGTTTTCTCTATTCTCTACTTCTCTCCTTAAGGGTTTGTTTGGTTCAAATGAGGGGGGAGGAGGGATTATGATTATTCATTTTGTTTGGTTAAAAGGAGGGAAGGGGTGGGGAAGTAGCATTTTTTTTGTTTGGTTCACAAGGAGAGTGGAAGAATTTTAAAAATTAATTTACCTTTGCATCGTTATAATTTTAAATTTTAAAATATAAGTAAGAAATATTTTAGTAATTTTCTTCCCCTCCCTTCCAAATCCCCCCAATAATGGAGGGGGAGCAAAAATTAGAAGAGGAGAGATTTTGCTCCCCTCCATTCCCCTTCCACTCCCTTCCTAAAAATTGAACCAAACCATTAAAACTACTTTTTTTCACCCATTTTTCTCTTCTCAATTTCTATTAATCCAAACAATGGGTAAAGGTCATAATGTGGTGGGGATAATTTAAAATTTTGGAACATGGCAATCGATTTTGAAATCAACAAAGCTTTTCAGGGTGGGTTCCATCTAAGATACAAAGACATGAAGAAGGGTATAGCTTTTTCAATTTTTTGTTGGACTCTAGGTTGGTGCAATCTCAAAGGCATAAAGAAGTGGTGTAATCACAATGTGACATATGTCAAAGTAATATCAGTGGGAATGCATAAATTCATCCTTTGGTCAATGGAGTTTTTGCATCTCTAACATGCTTGGCTGCTGCCATGTGTATGTGATTCTTGTGTCCCTTCAAGCTGTTGCATTTTTAAGATATTTTTCAGGTTTTATTAGATGTATAGTATTGACATGGGTGGGACAATGCAATTTGCATCTATCTGACGGAGATTAAGATCTAAATCTTATACTTTATGGGAGTCATATGTTTTCTTTTTCCTTGTATATGTTGGTCTTTCACTATTATTTGATGCCACTTTATTAGGCACTTGTTTGGAAGGATCTTACTTTTTATATATTGGCTGTATTGGAGGTTATGTATCTAACTTTCTATGCTGGCGTTTGCACTTCTTATGCAAAGGTTCGGTTTTATTCTTATGAAATTTATCTCACTTCTAAAAAAATAAAAAAATTTGCTGTCAATGTCATCATCAAAAACCAAATCATCTTTAGCATCCTCACCATTTCCTACCATTTCTCCCACTAGTCATTCATTACTACCATCAATATCATCTAGAAGGATGAGATCAAAGACATCAAGAGTGTCGAAGCGTTGCTTAAGAGCTTGGTTATATTTAATATAAACCAAGTCTTGCAACTTTTGATGCTTAAGTTTACTTCTCTTCTCCGAATGAATCTATATTATAATTAAAAAATGTTAGTTTCACAATCATTGTATGAAAACTCTATTTAAATCTTTTAATATTAACTTACATGCTCAAAAGTGATCCAATTACGTTCACATTTTGATGAACTACAAGTCAAGCTTAATACTTTAATGGCAAGCCTTTGAAGATTTGGAGCATGTGACCCATAGTTCCTCCACCACTCAATTGTAATACATGAATTATCACATGAATTATAATGATATTAAATTTATAAAAAAAGGAAATGCACTTTCACAATTACTAGGAGCCTATGTACTTCTTTGCCTTATGGCCAATTTCAATCCAAAGAAGTCTTCTGCCTCTGTAGACAACTCACTTAAAATCTTATCTACCATTTCTTCATTCTCATTAAGCCTCTCAATGCAACTATGAAGTCTTACCATCACCTCAACATCAACATCCATCCTTGGATTTTTGTAAAAGAACTCAAGGCATGGAAAATGGCCATTGCATGTAGTGGATGATGGAGTTAAACTTCCCATCTTCTATCAATGATTTCAAATACTTCTTTGTACTTTCCTTCATTTCCTTTGAAAGAATTTTAAATTTCCTCCTTTTGCTCTAACCATCGCTTCATAAATGTAACCCATTGCAATTTTTTTCTTATGATCAACTAGCCTAAGCACACGCACAAGAGGCCCCATATGTAACGACTTGTTGTCGCTACATGACATTATACAACGAATCATGGATTAATTCAATTTTAAGTACAACTCTTATTATTTCAGTTATGAACATAGGGGTAAATTTTTTGTGTTTCATAAAATTAGTTGAAAACAACATTTATTTCTTAAAAGTAATTATCAACATAAATAATAAATATTGAAAGTCGTGCATCACATAGAAATATCAACATCATACGAAATAGCGATTAAAAGCTATATACCAAAAGATCAACTGTATCTCAAAAAGGTAAGAGGTGTGTGTGTCAACTAAAGTGTACCCATCAATAAGTACATGTAACAAAAGGGGAGGGGTACATATAACTATTCACTCCCTAATAGTTGGCCACAAGTACACTACTCTTAAAGAGAACTATGGTGGTACGAAGGACGAGAAGAAGTAGGACTCCTACAACATCTGACAAAACTCTTCCTAGGATGAAGTCCCTCAACCTAAAAATGTCTCCTATACTCAATAGTGAAGAGTTTGATCTGCTGATGGCTCACCATCTGCTCCCACATATAGTCATGATCATCACAGTCGATTACATAAATGCAATGGTAAGCTAACAAAAATAAGGATAATTTACACTTAACAACCCATACATTAAAATATATTAACTTTCAATACAACAACGTATCATAGGTAAAAGCAAGATCATCATTAAACAACAATTATAATACGAAAACATTAAACAATGATAAGGACAGTCATGCAATGGATGCAAACACGACTCCACGGAGATTTCTCAACAATTGAGCAATCAGTACAGACTTGTTTCTTAATATGGTACATTAACAATAGGGACCTCACAGATCCAAAAGATAACATGTGCTATAACCATTAGGGAATGCCATTAACTCTAATCTACGGAAATGATGTAATGGTTTGTCAAGATATATATATATATATATATATATATATATATATATATATATGGTAGTGGCATACCACAACATAAGGTTTGCAATGACCTTTGTCTCCAATGTGATTCACTCGTCTACCTATCCTTAAGGTCCATTAACAACTACTCCACTAACCTTTCCAACACTAGGTTGAGGGCCCCACCAAAAAATCCTAACTTATGTGCTTACTCGCATCACAATTATAATTGTGAACCCCTACATGTATGCATGTGTATCTCATCAACAATTTTAATCAACATATTTTTTTTTAAAAATATTTAATTTATCCACCACTACACTATAAAGATCCTACCAAGCAATCTTCATAGTCAACAAGCAGAGGTCCCACCAAGCAACCTCTTTCTTGTACGGATCCCACTAACAAACCTTACTAACAACAATATTCTACCTTTCATACTTTAACTTTTTTTGTCAACGTCGGATAACGTAAATTATAAGAATTTATGAAATTGTTTAAATGGGTTTCACTTGAATCTTTTAAATATTTTATTTAGTAATTTATTTGTCCATTATCGTTTTAAATTCAAAATATTCAATAAAAATTAAAAAGAGATGTCAAATTACTAAAATACCCTTAGTCTTCAAATTACTTAATAAACCTTTAAAATAATGAATACTACTTCAAATAAAATTATTTTTCATAAAAAATTTTATTATAAACTACTGGATTTATTTTATACTCATGTAAGTTTTTCTAAGTTAATTGAGGTAAATATACATTTTTACCTTTACACTTAATTAGTTAATTAAAATAAGTGAAAATTCACTAATAATTATAAATGCCCATATTCTGTAATTTTCGAGAAAATTCAAATAAAATATAATATCTTTATTCTGAAAATAAATCATGTTGGAGTGAAAATACCATTTTACCCTTTTTAGCTTTTTTCCCATTAAAAGGTCTATTATTAACCAATTCTTTATCAAAATTGATAAAAATACTAAATAAAACTTAAAAATTTATGTTTCTATAGAATTAACTTAAAAATAATATACTAATAATTACCAAAATTTGAAATTATGAAATTTGCATTCATAGAATTTATTTTGAATTTTTATGTCAAAACTATCACCATTTTGCTTACTTTTTGTACACTAATTTTATAAAATTCATTATAAATTATCAAAATATAATTTAATTACATAACCACTTTATTTCAACTCTATTGAGTTAAAATAAGGTGAATTGGTCACTGTTTTAATTTTTATTTCAATATTTTAATTTATTTCAAATTTTCTAATAGTTAACTTGTCTTAAACCTTCAAAAATTGTTCTTTTTATTCAAGTGGAGGCCACCATGAAATTTAATGTAAATCAGCAGCCCAATGAGATTCCAAAACAGCCAATACTTCACCAAAATTTTTGTCTCAACATTTATTTAATATTTTTAACGTTTTTAAGCATTTAAATGACATTCAACTAGCATTAATTCACAAAATTGATTATAAATTAATTTTGATAGCTACCTCAGACTATTACCACATCACAACAACCCCTAAATTATGCGGGCTTCATCAAAATTGTGACACTCAAGAGTCACCAAAATGACCCAACCACATATATTTTTCATGAGTTCAAATATCAATGGCAACCCATAAAAACATTCGTCCAAAGATTTACAATAACCATCAAAATAGGCCATTTTTCATGCCTTAAGTCATCAACAAACCAAGCAATCCACACCATTAAAATTTACAACACATTATACTCATTAAAATAGTGTTTTACTCAACTAAAAAGGAAGAAAAACCCAAAGAGATGCTAAAAATGAGAGCTTAAGAAGGTGAAAATGGAAAAGTCTTTGTTTCTTGAACTAAGCCTATGGAAAACCCCCATGGATTTGCAACCAACAACCATTCCCAAGAGTAAAACAAAATTGAAAATGGTTAGAAGAAAAGGTGTGTTCGGCCATTAGATAAAAATAGGAGAGAATGAAGATTGAGCTTACCAATAATTACTAAGAACCAAGCCAAGGAGGGAGAATAATGCTCTTGCTTTGGAAGAACATGAAACTTAAAGACTTAGAAAATTTGGAGAGCTTTGAAGGGGAGAGGAAAGCAATGTGAAAGAGAGTGGGGCATGTGTTTGTGTTTTACAATATAAAGAGAGGGGAAGAGCAGTAAATAAGCTAGTCATTTCCCCACCAGCAACTACATGTACTTTATTAACTAAAATCCAACAATTTTGGGGTCCTAAATTATTTAACAAAATTTTCAACCTTTTGGGTCAAAAACCAGCCCACTTATTTAGTCATGTGGGAAAAATGGTAGGGAAACAGTCAATTTTGTGTAGTATGACACAAATTGGTACTTATTGGTGTGGGTTAGGTATGATTGGAGAGAGAATGAAAAAGTTTAATAAGTTTTATTTCAAATTGACTCAATAAGTGCTAATTACAAAAATAATGAACCAATTGCTCATTAATATTGATTTAGAATTTCTAAGGATAATTTAGAGGGTCACAATGTATTTTTCTGACCAATGTTGTGAAAATTGAGATCTTACATGGAATCAGAAGAGAGATGAAAGATCGTAAATCAAAGGATTGTAACATGGATCGTAAGATCCTCCAAAAAGATGCTTATATATAAAAATGTACATATGATAAAAATGACATAAGAAAATATCTTGTAATTTATGAACATTAAACTTAAACTAAAAATTCATATGCATAGATTTATAAGTCATAACTAATAGGTCCAAAACAACTCATAATTAATTAGTCATATAATATAAAATATAAAAAAAACTCATAATCGGCTAGCTTAAATCTTTGTTCTCTAGAACTAGAACTAGTACAAATCCGCCAAGCATCCATCATAATAGTCATCCTCCAAAACTATTTCATCCTTGCTCGATCATAATAGTCATCCTCCAAAACTATTTCATCCTTACTCATTGACATATTGATTGATTAGTTCTAAAGTATACCAAACTTAAAAGTAAAATATTTTTCCATTTAAATTTTAATAATATGTTAGAACAATAGAAGTGGAACACAAATTATTAAAAATAAAGGAAGAACGTAACTAGTTTAAAGTATAAAACATTCCAATATTGCATGTTGGTTTTGGGTGAAATATTTTAGGTAGACATTAGAGAAAAAAAATTATAATAAGTAATAAGTGGGTGTGAATATTTTGATCAAACTGTAACACGAATTGGAATGTTACAAATAAGGGATTGTTAAAGCTTTTAGGTAGATAAAGCTTTTATGTAGATAACATCATGTGGCAGCACCACAACGTAACATGGATTGTTAAATATAAGGGAAGAAAGTAATTAGATTAAAATATAAATATTGCATGTCAGTTTCTATTGAAGCTTTTAAGTAGATAAAAAAAATTATAATAAGTGGCAATAAAACGTGAATGAAAATTTTTAGATAGAAAAAAACATTATAATATATAAGCAGTAGCATAACATCAATTATTAGCAATAAAAAAGTGAAGAATAAAAATTTGTGAAAAATAGAGGCAAAGAACATTTGCACATGACAAAGGCACAAAGACAAAACTTGAGCATGTACTTGCATCTTGCAAGATGAAGAACTGGGGCTTAAGGTCTTTGTTTCGCACGTGAAACTGATGAAGCTGGGTAAGACGAAGAACAAAGAAAGAAAGGGAAAAAATAATTAAAGAAAGAACCTTATGTTGTGCAAGAACAAACAAAATCAAAGCTTTGTGAATTGGGTCGATGATTAAAAAAAGTCTTCATTTTTTTTTTTACTTTGAAAAGTGGGTTGGGTTAGAGAATATAGGCTTTGAATCCAAACCCAGCCTAGAAACCCAACCCAAAAAAAAAAACCCTGTAAATCAACACAAAGCGAAACAGACGAGTATAGACTCTGTAGATCTCTACATGGTGTGATTCGCACAAGGATGAGATCTGGCATGTGACCCAGCACAAGATTCATCCCAAAAATCGCAAGACCGTTTGTTTATGTGGTCTTACTCTCAATCTTGACAACAATGTTTTTGACTCCCAAAAAGCTCTCAAATTCGCATTCTTTAAAGTTGCATTAAATATTATTATTTTAATTATTGGTGTTAGTATAAAATAAAAAATTCACAGAAGCTAATTATAATTAGTCTCTACTAATTATAATTAAATCTTTAAATTTTCTTGACTGTTTGTTCACCTTCACAGTATATTCTTACACTATTAGTGTGCAACGCCATTCTGATTTTAGTAGAATTTTCTACTAAACTTTAACAGAAAATCACACATATATTTATTAATTACATTTTTCAAGAAACTACATTTAATTATCTCTTGTAATTATTTTCAATCAATTAATTAATCACAGAAGAGAAAAATAAGTGTTACACTATAACCTTAAGAGTGTAAACAACATTGTTCCAAAATGAAGGCATAAGAATGGTGATGGCTGCCCTCTTTGCCTTAAGGTCTTTAGAAACATCAATCTTCATCCATTCATTTGAAGTGAACATTCTTCTAAGGTAATTTTTTTTATTATGCATCCTTTACAAAGTAAGAAATGAAGTAACAAACCTTATCACTCCATGATTCCATCTTGTTTGTGAATTTTCTCATCATGTTCAAGGCCAATGTGTGATTATAGATGAAACCAACAATACTAGTGCCTCTTTGAATTGCTTTTTTAACTTTAGCCATCTTCCCAATATCTTCTAGCATCAGATCTAAGCAATGTGCAGCACATAGAGTCCAATACAAATGCCTCCTCTTGGCTTCTAACAATTTTCTTAAGACCAAAATCAATAAACTTACAATGAGTAAGAAAGTAACAAACTAGCAATTACAAATTCAAATTGTGAAACTAATCAAGAATCAATATTCAAATAATTCTTACTAACCAACACATAATTATTTCTATTGTCCATGATCACTTGCACTACAATTTGTTCTCTGATTTTCACAACAAAACTATCCAAGCAGTCAAATATTTTCTCTCTACTCTTCATGTACCCCGAAGCATCAACACTCTTAACAAACATTGATCCCCTTGGACAATTCACCAAAAAGTTTATCAACATTCTATTCCTTTTATCTGTCCATGTATTCGACATGATTAAACATCCATACAATACTCATTCTTCTTTATGACACTTCAACAATCCCTATCTATATTCCAATTCCTATTTAAGGAATGGAACTCTACACTCATAATAGCTTGGCACCTTTAGGTTAGGACCATAATTCCCAATTTCCTCAACCATTAATTTGAAACTTTTCCAATTCATAACATTAAAAGGAATCCCATTTGTACATATAAATCTTTCTATATATTGAATAGTTCTTGATCTAGCTTCTTTTTGAAAAGCATAATTTATGCTTGTTTGCTTCTTAGCTTTCCCCAATTTGATGGTTATTTCTAGGTCCTTAAAGAAATGCTAGTTTATGGGGCCTTTAACATTGCAGACCTTCTTTGCAATAGGAAAAATACAAGCCTCAGTGGATGCTGAAAATAGGGGCCTTTTCTAATTCGGGATGTTCATAATTTCTTGCACTTCTTCCATCTCGTCTTGGTCTTCTTTCAACTCATTCATGTTAGTTTCATTTTTTTCCTTGTTTCTTCTCATAGGTTTCCTTCAACAAGGCTTTCACATCAGCGAGAGTTTTCTTACAAGCTATAATGTCCCCTTTATTCCCATTTGCTGTCTTTTGGCTCTTATAATCCCACCGGTAGTTGTTTTTCAACAATAATCATATGTTACAAAGTTCCTATCTTTGGAATCTTTCAAGCTATTAAATTGTCATGCTATGTCAAGATTTTCACTAGAGAGCTTAACACATTCCACTCACAAAGGTTGCCATGGCTGAGTAGTGAGAACAAAAAGAAAGGAAGAAGAAAATTAGAAAATTGTCATAGGAGAATAAAAAAAATCCAGTAGAAAAAAAATAGAAAACAAAGGAAGAATAGTCATCGAAGAAGAAAATAGAGGAAGAAAAGCAGTCGCTGAACCGCTAGAAAAGGTCACCAGAATCAGAAAAGTAGTTGCCCAACTACTTAAAGAAGTTGTCGAAAAAGAGGTGGGATATGAAAGGTTTGGGTTGTAGGGAAAAAGTTCACAACAGAAATGAAGGTTGTGGGTAGAAAGTTAAAAGGAAAAGAGAACTAGTGTGAAGTATGGGCAAAAAGCTGAAAGGAAAAGTTAAAACAACTTTCTCCCAAACTACTTACTTGTGTTTAGAAAAAGTTAAAAGTTTACTTTCTCTTGTACTAGTTTTGAAAAAGGAGGCAAAAAAGTTAAAAGTTAAAAAAGCTTTTTTATTAAATATAATAAAAGAAAACTAAATTTTAGAAACACCCTTCATTTTAAAGGCATTAATGGCTCTTTTTTAGAGAGCATGTTTTAGAAAATGTTGTAGTGGTGTTATCCCAGTCGTTACATCTGTTATTCTAGTCGCAATTTTGACTGCTATAGTTGCAACACTAAAGTGTGCCATTATGGAGGTCCTTGTTGTGGCCAGGGGCCGCTCCGCCCTACCACGATGGTATAGTGCGCTATTTTCATCCCTAATACACACACACGCATTCAAATAGAAGAAAGGGGAGAATTTGTTCAAAACTCTTAAACTGGATCAGACATTGTAGAATGGAATTTAGACAATTTAAATGAACAAGACATATTAGATTTAACTTGTCAAGTGTCTATGGCAACAACCGCCTATAAGGCTAAAAGATGTTTAGATAAAGATTCAAAAATAACTATAATTCAAGGTTTTACTGGTCAATTAAAATGCTGATGGGATAATTTATGTACTTTAGAAGAAAAAGAATTAGTATTATATAGCATAAAAGTAGAAACCCAAGAGCAAGATGCTGTAGCCACTTTAATATATACAATATTTCAAAATTTTATAGGGGATCCAAATAAATTTAAAGAAAGAGTTGCAAGCCAACTAGCTAATTTATATTGTCCACTATGTCGAATCATAGATAGTATAAAGATACTTTTTTTATCAAAAGTAATCTTTCGAGAAGATGGGTTTGGAAAGCAAGATTTATAGTTAGACCTTCAAAATTATTTTTTGAAAAGGTTAAAGCGAATTTCCAAAGAGTATATGGAAATCCATTGTCTTATGAAAATTTAACTTATGGTCAAATACATAATATAATGATAAACACTAGAATACAATATTGTATTGATTTCAAATTACAAAATAAAGTTTCCCAAGAGAAATTAGCAAGTAAAAGAGAAATTGAAACATCTTGTTAATAATATGGAGTAGAAACCATTAAAGCCTCAAGTGCTAAACCAAAAAGAAAAATTAAAAAACAATCTAAGCCAACAAGTAATTATAGAAAACCTTATAAGAAAAAATATACTAAAAATATAACTCAAAGTACTCAAAATAAAAATTATGGAAAACCTAAGTGTTCAAAATTAAAGAAAAAGGAGAATGCTTGCTAGAAATGTGGAAGGATAAGTCACTATACTAGTAATTGTAGGGTTCAAAAAATAATAAATGAATTAGAATTAGTGTAACATCCTGTTTTTAGTAATAGGAGAAAAGCTTCAGTTAAGTATTCTGAGCCCCTTAATCAAGGATAGGTACTTGCTATTGTTACTGCTTGGCCTTGTATACAATAAGCACCATATAGGCATGCATGTTTGCATATGTATATTTTTGAAGTTTTCAAATTTAGTTTCCTCTAAATGATATCTAATTGATAAAGAGTCTTGCTTTTATATATATATATATATATATATATATATATATATGTAACAGTTTTATTTTAAAGTTTAGATAGATATTATATGTCCTTTTTAAATGCGAAATAAGTCTTTCTCAAGTATAAAAGAAAATGATATGTAGTTATAGCTATATTTTCCTGATAATGGTTAATATTAATCAAATTAAGTTTTCATAATTAAGATAAAAATATTACAAATGCTTTGCTAAATTAAAAACATGTTGATATAAGCTATTAATTTCTATAGCTATATTTTCTCATGTTAGTTTATTAAATCAAGAATTATCTTAAAAGTCGAGATAATTATATTTCGAGTGTTTTATTGATTTAAGATGTGTTATTTTAAACCTATTAATTATCATAGCAAATTGTTTTGTATTATTAAGTATTATAGCTATTAATTAAGGATTTTATTAAAATAAAGGCTTTCTCAAAATGAATAAATTATATTTCTTATAGTAGTTTAAACTTGAGTCACCATAAAAGTTTTTAAATGTCATATGGATGCAACTTCCTTAATAAGTCACGCCACCCCTCCATTCCTTCATAAATTGTGACACCCCCACCCCCTAGCTTCACAAACCAACGCCAACCTCCACCCTCCACCCTCCCACAATTCTCATTCCTTTTAATTCTCAAGGCCACCCACGGCTTCTCCTTCATTCTCACGACCCCCTGCACACCATCACCCTTGGCTTTAGTTTCTAATTTCGACACCATCATCAAAAGCCACCCAAGGCTTGTTCTCGCCTCCCTCTCCCTCGAGCATCTCTTCGCTCAAGCTACTAAGAGCCCCATGAGCTCGAGTTCGCTTCTCCCTTCCTCTTACATGTCTTGAGCTTTAGCTCATAAA
Organism: Spatholobus suberectus; assembly: GCA_004329165.1. Lineage (NCBI taxonomy): Eukaryota > Viridiplantae > Streptophyta > Magnoliopsida > Fabales > Fabaceae > Spatholobus > Spatholobus suberectus. The sequence continues at coordinate 16,219,681 of CM014733.1, forward strand.
GCCCAAGCTCAAGTTGTACTTGGTGGGTTCTCATCTATTAGAGCCTGTGGTCAAGCTTGTGACTTCGTTTCGACTTGTTAAGTCTTAGATCTCTCTAAATCTCTCACTTTCTCTTCATATTCACTTTCTCATTTTCAAAAGAGGAGGCTTCGTATGATGTCATTTGACTGAAATGAGCCCATAAGTTTACACCTCACAGTCTCCTAATCACAATGATTGGAGCACTTTTTCAAATTAACACTGTTTTCTTGTTTTCTTTTCCTTATGGGCACATGTTCAAGGGCTTGCATATGGGGCCCGCAAATGTCTAATCCCACATGCAACCCAGCCATTTAGTAGTACTCATCACCTTCTTTGTCTTGACAGGTCTTGATCGTCGATCGGACCCCTGAGGAAAAAATTACACCGATTGCAAGTTTGGGAGCAAAAAGAGTAAGGAGTCAGGACATCTTCAAAGAACCCTTCACCAATTCAAGGTAAGGAGGAGTGAGAAAGCCCTATGAACAGTAAACATAAAGTGTTAGTTAGGAGCATTTAGCTTTTGACGACTTATAGCTCCGTTTGAATGAACCATGATATCGTTTTGTCTTACGTTGTGAGTGATTTTATGAATTATGTTTGGGATGTGCATGTACCATCAATTGCATACTTAGGGATGCCTCAGGGATTTGAGATAAATCCTTAATAGGCCACGGAATTATAAGGTAGAATAGCTCATAAAGTTACTCTATAGGCCACAATTGAAGGTCATGAAAACTCGTGATCGTTTATGGTTCGTGATTCTGATGTGGAAGTGTTTAATATCTTGAGTTGTCGAATTGTTTCATGTGTATAAAAGTCTATACTTGGTGTTGTTGAGAGATTAGTATTAGTCTCTCATGGATGGACGAACCCCAGTTCAAAGTAATTAGTGTAATTGCTTAAAGAGCATTAGTTTAGTGTCGTATGCTTTCTACACATATGGTTTATAAAGATCGATGTTATATGTGCTTGAATTTATAATGTCCAGATCTAAATTGCAGTGTTCTTATGGTTTAATATGCTTTCACTCAAGTGTCAAGTGTTTCAAAGTAAACTTAGATATGTTGTGGATGGAAAAGTGTGGGTATATGATAAGTTTAATGCATTGAAGTTGTATGTTAGGCATTCTCATGATTCTGTTTAAAAACCTTTAATAAGAAGGAATTCTGTGCTCAATGCCCTATATAGAATTTGTTCTAAATGAATAAAAATAGGTTCTTGGCTAAAGTGGAATCATATACATAAATTTGATATGTATTGGTTGGTTGTATTTGAAAATCTAATTGTATTTTGAGTTATAAATACTTGTTCTTAAAAGTTGTTATGTAAATAGCCTTATTTAAATTTGGCCTTGCCATTTTACCACCTTAAAGCCATGTGTCTTAACTACCAAACCCAATTGACCTCACTCAAATAGCTATTTTCTACTGATTAAACCAATATTATCTTAGAGGCATGTTATATGTGGTTTTCTGGTTTGTACAATTTGAGTACCTAAGGTTTATGAGTACTTCAATGGAGTCTAAATGAAAATCTAAGTTTGAGGAACACACCCCTGTTTTGGTATGCTTGTGTAGTACCAAAATCTAAGTGGTTTAAGCCTTGCATGCCACACATTCATGAGTTATGTTAGATGGAATGGATGGAGTATATATGCATTGTTGTTTTGTGCTGCTTTGTTTTGCTATGTAATGTGAAATTCACTGTAATGGCTACAAATATTATTTTCAAATTTTATTTAGTGGAGTTGTAGATATGTGTCTTTTTTGAAATGCAATTCGTCCCATCTCATTTTGATTTTTTTGTGAATTATGGTGATTATTCTAGTGAAACTTGTTCTATTGGACTATGAATCTAACTTGCGAGTGGAAAAGTGCTATTTTTTATTTATTTGTGTATGATGGTGGTTGCACTATATTTTTCATGAAAGTAGATATTGTAAGGGTTCTAAAGGAGTTGGGATCACCGCATTAAATGAGTAGAGAATTAATAACGAATTTTAAAACATAAGTAGGTAGATGGAAACTGTTTTTGAGATTCTGTTTTGGAGGTATAAGAAGGATATAGATCTTTGACATCTATTGTGGTTATAAAATTTTGGAAAAAAAAATCCCATTAGTTTCCTAAAACCTTGAGGAGGTCCTTGTGAAATCTTGACCCCAAATACTAAGTTTTCTATTTTTAGGATTTTTCTCACCCAAGCTGGTTTGAAATAAGAATTTTGAATGTTTTAGCCTTGAAAAGTGGTTTTCATAAGTTTTGGCCTTTAGACATCATTGGGCTAAGTCTCCAAGATGCCATTGCTATGGTTGTAGAGTAAATGTACCTTCCTATGGATGCTGTATATATTCACTTTGAAGTAGGTTTTTAACAAGTGTTAACTTATCTTCTTAGAAGAAAACTTTATAATTTTCTCCCTTTTGGATTTCTAAAACTACTTTCCATAATATCTATATCTAGTATTCATATCCTTATATTTACTAAAAGCTGTTTTGAGGATATTGTAAATATTCCTATTGAACTCTTAAGGGTGAGAAAACCTATCTAAAGTAAGATGAGGCAAGAATTTCAATGAATCCATCCCATCCATCTCATCTCTATAATGCCAAAGATAAAAGATGTGGAAGCTATGCATGCATCATAATATTTAAGGTTGTTAGCTGGCTTCATTGTGGGCTACAAGAATAGCTTGCTCCATTGTGGGCTACAAGATTAGCTAGCTCCAATGTGGGCTATAGGAATAGTTGTCTCCGTGATGGGCTACAAGAATCGCTAGCTCTTTGAGAGCTACAAGATGTGCTGGCTCTTAGTGAGCTATAGGGTGTGCTAGCTCTTAGTGAGTTATAGGATTAGCTGACTCCTTTGAGAGTTACAGGATAGTTAATTCCTTTGTAAGTTACAAGATTAGCGGATTCTTTCGAGAGTTACAATACAACTGACTCCTTTGTGGGTTACAAGACTAGTTGACTCCTTGAGAGATTTAGGATGGCTAGCTCCTTTAAGAGTTTCAGGGTACCGATTAGAGTGCAATGATCTCATAAGTATAATATAACACACACTCTATGGCACCAATACTCTCTGGTTATGGGTACCCATGCATGTTCATGCATAATTGGAAGAAGTAAAACTGATTAATGTAGGTTCCATGCACAGCATGCATATAGGAAACTAACCCATATGATATGTGTTGTGACTATTGGGCATGATGTTGTGGAACAAATTGATTGTTTATTTCCTATGTGTGTTTACCTTTATTTGTGATATAGTGTGGATGTATGGTGATTAATATGGTGGCATGATAATATCTGTGTGACCTTGCCAAGGCATTGATGATTGTGTATGCAATAAGTGTTGTTTTGATGAGGCCCTATCTTGTGGTTGTGCATGATGAATGTATATTTACATATGAAACTCTCGCCTTGGTGTTAACTTCTTGCTTGAAGTGTTATACTCTATAACCTAATGATTCATGACGGTGGTAATGTAGGGCAATGTGTGTTAATCTATATTAGTGAACATTGAAGTAGTTTGCCATGATTGCGTTAGTATGCTTATACATATTGCCTGTACTTCTTGGCTAGAACTATGTGTTTGACCATCTTAGTATAGTATAGGTGTATGTGATACACACATACACACATACAGTATAGATGGGGGAAGCATTGTCGTTGGTGAGTGATACTTCCCCAGGCTTTGTTCTAAGGTCCTTTAATTGTGTATGCGCATGTGTATGTTTGGATAGGTGTCCTATGGGTGGAATGTAGTGATATCTGCTCGAATTATTTATTCTTTGACTTTATGACTCACCCCATATTTTTGTTTTGTTGTGATCCTGCTTATCATTGAGCAGTAGATAGAAGTACATAGTCACCCTTAGAGTACCTTTGGAGACAGGATAAAGGACCAGGCTCTGATACTAAGATAGAGCATAAGGAGCAGGCAGACAAGAACAATCACAATAACATCTCTCATGGTGTAGTGACCTTTAGGCATGAAGCCCTAGGTAATGATAACCCTAGGATAGTCACTCCCCTAGAGTAGGATTTGCATCATTCGATACTGTAGAAAGTAGGATTTAGTAGTTAAGGACACTACTAGGTTTATAGCTCAAATAGGAGCTGATAGAGTGACCCTAGTGAATACATGGGTCTAAGTGGTACTCTCCCTTGCCATCATGGTCAATGGTAGGACTTGTATTCCTAATAGTGTGAGAGGAAGCTAGCGGTGTTCCTAAACTATGTGTGATGTGTTGGTTTGTTGGGTTAGAACTGGTTGTACTTTAATTGGAGGTTGAACTAATGTAAGACAGGTATTTAATTGTTTCAGTAAAACTTGAAATTGTGATTTTAATGTTTTGAATACATGAGAGGAATATTTCATTTTTGGAGGTTGTATAATCATCCTACCCTTCTCCCTAATTCCTATTCTTATATACATTTTGTAACAGGTACACTAAGAAGTAGAATGATTATACTATCAATCCCATAATTGTGAAATCTAAATCCAAGTTTACATGAAATGCAAAAAATTTATCCATACTTGTCAACTTAAAATAAATAATATCTTATTTTCTCGATCCCAATTGAATACTAGCTAAGTTCTAATCCCAACAAGTAAGAACCTTAAAATTAGAACAAAATTAAAAGAAAGTCTGTTAAATGTATTAATAAACTCTAGCTTAGAAGAATTTTCTAATGAAAAAGAAATAGGTGATGGAGAAGAAAATAATTAATTTGTTAATTATAAAATTTTACTTCTAAAAATGATCAATATAATGAAGAAAAAGATTCTTGTTTAGGCCCTAGCTTATGAGATTGCTCAAATTGCAAAACTATTAACATGTTAACTTGAAATCAAACTTCTACATTAATTTCTATAATAGATAAAATGGAAGATTCGCCATTAAAAAATATATTTTTACAACAACTAAATGATTTAATTCAAAATGATGAATAGACTTAAAAAGAAATACAACCAATAGATAAAAAAGAAATAGACAAAAATTTAGAGGTCAAAATAAGAAAGTTACAATGAAAGACCTGCAAAATGAGATTAAAGGTCTTAAACAAGAAATTCAAATACTTAAATAAAATGATATCTTGTTAGAATACAAGTTATTAAAATTAGAGGGAAAAGAGATATTAAAAATCCAAGATAAAACAAGTAATGAAAGCCAAAGTACAAGATCTTTCATTAATCTATTAAGCACAATTACAACCCATAAATGACATTATGAATTAACCTTAGTGATACAAAATAAAACATTTAATATAGTCACCTTAATTGATTCAGGAGCTGACATTAATTGTATTTAAGAAGGATTAGTACCTACAAAATATTATGAGAAAACAACAGAAGGAGTTAGTAGTGCTATGGTTCCCACATGAATATTCAATACAAATTGTCAAATGCAAAAATCTATAAAAATAAAATATGTTAAAAACATGACATCACAATTAATACTAGGAACCCCTTTTTTAACTCTATTATATGCCTTTAAAGTAACTGAAAGAGGAATAGTATCCGAAGCATTAGAAAAAGAAGCATATATGTTTTTATTTTATTCAACCTCCTAGACTAAAAGAATTAAATCTATTACCAGAGGCTTCAATAACTAAAGTAAATCTGATTCAAAGAAAACAAAAACATATAAATACGCTAAATAAAGAAATACAATATAAAAGAATAGAAGAACAAATAAAAAATCCTAATATTCAAAAAACAATAAAAGAGTTTGAAGAAAAAATAGAAAAGGAAATCTACAAAACAAACCCTGTAGCTTTTTGGAACCAGAAAAAAAAATAAATGAAATGTCATTATCCTAGGAAGAAGGATTTAATGAAAAAAAAATTCCAACCAAGACAAGACCAATACAAATGAATCAACAATATTTAGAATATTATATTCAGATAAAGGGTTGATTAGACATTCTAAGTCCCCTAAGACTTCTTTCAATTTTTATGTTATGAACATGTCAGAACAAGAGAGAAGGGCTCCAAGATTAGTTATAAATTACAAACCTCGAAATAAAATATTAAAATCGATAAGATATCCATTACCCAATATATCTGATTTGATAAAAAGGCTACATGATGCAACAATATTTTCTAAATTTGACATGAAATCAAGTTACTATAAAATTTCAGTGGTAGAGGAAGATAGATATAAAACTATTTTTGTAGTACTCTTTGGACATTACGAGTGGATTTCAGAATATCATGAATGATATCTTTTATCAATATATGAAATTTTTTTGCAATTTATTTAGATGATGTATTAATCTTTCAAAACGAATAAATCAACATATCTTACATACAAATAAATTTATAGAAATTATTAAAGAAAATGGATTAGTCGTTTCAGCAAAAACAACAAAAATATTTCAAACAAAAACTATATCTTTAGGATATGAATAATATCAAGAAATAATTACTCTTATTCAACAATCCCTAGAATTTGAAGAAAATTTTCCAAATGAAATTTAAGATAAAAAAAAAAACAGTTGCAAAAATTTTGGGAATGTTTAAATTATGTAGCAGACTTTATTCCAAATATTAGAATTATATGTTCACCCTTATACAAAAGATTAAGAAAAAACCTCCTCCATGGACTGCTAAAATGTCTCAAGTAATTATTTAGATTGAAAAAAATTATAACACAGTTGCCTTGTCTAAGAATTCCAACTCCTGAAGCCTCCTTAATTGTAGAAATTGATGCCTTAGAAATTGGTTATGGAGGAATCCTCAAATAAGTCTCAAAAAATTATTCTCAAGAACAAATAGTTAGATATTATTATGAAATTCGGCATCTAACTCAACAAAGTATTCTACAATTAAAAAAGAAATTGTAGCCATTGTTTTCTATATAACAAAATTTCAAGGTGATTTATTTAGTAAAAAAAAATTCATAAGAATTGATTATAAAGCTTAAGGGTGATCAAGGGGCAGGTTTTGGTAGGTTTGGGCCCAGAAAGCCCAAACTACAACAAACCATATGATATGTACACAAGGTTCGTTTTCAACCAAATGGGCCAATGGTTGGGCAGGTTTCAGTTGGGTTAGGTGGATTGAAACGGTTATGGGCTTAAATTGGGCCCAAATCAACTTTTTTTACCTTTTTTTTATCCATTTTTTTGCATTTCTTTAATCCTTTTTCAGGCAGACTAATTTGAGCCCATTTAAAAAAGATTTAGGTCCACAAAACAAATTTAATTTTTACAATTAAATTACTACAATTCTCTTGAGAAAACGTAATTCTGAAAAAATGAAAAAAAAAAAATAACAATCTTTTAGGCATCCACCATAGTTATTAGTTGCTAATTACAAATGTATCCTCCAAGTCAAATATGTCAATCAATTACAAATTACACAACTATCAATAATAGACAAATATATTTTGTGCTCAAAACACAACACCCCAACATCACCAAATGCTATTCTTCCTAATTTCTACTTCTTTTACCAATCCAGTTGGTAAATCTATGTCAGTATGTTGCAGAATTTGGAATGTTGCCAAAAAAAAATGTTCATGGCCTTACTGTAAATAAAAGTACATGAAGTAGAGATTACTACAATCAGCATATTCACAAAAAGTAATTAACTTCCTTAACCCTTTTATACAAAAACCCAACTAGTTAGGAGCAAGACCATACATACTATTATGACTAGGCCAATTTCAACATAAGCATTGAAGCACACTATGAAATCAAATCTATTGATTCTCCACAAGTACACTTGTCAACCACAACCTAAAAACACATTAAAACTTTAAAGATTAAATATTTTGAAACAATTTTACAAATTTAAGAAAAAAATAGGCAAATGGAAAAGTTATATAAAATTAGATAATAAATTAATACTTAGGTTCACACTACAAATGGAAGAGCTATATAAAATTAGTTAATACCTATAAAATGAGAGGAAGCTATTTTTGGTTGATCCAAGAAGTTTGTAATAAAAATGTTTGTTTTATGATTTTATCAACAATCTACATTAAGGTTTATTTTATCTGGCTTAGTAATAGCAAGTTTTGAGGACCTGCAAAACATATTAGCATTAAGCCAAATTGATACATATCAAAAATGTTATAAAAATTACAGAACAACCCTTGCAAAATAGATCAGTAGCAGCAGGAAATTGAAAGTGGCATAACAGTAACAATTTGTGAGGACCTACAAAGTGCAAAACATATTAGCATGAACCCAATTTAATGCAAATCAGAATTATGATAAAAATTATAGAACAAACCACAAAATACATCAACAACAATATGGAATTGGTAGTGGCTTAGTAGCAACAGATTTTAAGGACATGCAAAACATCACAATGAAGCCAATTTAATACATATAAAAAATGCACTTTATTTTGATGATGAACACTTTATTTTTATTTTCTCTTCCTCCTTTACAATAAAATTGTTGCTAGTTATCTTGAATACATGTCTTTGAATTGGTTATACCGTGTTAGTATGTGACCAATAAAATGCATGTTCCTATGCTAAACTAATATTCCTTCTCATTCTATTTTATGAAAAGACAAGACATCAATAATCAATAACTGATAAACCTATGTAAGTAAACTATTGATCCAAACTTAATCATATAAAGATCATATCTTCCCTTCTATCATACTATTATAATATTTTTCTGTTATTGTTCACCCAAAAGAATAAAAAAGAAAAAGAGCATTACTCCTTCCAAATGGTGACCCAAATTGGATTGTGACATTGCACACTGTATGTGGGTTGTAGTGTACTCTCGTGGAAAAGATCAAAGATCAAACAGAATGGAGCTAAAAGATCAAAATAATAAAATACATTTGACTCTTTTTTATTATATTTTCACAGTTTAAAATAAAACAAAGTTACAACAAACTTGTGAAAAATAAAATGGATTATGTAAGAAAATCTAGTAGAAATTAAAGAAAAATCATTTGTTAATCTTGACTAGAGGTAACTAATAGATTGTATATTTCTCATATCGCAAGACCAAATCTTCTTCAAAATGAGCATTAACATAATGCAAGTACAGATTGTATATAACCCAAAGTTCATAAGGCAACAACAAGGACAATAATAACTTAATTGTTACATAGCTTTGTACCTGATTTTGCTCCACACCTTTCACACAAAAAAGAAGGATGGAAAGCTTAATGGTGTGAAGCTGCTTTGGCTTTCAAATCTCCATGCCTTTCACCCCTAACCTTTAAAGAGCTACCACATGCAACACAAGGGTTTGTAACTTTTTGTATAAGCGAAAAGAGCTACCACATGAAACACAAGGGTCAGAGTCAAGAGGGTGTAACTTTTTGTATGAGCGAAAAAGGGAACTAACAGTGGAAGGCTAGGAGCAGAAAAGGGGATGAAGAGTAAGAACAAAAAATTAAAAAAAGAAATAAAAGAAAGGGAGATTAACCTAATGATTTGGTGGTGAGGCACTGTCAGGCTTCCAGCCATATCTCTATTGAAGGTTGTGCAAGGTTGCAACTCTTGTGAGAAAGAGATAGGAGGGAAGACTGGCTTTGGTCTGTCTAGAACACTCCACACAAAGAAGCAGCACTAGGGTTTCACCTTCTCAAAAGTGGCACTAGGGTTACCCTTTCACTTGCAAAGAAATAAGTTGTTGTGGCTCATCACCGACAGACACATCATATATTAGGAGTTGGGTTACACTTAGTCACTTACACAAAGTATAGGTTATGCTATATAGGTCGTCGAGTTAACTAACGTTATAGGCCTCTCCTTACATGTATAATGTAAGGTTGGTCAAATTCGGGTACCGATGGGTCCAATAAACTTAAACCGAGCTTGAACGACAAACCCGACCTTATCCATTTTTTTAATCTGACAAAACCGATTACCCGCCTAAACCTACCCATCAACCTTTTTCTTTTCGATTTTTTCAAGTTTGGGCTGGGTGTCGAATTTTTGCTCACCCTTAGTAAAATGCTCCAAGTGTTTTGCAAAATTATGTAAAAAATTTAGTTTCTAAACATATTTTTGCTAGATGGAAATCTTTACTTTCATGCTTTGGTTTTTGAAATTGTTCATATCAAAGTAGATAACAACTTTTTATCTGATTTTCTTACAAGAGAATTTTTACAGGGATTAATATGAGTAATAGCGGCAAGGCAATGTCAAAAGATCAATATGGCCCTCCATTAAATGGTAGGTACTTCCATTATCAATATGAGGTTCAATCAGACCTTCAACACCAATACCGCCACCAAGTTCAATAATGGTTCCCCTAAGGCCAACCGCCTTGGCTCAAGTTGTTCAAAATTCTCCAATAAAGACAGAAGAAAACCTAGTAACCACTCAAAGTCCCTTAATTCCTAGTTACAATAGTTTTACCCCTCTACAACACCGTAATACCTTCATAAAGCCCTCTGGTATTTTTAGAACCCACCTTCATCACATTCTAATCATACATACCAAGAAAGAGCCGAGCTTATTCCTATAATGATTATTGAAAAAGATTGGAAAAAAAATTCCCCCAAGAGAAATAACTCAAAAAACACTTCCACCTTAATGCTATTATATTCCACATGAACCTTGCAAAAAGAAAGAATTTTATAAGTTCATTTTAGTGGATACAGATTCAATAGAAATTCATCATCACGGCGATTCAAAAGATTAGGGAATACTATTTTCAAAAGCAAAAATCCTTAAAGTCCTTTTAGTGCAAGATTGGAATCAAGACCTTTATAAATCCAAGACTTGTTCCAAACAATTCTCTCAAAATTATAATTATTATGATTATATAGATGCCTGGTAAAGTACTTTTAATATCATATTGTACATTAAAATAAAGTGATGTGATAAATTAATAAATAATTTTGAAATTGAGTGAAATTTTGTATACTTAATCTAATTAATAAGAACATCAAATTCAATGGCTGGATTAGTTAAATTTACATTTTACAAAAAGTTATTGATGTATAATTTGACAAACTTTAATACCTAGTATCAACGGAATCCTAACCTTCTATATATATATATATTGTTTTACTTTAACGTGAACGAAGATTTTAACAGCACAATTTTTTTCTTTGCAACACATTTACATCTAATTTTAAACTTTTATTGACTTTGGTCTTCAAAAGTTGAAAAGCAGAGTTTTTGTGAAGTTTCAAAGTTAATAATGTGGGTGTTTAAAATATTATTTCATATTTTAAAATCATGAAATCAATGATACAAACATAAAATAATTTAATTTTTGTGCAGATCACTTGTAATTGTTTACCACTACTAAAGGTTCATATATTTTAAAATAGATTAGAGTGGAATTAACACATTTCGTTTCATAAGATAACAAACTAAAAATTTTAAAATTATAGAAAGGGGTGAAATTTAAAGAATGATGTATAATTTTAGGGCCATTCATAGGTCTAGTTGGTTCGGATTTAAGGAAAAATAAAATTCGAATCAATCATTTTTTATTGGTTTAGATTTTTCTATTTTCTTTGCACAACCCAAATCAAATCAACCCGATCAAAAATGGGTTAGTTCGATTCAAGTCCATCAGGTCCATCCTATAAAAAATGTACAAAAATTTGTTTTTTAAAAAATACATGATTTTGTCCAAAAATTGACACATAATCCTGTCATTAAAAGAGTTTAAACAACATATTTTATTGTAATTGGCTTACATCAACTAAGTAATAGTAAAAAATACAAAAAAAATATATATATATGATTAAAAGAGTAAAAATGAGTGAAGTCTAGAAGGGCAAAAACATAAAATACTAAACAAAACACTAGTTCAGTTCGAGTTTCATCGAGTTTGCAAATCCAAACCTGATGCCCAAACCAATCATGGTTGGGTTTCATTGGTTTAGTTTGGGTTGGACCCGATTAACTTGAAAAATCTAAACCAATTTAATTGGTTCGGTATGGATCATCGAGTTGATCCAAATCGATGAACCCTATATAATTAAACATAAAAAATAATAAAAATGCCAAAGAATTAAATTTATGCACAAAAGTTAAATTTATTTTGTTCATGTACTAAAAAGAGTTATTTGTTGAATAACTATTTAATATATTGATCTTTGCTCATTGAAACAAATTGTAAGAAGTTTAACCATCTTATTTTATAAATATTCAACATAAATATTTGTGAATAATCAAACTTTTGAATCATAAATCCTCAATAATAGCTTTAAATAATTTATCTCTGTATAATAGATTAAAGCATACGTTTTTAATTTAAGATATTCTTTTTATATGATTTTATGCACTCCAATCATGTGCCAAATAAAAATCCATATTATTTATACGGACCTATTAAAACAAACTCAACGTAAATCTATCTTCAACTTTTCAATTCTAGTTTTCACTTTTCAAATTGATACCAAAATTTCAACATTTAATATTTCTTTATATGGAATATGAAACTAGCGAATAGCAAGCATTGCCACTTATACTTAGTGCATGTTTGGCAGTACGGTGAGCTGCACTTAGTGTGATTTTTGAAGTAATAAATAGTTTCTTTTGCGTTGATTTCATTGTAATTTTACACTTACTATGATTTCTACAGCCAATTTAAACACACTATTAAAGTACAATATCCCATTTGACTTTCCATTGCGTAACATTGCTTAGTTTAAAAGTTGACGTAAATTTTTTTGGTAATGATAATAGTACAAAGAATTTGTCAGTAAGAGGTGCATATTAGGGTAAAAAATATAATATCGTATTTGTTAATTTTTTGGTTACATATCATATTTGTTAGTTAAAAAATGATGATTAAAGTTATGATAAAATATACATATATGTATTATAAATTATAAAGTTATTAAAATTTATTTTGTGAAATTTTCAATCAATAATTATAATTTTATAGTTTATTTTTTAAAGTGCATTTATTTTAAAAGGACCAAATAGTATTAGCTGGTAAATGACACGTGTCATGTGACCATGGCCTGAAGAGTAGGTCTTGCGCTTCTACAACTAAAATAAGTCTAAATTGAAAAAATTAAACTTAAAAAAATGGACTTCATGGCCCAATGGATAAGGCGCTGGTCTACGGAACCAGAGATTCTGGGTTCGATCCCCAGTGAAGTCGTTTTATTCTACTATTGGCGTTTAATATTTTCCTTTCCAAATCATTTTTATTTGGTTCCCACGTAATGTGGAATAACACACCCTTGGAGTCAGTCATAACTTGATTTCTGCGTCAACAAAGGAAATTTGGAATGAGAGCCATAGTATGGTAGACAAATAGTTAATTTTATTGTCTTATTTTATTCACAATAATTAATTAATTAAACATAAAATCAGTGTTTTAAAACTCGGACCGGTTATTGACCCGGTCTAAGTACTGGGTTAATGGGTTACTGGTTGAACCAGTGGATTAATGGTTGAACCGCATGAACCAGTCTATATATTAAATATGTAAAATTTATATGCAAGATATCGTATATAAATACAATTTGCATTAGATATACTAGTTGAATGCGTTGGCTTAGTGGCATATTTTCTTTTGGTAGCTGAAGAGTCTAGGTTCGAGTCCCAGCCAATGCAAAATCTCAAATGTTTAATTGCAGCTATTCCCGCTTTCCTTGTATCAGGTTTCAAATTTCAAATTCTTCTGTAGCCAGTTCATTGTGGTCACATCCTGAGCCTGTGTTAGATGGCTATGTACAAACAGGTGATGCGGTATTGGGCAACGTGCAAACCGGATTGCAAGCGAGTTACCAATTTAAAGCCGAGTTGATGACGTGGACACAAGTTAAAAGCATTCCAATCTGAAAGCATGACCGGACCGGTCATAGGTCCGATTTTCAGTTAAACCAACCGATCTAGTCCGAGTTTTAAAACACTACATAAAACTAACTATGACAAACTAATAGAAAGACAAGCATTGTCATATCTGTCTATAAGTGTTTTTTATTTTTTTATAAGATGAAAAGAATGAAAACAATTAATTTATAATATAGCACTACTTCAAAAAGGAAACTACAATTGGACAATGTGTATTTACAATGCATCACTAGTAATTGAAGAGTAAAATGAGTCAAAAATTATAGATTGTGTACACAAAAAGTTAGTATCACCTTTATATAGTGTCGTAGATAACTTCATTTTTTTTTTTATAATTTTACTATCTGTTAGGACAAATAACGAATAATAGCCTTCAATTGTTTTGATTATGCCAAACAGATCTACGTGCTTTTCAAAGAAAACATATATGCGCCTTTGTATAAAACAAACAAATGACATGTCTTATAATTAGACAAACAATAACACGCTCTAAACTCTAGTTTAAATATTATATATGTTAGTCTGTTATGTTTTCAAGACTCTGCGTACTTTTATTCTCGAAAAGCAACTAAAGCATGTCAACGTACCTACTTTGTTGAAAAGAAGTACTACTTGCCAAAAAGGAGCACAACAATAGCAAAAAACAAGCATCCTCACTACAGCAAGATGTGGTGCGAGAAAAGAAAGATAAGCTAGATGCTTTATCTTATCAAAGTGACTAGTTAGTGAAAGGCATTTAATGCTCAACATATACTTTTCTCACAAAGGTAAACCAGACGAAAGAAGCTCTCAAAGATCTCTCAATAGATATTTTTAAAGAACACTATACATACCAGTGAATACCTGTACAAGGATAGAGAATCGAATAGGTAAAGTCTTGAAACTCTAACTTAGTTTCCTAAGCTTTCTCTACTCTTGAGCTATCTTGTACAAAGTGTTACAAAGTCACTTAGAATTTAGACTAGAACCTAATCTTGTTCACCTTTTTGCTAAGATAAAGGCTAGTCAGTGAGCTCTTCCCTTACCATTTTCTAAGTGAACTTGGTGGAAGCCTAAAGAGGCTTTGTAGCAAAGAATACTTAGGTCAATTACTTGGACAAACAAGTGAAATACTACTTAGGTTGAGCTTGAAAAGGCTTATGAAAAGAATACTTATAACTTGGATAAGTTATAGTGGAACTTAGGGGTGTGTCAAGAACTAAACATAGTCTTGGGGTTGAGACGAAGCAATATAAAAACCTTGGTGTTTTTATCTCTTTCCCTTTTATCTTGCTTTACTAATAGATATTATGTTTCAAAGATTGTTTGATCTTATCTTTAAAGCTTTTTGATAAAAGGTTTTCTATATAAGTCCTTCCAAACAAGTTTTCTATATCGTCTTAAGAACAGACGAAACACATTCTTTTGAAAAGTTTTGTGAAAAAGGTTTTTGAAACACAATTCAACCCTCCTTGTATGTTACACTATAAAAACAATTCTTTAAAACAATCTAGACAAAATATATTATATTAAAAATATTTCACCCAACACATCTAAAATTTACATGTATTTCTAGTGTGTATGGATTGGCAATGAGGAACCCAAAATCACAATTGTACCATGAAAAACTAGAAACAACTATGTCTTGCTTTGCTTCAACTTTGAAAATCTATTGACTTTCGTAAAAGTGAAGCCAAACTAAACATGCTTTATAATCAATCATAATAATAATTGATTATGTTTATGATTGATTATCAAAATAATTCATTTTTCATAGTTAATCAAAACACATTTACACTGTGTTTGTTTCGAGTGAAAATTGATAGACAGATTGTGGAAGGATGGAGAAAAAAACATACGTATTAATTTGTCCATCGTTTGGTAATAACATCTGAAAGAAGGATAGATAAGAAACAACGTGTGGCCCACAAAATTCAGCATTCCGTCCATTTTGGAGGAGACAATAATAAAAATACCAAAATACACTAAATTTTACATACTTCTTTTTTATTAGGAATATTTATGTAATTTTATTTACATATATTTTTTTTCCTTTCCTTTCACTTGCTTCTAAAGAAAACGAGAAAAAAATTAACTTTTTCTCCTTTTTATTTTTTTCTTACCAAACAACTTACAAAATCATCTCACTTTTCACTCATTTTCTTACCTATTTCTTCTGTCTTTCCTTTCATCTTTTTCTCTAAACCAATGTAACTGTAGTTAAAAGGTGTTTGAAAGACATGCTTTTGGTAGTGATATGAGAAAAGATTGATATTAGATCCAACCACATACAATTAGATTAAAAAAGGAAAACAACACTTATGGGAAAACATTTACTTGACAAAACAATGCCAAATAAATTGTTATGGTAACATAATAGCATATGTTTGAAAATTTAGATAAATAGATTAAAAAAAACTTACTCTCAACTTAAAGCTTTACTATTAAAAAAACTTAAATTACATTCTCCTTTCTTAATAAATGATTAAACTGCACTACCTTTTCTTATAGGTTACAAAATTACACCTTTATTTGTTAAGATATTAATATATATTGTCCTTTATTTTATTTTAATGTGAACAAGGATCTTAGGGACAATTATTTTTCTTTTCAACTCATCAACGTCACTAACATATAATTTTAAACCCTTGTTGACTTTGTTATTCAAAAGATGAAAAGTAGAGCTTTTGTGAAGTTCCAAAGTTAATAGTATAGGTATTTAAAATATTATTTCATCTTCTAAAGTCTTAAAATCAATAATGGTGTTCAAAAATTACTACTAGTGGCACTAGAGTAAAGGTTTCATATAAACAAAAAAATTATTTAACTATGTGAATCACTCATAATTGTTCATCATTACTAAAATATTAACTTATATGGCCCAACGGATAACGCGCTAGTTTACGGAACCAGAGATTCTGTGTTCGATCCCCAGTGAAGTCGTCTGCCAACATCAGTTAATTTCCTTTCAAAATTTTCTTTATTGGTTGTTGCGTAATTCTAGTTATTCCCTTAGTTAATGTGGAAAAACACACCCTTGGAAATTTGTAACGAGAACCTTTCTATTTCTGTACAGTTCCTGTTAGAGAAAAACGTTTAATTCATAGTTAGTCTAGTAAATAAATGCGTCTCCTTAAGCTGTAATAATTTACTTTCGGCAGAGCATTCTCCTTTGCTGCGTTCTCTCACTAACAAGGATAGAAAATAGTTATAAAAAGAACATTGTAATGTTCATTTACACTCTTGGAGAAGATCACATAGCTGCTTAAGGGTGTTGGAGAAATTTCCCAGGCTTGCTATGAGCTTGTCCCCTTGGCGTCTTGTAAAGTCAGTATGGGAGTCCTCCACATTCTGAGAGCCACCTCCCTCATCGTCTGCTGCAGATTCAGTAGCAATAGCTTCAATCTCTACTGCCAAATCTTGCAATTTCAGGGTCAATGTTTCCTCGTTTACTTCCCTGCTAATCGTTATCTTTTCTGCGCTGATCGGCTTTGGCCTTTCAATATGGTGGTTTTCATGAAGCTCTACTTTGCCAAGGCTCTTTGGTGGCATCACCAAGTGCTCTGGAGGCCTTTCTGCAGTACTTTTCAACTTAGGTCTTGATTCTAGATAGTCTTTCAAATACTCTTCTTCTGAATGATCATCGTCAGGCCCTTCTTCATGGCTATCCTCGGGCCTTTGTTCAAGAAATTTCTTAGGCTTTTGAATCCGGTGTCTGGATTTACTTGGTTGCCCTTTTCTTTTGGACCCTAATCATTGAATTCATAAAAATTCATCAGTTGAGAAGTTCTAAGCAGAAAAGAGACAATGAAATACAAGTTACAAGGTAATGCTCCAAACGGGATTAAACAACTTCGTTTTATTCATTTCCAAAATAATTAAAAAAGTGAGAAAGAAAAAAGAAGAAACAACAAATGGCATTATATTGTGTTGATCAAAACATTTCCTCATGCTGTGATTTAATTTTCACAATTCAAGAATAATTGACAAATTGGTTATTACCGTTGTGATCATTTTGATTCAAACTGCCTTAGACAATTATTGAATCATTGAAGAGCCAAATTACTTTTAAGTCTCCGTATGAATCATGGTTCTTCACCAATTTGCAACATGTTTATCAATGTTTTAACTTGTAATTATAATTGTTCAAAATTTATGGTCAAGTACAATTTGTAGGCTCCACTCATAGTTTTCTTTTCAACTTGCTCTGACTGTTATACAGAAGGAAAAAGAACCAAACCCAAATCCAATTTTACATATCTAGACTCTTGTGTCATATAAAGTGCGTATCAATCTGCCTTTTATTGTATTTTTATTTCATGAAAAAAATCATTTTACATCTCCAAACTTGTACAACTGCCCTAATTGTAAGTCTACTTTCATTTATTTGAAAGGGAAAAAAATGGGGATAAGTACCCCCACTAACTACAACTTCCTGCTTAGCAATGAAGGCGAGAAGACACTAAACACCAAAAGTAAGTTTTGCAATTATATTAGTATACATAATAAGCCTGTTCACTTATTTCTTGTACAATATCTAGAAAATATGTCAAAATATCATTATTTTATCTTATAACTCCGTCTATTGTCTCATAGCCGGTCCTAAGCCCAGCTCAAGGAGGAAGGAAACATGGATCACTAACAACAGATAATATGTTTGTTGTTTATCCTTACTGTATCTTATAATAAACAGAGTATCTTAGATGATCTCTTAGGAGTGCTTTCCATATTTTATACCATTACATTATTTGTTTCTTTATTTAATTGAGAATAGGAATGTAAAATTAGTATAAATAAGGGTTAATGCATCGTATTTTGTAACACATCATTAACGCCATATACCAATATTATATTTTATTATTCAGAGACAGAATATGTTCTCATTTTTTCCCCATCCTCTACCTAAATACCTATAACATCAACAATTTCTTTAGAGATCCCATAATTAATGTTGTTATTCACTGAGCCCAAATTCTCCATATGTCAAGGGTTTTGAACAGGAATGACAAAATGAATCTAACCCATCAGATCAGTCCATTTAACAAGACTTTTGTAGGGTTGGGTTACGTATAGCACCCACAAATTAGCCTAAGCTGCCCTGCATAACCCAAGGGTTGAGGTGGGGCGGGTTGGCTCGTTGGTCCTTTTTTCCATTGATGTCAGTTCATGAACTCATGGGTTTAGGACTTGGAGTTAATTATTATGACACGTCTGGTTTGACATTTTCTGTTTTTGCATATAATTACTAAATCACATTTCTTTCACTTTTCCTTCTCGTGATTCCAAACCATTTTGGTACCCAATTCTGGCTTATTACATCAACTATTCATAATTATAGGATATTTTGTTTTCTCTAAATCAGATATTTTGTTTCCTCTAAATCAGATATTACTTGCCTATAAACTACTATAAATCGCATACCACTGGATAAAGTCCTCATAGGTAGCTGGGATAGCCTGGGGTTGATCAGCTGTCTGAGGGGAATCAGCTGGAGGTGTTTGGGCCAGATTGGCAGGACAGGGAGGTTTGCCATATAGCTTCTAGCAGTGATCAATGGTATGTCCAAGATGGTGACAATGGCCACACTTGGGACGATTCTTCAAGTGGGATGTCCCACCCTGGGAGCAACCAGAATTACTGTTCTAGGAGGCAAGGGCAGAGGAGTCACCTAGCAGAGGTGCAAAAGCCTTAGTAAAAGGCTTCAGTGGAATCCAGAGAAGTGTAGAGGATGCTGGTGGTCATATTGGGGACCATGGGTAACCCAAGTATCTGGTCACAGATAGTAGAATACTCCGGAGGCAAGCCATAAAGTGAGAGGACCATAAAGAAAGCACTGCGATTCTCAAGCTCTTTCTTGGCTTCAGCTGGAATAGTGGCAGCGGGAGGTAAGAGTTCATTAAAATCATGAAGGGCAGCATGAACTCTTCCAAGATAGGTAGACATAGGACCATCAAATCTTTGAGGGGCTATAAGATTCATCAAGTCACGGCAAACTCCATAGAGACGTTGAGTATCATTGGTATAGAAAGCATGGGCCTCAATCCAAACTGATTCGCAAGTGACATGAGGGCGAAAAATTGGTTTGATAGAGGGGTGGAGGGTGGACTTGATTATACTACATAATTGAGCGTCAATCTTTTCCCATTTGGCATGATCAGCTGCTGCCACAAAATCAACGATAGTAGTGAGGTGGTCTTTATACCCCTAATCACTAATCCATAATGTGATGTTAGAAGCCCAAGTGGGGTAGTTTGAACCGTCCAATTTCTTAGTAGTGAGTGGGAAGTTCAAAAAAATAGAGGCATCTGCCTTAGCTGGATCTAAAGAACTAGCGGAAGCCATGGTCAGTGAAAAACAAATGCAGACACACGGAACAAAAGATACCTGAACCAGCAGTTGCACAAGAGGGCCCACCAAACAAGGTCGAATCAGGGCGGGGGTCTGGGGTTTGGGTCGCAGCGGGACTGAGTCTTGCACTGAAAGGGCGGCTGGAACGACGACATCATGCGTTGATGACGGTTGCTGCTTGGCGCATAAAAGAGGTGCGCGTGAGGGGTAGGCGGGACAGAGTTTGACGACACCATCAACGTGGCTGTGTAGATCAACAGACGACGCACTAGATAGGGGGGTTGCTGTTGGAAATGTCGCCAGAGATGCGGCGGCCACGGACGGTGGTGGTTAGAAAACTCACTGGACAGTTCATCAGACCTTAGGCAGCAATTGAAGGGGCGAACCGAAGAGGAGTTACACAGTTCGCAAAAAGAATTTGTCTCCAAGCACAGTGGATCCACAGGGCAAGCATGGTTCTCCAGATGCCTCAATCAGGCTCTAGATACCATGTTAAAAGAGAGAGAAAGTAGAGACATGATAGTCAGAAACCGTGTGTCAGAATACAACATGGATACTGGTTTATATAGGTTTATTACATTAAATATTCATAATTAGAGGATATTTTGTTTCCTCTAAATCAAATATTACTTGCCTATAAACCACTATACAATAAATGTTAAATATTTAATTCTGATTTTCAACATAAACCAAATATTGTATTAAACAAGTTCAGCCAAATACAATTAAGTTTTATGAATGCTTAGAGGGAAGCCTCCTCAACCTCCCCATTCTATGCCAACACAAACAACTAGATTTATGGCTACAAAGACACAAACAAGTTCAACTAGAACTAGGTGTTCCTACCATGACCATAAGTTATTACTATCAGCCAAGATACAAAGCATAGTTTCCACATTTCACTTTCACCGCTCCATGTTCAAATGCATTGAATAAAACTACTTCATCAATCACCATAATAAAGATGGTAGCTAACACATTCGCACCAATGTGTATCAAAACATGTTGGTTAAAACTTCTTCGTTGGAAAGTTTTATCTGAATTTATTAAAAAATATCATTTTAGTCCTTAAAATTATTAAATTCCAATAAAATTAGACTAAAGCTAGGTTTTTCAGCAAAAATTAGTCATCAGCAACGCCAATAGATACTTTGCATTAATATCATGATGACCCTAAAAAAATTAACAGTGATTTCAAGGATAAAAAATTGAGTTTAATTTCCATGTATACAAAAGTAAGCAATCTTTCCACCCTTACCAAAAGTGAAAAAATCAGCAATTAAAAACCAATGTATATATGACTTTTAAATAAGTAACTATTACAAAAAGCAGTCTTACCATACATAAAATCTATCTAAACAATCTATCTATAATTAGATGAGAGTATAAAAAATCTTTATCACTTTCGTGCATTCTAATTAAATTCTAAATTTGTATAGTTTCAGAAATGAAATTAAACAGCAATAGTTGGCGTATCACTCTTCCAAAAACTCAACAACGATACAAAGTTCACAGAACTACCCACTCAAAATCGAAAGGCCAAGCCAAAACAGCGAAACGGTGCGTACCGATTTCCACGGTGGCATCACGCGCCTCGTTCCCCGCTTCGTTATCGCTCTCGGGATCGACCACGCCCCGTTGCTCACGCGCCTTGACAACGCGGTCGATGGCCTCGAACAACTCGCGGTCGAAACTCGGCGGCAACGCGGTTCCCCCTCGGAGGGTGTCGTAGTCGGAGAGCAGCGCGCGCCACTTGCGGCGGCACTGCGCGAGGTTGCGCTGCACGTCCAGGGTGGCGCAGTTCTCGGCAATGATGTTCCACTGCTGGTACGAGGACAGCGCTCGGGAACAGTCGGCTTCCACCGCCGCGACCTCGTTCACCAGAATCAGCGACTCCGTCACGCTCCAGTCCGGCGCCGCCTGAGACCGCGTGCGCCGAAAACCGCTCCCCGAAACCGAATTGGTCATGACGTCATCGTCGTTGTTCGCCTTCATCTTTTCGTTGCTTCAATTTGTTGCAATGAGGAAACCACAAAGGAAGCTCCACCAGAAGGAGCTCCGTTGTGGCATTAGCACTCGCCATGTCCGAAACCCTCACTCAAATTCTTGCCGAAACGTCGACGTATTGTTAATCCGTTAAGCTTTTAATGTTATATATTTTTTGGTTTAATTACTCATTCGATATTTTTATGTCTTAGTTTATATACTTAGAAACTATCCGTTTTAATTCCTATACATATACTTTTGATATCGTTTTGATTTCTATCGTTAAATGTGTCTTAACTTAATTATGTTAAGTAAAATTGTCACAATAAAAATTAGGGGTGTAAAACTGTCACACTTGACAGTAAGGACCAAAACGATATCAAAAGTATATGTGTAGAGATTAAAACGAATAGTTTCTAAGTAAAGAGACAAAAACATAAAAATGATGCAAGTGTAGGAATCAAATGAGTGATTAAACCTATTTTTTTGGTTGACACTATCATTTACAAGAAGCAATCATGTTCAAGTCAAGTAAGACCATTATGAACAATAAAGTTTTTTTTTAAATATTTAATGTTGTTATATATTAGAACAAGACCTATGTATTATACATATTTATTTAAGAATTTACTAAGCATGTTAATGTAAAAGTTTTTCCATTATTAATTAGAAATTATGTTTAAAATAGTTATTATAAAAGTTAATAAATTATATGTATATTGATTTGTAATTGGATGGTAATTTAAAAATTCTTTATATCATTGATGTATATGTTATTTATTTTTTATTTAATACTTTGAATTTTTTTATATGGTTAAATGTACAAATTTCAATTTGAATTTATATGTTGTTAAATGTAATGAATTTCTTATTTGTGAAATGAAATATTATTAAATGTAAGGCTTAATTACATTTTTTGTTTCCATTGTTTCATGATTGTGTCAATTTTGCTCCCCAATTTCTTTCGAGCATTTTGTCTCCATATTGATCGACACGCTCGTTGGTAAATACATTTATATGCAACATAAATACAAAACAATTGCTAAAATTAGGGATGTGTGTAGGACGAGTTTATCTTTGTTCTTATCCAATCCAAAATTTTGACGATCATTTGTTTGAATCAAAATACAATCCGATCAAAATTTAAAATATATGGAACAAGATTGGGTCAGCCCAATTTATTAGCATAATATATTAATCTTAACATTATGGATAGTCAAATATTAGAATAAAAGTACAAAACTTAAAGTATATTTTACAATATATATTTCAAAATAAATAATATCATTATAAATATAATATCATATTATAAAAATATTATCTATTACATAAAAAAAAATTATTATTAATACACAATTGTTCAAAAAGCTTACTTTTTAAAAGAATATGTGAGACCTAACTAGGTTGAGATGACCCGAAACATAACACGAATGAACTTGTCTTCAAAATACATCGAATCTAATGTTTAGAACCCAAGTCTGCCAAAATCAACTTTGGACTAAGTCGGATTAATGGGACAGAATGGGTCGTGCACACCCCTAACTAAAACAAACTCAAAACCTTACACTTCTTTAAGTTCTAGCAAGTAGGAAAGTAGAACAAAAGGAAGAACAAAATAGAGTTCATGTTTGAATAAATTTCTGTGTAAGTACTTATAAGAGAAGAAAATAAGAAGGTAAAATAAATTGAGCTTTTCTTATAAAATAAAATCAACTTATGAACTTCAAAAAAGTTAAATGAGAGAACTTATGTAAAAATTAAGTATATAAGTTAATTTTAATTTATGAAAAAAGTCTAATTTATCTTATCTTCTTATTTTCTTTTCTTATAACTGTGTTTAGAGAGAAATTCATCCCTATAGAACTAGATAGAATAATGTTTATAAAGTCTATAAACAAATTCAAACCATTAAATGTAATTGTTATTTCTATTTTACCTAATCATTATTTAGAGCATGTGTAAACAATGCAGAATACTGCTAGCATTACCCAACGTTGATAACGAAGCTACCAAAGCCTTTTGTCTAGTCTTGAGTTGTTTTGATTTACGATGATCCTTAAAAGTTAAAATTTTTTGCATTGTTTCTATAACCCAAATGTTAGAAACAATTCAAGTTTCTAATTTTAAATTTCTAAGATCTTGTTTAGATTTAAAAATATTGTTTTGTATTTTAGGAATTTGTTTCCTCTTTTAATATTATGATACAAGTTGTATAAATAAGAGTTCTTGAAATGAGAAGAACTACCGACTTGTAGAAGGGGTCATCATCCTAAGTAAGAGGATGATCAGGTGAGGGCAAGTTTTCACAAGTTTGTCCAAAAAACTTGTAATGGGATATAATCATTTGAGTAGATAAATAAAATTGAGATGTTTTCGTGGATATAAGTAAGAGGTGCCAAACCACAATAAATAAATTTGTGTGTTCTTCTACTATTTTCTATTTGGTATTGTTGTTTGTGTATTTCCCCAATAATGCTATTAGAGCTAATGGTTGTACAGTCTGGTGACATGTGAAATGAGTATTGAAGCTTAATGAAGCTGATGGTGGATCTGTGTGAAATTCTTGTGTCAAAAGTCTTCTTAGCGATGAGAAGTCAAGCGGCATGTACTTGTAGCTAATAGCAGTACAAATTTGTGTCAAATGCCTTCTTGGCAATGGTAAAGTCAAGTGGCGTGTCTTGATAGCTAATGATGGTGCAAGTACAAGAAGTGTCACCATCTAATACTCGTGGAGTGGAGGCGAAAACACACAAAGTGGAAGCAAGATTTGAGATAATTGCAACGAGCATCCATGAAGAGTTAAAAGAGAAAGTTGGAAAATTTTAATTGAGGAGGAATTGTTAGGAAACAATTCAAATTTCTAATTTTAAATTTCAGATTTTGTTTAGATTTAAAAATATTGTTTTTATTTTAGGGATTCATTTCCTCTTTTAGTATTAGGATGTAAGTTGTACTAAATAAGGGTTCTTGAAATGAGAAGAACTACCCAACTTGTAGAGGGTGTCACCACCCTAAGCCTTTGTTTGGTAGAGAAGAAAGAAATAGGTAAGAAATAAGTTAAGAGGTGAGAAATAAATAAGAAATAATTTAAAATTTAGGTTGTTTGGTAGAGAGAAAATAGATGAGAAATAAGAAAGAGATAAAGAGGTGAATAAAAGTAGGTGAAAAATAGAGTAGAAATAAGTAATGAGACTAATGGGACCCACCTCTTATAGTACAAAATTTCATCTCTATTTCTCTTATAACAATCAAGCGAAATTTGTACAAACTTTAATAATTTCTTCATCTTTCCCTCCCTCTCCTTCAAACCAATCAAAGGAGTGAGAGGGATGGTCAGGTAAGGTAGGGTTTCACAAGTTTGTTCAAAAAACTTGTAATGAGATGTAATTATTTGAGTGGATAAATAATATTGAGATGTTTTCATGGATATAGACAAGATGTGTCAAACCGTGATAAATAAATTTGTGTTCTGCTATTTTTTATTTGGTGTTGTTATTTGTGTATTTTCTCAACACCAAAGGCATCCAAAAAATAGTTATTGTAGTCATGTAGCGCACTTTAAATTTATGTGCATTCAGTTCATGCTTTTTGGACGTTTTTGGACTTATTCAAGTGAATACTTTTCTATGCTTTTTAAATGTTAATTCAATTTTAACTTCTTATTTAACATTTATTTTATTATAGACATTTTCACTACAATCTAGTTATGGGCTCCAAGTGGAACAAGCAATTTTGCCAAATCTTTGACTTCCAAATATATATCTCGAAGAGTTGAGGGTGATTCTCCTCTTTGGGCTACGTGACCGTCTAGCAAAACAAAAAAAGAGTAGGGAAAAAAAATGCAAGTTGGCATTGCAACTATTGTCATGGAAACTAAAAAGAATCTTACTTTAGAGGGAGACCTCACTTGTTGAGAGAAAAGGGAAAAGGGATAACTACTTGTTCAAAGGTATCAAATGAGTGTCATGGAGAGATGACACAACTTGATAGAAAGGCTTTTATTCCACCAAGCTATAATGCTATAAGAACTACATTATTATAGAGAGACAGGGCCAACATATTAAGGTTACCCCAACCCATCAAAGACACTTGATTAGAAAAAAGTGAGTATAATTAGTGATCGTAGGACTGAAGAAGACCGTTAATTAACTTCATGGTAGCATCCCATTCAGGACCCGCGTTCTTAAAGGCTATGGATGGGTTTGGTAAATACAAAAACAAGCATTATATTGACAATCTAATTTTCTCTATCATTGATGAGGTTGGAGCACAAAATGTTGTCCAAATTTACTGGTAATGCTTCTATTTGTGGGGCTGCTTGTTCAATTGTTGAACTTATCTATCTTCATATTTTTTGTGGAACAGTGTGTGTAGTGCACACATTAAATTTCACTCTCAAAAATATTTGTGCACAAAAAAATACACCAAACAATGAGACTGTTTATAGTGAGTCATTAGATTTCTGCAATTGCTAATGATGCTTTTTTCATCAGAAATTTTATTATGAATCAGAAATTTCTAAAATTTCTGCGATTCCATGAGGGTAGCAATGTTTAACCAATTTATACATTTGATGCTATTGGCTATTGCCAAGACTAGATTTGCCTAAACCATTGTTATGCTTAAAAGGTTGGGAACCATTAAGCATGGTCTTCAATCTATGGTAATTAGTGAGCAACGGTCTCTATAGAGAGGATGATGTCAAAAGGTTGGCTTTGTAAAAGAAAAGATTCTTAATGACCTTTGGTGGGATCAAGTTGGTTATATTCTAAGCTTTATGAAGTACATCTATGACATGCTTCATTGTTGTGATATTAATAAACCAAGCCTTCACCTAGTTTATGAGAAATGGGATTTCATGATTGACCAAGTAAAATTAACAATATATCAACATCAATCAACATCCATGTTTTTTTTTTTTTTGATATATCAACATCCATGCTTGTATGAAGTGGGATATAACATCCAAATTGATAGATGGACTAAAAGTTACAGACCACTTCATTGTTTGGCTCATTCACTTGATCAGAGTTAAATTTAATTCACTTGCAACTTCTAATTTATTTAAAATTTTATTTCAACGCTTACACTTGTACTTTATGCTTTTTATAATAGGTATTATTGTAGATAATGGCTTAAGAAGCTTCAAATCGAGTTACATAAGGACAACGATATTTGTATAAGTAGAAACAAATGTCTGAGAAATTACTTTCAAGATTCAAAGGAAAGACTAGAGGCAATTATAGATTATGTTAAATTTTCAAGTACTGCAGAAGAGTTTAGCCATTTTTATTCTTGGCAAGATAGGTGGAACTTGCAATCAAAGTAATGGTGAATTATGTATGGAAATGCAATTCCCAAACTTCAATCCATTTGCCTTGAAGCTCCTTTCACAACCATATTCTTCCTCTAGTAATGAGAGAAATTGGAGCAAGTATAATTTTATCCATTCCTTGAAAAAGAAATGGGTTCAATTTCAAGAGAATTGAAGATTTAGTTTTTGTTCATACAAATCTTCCACTCCTCTCAAGGAACAATAAGAATTATAACAAGGATGAGATAAAAATGTGATATATTGGTAGAGACCAATGGAATCCATTTAAAGGGGCTCAAATTCTGAGTTGCTAGTCTTTCTCTTGATGAATCAAATTTAAGATTGTTCTTTTCACCAATGATGGTTAAAGAAATGATGAGATTGAGGCTATTAAAGTGTAATTTTAATAGCCATGCTTAGATCTTGTGATGCTCGACATTACCAGTATTTAGTTTCTTATTGTGAGACGTTTTATTATTATGTTGAACATCGTGATGCTGAACACTACCACTATTTAGTTTCTTAGTGTGAGACATCTTACTGTTATGTTGAAGAATTTAAGCTCCTTTTATGTTATACTGTCCTATCTCATGTAGGGTACAATAGATACGGCCCATAACCGTGCAATGTAGGTAAACGCTATGACCAATTGAACAAAATAGAAGAAAAAGAAAGAAAATGACGTAAATAGGAAGAGTTTTAGAAAAGGCTATTGATAATGGTATAAATAAGTTTATTACCATGCAAAAGTTTCCACAACAATATTAGTATTTAGCCTGGGAAAGCTATATTCATTTTTCTCAAATAATTTATTCCATTTTTGCATCATATCTACCTCTACTGTGCAAGACCACAATAAAACTCTTAGCACAGATCTCCTTTTAACCTATTAGTTTTACAGATTAAAAAACTTACAATACTACAATTTCTTAAGTGTCTACAGTATCTGTTGTATACTAAAAAATAATCTATGAAGTAGGCAACTCCCTGTAATCAAATTGCTCTTCTTCCTTGCCTGCTGAAGCTTCAGGTTTTTGTCCCGGAGCAGGACCATAAGCCCAACAAATAACAAGAAAGTAGAGGTAGTTAATTATACCTACGAAAGTGAGCAGTGCATAATAGTAATTCAGATGGCCCCTGTTAATGTTAGTTGATAGCCAGCTCTCCTTTCCTCCTACACTAGTGACCTTGTCCACAATGCTCACCAACACACTTCCCACTACATCAGCAGCAGCTAGTTCAAGAGTGAAAAGAGCCATTGCAAAACTAGACATTGTCTTGGGGAAATAAGTGTAGAAAAACTCAACCTGCCCAACTGGGTTGAAAGCCTCAGCTATTCCAAGCAAAACAAACTCAGGAACTAGCCATAGAGCTGACATGTGAATTACAGCATTAGGTTGGTCCTCAAAGCCTTCTTCGATGGCCGCATTTCGTCTCATAGTTTCAACTATAGCTGATGTTGCCTTAGCTGCACATACAAACAACAATCCTGTCCCAATTCGAGATTTGCAACTGAATCCTCTAGGCAAGCCAGTGTATTTTGCTAGTAGAGGTACCATTATGCGGTCATACACGGGGATGATTATTGATAAGGTGATTATCATGATAAGAGTGAAGGATCCTGCAGGCATCTTGAAATTGCCAAATAACCTTCGATCCATGGTATTTGCTTGGAGGGTAGAGAACGTGCTTAGAGACACCATCATAAAGATGCCTGTCGACCACATTGGAAGGACTCTGAGCAAAGATTTCACTGACTCCACCTGTCCTACTGTGCATTGGCTCCATGGATCTGAAACTGATCCATCAGGGTTTGAGACTGTCTCAGGATTTCTTATTATGCAAGCTTTGTTCAAACACCTATAAAAGAAGATAATGTTAATTCACTCGAAAAGTATTCAGTAGAACATGTCTATGTGATGGAATTACTCTACATTCCCAGAAAAGTAGAATTTGTCAAGAGGAGGCTGAAACATTCCTCATGAAGAAATAAGACAATAACATATTACCTTGTATAAATTTAATAAATGATTGTCATTATCCAATATATGAGGATAATTGGAGATATCATTTGCTGTCTCTCACATGAAATATATGGGGGCATAAAAGTATTTGAGAACTGAAATGAAGAGGAAATTAGATCATGAGGGCAAGCACAAGTACCTAAGGCTATCAGTAGGGACCATCAGCTCTGAATCATGGTCTTGATAATACTGATCAAAGTTGCAATCAAGAAGATTACGTTTTCTGTTCTTTACGGCCACCACAACTACTTGTACAAAACTGGTGAGTAAGCTGTGACCTGGCTTCACTTTGGCATAGAAGGGTGAACCAAGGATGAAACTGACAGCCGATATGAACATTAGCACAGCAGGTACTCCAAACCCAATTTTCCATCCCAGATTTTCTTGAATGTACACAATTACACTCAAAGCAATCGCGGTTGATGCTCCAACTGAGGTATAATACCAATTAAAGTAGCTATCCAAGAGCCTCTCATCATTGGATCTTTCTTTAATTGTCAGTTGATCTGCTCCAAATGCTATGGAGCAAGGTCTGACACAACCAGCTCCAATGGAAATTAATCCCAAGGAAAGGAACAAAACTGCTAGTTGAGCTGCGGTAGCAGAGTTGCAGACTAGCATGAGTGATTCACAGGAAGGTCTTAGCTCTGGGATCATGGCAGTTAACCACAAAATGGTTAAACCCTGTGAAAGACAAGAAATATTATAACAGCATTAGGAAAGTAAGCATCAAAAGAATCATTTATCTCATTTTTTTAAAAAAATATTTCCTATATTTCCCTGGGAAAACAAAGCAGTGGAGCACTATTAAACACCCTTTGAAACTTGTAAGAGTACACAAAACCAAGCCATGGCTGATGACTCCAGCCTACACCAGCTAAAGCAGTTACAAATAATAAGTAGTGTGTTTAAGCTATAGCCACAAACTTGAGATATAGATTAACTTTCTGCAAGAAGTTCAAAGGCTCTCATTTAAAAAGAAGATAATGCTACTACGAGTGTTTAGGCATCTTGGATTAGGTAGTTTGCCTGAAGCAACTTTCTGAGCAAAGTTTTAGAGGTTTCTTTTAATCATGATAAAAGCTGACCAAGAAAGTTTTGCACTCTTACCAGCTCCAACCAGTAGGTTTTGGTTTTGTTAGGGGGCAGAAGCACACTTGTTTTGAACAAAAATAACAAATTTATAAATTTATCAAAAGAGTTGCGAGTCTCAGAGGCAATTGTTTGTTGTGTTGCTATTTAATCAACACCTACGGGATCAATCCCATGGTTTTAGTAAAAGTCAATGCTACTACCAAAATCAAAATCCCTATCCAATTTGCTATTCCACAAAGATACATGTTGATCACTATAACCAAGTTAAGCAATGTTGGGAAAATCAATCAAATTTCCAAATATTAATGTGAGTGGAAAATTAATATGTGTATTCCAAGAGATAGTGATGACTCTTGGAGAACCCCACTATCATAATGAGAGGGTAGGTGGAGAGGTAGGGCAATTAAAACCCACTAAATCTCATTTATGAAAGGAGTCATGAACCTTTGCTATATAAAAAAGTCATGTGAAGAAGATGAATCATCCCAACCAAAGCAAGAGAAGAGAGCGAGTGTGTGTGATCACTTGTATGAGAAGGTCTTGTAGTGAGAGTGTGTTATCATTTCTTGTAACTCTTGAGTAAGGTACTCGGGTTTGTAGAGTGATACACAACTTGGGTGAGTTACATTTCTTGTAATCATATTTATGATAGTGAAATTCTGTTGAGACAGTTTCATGGACATAAGTAAGAGGTGTCAAACCACATTAAATATTGTGTGTTCCATCTAAGATCTTTTGGGGCTTGTGGGTAATTCCATTGGTGTGTGGGTGTGTGGATTTTTCCCAACAAGCGAGAGAGTGGGAGCTAAATCCTCGAAAGCCTAAATGACCAAATTCATTAACAAATTCAAAAGCATGCACTTGTATTGATGAGCTAAATTAATTACGAACTTCTACAACTTTTACTAGAGTCAATTTTAATCAGTTGACAATGTAAGAATCTTTAGATTGACAATGCACCAAAATTAAACTCAAAATTTAAAATCTTAAAAATTTCAAATTTCTAACTATTTATAAAAGTTATTCTAAGTAACTTCAAAAATCTATAACTATGATTATTCATGATTAAAAACCTAAAACAACTTTTTAACTTCTTATAATTATAATTTAATAAAAACGATTTCCCCTTTTCACAAAATTTCTGAAAGATATATTTTTACACAGTTCTAAAACCATTTTTTTTCTTTAAATTTAACCAAAAGGACGCTAATTTGATTAAAAAACGCACGTTTAGAGACCTCAGATAGGCATCTTTTTCAGAGAACTTATTACATGATCTAGACTATCATGGTCCGACTAATCTCTACATGACATATAGTTGAGTGTTATTAATTCTTTTTCTTAAATTAAAAAATACAAGGTACCTATCACGTAAGAGAAATGCTATTTGTACAACAGTTCATTCAACAATTTATACAATACTTTTTATGTTTATCTCTCTTACACATCATTTATTACATCTTATAACAATAGAAAGAAATAGACACAAAAAGTGTTGTTGTATAAATTGCATAATTATTACATGGAGCATATCTCATCACATAAAGATTACCATGGACACGGTCTCGAACTATCTAATAATTTCACATTCTTTCTGTTAGAATTTGTAGTGCAGACCTAATGGGAGAGTATTGATTGGACCTTAGGTGTATACCAAGGATAGGAGATGTATCACTCAAAAGATTCGAATTAATTGACTTGATTTCTCTATCCTTATACACCCTTTGACTTGACGATATTTGCCCGACATGGAACTTTAGTTCCCTAACACTTTCAGCACTAACTAGACAATTTCCTTGTTCAACCAACTAGCAGTTATATTTCATTGGACACGTGTCGAATAAAAACCGTTGCTGTTACTTTTTTGACATCACTCACAAGAAGGCTGGAGAAGGAACCGATGCAAACGACGAGGAATCGACCCAAGTAAGAATCGGAGAGGAAGGCCCCGAAGATGGACAAGATGTTGGACACTGCAGACCAGGTGTAAATTACGTTGGTGCCCTTGGCAATAGGCATGCCGTAATCGTTCCTCAGGTACAGTATCATGTTCGGTATGATCCCGTAGCTCGCCACCTTCTCCAGACACTCGTTCACTGACGCCACAACCAACGCAAAAAAAACGACGTCGTTTATTAACGAGTGAGTGAGTGAGTGAGTGAAGTGATTAAGTGAGTAGTAGTACCTATGATGAAGGGCATGGTTCGCAAGCCACCCTTTCTGGATTGACGAGAAGAAGAAGAAGAAGTGCCATTTTCTAAGAGCTTCTCGTTCGTAGCAGCGGAGGAGCCCATTTTTTTGGGATGTTGTTTGTTGAATTGAAAGAAAACAATGAATGATGCAAGAGATTTGGGGTTGAAGATTGGAGTTTATCTATGGACAAAATAAATAAATTATTTCGTTGTCCACGCTGATCTCGAGTTTTTACTTTAAATATATTTTTATGAGATATGAAGACATAAATTGTGTATCAGATACCATCAACGTGCGCAAATGGACAGAAGAGTTCTAGAAGTTTCTCGATATTGTCGTATCTTGCGTCTTTTTTTATTGGAAACTTTTAAAGAATTTGTCTAACTTTTTTGG
Source organism: Spatholobus suberectus (assembly GCA_004329165.1). Taxonomy (NCBI): domain Eukaryota; kingdom Viridiplantae; phylum Streptophyta; class Magnoliopsida; order Fabales; family Fabaceae; genus Spatholobus; species Spatholobus suberectus. The sequence continues at coordinate 16,252,798 of CM014733.1, forward strand.
AAGTTTTTTTTCTAAATCATCTGCTATAAAAAAAATGTCTTCAAGTGGAAACATATTAGAGAAAATAAGATATGTATTTTTATACTATCATCTAATCACAAACTACCTATATATGAAAAGTTTATTGACTTTTATAATAATTATCTTAAAAGTCATACCAACGATAATTTATGATTGGTTGACAATGTAAAAATTTTTACACTGATAATGTATATTAATTAAACTCATATATTAATTGGTTAAATAAAAAAATGATTAAAAATATTTTTAAGAGTTTAATAATTATGCACTGTCAATATAAAAGGTTTTACACTACTAACCAACCATTAATCATGGTGAGTATGATTTTTAAGGTAATTATTATAAAAATCAACAAATTTACCCTACATGACAGCTTGTGATTGGATGACAGTGTAAAATCTCTTTACATAGTCACTGCATAAACCATTTTCTTTATTTTTAATGGTTTTAAGGATAATTATAAGAAAATTATATAAATTTAGTAACAAATTTAATATCATTAATTAAATTAATTAAATTTCTTAATTTTTGTAAACTGGTTAAAACATTTTTATACCAAAAGAAATATCTTGGCTTAATTATACTTTTTGCCCTCTAAGTTTCATAATTTTGTGAATTTTGCCACCCCAAAATTCTTTTTGCGAATTTTGCCTTTCAATTTTCAATCTTTGTGAATTTTATACCCAAGTAGAAAAACCGCTATAGTTAAAGAAAAAAAGTTGTCACAAAATAATCTTAATTGTGGCGATTTAAAAGAAAAACCACCACAAAATATCTTAATTGTGACAATCTTTCTACTTAGGAGAAAAATTTGCAAAAAAAATTCTGGAGTGGTAAAATTGTAAATTTTGAGAGGCAAAAAGTGCAATTAAATTACAGTTTAACTTTTAAGATTATAAAGAAAAATGTTAATAATACGTCTTTTAAGATATTTTTATTATTAATTAATTTTTTGAAAGTTAACATTACTTTAAAAAATAATATATTTACTAGATAGTTAAATTAATTTATTTAAAAAACTTAATAATAAAAATATGTTAAAAATATACTAATAAATAATTTTTTTTGTAATTCATGATTAGGAGTGTTCATAAAGTGATACAATCCAATAAAAACTTAAAAAAAAATTCAAAAAACAAAAAATTAAATAAATCGAAAACTGAACAAAACAAAATTCTTTTATTAGATTAGAGTAGATTTCGAATTTGATTTTAAAAATTGATTCATTCCAATCGAAACTGAACTTATACATATGTATATATTTTTATTTGAGAAAATAGGCTATGTATTGATAGTGTAAAATAGTTTTACACCATTATCCAATCATAAACCGCCATATATGTTAAGTTTGTTAACTTTTACAATATCCTCTATATATATAAATTAGAACTAGTTATCTTGCACAATAGTGTTCTTAGCTGTCATTTTCAATGAGAGTGTTTTTAGCTATTATTCTTCAACGAGAGCGGTTTTAGGAATTTTTTTTAACCTCTCATATCTTTTAATATATTATTTTCAATATTTTTAGTTCTAAATTAAATTTTAATATTTTTAAAAGAAAATATCAATAATTAAATTGACATTGTATCACAATATAAATTATATATTATAAATTTAAAATATAACCTATATGTTTAAAAATATTTATTTATTATGAATTTTAATTATTAATAAGTTATATTATATATTCAAAAGGATTTATTTAGTATAAATTTATATTATATAAAATAAATATTTATTTTGTGTAATGCATAGATTAAAATATTAGTTATCTTAAAAGTCATATCAATAGTAATTTTTAATTAGTTGACGGTGTAAAAGTTTTACACTGACAATGCATAGTCATTAAACTCTTTTTATTTATAAATTTATAATATCACTTATATGTACATTTTTATTTCTTATAAATTTATAAAATCATTACATAACTTATACTTATTTATGAAAAATATATTTAATTAAAGATATTTTTTGTAACTATTGGAATAAAGGTATATAAATGTAATTATCAAGTTGTGTAAATTTATTTTTAATAGCTTATATTTAAAGAGTTATACTATTATTAGTTATATAATGACTTATAGATGAAGTATTTTTATTTATTTTTTATTATGTTTATCATATATCTTATTATTTTTTAATACTTTCTCTTAAAAAATCAAAGAAAGATTAAAATTAAAAATTAATTCAATTCAAATCACTTTAAATTAGATTGTATTGAATTTAAATTTTAAATCAAATCGATCAAATAATAAATTAAAAAATCAAAATAATTAGATCAGATAATTTCTTTTTTTCAAATTAATTCAATCCAATCTGCAAACGACATGTTCATATCGTTCGCCATCAAATGTGGCTGTCTAAGAGGATATTAGTCAAAACGATCTAAAGATACTTATTTGTAACGAAAAAAAAAGAGGAACTTCTCCGATTAGTGTTATTAACAGTGTCGTAGTTCATGAAGTTTTCTGAAATTTAAAGTAAATCATGTTTGATTGAAATTATTTTTTAGAAAAATAATCAATTTTGAAAAATTGATAAAAATAATTCATTATTTTTGAAAATAAGTTAAATCATACATATGATAAATTGTTTATATTTAATTTAACTAACATAACAGTACAATTTACGATTTCTTAACGTGCATAATTGCCTGAAAAGTTAGTGTTGTCTACTTTTTTTAATACTAGGCATTATTTGTTGATATTATATTTTGTTGGCGTATTATCCATTTCATGTAAACTTACTATTTTGACATGCTATTATGTCAATTAGGGGTGATTAAAATAGGCAAATCGAACTATGTGAAAACTTAACCGAATTGAATGAACAATTCACTGAAGCAAATTGAATTGGAAAATAGTTCGTGCAAGCCGAATCAAACTGCTTCAACAAACTGTTTTCTCAAATTTGAACAGAATTATGCTTTAAACCAAAATAAATTGTGTTGACCCGAAATGAACAATTTTTTTGCACTGAAAATTTTTACCTCTTTATAAAAATGATTCATTTTTTATAGTTCAATTCAAGTCAATTCAATTCTCAAATAGTTCAGTTTAGTTTTTTATATATATAAAAAAAAAAAACAGTTCAATTCAATTCAATTTTTATAGTTCAGTTCATTTTAGTTCTCAAAAAGTTCAATTCAATTTGATTTTTATGAACACCTTAGTGCTTAGAGCTAACAATTTGAGGTTGGTTCGATGGGTTAGTCTAAACAGTCTGTAATTAAAGGCGAATTAGGTTTTTAAATAAAGGCCTAAAAAATTGTGTTTGTTTGGCCTAACTCGACAGGTCAAGCTGGACTCTTAAATTAATGGTCTTAAAAAAATTGAGTTTGTTTGGCTTGGCCCAATTAATTATTTTAATTTTTTTAAAAGTTTATATATACTTTTTAGAATTTAATATATTAAACATGTTTAAATTTATTTTTATTTATTTTTAATTGTAGTCGATTTAGCCCAGTAGCCCAATGTAAGACTAAGTTGGGCCATTAAATTTATAGTCCAAAGGAAATAAGTCTAACCCAACTCGGTTTCACACTCTAGCCCAATAGGCCCAAGCCGAATCAGACCAAGCAGTCTGATTTGCCAGTTCTATTGGTGCTAATTGGAATATTTGTTGCTCTTTCTCTTTTGCTTATTTAAAACTTCGTCCTAAAATAAATATGAGAAAAGACATATTTTAGGCAATAAAAGATGGTGAAGGAGGCAATTTTTGAAATAGATGTTCCATAATAAAAGACAATTTGTTAGATAGGCCTAACCCTAAGCCTAGGCCAGAGGGGCGACTAGGCCTTTGGGCTGGGAAAGGCCTAAAAAAATTCTATATAATTATGCGGTAAAAATTTTTTATATTATTTTTTGTTATTTTTATAAATAGATTGAAATCATTATTTTCCATCATGTCTCATTTTTTATGTCTAAATTAAAATATGACATGTGATTGTAGAGTACTACTCTCTTGGTTGTTAGTTTTTTTTTTTTTTTTCATAGTGTGTTATGTTTATAACAATACATAGACTTAAAGTGTTTGTTTTATCAACAAGACAAAAAGCACAAATCAAAACTCAAATTATAAAGGAATCTACTCCTATATTATAAATTAAAATCCTAAGTTGGATAATGAAGCTCTCATTCTCTCAATTAGAGATTTTCAACACTCTATCCTCTTCTTGGGAGGTATATTTCATACACCTTCTCCATAACTAGGCAAAAAATGTCTCTCTCAATAATCTCAAACTACTCTCCATTTATCTGTATATATACACTTAATGTTCTTAACCGTCTATTTTTTTTCAATTTAAAATAATCTTCTATCACAATTTAAATTATTTATTATAAATATAAAATATAATTTATATATGTAAAAATATTTATTTATGATGAATTTTAATAATAATATAATTTAAAATTTTAAAATATTTATTTATTATGAATTATAATTATAAAAAAATAAATATTTATCTTGTACAATGCACGGACTAAAATATTAGTTAAAACTAAAAGTTAGTATATTAAAAAAAGAGCATAAATACAAGTAAGATTTAATCTGAAACAATGATATTTTGTCAATGATAGACGATAGCATAGGAGTAAATTAAATGAAAAATATAATACATCTTTTTATTATTTGTTAAAACTATGTTATTCACTTGATGTAATAAAACATATAACTTTTAATGAAATTATATATCTACTTTTTTTATGTAATTTATGTTTACATTTTAGAATACTTATATATAGGAGCCTTATTTTATTGTTTGCCCTTTGCCCATAAATTATCAACATTGGCCTGTTGTTAGACATCTCTTTGCAATACTTTCTTGTGGGGCTTACATTTTTCTCCTTGAAGTTGACATTTATATAGATAAGACCTAAAATTGGACTCGTAATAAGTTAGGACTAATTTTATTGGTTGATTATGATTTCAAACCTTTAGTAGGATTTTTTCCCCCCCAACCACGTCTTTTTTCATCCACAAAACTCGAATCCAAGACTTTGTTTAAAGGATTCAAGCCCAATTCCACTTAGACCATAATTGATCATTATTTTGAATAAGAACTTTTAGTTTCTTTTTCCTAAAAGTGAGAGAATCATTTCTTCCGTGGATTGTAAAATCTTACAAAAAGATATAAAAATTGTGACCAAATTTGATGACATGTTTCCCTCCTTGTTTGGGATAGCAAAGTTTTCAAAATATTATTTTTTAACTTTTAATTCATGAATGAACACATAATTGTGGGATTTATGAATTTTTGTCACACATAGTTGAAATCAAGTTTAAGTCAAGATTTGCTTTCATTTTTGTGTATCTTTTCCAAATAAAAAATTATAATCCTAAGTAATATTTTATCCAACTTATTTTAAGTTTATTTTCTCTTAATGTTAGGATATACTTTGTATAGCTTCTATTATGAGTATGTTAATAGTTTGTTAGTAACAATTGTCAGTTTGTTACAGCTACAAGTGTCAATTAGTTTCAAATTTGATGTATAAATACCACTAATGTAACTTTTTTATTTGGGTTAATCAATTCGTTTATTACAACTCCAATATGGTATCAGAGGGGGTTCATTCCGCTCTACTTTCGCATCTAAACACTCAATAGATTCATCTTCTTTCTTCGGTAATTTCTCAATCTTCTTGATTGTTCAATCTTCTTTCTTTTTCTACAACATGAGCATTTCAGAAAATAAAAATTCAAAGAGTCACATTTCCATGGATCAATCGCATCGAAGTTTGATTGATGAGTCGTAGAATCCCTTAAGCCCCTCTATCTCTACTCTGGAGAAAATCCTAGCATGGTGTTGGTGACACCATCTTTGAACGGTGCAAACTACCATTCATAGAGTTGAGCCATAAAAAGAGCCAATATTGTCCAAGAAAAAGCTAAAATTCATTAATGGATGCATTACTATTCCAAGCAAAGATTATGCAAATTTTGATGCATAGGAGCATTGCAATGTAATGGTTTTGTCCTAGATTATAAGAACCCTAACTTCACAAATTACACAAAGCACAATCTATATTGATAATGTGAAGACTCTATGGGAAGACCTAAGAGAAAGGTTTTCGAAGGGAAATCACTTTCGAACCTCAGATTTGATCTAAGAAATTCACCCCATTAAGTAAGGTGAGAAAACTATTTCTGAATTTTTCACTTATTTGAAGACTTTGTGGGAGGAATTAGAATCTGTGCGACTTATTCCTTGTTGCACATGCATAATCAAGTATAATTGTGATGTGATTAAAACCTTCAAATAGTATAGGGAATTGAAGTATGTCATATGTTTCCTGAAAGGACTTAGAGAGATGTATAGAATAGTCTGAACTCAAATATTGATAATGAAGCCTTTACCATCCATGAACAAGGTTTCACTTGCTTTACAATAGGAAGGACAACTGATTAGTAATACACTTGTGATGCGTTGCATTCCATATCATCTTTTCATAGCATTTTAGTTAGGTTTGTTTGCACTTTTCCTTTATTTATAGCTTAATTTCTTCATGTTTTCATTACTTCTCTTTTTTTGGAAATTGTTACGGTGTTAGGTGTTTTGGTATTTTAGGAGTTATCATTTTAAACTTAGGAACACCAAAGCTGGAATAAAGACATGCTAGAGCTGAGTCAGGAGATGTAGCATCCATTAAGACTGAGGTTGGGAACATGGGAAGCATTATAGCTGGAAAAAAAGAACTGAAGGAGCATATTTTGGAGTGTTTGGCAAGCCCTATCACCGTTCATGCCCATGAGACTCATTGCCTGGAGCTTTAATATGTTGCAGAAGCCTTCATGCTAGTGAACGGTTTGTTCATTTCCGTGAACACGTTCCTGCTTCTACTTTTGCAATTTTTGTGTTTTTAATGTAATTGGGCCCAAACCCATATTTGCCAATAGTTTAAATAGAACCTTTAGGTTATTTTTAGAATGGACTGAACCCTACGAGAGCAACGGCTATAAGTAGAGGATTGAAGACAATTCTTCCTTTTCTATTCTTCTTCTACCCTAGGTTTGGATGTTCCTTCTTTGTTTTATTTTCTCCATAATTATATTTGTGTAATTCTTCTTTTTCTAAGATTAGGGCTTATCCTTTAGTTAACTAATGGTTATTTAAATTGAATTGTCTTTGTTACTAATTATGTACTCCTCTTGATTCTTTTCCTATTGATTTTCTTTATGTGAAGTGTTTAGCGATCATTTTTCATAATCTTAGGCACTTAGGGAAGTACTAAAAGGTGAACTTAATTGTTGGAACCATAAGGAAAGGACTTAAGTTTTAAATCATGAAAGTAGATTTAATCCTTTGAGGATCAAATGAATTAACAAAGAACCTAAAGGGCCTAATAAAACATAGCTACCATGAAAGTAAGGGTCAATTCAGTTAGGTACATCTCCGTGTCTTGAAAGGGAACTGAGGTCACATTAGGTTAATTCACCTTCAAAGAGAACCAATTAGAGTACTTAGGTAAGGAAATTTATCCATTAGAAAACCATTGAGCAAACCTCTTATCTGAAAGTATTCTCATCATTAATTTCCCCAATTTTTGATTGCTTGCTTTTGTTCTTTACCTTCTAACTTTGTTTTCAATCTAATCATTCTTTCTCCTAATGAAATAATTCTTTCTCGTTTTATCTTCTTGAATCCCAATAAATAGGTAATCATAAAACACAATCCCTAATGGATACAATATTTCTATTACTTGACGATAGTCGTATATTTGCAGTTTTTCCCCTATCAAGTTTATGGAGCCGTTGTCAGGGACTATGCCATTTTTCTTATCAATTTGTTTGTGGTTTGATTAGATTGAACAATTTCCCCCTTTATCTTTTTTTCTTTTTTTTGTTTTATCTCTATTTCTACTCCTACTCTTTTGCTTGTTCTACCCTTTTACATGTAACTATAGTCATGGTTACAACTTGGTGAATCAAAAGTCCTATTGAATTCTGCAAATAATCAAGGTGGCTGGAAATCATAAGGAAAGGGGAATAATTACAATAATGAAAGGGGCAGAGGTAGATTCTCTCAAGGAAGAGGAAATGGTCCAACTAAGCAATGTACTTTATACAACAAATTTAATCACACAGTGGACTAATGTTATTACAAACATGGTTTTCCCCCTAGCTTCAAGTTTAAGAATGCTCACAGTGTCAACAATTTTGTATTTGAGAATAGGATAGATTCTCAAGCAACCAAAGGGAAGCCTCAAGCAAGTGCTATAGAGGCAAATTCTCAGGCAAGTCAAAGAGATACCACTCAACCTTCTATTAATCAGTTCAGTCCTAAGCAAATGCAACATATCCTGAACATGTTGCAACAATCCAAATTCACTTAACAGCACATCATGAACTAGATTTCTTTGTTTGTTGGTGAGTCATCCACTCATCCAGCAACCTCAAACACCAATCCAAGTAATTCTACTTCAATATCTAATTTGTGGATCCTTGATACTAGTGCAACTAACCATGTCACCTATTCCAAATCACACTTTGTTAATTTCCATCATATTAAGCCTATTAGTGTTAAAATGCCTAATGGTTCAGTTGCCATAGCAAATCATTTTGGCACAATTTATTTCCTAACACATTCTAGCTCTTTAATAGTGTGCTATATACCATAATTCACTTTTAATCTCATATCTATACAATAACTTATCTCATCTTTAAATTGTCAACTTACCTTTGTTAATTCTTTGTAGCGTAGCTACATTGAAGATGATTGGACTTACTAAAGCATGGTTTGTGCTACCTCAAATATCCAAGAGTTTCTTCTTTGCCATATAATATACCTATAATGTTACTTTTACCAATTCTATTAGTCCCAATTTTGATCTATGGCATTTTAGACTTGGCCATCCCTCTAATAAAATTCTTTATCATATTTGTACTATTTTTCCTTATGTACAACATAGTACCAATAATAAAATTTGTGATTTTTGTTATTTTGTCAAGCAACACAATTTTCCTTTTCATTCAAATAACAACTTTGCTGCCAAGCCTTTTGATTTAATTCACATGGATATATAGGGACCCCTTGTTGTTCCCTCTCTACATGCTCGCAAATATTTCTTGACCATTGTAGATGATTACACATGCCACACTTGGCCTTTTTTAATGAAGGCCAAGGCTGAGACTAGGCAGCTAATACATGATTTCATTGTTCTTATTCACAATCAGTTTCAAGTTACTGTTAAGGTCATCAGATTCGACAACGGACTTGAGTTTAATCACACTACTTTATACACAAAATTTGGCATTATTCATCAAACCTCTTACATAGAAACTCCTTAACCGAATTCCTTGTTGATAGAAAGCATAAACATATACTTAATGTCACTCGCAGCCTGCTATTTCATGCGAATTGACCAAAATACGCTGTGATGCATGTTGTACATTTAATCAACAGATTATCATCACAAATTCTTAAACACAAATAACCTTTTGAACTTTTATATGCATCTTCACCTACATTGCTTGATCTTAAAGTTTTCGGTTCCTTGTGTTTGTTACCACTTTAGAGGAACACAAGACAAAATTGGATCCAAGGTCCCGAAAATATATTTTCCTTGGCTTTAAAACTGGCACTAAAGGATATATTGTATTTGATCTCAAAACTAGATAAATTTTAATATCTTGAAATGCTGTTTTTCATGAACATGTTTTTCCATATTCACCCACCATTGATCCACCACAATCCACCACTAATTCTCATCAACTTGACCTTTTAATTTTTTGTTAGAACCCATCCCTCTATAACACCTTGAGATTTCACCCTAAACATCTTCTCTCCCCCCTCATTTTGACCACAACACCACCAATGTACAACTTTACCTCAACCTAACTCAAACCCGAAGAGCTCCTGATTATTTGAAAGATTTTCATTTTAATATTACACAATCAGCAATGCCTCAATCACCGCCTGTTTCAGGTATTGCATTACATCCCCTATCTTCTGCTCTTTCTTATCATTCTTTATCTCCTTCACACCTTTAATGTACTCTTGCTATCTGTCACAATATTCTGAACCAAAATCATATAACCAAGCTGTTAAATCTGTTGAATGGATTAATGCAATGAAGGATGAACTTCAAGCTTTAGAGGCCAATCATACAAAGTTCCCATTGGTTGTAGGTGAGTTTACCATATCAAATACAAAGCTGATGGCACAGTGGAGCATTACAAAGCTCACCTTGTTGCCAAAAGGATACACGCAACAAGAAGGCATTGATTTCCTGGACACCTTTTCTCCAGTGCCATAGTCTGTTTGCTTCTTGCCAATGCAACCACTCAAAATTGGCACCTCAATAGCTAGACTTTAACAACACCCTCTTCCATGGAGACCTTGAAGAGGAGGTTTACATGGAATTGCCTCCAAGTGTTATCTCTACCAAGCCCAATCAGTGTGTCATTTAACAAAATTATTATATGGTTTGAAGCAAGCTAGCTGCAATGGTTTGCAAAATTGTCTAGCTCTTTAGTTAATCTCAGCTTTACATACTCACAGTCTAATCGTTTACACTTTATCCAAAGGACGGGCTCTATTTTCACTACATTATTGATTTATGTTGATGACGTGGTTCTCACTGGTAACTCGCTCCAGACATCAATGCTGTCAAATAGTTTTTGGACTCTACTTTTAAACAACTATTTGACTCTACTACATCATCTTCTGACTTAGCTGTCTACCGTAGACTCATTGGCCACCTCTTGTACTTGACAACAAAAGTATGTTGTAAACTCAAGTTTGATAAAAAAAATAGTTTAATATAATGTGATTTATGTTTAAATATTTTTTATTTAAAAGTACGTTGACAAAGTAAAATTTGTTTAGATAATATTAATCAAAAGTATTTTTGTACTTGTATATATAGTACTATACAGAAAAATGAGTTTTCAAAAGCAACCCTTATCTTACTTCCAACTCAAACTCAGTTTAGTGACAAACTGAGTTTTCAAAATTCAGTTGAGGTACAACCAAACATAGTAGGAAACTAAATTTAGTGATGTAAAAGTATGTTAGAGGCTGCCAAACGAAAAACCAAACATAGCCTAAGTCAATTCATGCAATCACCAACTATCGTCATCATGAGGCAGCCATGCATATTCTGCGCTATATCAAAGCTTCCCCAGCTCAAGGATTATTTTTTCCATCTGACTCTACTCTGCAGCTTAAGGCATTAAGCTATTCAGATTGAGCTACTTGCCCCACCACCCATCATTTAATCACAAGTTTCTGTGTTTTTCTTGGATCTTCCCTGATTTCGTGGAGGTCCAAGAAACAGACTACTGTTTCCTAATCATCATTTGTAGCTAAATGCTGGGCATTAGTTGCCACCACATGTGAGCTTCAATGGTTGACTTACCTTCTTCAAGATCTCAATGTGCCTTTCATAGCACCTGTTCTTCTATATTGTGATAGCCAATTAGCTTGTCACATCGCCTCAAATCCCACTTTCCACGAGCGAACCAAGTACATCGATATAGACTGTCACATTGTCAGAGAGAAGTTGCAGTCCCTGTTATTTCATCTTTTACCAGTTGCTTCAACTCATCAGCTCGCAAACATATTCATAAAGCCCCTAGATCCTTCTCCATTCTCCAAACTTCTGTCCAAGCTAGGAGTGCTCAATATACACTCTCCAGCTTGAGGGGGGAGTGTTGGGATATACTTTGTATAGCTTCTATTATGAGTAGGTTAATAGTTTGTTAGTTTCAGTTGTCAGTGTCCAGTTAGTTTCAGATTTGATGTATAAATACCACTGATATAACTTTGTTATTTGAGTTAATCAATTCATTCATTACAATTCCAATATTAAAAATAAAAATCTGTGTCAAACACTATTTTACAAAAGCTTTAAAAAAATAAAAAGAACATTTTTATGAAAAAATATTTAAAAAGTTAAAATAAGTTAATTTTAAAAGCTTCTCTTTTTTTCTTTCTCCTTTTACCTTTTTTTTTTCAAATAAGAAGACACAAAATACATTACCAAATAGTTCTTAATTTAAAATAACTTTTCGGTTAAGAAAATAATAAAATTATTAAGCAACTTTAACTTTAATTTTAAAGATCCTACTTTTAACTTCAACTTAAAAGTTAATTTTAAAATAAAAAAAAATAAAACATTACCTTAAACTAAACAATTAGAAAGAGCTAAATAAACTAGTAGTAGAAAAAATATTAATAAAATGAAATGCTCTAACACAACCCATTCACATCCATGGATTTGACTTCTCTATAATACACTGCACATAATAACCGTGATTAAAGATAATAACTAAAATTTGATAACTTCATAATTTCACATATACACACTTTATCACATTTTCAAATATTACTTTTTAACAATAATTATTATACTTTATTCTCTAAATTGCATTGTCTACTTCGAAATACGGAAAAGAGTAACCGCCTGCCTCCCAAATTTAATCCACGTTTTCTTTGTCAACCAACCTGACCCACCGGACTCCTTTTTCCGTTTCATTAAAATAAGGCCATAATCACTGTGATGTTTTTTGTGGTTTCTTCAACTATCGTCTTTCTGAAACAATCCTACTAGAGAGATACTAAATATAAGACACCTCTTCTAATAAAAATTCAAGCATTGATTCATTACGTCATGAAAAACTAATCTTTTCCACTAGACTCAACCCTCCTTGGAATAATCCCTGATGTAAATGCTTTTCGTAAATCTCTTGATGAACAACACGTTAGTATCCAGTAAGTATTCACGTAACTTAAACCGCATTTTTGTTTCAAATAATTCTGATCTGCTAGAATAAGAAAGTGTCATTAACTGCGCCTCGAAAAAAGGTGCACGTCTGGAAACACCCACATAAAAGGAAACTTTAAAATTAGAATATCACACATGCAACTACTCGTACACAACAATTTGTTCATTATTTATTAACAGTTTAGATATTCTAACATGCCAGCAAGTTCCATCCTGGCCATAAATTGTAATAAAAAATCATAAATTGTAATAAAAATGTCAATAATTGATTGAAATGGTTCAAAATTTAACCATACTATACATGTTCCGGAGAAAGATCACCAAAGTAAGAATTCCCAAGGTACTTAAATATAAGCCACGATCAACTGTTATTCTCCACCGTGACTGCACCATCATCGTCTCCATCGGTGTCAACCTTTTTCAGGGTAACTCGACGGCGTATTTTCAGGTACCCAAATTTTCCAGCACCTGGTGATGAACCCTCAAAAATAAAGGGCAAATAACCAGTAGCTTTCTTGTACCTCTGCTGAACCTGCATCAAATTTTGTTGCAGGATTAAGACCATTAGTATTTCATGATGTCTCAGTTACTAAGGCTTTGTCTGAATAGTTCTATAAAGAATGAGATGGATGGGAAGGGAAAGAATATAGTGGAAAAGAATTTTTCCCCCCATGAAAAATTTTGATGTAACACACTTTTTTTATATAGTAATGCAATTAAAATAGTAAAATATTGTATGATAATAAACTTATACCATAAAAACAACATCCCCTCTCATTATGATAAAAAGTCAAACAGAGAAATGTTCGCTTAGTCCCTAAACAATAATCGTCTACTACACGACATATTTCCAGAAATGAAAAACCATATTTTAGGGACTAAAACCAAACATTTTCCTATTTGCAGAGACTAAAAACATATTTAACCTTAAAAAGTTTTTCTCTACCTTCCATCCAAAAGAGATACGAAGTATTTCTTAGTTATAAAAATATGTGAAATTCATAATAAAATAAAATAAAAAGTACCTCAAAAATGTGTTCACTGCTCTTGAGACAGTTTCTGCCAATTACACAAACTGTTCCACCTGAACCACCACCAGTTATCTTGACTCCAAATAATGTCCCACCTTCAGATTTAGATGCTGCACTGTGCTGCAACTCTTGTACCAAGTGTACAAGCCTATTTGTTCCATCAGAGCCAAGTCCACAAGCACTGTAGCTGTAGTGGCACTGCAAGTGAGAGATAAAATTCAATTACTTTTCCCCTTTATAGTTTGGTATTCTTCAACTCCAACACCAAAGTTTATATTCAAAAAAGGGGACAAGGAAATAACTTCCTATCAAACAAGTAATAAGCCTGTTAATTTGCATTTTAACCTAATTAACAGTAAATAATATAGACATTTAACTAGTTGTTTTAATCGTCCTGTTATACACAACATGTTAAAAGCCAGTGAATGCTTTAACATGACAAGACAATTGTTCATAACATGCAAAAAATAGTAGTTTCAAATACTAAAATTAGGAACCAATATTAACCAAGGGTTCTTCCAAAACTGTTATTTCAATTTCATTATAATTTTTGCACAAGCGTACAAAAATTAAGACAGTTGTAGACATACCTGATATAGCAATTCTCCTAAGGCCGTAAGTTGTTCGGTTGAAGGTGCCGATGTTAGAAGTGCTTTGAAGGTCTGCGCACCACATAATGGTGAATTGATTAAAATTTTAAATATTTTTGTAACAGGAAACATGAAATATAACTGCTTCATAATAACATGTAAAAGTTACCATATCTGAAAAAAAGTGTTTTAAGCAAGTCATTTTCTCTTAAAATTTTTAGATTTTGCATGACACAGCATTCAACCATATTCAGTGTACTGTATCCTATGATACACAAAATATAATAGTTATATGCCAAATGTACATGACTGAGTAGTAAAATCTTACACACTGGCTTGACTACATAATTAACTTGAAAAAAAAAATTAATATCAAGATAATTTTTATTAAGTAGCAGATTACCACAGCAGAGTTTGACTGACTGTTACTCATAATAATTGGGCAAAAGGATGCAACAATTAGAACAGACTATCAACTACGCATAACCAATTAAATTCTTTAACAAAGTCCTAACCTTGACTCGGAAATTTTCATAGATAGGATGCGTTGTGGGAGCTCTAACTCCGTAAGAACACTTCTGATCAATAACAGTGACAGGATCATTATGATTTTCATATTCCTCCAAAAATGTCTCACCAGCAATGGACTCAGGAATTGTCTTAGAATAAAGAGCCTCGAATCTGCAAATAAAAATGAATACTATATCAACTTCAAGATTTAACAAGTGGTATTGGTATCTAAAAGGGCAAGTTGATGAAAAAATTGAAAATGTCAAAATAATGTAAAGCATAATAATCCAATTAATAGATAATGTGACCAATTTATCTTCTTATTCCTAAAAAGTTATTGCATAAGTAATCAAATGAGGCTTCTTGCTTTAAGTAATCAAATTAGTTCTATATGAAGCTGTAATTTATCTTCCATAATAATCCACTCATGATAACCTATTTTAAGTAAAGAGGAGAAAAGAAGGATTTACCTGTGAGGTGACAAATTACATAAGTAATCTAAGAAGACTTCTTGTTTAAGTAGTTCTATATCGTCTTGTTCCACTTCATCATAGTTCAACCCATTGGCAGCACACTTCTCAGACAATTCCACAGCCTTGGCCTTTATCATCTTCATACCCATAAACGTGCCAATTCTGACAGAACCATAGTCTGCACCTCCAACACTGAAATAAACAGCATTTAGGATAGCTCATGAAAATCACGATGATTCATGGAGATAGAATAAGGAGGATTTGAACAGGACATTCTTGTTAAAGGATAGAACTATGCAAAAAGCTTAAGCTGTTAGGTTAAGGCTCATACATTATTCTTATATATCTAAGGGACATACCTTCACCAAAGTTACAAAGATCACGAAAACAGATCAAAGATGAAACAACCCTAACATGATTTACAAATTGAGTACATACTTTCATCATATACATATACGACAAGTTGGACAATAGTCAATAAAGATCTATATTAGATCTAAAAACTGTAGAAACACAAAATAGACCTACAATGTATATAAACATTGCAGAAAGTCTACTTTGAAATGATATTGGCAATTCATGCAGAAAGTCAGAAACCAATATAAATGAAGAATTTTGAGCAGAAACATAAGGCAGTAAGAGAAACAAACAGCGTCGGATTACATCTTTGTCATCCCGGGGTTAATAGGTCCACACAACATTACATTCTGAAACAAAACTTATGCATAAAACTGTTATTCAAGATCTTCTAGTGATGAAGTGTACAAAGTAAAGATAATAGTTTTAAGAAGTTATTAGGTCCTGATTTTAGGTTAATTTTTTAATTTGCTGAATATGAGCTGTAGTCCAAGGGTCCTATTGAATTTTGTTAATGTTATTAGGCTCCACCAACAACCAACTCATCCTAAAAGCTTAGGCTGCTAGGTGGGGGTTCATTAATAACTTTATTGCATCTCTGAACAGGATCTAATTATAAATTTATAAGCTTCAAATTAAAAGATATTCTGGGTCTAAAGCTGTAGATATTTAAATTATATTGATTTGTTAAATCAAGAGAACAAGTTTGTAGAGTTCAGCAGCTACATTTTTATTTTTTTATAGCTCTCAGGTAAGTCAGCAAGTTATGTTAATCTGGATGAGCCATAAAGCTCATTGCATTGTTTCTAAACTATTATGCAAACAGAATCCCATGTATTTTTTTCTTCCATTTCTGTCGGTTCTATCCTTACCACACTTATCTAGAATACCAGAAATTTACGCTACTTACATCTTCAAATCCTGTCCCATCTCTCTCTTTTTTCTTTTTTGTAGAATGCAAGCAGAGTTTTGTACTGATGGCTACATTCAAAGTGCAAAGTACCCCCTACCCTTGCTATTGTCCCACCACTGGCAGGCAGTGGCTTAAAATCTCTTGCCATTATTTTTCCTCAAATTTTCCCAAAAAAACAACAGAGATTTTAGCCTTATTAGCACAGCCAATAATTGTCAAAGATACTGTGAAATCACAACCTCTTTAGCCTCAAAACACCCACATGGTCGAACCAAAGCCAGTTAAAGTCTAACTTTAATTGCAGCCATCTATTTTCTTGAAATGTGGAATTACTAATTGCACGAAAACCCAAACTGATGGCCACAAAGCAGAAAAAGATATATGCAGGAAAGTGTGCAAATAATGATAGGCCACAAACCTGTGTCTTATTCCAGAATCAATTCCCCAGACACGGATATGGCTGGGAATTTCGACAAGGCCAACAATCTCTGCAGGCTGCATCAATAACAAGCAGAACCATGATATTGTGTCTAAAGAATAACAAAGCATTGTTTCTGATAGCTTGTGATGATGCACACCTGGCAAATCATAGCAAGAAGTTTGTTGGCTTCACCACATGCTGAAGCCATCTGGTCCATGACACCGCATGGTGCTCCTACAATGTGATTTTCCACCTGATGAAAATTGTAAGAGAATGATCAAAATTACATCAAGCGGACAATGCATGCTACAGATAAAACAAACAATCATAGGAAATCCAAAATCAATATTGATCAGAGTACTGCATAAAGTCCAACCTTCTGGCAGAGTATGGCCAGATCCCTTGGGCTGATATTTAATCCTGTGTTACAAAGGTAGAAAGTAATTTAATCAATAGACAAAAGTTGGACCGATTTAAGCTTTCAGTGAACATCAAACAGAATCAAGATCAGAAAAAAGAGAAGTTCTTTTTTTTTTTTTTTTTGATATAATAGAATGAACAGTTGGACAAAGTGATCTTGGTCTAGCTGAAGATTAATTTTACTCCATGAAAAGAAACAATAAAGTGTCCAAAAATAATGGAAGAGGTTACATTTTAGTTGTCAAAAAATGAACATTAAAACGAAGCATGATTACCATGAGCAGCTGCAATAGCAGACATACTAGCAACCTCCACAGATGCAGAAGATGATACGCCTTTCCCTTCTGGGACTGCAGATGAAACCTACGTATTTGTTTACAATATCTACATCTTAGAATAAAAAAATATGGTGATAGAGTAAGTGGCACAATTATAGGCCAGGACAAATGTTTCAACATGGCACCAAAAGAAGTAGGATCCTTCCATCAAGAAATGAGTTGAAAGTGAAACTCATTGGCAATTATGTTATCAACACTCATGGAAAATTCTCTAAGCATTCAGTAGGATATTTTGTTTGCTAAAATGAAGTATTAGTAACATAGGTAGAGAGCAAAAGGTACCAGCATGCTGATACTATCTTCAAATTGCACACCCAATTCAGTCATTAAGACCAAAATTACCCCTGCAACATATGCTGCCCACCTGTGATAGTTAATCATATTAGTATAATAGAATGCCAAACATGCCTTATTCATATAAAATCATGCACAAGTGCTACCCACTTTTGGGAAGGATCTCGAGCAAAGTATTTCTTTGCTTTCTCATATGAGATTGGCTTGTCTTCATCCATAAAATCAGACAAATCCATGTCAAATGTTGGGCCACGATTGCTCAATTCTGAGCCATATGATACCTATCATGATCCAGATTCATTGGAAAGACACAGTAAAAGTCATTATTATCGCTAAAACTGCAAGAATATGAAGATATCCAGATAATGTATGTAATTTTTTCATCAAGATTATTCAGTTCTCATGCTTCTTTGTTACACAAACTCCAATCAATAGTTGTCATCGTCTGATAGTATATAGAAATTTCACATATTCTCCAACATACAATTTGCAAGACAGCAGTAGGATTTCCCCCTTTGTCATTCTGTCGAGCCTCAGCATGTTTCCACAGCCTATGTTTACTTGGATGGATTCTTTGCAAAGCAACATGGCAGGCTTCTTTAATTGGCATCTACAAAAGAGTGAAAAGAAAGATCCCAGAGTGAGTAGTTGCTTAAAAATTTCATGAATAACTTTGTCAGTTCTGTAACATTTTCAGACTAAACAGATTGTATAGAAACATGTCAATGTTTAGCACTGTACATCTCGGTGTTACTTTTAGAGATATAAAACATACAAACCTCTAACTAACAACTTAAGCTTTTAACATAGTTTGAACTTGACAAATATAATAAGAGTAGTACAAGTGCATGTAGTACAGTAGTACAGCGGCAGTAGAGGTATATACAAATAATAATTACTATCAACTGCCACTACTATCTCAATAATTAGCATCTCTGGCATTCTTATTATTCTACGTGTTTATCACGCTCTTGAAGGATGGATAAGAATTGACCTTAGCATGCTGATTATGTTATGTGCTGATGCCTAATATAACATATCCTCGATGTGATGTGTGTATTCCTTTTTCTGGACTTCTGTGTTTGTTTTTAACTGATATTATAATCAAAGAGATTCTCTTTCAAATGTGAAAAACTACAAAACATCCATTTTAGTAAGAATGTACAAGAAAGCTGCTCACTTTAGACCATTGTCAATCAATGTATATGTTCCCCTGGAAATGTTGCTGACTAGTATCAGTACTCAGTAAGGTCATTATTCTATTTGATATATACAGGCTTCTCATTGAGTTTCGCGTCAACAATAGAAAATGAAAATAGTTGTTGTTTTTGAGTCTGATTGGATAAGATACCTCCAATAAATAATAATAACATACGCGCACACATGCGCTTGCGCACCTCACACATAAAATCCTGGAGTCTTGAAGTACTTTATCAAACTAACAAGACCTTATCCCATTTTAATATTTTTAAAGGAGTAGAAACATATACATCCTTCTATTGCATGTATTAGTTTTATTTACTAAACTAAACTTTAGAGCATCCAGTCTATAATAATGTATTATCATAAATCTCAAAGTATGTGAAGAAGTTGGCAGTCGAAACTACATGGATCAAATGCAAATGCAATGAACAATAAAACCCTTGGGAGATAGATTCATAAATGTCATACTAGACTTTCGGGAGATAGATTCAACCTGCAGAACTAGACTTCCAGAATAGTCAGCAATACCACCCATTACGTCTAACCTTCCAGGAGCTCTCGTCACAAAAATTTCTTCCTGTCATGAGAGTAGAAAAATGTCAAAATTGAAAGAACAAACAGCAAAAGAATAAGTAATTCCATTTAATAAATAATGTAGTGTAATGTCATAGTAATGTCCAGAAGAAAGAAATTTATAAAGAAATTATCTTCACACAAAATGATTAAGACCTCCCAGTTGAAGAGATTAGCTGCAGCCTTGCGCTCCTCGCCTTGTGTGCTTCTCCTGTAATTCAGATAGGTTCTGTAAGAATGCCACAGTATCTGGAAGTCCTTGAACATCTCCATGAAGAATGTCAAAGTTTTCAATGTCCCTGAACAAAGAATATAAGGAAACAAAAGGGAGGCAGTTATATTGTCTATTATTAGGAAACAACCAAGAAAATTATACCCCTGAAAAGTGAAATGATACTCACGAGCTAAATGCAGCACTTCCATCATCCACAGGGGAACCAGGTGTTGAGTGGCCAAGTTGGTTTTCAGCAGTTGCATACCATTCTGGGATTGTAATATCTCGGCCAGGGGCCCGTTGCAGTTGATACCCAAGAACTATGGCATCACGCAATCTTCTTGCCCCACTAAGCTAGATATTATTAAGTTAAAATTGAAATGAAAATCCAAATTTAATCACTTTCACTATATCTTCATGAAACCAAATTAACTAGAAGCTCAACAAAATTAACAAAAACCAACTCTGCAACTAACAGCTTTCAGAAGTCGTTTACCTTATCTGATGCATAATTTTTTCCAAAAGCCGTTTCCTGCAGGATGTGGGCTGCCACCTACATTTTCAAATGTTTTATGAAAAAAACTATCAATTCTTTTGGAATAAATAAAAACTTCAATGATATTGATGACATAAAACTACATATGATCAAAGTGGGGAAAGGAGGGTACCTCACCACCATTAATGCCTGCTTCATAGCAGGGTTTCAAACTTATTGCACGTTCAAGATAAGGTCTCCAGTGACCAGTCAGTAAATCCCTCCTAATCATTTCAACACCACATTGATAATACTAGAAAAAAAAAATTACTTGTAAGGCACTCAAAACAAAAAACATTGAAGACAAAAAACTAACAGAGAAAGTCAATAGGGTACCTCAAGCATATTTCTCAAAAAAGGTTCTTCATTGAAATAATCTCTACGTACAAAGACAAAAGGACACTTGTATGCCAAGGCCTCGCTAACAGTGCCATATCCAATTTTTCCTAAAATAACAAACAGCAATTAGTATAACTCCTTCATTTAATCCAGCTTTGCAAGTTGCAACTATTCAAGCTTCATACTGACCAAGCATACAGTCAGACACTGCAATAATGTCAGGTGTATATGCATCTCTAGCAAGTTTTATAAAGTTAGGCGGAAGGTCCTCATGCTCAGAAGCACCACAAACCTGGATCATAAAAGTAAGACATCACCAAATAATGCACGAGTACATTAAATGAACATTTTAAATGAGACAATGATACATAGCAGAGTGGTTGAAGAAGTACCAGGCACAACCAGCCAGACGGTAAGAATTCCTCCTTTAGCTTCAATCCTGATGGCTGGAGACAAGACATTACAGGCAGAAGTCAGATGATGGGAGTGACTCTGTTTAGAGTCATTAGTAGAGTTCCATGGCACAAAATCCAGAAAGGTGTAAAATTTACAAGTATATGGTCATCTAGATGACCAAAGAACAATAACAAATTAGTACTGACAATAACAAATCCTGTAAAATATCTTTATAGGAACTGTAGACTTCTTTATGAATTTGTGTGACTACCAGAAATGATAATTAGAACAATACATGAATATATGCACTGCTGATTTACAGAATATGAAGGACTACCACACAGTTATACCAAGTACATTATTAATTACAAGAGGAAATAATCTGCACATGTATTGTAACTTACATAAGTGATAGAGTGATACATAATACTAATTATTATACAGGTGCTTTAAATCAGTTAATTCTAATAAGTTTTCAGTATTATTAGTTCTCGACAAGGTATCAAAGCCTGTATGACCATGTAGTCAGGAGTTTCCTTTACTCCCATTCTTCTAAATTAAGTTGAATTTCAACACCCGGTAAAATAGGCCTTTGCATTGTCCTCCCTTTAAGCCCAAAGGGCTCTTATGTATAGGAGGTATGTTGGAGATATCAAACCATTCATAGTCTTTCACATAACAGACTAAGCTTGGTAGGAGAGTTTGTAACGTGTGAGAAACAATGTGAGTGAGTATGCATGGAGTTTATTTTATATGAGGCTGGCTGCTCAACTGATGTAGGATGCAAAACAATCAAGCAGATGGAGTCTTAAACACTTCAAAAAAAAAAATTCATAAAGTGAACAGTTGCCAGAATTGAACATAAATATAGCAGCAGATTTATAATCATGAGGTTTTAATTGAAACTTATATTATGGCAAAATAATGATGGTAAGAGAAGATAATTGTGGAAAAATAACAATGGAAATGAGGGCATCACACGGTTTTTCCTTTGATATTTGAGATAATGAAAGCACCTCACACAACCAAAATATATCATTACAGAATTGCAGCACTCCACAATTCAAGTACATGAACAACACAATAACAAGAAAGCGCAAAGAGACAGAGAGTGCAAGCATTTGTTACAAGCCATTCCAAAAAATAAACTACCAAGGTTTGGTCCTTAAAAGAAGAGATTTAAGTAATCACCTGCCCACCAAAGTTAAGAATAACTAGCTTCACATCATCAGGTACCCCAAGTTCCTTCCTCACCTTCAACAAGGAAAATCACAAGCTCGGAATAGGAGCGAGCTAGTATCATCCTAACAAATAGATCCAGAGACGTTTGAAAGGTAGTACCTCTTTTGCAGATTTATGCAACCTCCTCACTACCAAAGGGACGTCAATAACATCACGAAAAGCAGGCACTGCAAATATTAGAGATGCCAAATTCTAGTTAATTATTCCCATCACCAGATTTAGGTGGGCATTAGGCATTCAAATAATGTTAGGTTATTCTCATGAAAGTATATAAAAATTGACTTACTTGGACAATATCCAGGGAGGCGGATAAGGAACTCGCAATGGGAATAGTCCTCAGCTATCTGCATCAGTGTATATGCAACTACACTTATTTATCATGTTTCAAGCACAAAGCATTGCAAGTGGAAAAAGACAAAACTAAGAGCACAATATCCAATTTAAAAGTTTTATTTCCATTCAGCCTATTGTTATGCTTCATAATTATTGTTAGAAACAGACTAGGCTATATTCCTAGCCATTAGCCAATGTGGGGCATCTTAACAATTATCACATTAGCTTTACAAACTAAGAGCATAGATGACATCCAAATATTATGATTAATTTCAGGTTTGTTTGAAAATTTCAAATTTTGCTCAAGGCAAAGTAGAAAATAATTTTAAACATTAAATTGTGAGAGATATTTACTAATTAACTAATACATTCAAGAAATGTGGAGGAAATGCAGAAAGGAAGCATCAATTTATTTATGAATCTATCATGAGGAATATTAAAAAGTATTAAGTAAAATATAGATATATGTCACAAGTTTTATGCAAAAGACTAAATGCTTAGCATGAAAATACCAAAACCTTGGACAAATCGTATGAAAACATAATGGATTACTTCTAAACAAACATTGACACAAGCAATCGGCAATGAAACTCCCACACAGAGGAAATGACCAGTTTCAGCAATAGGCCACCAACACCGAAAAAGTCTCAGGATCAAGATAACACAAACTTTTAGTATTTATGCTATTCAATTCACATGCATTCTTCTAAGGAGGGCATCAAAATAGCATCGGATGTAGGGCATACAATTAGCAATTTCTAACATTTCTATCAAGGAACAAACATGACCAAGATAACTTCCTATAAAGAAGATTGTTGTCACCTGCCAAACTATTGAACGATAATGAAGTCCAGCAGCCATGACATACTCTGCATAGATAAAGTCCCAACTGAAATCACAAAGATATGGAACAAGGGTAATTACGAGTTCTGAACTAAAACAAACACACTTGGACATCCGTTTTACATTTGAAGTTTCGATTACTACAGTTCAGACTAGTTTAAGCATTGAACTAGAAAGTATATTCATATCCCCAGAAGCAACTTAAAATTGATACCTGGCATGCATTTGTAAGAATAAAATGATGAGCATACCTTAAACTGAGATGAAAGGACACATAAAATTCATGAAAATATTTTTGTCTGCTAAATTTTCTATCATGATGACATCATTAGCAAAAGCTCATATGCTTCCTACATATTATGGTTTTCCCTTAACCAATTACTGTAAGTAACAAAAGAAAATAGCACTAAGAAGGAAAAATGGAAGTCTACATAAGTTACCTGAAATTGGTCACACAAACAGAGCGAATGCCGGCATCTGCTGCTGCTTGACATGCAACGGGGACAACATCAGAGACCTGTTTTCTCATATTAGCTTTACATGGATCCACCAAGTATAATAGAGGTCTTTTATTTAAGATTATTTTGTGATAAAAAGTCACTTTCTTTTAAAAAAAAAAAACACTTTTAAGATATTTTAGGTTTTTTGGATAAACTTCTTGAAAAAAAAAAAAAAGCAGAATCCAATAATAATCAGATTTTATTTTTTTTTGAGAAGATGATAGGAATATCTTTTAAAATAATCACTTGTGATAGATGAGAGAGAAAGTAGAGAGAAAGAAAGGGAAACTGTTTTCCAGACAAAAATATTCTTATTGGATTTTAAAAATTATAAGGCCTATTCATATATGTTTTTTGAGAGATGCTTAGTTTCTTTTATCGTAATCTTTTTAAGAAAAAGTACTTTCACACCAACAAACCCAAACAACCTAAAAAACACTTTTCAAGGTATAAGTGCTTTTTTATAACTATAACCAAATGCAAAATTACTTCTATGTTACATAAAATCTCTGAAAAAATAATCAACTGTTTTACATATCCTCATAATCCCCTTTTTTGAAAAGCCCAAACAAATGTGTTAAAAGTTATTCTAAGCAGAAATCAAATTCATAGCATTGTTTTGTCTCTGGTTGTTGGCTCTTGCTCATAAGTAATAGTTTCCCTCATAGTCTAAACATTACGAATTACTCATCAGTTTCTCTTTTCACTTTTGTTTCCAATAAAAAAGGGAAGAACTTTTCATGTACCACTAAGTCAGCTTTGACAGAGTTCAGCCACTCAGTTTCTTGAGCCAAGATTTGAGCACGGGGCTTCACTGCTGTTTCAGAATACTAACATAACCAAAAACAAAGCAAGGGATCAGCAGCAGAAAGAAACAACATTAACGCATCAACTTCAAAGCACTACAACTACAGAAAATCCAAAAGGCAAGGGCACCGCCATACCTTCGCCAAAGAGGCAAGGCGATCAACAGTCAAAGCATCTGCCTGAACAGCTCCACAGTCCAAAAGCACCTGTTTTACACAAATGGACAAACAAACATGTGCTTTAAAAGCAGTCTCTTTAAAGCATTGTAATCATATACAGACTGAAGTGAAGCTCCAAGAGTGCAAATTCTCACAAACTGTTCATTGCAATCCCAATTGCGACAGCTGGGATTGTGACGCGGCTAAAAGCAAATCCACTGAACATGTAACAAACCTTAATCACCTGGACTAAGTTCAACATTTTTTTTTATTGCACAGAACTAAAGCAACCCTTTTTCACCAAAATCATGAGGCCTTTTACAAACTACGCGGATAGGCTACAATCCACAGATTATATATACGTACGCATTTAGCTATTATTTCTTCCTTAACAATCATATCAATTATTGATTAGATTATGAACACTACCCCTTTTGGATAGCATTACAAAGAGACTTTAAAAGTAAAAATATATATATACATCAAATAAAAATAAAATTAATAAATAAACAAACTCACTTTGCGAATGAATAAGCGAGGAGACTGAATTTCAGAGGTGAAAACGAAATCAGGAGCACCAGTGACCACATGCACATCATGCCCCGCATGAATCAAATGCCGCACAACCTACGAATTCATTCCAAATCAAAATTCACATCACATGACAAAACCAAAAAAAAATGGTGATCCCCACAAAACAGACACACCAAGCAAAATTCAAGCTCTGTTTTTATCAGTTGATCAAGGCCAAAACTGAAAACCCAAAAACAAAAATGAATTTTTAAAACGAATGAGCGATCAAGCACCCCATTTGGCCAAAAATGGCGCGGAAACCAAAAAAAAGGAGGTGACTTGAGATATATATATATATATAGAGAGAGAGAGAGAGAGAGAGACCTCAGTGACTCGAGTGGCATGGCCAAAACCATGACCAGTGACGTAATACGCAAAGACGAGGTGCTTCGTGGAAGCGGAGACTCCATCACTCTCTTGCTCGATCCTCATTTTGCACTGGATCAAATTCTTCTATCAGTCCCTCCGAGTCTCCAACACAAGAATGATATTATAATGCTGTTTCACATGATAAATTTTTGTTGTTATATATTATCCATGGATGAAGGATGGAAGATAATTAATTAATTAATTAATTAACTCCTATATACATCAAATGCAAAATGCACTTTTTTTATCCTTTTAAAAAAACTTTAAATATTTAATTTTTGAATTTGAGTCTTCTAATATAAATAAAGACAAAGTAAGTAATTTTAGTTATTGACGAGAAGATTAACCATTAATATTAATTTTGAATAAATAGTATTTGTGTAAGTGATTTTTATATCGTGATCCAATTATAATATTCTAAGAATAATAGTAATAATGATAAAATAAGTTTATTAACTTTTATAATAATTATCTCAAAAATAATAATAATGATGATAAGTTAGTTTGTTGATGGTGCATAAATATTAAACTCATTAAATTTTGACAAATGTTATTTTGAACATAGTATTTGTTGTTATATGAAATCTCTATATATGTAAATTAGAATAGTTATCTTAAACAAAGGCTTTTTTAAAAGTTATTTTTCAATAAGAACATTTTTAGGAGTATTTTGATAGCATTTTTAGAAAAAAAATTTAACCTCTTATTTCTTACAATCTATCTTTTTTATCTTTATTTTTAATTAAATTGTAATATTTTAAAAAAAATTATCAATAATTAAAAATAATATTATATCACAATATAAATTATTTATCATAAATATAAAATATAACTTATATGTTTAAAAAATATTTCTTTATTACAAATGTTAATTATAATATAATTTATATATTCAAAAATATTTATTTGCTTATAATAAATTTTAGTTATATAAAATAAACATTTATCTTATACATTTCACAGGCTAAACAATACTAGTTTGTTGAAAATTACATAAATTTGTGAATTATATTTCTCATTTAATAAATGTCACTTACAATTTTATAGTTTTTTAATCAATTTTAACTAATAGTAAAAAAAATCAAAAAAAATATATTAAAGAGTGTGTTAGTAGCACCCTCTTTATACATTACTTATTTTAATCTTTGAATAACTTGTTCACTTTATCCTTTCATGTAAAAAAAACTTCACATATTTAATCCTTATATGTGGCATGTTTTTATTTTGGTGTTTATAAGAAAGTACTCTAACTTCATCATCATCATCATTAAATAATAAGGATTAATTCGTAAACTTTTTCATGTAAAAGTCAGCATGGAGAGTCCCAATCTGGGTCACGGTAGGTACAAGCGATGAAGATGATAAGTTTGATGATGATGATGCTGAAGAGGATTAGGGTCATAGGGATAGGGATGCGTGATGCGAGAGAGGTCAGTTGCGTCCAAAATTTGATCAAATTGGATATGCCCATATGGCAATTAGTTTGTTGGGCGTTTCCGCGTTTGTTTCATTCATCATACCTGTTTGAAATTGGAAGGAATAAACTATCAATTTAGTTTTTAAAATATCATCTTTTTTCTTATATAGTTTTTAAGTTAATGAAATTATATAAGTAATTTTTAAAATATTAAATATCTATTAATTTATTCTCTGACAAGAAGTTAATTTAAAGAATTTTTTAATACTTGAGGAATTATGTAACATGATTTTTAATATTTTAAGAATTATTTTTATAATTTTATTAGTTTAAGAACTATTTTAAAAAAAGAATGATACTTTCAAGACTAAATTGATGATTTACTCAAATTGGATGTGAAGTGTTGGTTGAGTTTTTTGTTGTTGAGAACAGTGCCGAGGGATGAGGAGGAATATCCTTGTTTTGGAGACCTCTTGATACGATGATGGCCCATTTGTCATCAACATTTAACACCATTTTGTGGAGGGCAATCTCACCAGCAAAGATGATTCGACGGAGAGAAAGTACTTTGCGAAATCCTCCAAAGTAAGAGACATCAATAATGATAAATGTATATTGTAACACGCATACATCAACTAGTACGACCTATTTCAGTATGAGAAATATTAATAATTTATATAACAGTTCGTATAAAAATACTAATTTTTTATGTTTATTTCTCTTTTATACATTATTTATTATATTTTATAATGATGAAAAGAGATAAACACAAAAAATATTATTGTGCAAATTATTGTATAAATTATTGTATATGTATCATATCTTTTTCAGTTTAACTAGTGACTTCGAGTTTAGGTATACAGTTACATTAAATATTTGAAAGAAGAGTTTTGTTACTCATGATAGTCCTATCTGACTCAACTCAAGCAGGATTATTTCTTATGAATGATACATGTGATATATACCAAATATAATAAATGTATTGTTATTTGTATTGAATTGTGTTTTTATTATTAATTAATTTAGTTTAATCAATTTAAATGAATATGATTTATTAAAATATTTTCCTAAAATAAAGATGATGTTGTTATAATTTGTATATGTGATCATCAATTAGTCAGGTATCGTGGAAGACCGTTGCTTGCTTATATCTAAAGCACATGAACCTTAAGTTGTTCATGCAATGAACCTTTTAAAGTGGTTGATTATGTATTAAATTCTGAAGTATATAATAATTGTACATGAATGTATATATTCTCTTAATATTATTCTTTACATAAATTTCATTAATTGCCAATGGTAAACCGATTCATCACTTCGATTATTGCCTATACATCGCTATCTAATTATGTATTAGTTAAAAAGCTCTTATAAAGTTTAAAAATATGATTTTTGTCTTAATTTAAACTAGTATTTTAACTTATATAATGTTTGAGTAATTTTTATATTTTATTAATATTTTTAAGAAAATTAAAAATCAAGTATAAAAAATATGTATTTTAAAATTTAAATAAAAGTATTAAAAAGATAAGGAGACTTTTCAATTTATTAATTGTTTGCTTATTATAATTCAAAATAAAAATAAAAAAGTCATTTAAATAGTATTGGATAAGAAGAAATTCAAATTTTTGTAATGTTAAGAAACTTTTTCAATTATTTTAATATCTTTTAAGAATTTAATTGAAATGTACTGATAGTGTAATTTTTTTTTTATATTGTCATCTAATCATAGATCTTCAAGTATAATAAGTTTGTTAATTTTTATAATAATTATTTTAAAAGTTATTCAATCATAATCTTTGATTGGCTGATAGTGTAAAAATATTTACACTGACAATATATCACAATTAAACTCATGTTTTAAATAAATAAAAAATAACATGAATAATACTATATTAGGAAAAAAATTTGATAAGAATATTCTAATTAATTAGTAGACTAGCATTTTAACCGATGTAAATTAATGCATGAAGTAAATATTTATATATATAATTATTTAAGGCTTAAATATGTTTTAAGTCCCTACAAATATGGCTCTATCTGATTTTAGTCTTTACAAAAAAATTTGTCAGTTTTAGATCCCTGACATGTTTTAAGTGTTCTTTTTTAGTCCGTATTATTAACTATGATTAATTTAGTGCTGACATAACTAAAAAAATAAAGAATATTAATTAAGATAATTAAGGTAATGAAGAATATTTTAAATTAAGGTAATTAGATTATTTTTAAGTGCATAATTCAATTAAGTAATGTATTTTTTATTTCATTTAAATAATTTAATTACATATAAATTACTTTTATAATTTATTTTTAATTTTTAATATATTATGAACATTAATTTTTATTGTTTTTAATATTATTCTTACTTTCCAATTCACTAATTTATTTTTCACATTATAATTTTAAAAACAAAATTATAATTTACTTATACGCTTGCAATTTACTTTTAATACATTAAAAATTATGATTATATTTACTATTCATAATAATATATTAAAAGTAAATTATAAGCATATAAGTAAATTAATTTAAAAAAATTATAATGTTAAAAGTAAATTAGTGAATTGAAAAGCAAGAAAAATATTAAAAGTAATAAAAATCTCTGTTCATAATATATTAAAAATCCAAAATAAATTATAACAGTAAATTATATGTAATTACCTTATTTATATAAAATAATAAATACATTATGTAATTGAATTACGCACTTAAAAATTATCTTAATTTAAAATATTATTCATTACCTTAATTATCTTAATTAATATTTTTATTTCGTTAATTATTTTAGCACTAAATTAACCATAGTTAATGGTAAGAACTAAAAAAGAACACTAAAAAAATGTTAGGGATCTAAAACTAAAAAAAAAAATTGAAAGGACTAAAATCAGACAGTCATATTTGCAGGGACTTAAAACATATTTAAACCATTATTTAATTATATAAATTAAAATCACTTTATTATATTATTTAAATAAATTAAATTATTATAAAAGTATACAAATAATATCTAACTTGATTTAAATTTAAAAATAATAGTACAATTATAATAATAATATTTTAAAGATAACAGAATGAGTTTAATTATTATGCACTATCAATGTAAAAATCTTTACATTATCAACTAATCGAAAATCAAGTTTAGTGTGACTTTTAAGGTAGTTATTATCAAAGTCAACCAACTTACCATATATGGTGTGTTGTGATTAGATGACAATGTAAAACTATTTTACACTGTTAATGCATAGCCTATTTTCTCTAATAGAAGAGTTTAGTTGTTATGCATTGTCAATATAAAAAAATTTACATTGTCAACCGATCCAAAATCAGTTTTAGTGTGACTTTTAGGGTGGTTATTATCAAAGTCAACCAACTTACCATACATGGTGGGTTATGATTGGATGACAGTGTAAAACTACTTTATATTGTCGATGCATAGCTTATTTTCTCTGAGTTTAATTGTTATGCACTGCAACCAATCGAAAATCAACTTTATTGTGACTTTAAGGGTGGTTATGATCAAAGTCAACCAATTTATCATACATGGTGGGTTGTGATTGGATAACAATGTAAAAATGCTTTATATATATTTTCTCTAATAGAGAGTTTAATTACTATACACTATCAGTGTAAAAAAAATTTATACTATCAACCAATCAAATTCAATTTAAAGATAATAGCATACTTATATTGACAATAATTAATATAATTTAATTTAGATTTACAGATAATAGTAATTTTTAATTAAAAATAAAACATGGTTTAGTTTAAATTTAAAGATAGTAACATACTCATAATAACAATAATTTAAATATGAAAAAATTATAATATTTTTAAAAATCAATCTCACTCTTATAAGTTGGGTGTGAATACTACTATGCAATAAGGAAATCGAGAAAATATAAAAAGCAAGTTAATTGAAAGAGTGAAGAAAGTGAAAGTCTCATTCTTCAAATTGAATACTTAAATTTATAATTGTTATTATAATTTTTATAATTTAAATTTGTTATAATTTAAAAAACACTCGTATATTATAAATATATTCTCTCACATTTCTCCTTTATATGTGCATTTTACACACTACCTTGATAATGAGTTAAAAAAAAAAAAACTCTATCAATCATCTAAAACTATTATCTTTTCTTTTCTTTTTTTGTATATTTGATTTCCTTAACTACATATCACTTTCAATACCCTATTTTATTTTTATCTCTAAATTTATTTTCAATAAATTTTCAAAAGAAATTAAATTTTTAATAATTAAAATAAATTTATATCACAAATATTTAGTTATCATAAATTTTAATTATAGCTAGTATTTTACCATGTGTATTGCACAAGGTAGATTTTTTTAAATATATAATTAAAATTCATAATAAATAAAATTTTAAATATATAAATTATATTATAATTTAAATTTTATAATAAATAAATATTTTTGAGTATATAAATTATATTTTATATTTATAATGAATAATTTAAATTGTAAAATAAGGTTATTTTTAAATTGAAACGGATATGCAGTTATGAAAATTAAATATGTAGATAAAGATAACAAGACAGTAATTTAACATGATTGTGATAAATATTTTTTTTGCAAATTACAGGGGTAGTTTGTGAAATGCACCTCTAAAGGAAAGAATATAGAGTGTTGAAAATGCTTAAATGAGAGAATGAGGAGAATGGGACCTTTACTCTTTAAGTGAGGATTTTAATTTATAGTATAGTAGTAGATATAATTATATATAAAAAACTAATGCATGTACTCGTGCGATGCACGGACAAAATATGACTAAAATTAAAATAATTTGTATTAATTTAAAAAATATAAATATGAAAATTTTAAACATAATAAGTATATACTACTATCAGAAGGAAATAAATAAATAAATAAAAATAGAATATTAAAAAATAAAAAAAATGCATCATTAGATGTCACCAAATTTAGGAAAAGATATTAGTAGGAAATTAAAAATACAGTAAAAAAATAAACAACAATTATAATTTTGAATCAGTCAAATGTCACCATATTCATAAGTATAAAAGACAAAAACATATTACTAAAATGTTACCAATACTTTTTAAAAGATAAAAATATATTACTAAATGTTACCAATAT
This sequence comes from Spatholobus suberectus, assembly GCA_004329165.1. Classification (NCBI taxonomy): domain Eukaryota; kingdom Viridiplantae; phylum Streptophyta; class Magnoliopsida; order Fabales; family Fabaceae; genus Spatholobus; species Spatholobus suberectus. Next base: position 16,285,515 of record CM014733.1, read on the forward strand.
TTTATCTAATCTAATATTACTAATATTTTATCTAATCTAATATTCTAATAAAAAAAGTAATAAAATATTTCATTTAATATTCTGATACATGTAAAAGAAAGATTACTTTAATAAAATATTAATTTGTTTAAGCAATTAATAAAAGAAAGATTTCTTTAACTAATAAAATATATAAAATATAAAAAGATATATAAGAAGAAGATAAGAAAATATAAAATTCTGATCATCCATATTTATTTAATTAAATTTTAATTTATTTAAGTAATTAATAAAAGAAAGATTACTTTAACTAATAAATATATAAAATATAAATAGATATGTCAGAAAAAGGTAATCTAATATTGTGATAAAAAAAAGTAATAAATTCTGATTCATGTAAAAAAATATATTACTTTAATAGAATATTAATTTGTTTAAGTAATTGATAAAGAAAGACTACTTTAACTAATAAAATATATAAAATACAAAAATATATGTAAGAAGAAGATAAGAAAATATAAAAATAAAATATCAAATTTTGATCATCCATAATTATTTAATAAAACATTATTTTGTTTAAATAATTAATAAAAGAAAGATTATTTTAACTAATAAAATATATAAAATGTAAAAAGATATTTAAGAAGAAGATAGGAAAATATAAAAAGATATTACTAAAATGTTACTAATATTTTATCTAATTTAATATTACTAAAATTTTATGTAATCTAATATTGCCAATATCGTATTTAATCTAATATTCGGATAAAAAAAGTAATAAAATATTTTATTTAATATCTTGATAAAAATATCAAAAAATTTATCTAGCATTTTCATAGGATAAAAGAAGTAATTATAATTACGAATTACTTTTTTTTAAAAGATAAAAATCTATTATGAAAATGTTACCAATATTTTATCTAATATAATATTTCTAATATCTTATCTAATCTAATATTTTGATAAAAAAAAAGTAATAAAATATTTGATTTAATATTCTAATAAAAAAAATCAAAAATAAAGTATGTCTTTTACACAATATATAATGATATTTTAATTATATTTTTTTATTATTTTTATGCACCAAGTAAATATAATTTTGTAAATATCTTTATTTAATGGTCAATTTTACATTGATATCTTTCAAAAATTTATACACCATGTAAATATATCTGATTATACATTGATATGCTGTATCCCCCTATTTATTTTGTAAATATCTATTTTTTTTGGGTCTTATTTGGATTTTTATAACGATAAGAATATTGATTTTATATTAAAGGTAAGTATTACATAAATCACAAAAAATTTTCCAACATATCTTTTAAATTTGTTTCCATTTAATATCAATTTGTTTCTATTTAATTAAATCCTTAATTTAGTGTGATTTCAATATTTTAAATTTGAATTATTTACCTTTAATTATTAAGTGCTAATAATTTCGGCTTATTTCAAAATTTAATTTTGAAACATTCCATCTAAAAATCCAATCACAGTATTACCCTTAATTTTGAGTGAGATTTTTCAGTTTTGGCAAACTCGTTGGAAGAGAAGAATTTTCCAATGTCTTTCACTTTAAGTGATAGAAGAAAGATGAAAGAAATATTAATAAACATAATGTTTTACCTGTAATTATTGTAGACTATAAAAATTTAACGTTATTTCTCTAAATAAAGTAATTAGTGATCTAAACTCGTTAGTAATGATAGTAATATTAGTAATCTAATATTTGGATAAAAAAAAGTAATAAAATATTTTATTTAATATTCTAATAAAAATATCAAAAATTTTATCTAACATTTTCATAAGATAAAAAAAGTAACTAAAATTGTGAATTACCATTTTTTTAAAGATAAAAACATATTACTAAAATGCTACCAATATTTTATCTAGTCTAATATTACTAATATTTTATCTAATCTAATATTTCTAATATCTTATCCAATCTAATATTCTGTTAAAAAAAGTAAAAAAATTATTTAATATTCTAATAAAAAATATCAAAGATAAAGTATATCTTTTAAATAATACATAATGATATTTTAATTATATTTTTTTATTATTTTTATACACCACATTACATATAATTTTGTAAATATCTTTATTTAGTGGTCAATTTTACATACATATATTTTAAAAATTTATGCACCAGGTAAATGTATCTAATTATACATTGATATATTGCCATCTCCTATTTATTTTGTAAATGTCTAATTTTTTTGGTTCTTATGTGGATTCTTATAACGATAAGAATATAAAATTATATTAAAGGTAACTATTACGAAAATCACAAAAAATTTCCCATCATATCTTTTAAATTTGTTTCCATTTAATATCAATTTGTTTCCATTTAATTAAATCCTTATTGAGTTGTAATTCTCCAGCATATCTTTTAAATATATTTCCATTTAATATCAATTTATTTCCATTTAAAGTACTTATTCATCCTTAATTTTAACATTATTGCTCTAAATAACGTAATTATAAACAAATCGCTAATTTCAACGTAATTATAACCAAATTCTTTAATTATTCTAAATTTGTGCAGTGCGTTACTCTAAATAATAAAAATTATAACATAATTATAACCAAATCTTTAATTACTTTAAATAATAATAATAATAATAATATTAACAATAATAATAATAATAATATAACAATAATAAATTAGTATTTTAATCTATTATGTTGATAATTATAATTATTTAATAGAATCATGTGATTATATCGTTATTGCTAGCTATATAGCATAATTTTCTCTCTCATTAATATTATTAATAATTAGTAAGCATAAATAATAATTATTAAATATAATGTAAATAATTATTTAATTGGATAATGTTTAATAGATTTTTAAATTAAAATTTTAATATTTATTTAATCAATATTATTTCAATATTTGTAATTGAAGAATAAATTAATAAAATATGGACATTTTATTCCAATTTACAAACATAATCCAAAAGCACAACAACTTAATCCTCATAGTATTACATGTGACAGTCAAAATTACATCCAAATAACATCACTCTATTAGAAATTTTTCTAATGGATTGAAACACCAACTAAAAGTAACTTAGTATCATTCAAATTGCGCAACTTTAACAATTGACCCTTATGTAATTCTTTTTGTGTTATAGATTGTTTTCAACCATCACCGAGAGAAGCCATGCTACAGATAAATAAATAATAAAAAGAAGAAGTAAAAATAAGAAAAATAAAATAAATAAAACACAAGCTTTGAATAAGAAGAAGTAGAAGTAAGAGAAATAGAGTAAAAAATTTCAAATGAATGTCCCATTGGAAATAAATAAATAATAAGAAGTGAGAATAACAAAAAACAAACAAACTAAAATGCTTATGAGACGATTAAGGCAATGCAAAAAATAGAAAAGAAAAAATGTAATCGATACAAAAAAACCCCAATATATATAGGATATATGAAGGTATATGAATGACTTTGTGCACAGTTTCTGTTTTTCAATGGTTGATGCATTTAATAGCATTTTGAAAGACTAAATGCAATAATTATAAAATAAATTGTTAGAATTGTCCTTGCTTTGGACGGGAAAAGTTTTCTCTCTCCAGCAACAACTTTATAAATATTAATAGATATTTATTTATTATGAATTTTAATTATATAAAAATAAATACTTTTCTTATGCAATCAACAAGCTAAAATCTATTATTAATACAATCAAAAATAATCTCAAAAAGGAAGCCTCCACATGAGTAATTCTACATAGAATTTCATCCCATTTGGCAACACTAGAGCTTTTCTCTCATTTTTTTTGCTTACGTGTGAACCTCGTGTTTATTGCATACAAATTAATTTATGGATAATTACGATACAATTTATAAACAATTAAGACATGAAATATTAGAGAATCAGAATAAATATTATATATGATAAAAATGGTAACTGCACAACATTGCTATAAATATAAATCATTTTTTTAAGGAAACATTATAAAATCAAGATGAATATTAATATAAATCATAACTACCCATTTTTAAAATCAATATAAATTGACATTATAGCAATAAATATTACATAAATCTTGAGGATGTGTTGCCCATTAAATAAATATTATATAAATCAACATTAATATATATCAATATTTTAAGGAATAATAAATATTATATACAATAAAAATGGTAACTTCCCATTTTTTAAATTCAATATAAATCAAAATTATTTTTTGTGAGCGCAGTTTTAAAATTTAAATATGAGCAATTTTAAAATCAAGATGAGTTTTAAGATTTGATAAAGAAATGGGCAATTTTAAAATCAAAATAAGTTTTAAAATATTAGAAAGAAATTAGTAATTTAAAATGGGAAGTTTTTAAATAAAAATGAGTTTTAAAATTAGAAAATATCTAAAATCTAATTGTGTAATAAAAAAATTATCAAACAATTAATTTAATTGACTTTTAATTTCATCAACCTATTTAGTAAAATCATGATATGTGTGATAGTTTAATTGCCATTAAATTTCAAATTAAAATGACACCTTTAAAATTATTTTATAATAATCTACAAAAGAAAAACTCCACGTGTGAGCAATTTCAGAATAAATTAGGAATCAATTTTTTTAAGGAAACAATTCAGAATAAACTTGATATTTAACTATTCTTAAAATTACATATTAACAAAACATACAATTATGTTACAAATATTTTATATTTTATATCAATCAAAATCAGAATAATAACCACATGCTAATTCTCTGTACATCGCACTAGTCCATAAATTAACTAATTTAATACAAGAGATGTCACATGATTATAATATAAAAATATTTATATTTCAAAAGTAAATATTAGATTAATAATATAAAAATAAATGGAATTAACTAAACTCAGGGAATAATGTTTTAAAAAATATAAATATAAATAAAAGTGAGAAATTTAATACAAAAAATATTATGTAATCAATAATTTATTGGAAAAAACAATAACTCATAAAAATGTCCATGTTTAATATTAGAGAATCAGAATAAATATTATATACGATAAAAATGGGAACTGCACAACATTACTATAAATATAAATTAATTTTTTTAAGGAAACATTATAAAAATCATGATGAAAATTAATATAAATCGTAACCGCCTATTTTTTAAAATCAATATAAATCAACATTATAGCAATAAATATTATATAAATCTTGAGGACGTGTTGCCCATTATATAAAACCAACATTATATATTATATAATTATATAAATACTATATAAATCAACATTAATATATATCAATATTTTAAGGAATAATAAATATTATATACAATAAAAATGGTAACTGCCCATTTTTTTAAATCAATTTAAATCAAAGTTATTTTTTGTGAGCACAGTTTTAAAATTTAAATGTGAGTAATTTAAAAATCAAGATGAGTTTTAAAATTTGATAAAGAAATGGGCAGTTTAAAAATGTGTAGTTTTAAAATTAAGCAATTTAAACGTGAACAATTTCAAGCAATTAAATAATTAAATATTTTTTATGAATATTAAATTTCATTAACCTATTTATTAAATTTAAATGTTTTTTAAAGTAAATTAAATTTGTAGATCAGTATTTAAATATCATATGCAGTGTAACAAATTCTTGTGCTCCCTCACTTCCCAATTCATTAATTTATTTACTTGCATTTTAAGTTCTCTCAAATGGCTCTAAGGTGCCACTTGGTTTTTGCTATCATTACGAAACACAAGAATTGGACTATACCTATGAGAATCTTGAGGATATGGCGAGTGTCTGATTTTGCTTTCAACAAAATACCATTTTCCATTGAAATGGTGTTGATGGACATTGAGGTTGTAATTTAGATTGTCATATTATATTTACACGTTATTTGTAATATTACTAATTTTTACTCAATGCTTTATGTTTAGGATAACAAAATTCATGCTTCAGTCAAAAAGCAAATTATTTACAAATTTGAAAAAGAGTTAAAAGAGGGGGTTGTTTACCTTATATAAACTTTAGTGTGGTTGCAAATTTGGAAGAATATTGTTCAACAAATCACTCCTTTAAGTTGAATTTTCAAATCGGTACAAAGTGACAAAATTTGACAATAAAGTGATTCCAATCAATATCTTTACCTTTACTTACCCTGTTGATTGTTTTCTTGATAATTTTGAGAGTGACTACTTAGTTGGTGAGTAGTTTGATCATTTCTCATGCTTTTAATTTTTTTACAATGTCAAGTTTGATTTTTTATTTGACTAATAAAAATTAATGATTATTTTCAGAAATCATTAGCATCCTCACAAGTGTAGGTAAAGAACGTGAATATGAGAAAAATGGTGGCAAGACCAAGATTGTAAACATAGAGCTTGACAGTAGTGGGTAAGTCCTATTTACAATAGTTTGTTGCACCAATTAATATTAAGGTTCATTGAGATTTAGGATATTTATAATCCAAATACGAATTATTCTAATTTTTTATTAAATAGATATAATTTCAAATTCACTTTATTTGGGTCCTTTGTGGACCAATTAAACTCATTCCTCTCATTTGGTAAGGCAAACAATGCTATTGTCGTGATTCTCTTCCCAAAAGTTAAGACATGGAAGGGTAACATTGTTTCCTATATTATTTTGTGATATTTTTGAGATTTAATAGAATAATGCATGTGTTCCATGATTCGGATTTTAATGATGTTCAAGACAAATAACCCTTTAAAACACAATGCATATGTCATAACTATTGTTTAACCCCGATATATTTGAGGTTGTTGCATTGAGGAAAAGGTTTTTGCTTCCTAATTATGTTCTTTGACAATTCAGTCTAACATTTCAAATCATAACCTATAAGTTTTTGTTGTCAAGATGACCGATACATTTGAATCCCCTAATAAGGGATTAAGTTAATTGCAAGACGCATCAAGCGTTGAAGATGACTTACTGAATTTGACACCAAGGACCACTATTGAAACATTAAAGGATCATAAAGAGGTATTTGTATGAGTCTTAATTTTTAAAACTAAATGGGTCAATATTTTTTAGATAACTACTAACTGTCTACATGTGTACGATAAATTTAGGAGTCAAACTACGTTGTTTTAGGCATTGTTTGTTGTATTGCCGATGAGGAAGGTTGGTGGTACACCGCATGCACTTGTAGCAAGAAGGTTTATCTACACTCTGATATGTACTTTTGCGAGAAATGCAATCGGCATGTCCTAAATGTCACTCTAAGGTGCTATATTTCTTAAAAAATGTGTTGTATAATTTAAATTTTGTTGCATTAGGTTTTGTATTGGTATATTTCTGATTCATTGTTTCATCTCATAATATTGCAGGTTTCTCCTAAAATTATGTGTACTTGATGATACATAATATGCTACATTTGTTCTTTTTGATCATGATGCAACTGCTTTGCTAAAAAAGTCACATGCTGAGTTGTTGGAGTCTATCAACATGGTGGATAATTTTAGAAATGTTCTCAAAGTCTCTTTTTTATTTTGCTATATAATTTCACTTCTAACTAAGATTTATTTGTCAAAACATTTGATTAAGCCCTAAGCCACTAACTATCCCGAAGGATTCTGATCTCATTGGTAAGAGCTTCTTATATAAGGTTGGTTGTTATAGTGTGATTAGGTCTAGATTTGAGAGGACTTATTGTATGAAGAGGGTTATGGAGATGCTAAGATATTGCAAAAGTTCAAGGACAAAAGGGTGAATACGATATTATCTCAAATCAATTTTTTCTAAAATTTATTTGAACTTTGGCAAGAGATAAGTATTTACCATTATTGTTGTAGGAGTAAACCATGTTGGCTCAAGTGTTATAGTTTAAAATATTGGATTGAATGCAAAAGCAATTGGTGATATTTCTTAGGTATTCAATTTTAAATAACTACTTACAAAATTTAGTGTGTTAATATTACACCTAACCAAGGTTTTAATTTTGTGTTGTCAGGACCTCATGCATAAATTTTCTAAATCAAATGTTGAGTGTGCGAAGGACTTCATTAGTGTAGATGTTGTTGATTTATGCAAGGACTCATACGATAGCCCCACATTAAAGAGGCCTTATCCTTTTAGGGGAGATTTTATCCCTAGAAAAGTATCGTTAAAGGAGATAAATTTTGAGAAAGACTAACTTCTTTTGTTATGGGGAGAGAATTATTTTTTAGACTAGTTTTGCATTGTTAAGTTTTTCTTCACTTTGAGTTTTCCTACAAGTTGTTGCAAGCTTTTTAAGATTAGTCTATTTTGGATGAATTTATGTCCAATTGTTGCTAAATCTTTTATGCTCAAATGTTTTAGTAATTTTTCCTCCAATTGCTATAATTAATGTTAGTTAACTCGTAGATATTCATTAAGTCTCCAAATCTTATATATACGTTCAGTCTCTAAATTCTATCATCTTTTACTAGATCATATTAAATGTTGTTAATAAATAATTAAATAATTAATACAATAGGTAATAATTAATTATATTTTTTAATAGGAATTAATACAACAATTACCTTATTTAATTATACATCAATTCTCAATTATAATTAATTATTATTACTATAAAACCCTCTAATTATCAATCATATAAAATTAAGAAAATTATAAAATGTATAATTAAATGACTTTTATGTTTAAGTAAATGTTTTCAATTTAAACTATCCTGCATTCAGATTTTATGATCTTATATATATATTTTAGTAATTTTTCATATATTTTATTTGACATGCTTTTATTATTGGTTTTATATTTAAAGTAATAATTAATTGATTAATATGAAAATAAATTTGATAATTAATTGCAAATTTATTTATAAAATCAATTATCGCTTGAATATTTTTGTTTTTTTACAATTAGTTGTTTGAGAATGTCATTAATAATTGTTTTAAGGTAATAATTAAATAATAAATACGTAGGTAATAATTAATTATATTTCGTAACAGTAATTAATGCAATAATTACCTTAATTAATTATACATTAATTATGAATCATAATTAATTATTATTACTATAAATACATTAATTATAAATTATATATAATTAAAGTAATTAAAAAATATATCTAGTAGTTAATGTATGAGAAATATTATATACTTAAATGACATTTATGTTTAGGTAAATGTTTTCAATTTAAACCTTTATATATTCAGATGTGATCATCTTATATATGTATTTTAATAATTTTTTATATATTTTATTTGACATGCATTCATTATTAATTTTATATTTATGGTAATAATTAATTGATTAATACGATAATTAATTTAAAAATTGATTGCAAACTTATTCAATAAATTAATTATCACTTGAACAAAATTGATTTAACAATTAGCAAAAATGATTTTTTTACTATTTTAATTAAATTTAGCTTATAATTTCTTATATATTCTAATTAAAAATTCAATTAAAAAAATGTTTTAATAATATCTTCTTATAATATTTAATAATTTTTTTTATAATTAATTGAGTGTAAAAAATAATTTTTTTTACTGTTTTAATGAAACTGGTTTGTAATTTCTTATATCTATTAATTAAAAATTTAATATAACTATTTTTAATAATATCATCTTGTGTGTGTGTGTGTATTCTTTAAATCAAATATAATCCTCAAAGTAGATATTAAATCTTTTAGCATTGACATTCATTAATTATATTTTATATTTTAAGACTTTTTTGGTTAAATCACAACAATTTGATTTTTTTGAATATTTATATCCTTTTGTTTAGGTAAAATAACAAAATAGAGTGAGAAATTTGTAGAGTTTTTTTTTAGCTTAAAATTTGACACCTCTTATTCTAATACATTAACAAGAGAAATGAATTTATTAATTAATATCTATTTTGTTTCTTTCCTTTATCTTCAAAATAAAGTATAAAGATTCAAAGTACAAAAAATATTGTATAATTAAATGATATTTATGTTTAGGTAAATGTTTTCAATTTAAATATTCGTAAATTTAGATGCTATCATCTTATATATATGTTTTTGTAATTTTTAATGTTCTCCAAAAATTATATATTCACGTAGAACTCTATCATTTTTAACTTGATATTATATTAAATGTTTTCAATAAAATAATTGAATAATTAATACAATAGGTAATAATTAATTATATTTTCTATTAGGAATTAATACAATAATTACCTTAATTAACTCTATATAGTTAATATAATAATTAATACAATATATATAAATATAAATACATACATACATACATATATATATATATATATATATATATATATATATATATATATATATATATATATATTGTAATTTTTCATATATTTTCTCTGATATGCACTCATTATTGATTTTATATTTAAGGTGATAATTAATTAATGAATACGATAATTAATTGCAAATTTGTTCATTAAATCAATTATCGCTTAAATGGCAAATTTTTACAATCAACTAACTAAGAATGTCATTACTAATTAATTTGACGGTAATAATTAAATTAAATAATTGATACAATTGAAAATAATTAATTATATTTTATAATAGTAATTAATACAATAATCACCTTAATTTACTATACATTAATTAGCAATGATAATTAATTATTATTACCATAAATTCATTAATTATCAATCAAAGATAATTAAGGTAATTTCAAAAATACATTTAGTATTTAAAGTAAGAGAAATTTTGTATAATTAAATCACATTTATGTTTTGGTCAATGTATTCAATTTAAACCTTCTTACATTTCTTATATACAGATTTTAGTAATTTTTTCATATTTTTATTTTTCAAGCATTCATTACTTATTTTATATTTAAGGTAATAACTGATTGATTAATAAAATAATTTTTTTGAAAATGGTTTTCAAATTTATTTATGAAATCAATTATCGCTTGAACAATAAATTTTACAATCATTAATATAATAGTTGTTTGGGAATGTCATTAATAATTAATTTTAAGGTAATAATTAAATAATTAATATAATACATAATAAATAATTATATTTTGTAATAATTATTATAAAGTAATTACCTTCATTAATTATGCATTAACTAGAAATCATAAATACTTATTACTACCATAAATACATTAATTATCAATCATATATAATTAAGGTAATCACAAAAATATATTCAGTATTTTAAAAATCAAATTGAAAACTATCAATCATCTTATACATTCAGTATATAATTAAGAAATTGGAAAATGATAATGAGTTGGTGATATTTTGAAACAATCATTTTCTCCATCCAAAATTAAAATACTAATTTTGTAATAACTTCTAATCAAAAAAATGGCTTATAATTTACTATAACTTCTAAATTAAAAAATTAATAACAATCCTTTTAATTTTATAATAATTGTAGATGTTTTGTCTTTCTAATTAATTAATTATCATGCAACTATGAAAAAGCATTTAAATCATACTAAATAAAAAAAATCATAATTGTTCATGTACTATTTTAATTAAATTGGTTTATAATTTATTATAACTTCTAATTAATATGTGATGGTAAAGGTTTATAAGTGGCCTTTATTGGTTCTTCCCTTTATATGTATTCAACAGCAATGGGATGACATCATAACCACAAATTTACAAATGGATTCTTCTAATTCTAGAAATGCGCATTCAAGAAAGAGGATGATCATGGCCTAAAAATCTTCGAGAGAACAAAGACCTCTAATAGGTTTTTCCCATGCAATTATTGTTTTTTGTGTAACAAGATATCTACTTCAAAGTTTTTTTTTGCTATTGACATAATATTCATCGTTTCACACTACCTGGACACTAGCTTTAATAGATGAAAACTTGAGCCTCAAAAGTGACTTATGCCAACTCCATGATTCTCCAAGTGTCAATGTTGTCACGACACCTTTGTCACAATTACATACTGGTATGATATTTCCTTTCATGATTTATGTGGTATATATTTTTCTCAAATGTATGATTACAATTTAATGCGATATTTCCATGTGTATTTGACCACAATGTCTTATATACATTTTTTTTATCTCAAAAAGGCAATAGTCATTAGCTTAATGTAACACTCCAAATTTCAGGTATTAGAAATAAACCATGAGGTAGCTCTTATTAAGATCCTTCTCATGTGTTATTAGATAAAAGATACCTTAAGAGTTATTGTTATTATATCACTTATTATTATTATTGTTCCTATTATTGTTATTTATATATTTATTGTTGTTGTTGTTGCTATTATTATTATTATTATTATTATTATTATTATTATTATTATTATTATTATTAATTCTGTGCTATAGTGTTGTTATTATATTATTATTATTATTGTTATTATTATCCTAGTGTTAAAAATTAATAGGAATGTTATGATTAAACCCAAAAAAGCATCTAAGGCCCAATAGAGGACTAAAGCCTACTAAGCCACATATTCACCCACATGTTATAAGAAGGGAATAGAGAAGGAGAGTTAGGTTTAACCGTCACAAAATAGAAGAAGAAAGAAGTTAGAGAGAATGAGGAGAAAAGGAAGAGAAAGAAAAGGAATAGGAACTAGATAACCCAAGTCTTAGAACTCAGCTTTGTGTGTCCCTAAAGGTGAATGCTTTCTCCCGTGTCCTTCATTGTCTTTTATTTGTGCCTTATTTATCTATTTACCTTTCCCCCCTCTTTATGCCTAACTTAGGGTTTTGAGGGGATTGTGAGTGAGAAAAGAGTTTATAGATTAGATTGACCAATTATCAAGGTAGAAAAAGTGATTAAGAATTTAATTATTTGTTTTGGAGCGTTTAGAAACTAAAGACCATAGGAAAAATAAATTAGGATATGGACCTTGGATATGCCCGGTAGGGTTAAAAACTTGTTGAGCAACTTTTTTTTGAAAATTGGACTCCGTGTTGGCGGCGGGCGACTGTATTACTCGCCGGGCGGATACGGGGGCCCACCGACACGGGGTGTGTCTGGCTGTGACCTGCCGGGCGACCCTTCTAGATCGCCGGGCGTGTATGACCTTAGTTATTCTGTTTTGTGCTTGTGAACTCCTTTTTGCATTTTTTAACTCATTATTGCATCTTTTTTATGCCTTGTTGAGTTTATACTTTGTGATTGTTATTTATCTTGAGAAAACTGAGTGTGATATGAATTTGTGTCAATATTTTATGATAAAAGCCTATAAAAGCTATAAGCATTTTATGTGACCATGCATTATAACATTTGAGTTATGTGATTAAGAAAAACATGTAGGAATCTGGCTGATAGAGGTCATGATGGGTTTCTAACCCTATCCTTGGGGGTGGTATCCGGTTGGGAAACTCTAATGGTCCATGCTGATCCCATGGAGCGGGGGCGTATTGGCAAAATTGGGTAACCCTAACTAGTTACTAGGGGATATCATACTAGTTGAGGGTGCAAAAGCCGAAGACATCGGTACCAATAACGCTTCTTATGGCCGTGCATTTACTCCTAGTCTACTTTCCGACAAGTTTAAGTTGGTGCTATATGTGCATGAGTAGTGATTTAGGAACATAGCATGCATATGTATTGTGATATGTTAAAGTGTACTACGTTGTAACTATGTGAAGTCTGTGTGACCTTATTCATGAGCGATTGATGTAATGTGTACACATGTGAAAATGTAATTGTGTCTTGTGATGAAATGTCAAGATTATGTATATGTAATCATATTATGTATGTATGTTATTCTTGTTTGATGGAACAAAACGAGGTGTATGTCTAGTTACTAGACGAAGGATGTGAAATAAACATATGTTTGTAATTAGGCTTGTCCTTGCTACCCTAAGTATATATGAGAGGCTAGACCTTAGGATAGTATCATAAGAGTTCTAGTTGGATATAATAGTTGTAAATGAGACAGAGAAAGGGTGAATTCCCATACGACATAATAGAATGGTATGAGATAAGTAAGAGAGAACAAAATAAGAGTATTAAGGTAAATGCTAAGGGAATGTCAAGAGTATTTTAGAATGTCTATAGTCTTAGACTTGTCCCCTAGAGGATAACTTTAAATATCAAAAGGAAGAAGAGTAAAATCTACACATGAAGGATTTAAATACTAAAGAGGGTTTGGGATAAGAAAATATAAGTAATGAGGATGATTTCTTAGGTTGAGAATGAGATAGTAAGCTTGTATAACGGTTGTGAAAATGAGAAAGGAGTTAACAAAAAGTATTGACTGTTAAAAGGTGTAGACCCGACCATAGGTATGGATAATTATGAAAGACCTAGTGAGGCTAAAGCCATGAGAGATAAGTGATGAAGGTTGTTCGAGTAAAAGTGTCTAACCTAGCTGTAAAGTCCTTAGAGCACTCACTGAGACATTATGTCTCACTCTTTTAAGTTTCCCCTTTTTCAGCATATAGGTGAAGACATGTGCAGATAAAGCTTGGAGTTAAATGCAAGAAAACGTAGCCTAGTTTACATTGTATTTTTGTATTCCTTTTTACTTTTTGTACGACACTTTTGGATAATGGATGAGTTCTATTAGGCATGTATAGTATTTTATTGTATTATTCATATATAAAACCTAATTATATTTATGAGTAGGATCTGCATGTTCTTTCTACGTTTTTAAGTTTTTTTTTGTCCTTAAAAATCTAGGCTTAGTTATGGTAATACCCCTCAGGGTGTTACACTTAATTTTGTTGGTGAGGTGGCTAGTCATTTGCACAACACTGACGAGGTGAGCATTGATACTCCATGTTTTGTACTCGCTCAAGTAAGGTGGAAGAAAATTATTGATCAAAATTATGCCACAAAAAGGACTATTGAAGGTGATTTTTTTATCCACGTTGGTCCTATTTTGTGTGTATGGCTAAAATATTGACTTTTATAATTTCAACATATAATTAGAAAATCTACCACAGTGGACTAATTATATAATATCTCGTGCAAGTATTGTCTTTTATGTAACAAATCCACCTTCAAATCAGTTCTTTTTGTTGACATAATATTTATCTTTTCACACTACTTAGCCATTGGTTTTATCAGATGAAAACTTGAGCCCAAACAATGAGTTATGCAAACTCCATGGTTCCCCAATTGTTAATGTCGTCAAGACACCTTTGTCACAATTACATATTGGTATTATATGATTACAAATATCATTTAATAAAATGCGTGGTTTTAAAATTTTGTTATTGTAATTAGAAACTCTCACTTTAGATTCATTGAAATGTTATTTCAAAATAATTATTCAAATTACTACCCTACCTAACATATAATTAATTTTATTTCTCTTATTTACTGTATTTTAAAAATCATACTTTGCCAAATATATAATCTACTATCTATAATGAACAACAATAAATAACAACTAAAGATTGTATATTTTACAATTCATGATCGAAATAAATCAAATTTTTACTATGAATAATACCTCAATATAAATTTCAAGGAAAAAAAATATGTTTCAAACATTTTATAAGAATATTCAAAAATAATATTTACTTCGTGCATGGCACGTAAATACGCTAGTATTAGTTAAACTAAAATAAAAAAGTTACGTGAAAGACAAGGAGAGTGAGGTAAGATAAAGAGAGTGAGAAAAAACTTTTTTACTCTCTGTGTTTGTAAGTGAAAGTAGATTCAAAGGACAAATGTTTTATATAAATAAAGAGAAAACTTCAGCATGGGATAAATGCTTAAGTTATAGGACAAATTTTTATCCTATGCATTGTTTGGTAGATAATGGAGAGTATGAGCAAAATAATGAGAAATTTACTGAAATATCCTTTTTAATATAAATTATCTTAATATGACAACGGTGGTGGTAGTGGTGGCGACAATGGCAGTGACGACAACAATAATAGCAGTGGCAACAATAGTGGCGGTGGCAGTGGTGGCAACGATGGTAACAGTGGTGGTGGTGACGGAAGCGATAATGGTGTTGGTAGTAGCAGTGACAGTGGTGGTGGCAACAACAATGGTGGCGGCAGTGATGGTGGTGGTGGTGGTGAAGACGATAGTGGTGGTAGTGGTGGCGACAACGATGGTGGTGGTGGCAATAGTGGTAGGATAGTGGTGGCGGTGACAGTGGAAGTGGTCGTAGTGATGACGATCATAGTGATGGTGATAGTGATGACAACAGTGGTGGTGGCAATAGTAAAGGTGGTGGCAGTGACAACAACGGTAGTAGTGGTGGTGGGGAGAGACAAGAAAGAGAAAATGTAATTATTAAATGACAAATAAAAATGAGTATTTTTGTCTTTTGAGTACTTTGTACTTGGAACAAAAAGGTGTCCCATGGAGTGAGCTCCCATGTTTTGTTTTGTTCAAGAATTAAGATTTCTTGATCCATGGCCATTATATCTGAACCTACCCCACCAACTCAGCTTACCCCACTAGAAAACACAAATATATCTCAACCTCATCCAACTTAGGCTTCTACCAGACATAGACATCCACCAAATTATTTGAAAGACTGTCACTTGCAATATAGTCCATTCACAACATACAACAAGCATTTCATCTAGTATTCCATATCCCATTTCTCGATTTCTCACATTTGATCATTCATCCCCATCCTATAAATCCTTTGTCTTATCCATTTCAAATATATGCGAACCAAAAACATATAAACAACCAAACTTGAATGTTGGCAATGAGTAACAAAAATTGAGCTTTTGTCTTGTCCTCCTTCCTTTTCTTTGTGTTATCCCATGATCTTTTTTAAATCAAACATAGAACAATTATAGTTGTGTTGTCCAATACCATGTTTTTTAGCAAATCAAATGGACCCTTACACTCCAAGTTGTGTACTCTAATTTATATAGAAATAATATATTTTGTTCATTTTTCTTTTTTAAAATTACAAAAATTATATATTTTTAGTCCTTAGCAACTAATAAAAGACTAAAATATATTATTTTGTTAAATATAAAGACTAAAAATAAATAAATTTTAGATCAAAATAAAAATAAAAAATATTATGTGTTTAAAGAATAAAAAATATATTTAACTTCTATTACACAAATTAAAACATTTTAATGACATGTCAAATCATGACAATGATAATATAAAAATTTATTTTAAGAAAAATAAATCATTTTTCTAATATACGTGACGAGTAATGATAATTACATTTGCCCACACCCCTTTCAACCTGTATTACAAATAGGTTTAATTGATATTTTGGTACATATACTTGTACTCACTTTACAATTTTTTTCTTATATGAAAAAGTTGTAAGTTTTAGTTCATACACACACATAAGTTTTTATCTTCGTCGTTAACACTACTACTAACGTGACTGGTGTGGCTAATGGTGTTTTTGTTAACACCACAACAAAATTTTGCTCAAGTAGAGAAGTTGTGGAGTTCATTGGGTTAAAAATTGATTTTTACCAAGGAAGTGAGAGGCCATTCTAGGGGAATTTGGGTACTATCATATAGAAAGGGATTTCTTTTTCCATCTTAATTGATATCATGCCTTAAGCCATCACCTTTTATGGCAAAAAAGAAACTGTTGAATGGCACTGCTTAGCCATCTAGGCTTCTTCGATTTCATGCATTCGTGGTGCCCTCTGAGACCACTTAATTAATCTGAATGGGACCATTATAGACCCATGGATCGTCATGGGTGATTTGAATGAGGTCCTTCTATCTTGTGAGGTTTTATGGACACTTTTTCCAATCCCCTTGTTAAGAGCTTCTCTTTTAGCCAATGTGATGACCCATTGCAAGCTTATTGACCAAGATACTATTGGGGGGTTTACATGGAGGAAAAATACTTAAAATAGAGCTTATGTCAAGAAGAAACGTGACTAGTGCATGGCTAATCTAAATTGGCACATCTTTTCCAACACGCTGTAGTGGAAGTTCTTGCCCCCCTCCATAACTTAGATCACAATCCTCTCCTTCTCAATTGCTTGAAATCTAAGAGCTATGAAGCACCGACACCTCTCTTGTTCAAAGTGTCGCAGTGTAAGACATTTTCTGACATCAACACTCCCTGACACTTGTCTGACACATGTCAGACATTTCTAATTAAGTGTCCAATTAAAAAAATTATTTTTTGTTGGTTTAGACACTTAAGCTGACACCCTCTACACACTTTGGACACTTGAGACAATACCTCCATATGAATAGGACACACTACTATTATTAAAAACATAATCATTTTTTAACTTTTATATAAGTGAGCTTAAAATATAATATTAAGTATTAAAAAAATAATGTCTCTTGCCTTTTTTTGAGGCTTGTTATCATAGAAAAAACATAGAAAGTTGGTTTAAAATGCTGAATATATCATCAATTTGTATTTTTTGTTATGTTACTCATATTTCATTTCATTAAAGTCTTTCTCTTTTTGTATGTGTATACGGTGTCTCGGTGTCCTATATTTTAGACATTAGCTGTGTTGGGGTGTTTGCGTCCGTGTTGTGTCCGATGTCCGTGTCAGAATTTGTGCTTCATAGTCTAAGAGCATGAAAACATATTCCTTTCAGTTTCAAGCTACATGCGGTGACTTGGTATCTCAAACATGGAGGGAGTCTAAAAGGAATACAATCACCAAGTTAGGTCACATCCATAATCAGTCCATTATATCTTCGACAAACGGGTCTTTAGAAACATATTTTGCAGGAAACGTCACCTAGAAGCTAAAATTAAAGGTGTCTATTGCCAACTTGATATGACATACTACTATGACCTAGTGTGCTTAAATAAGAGCTTAAAAGCCAGTATAGTCAAGTAGTTGCCCAAGAGAAATTTCTTAGGTTTCAAAACTCAAGGGATAATTGAGGTTCAGTTCGGTAATAGAAACACCAAATTCCTTCATACTCAAACTATGATAAGAAGGAGGAATAAACAGGGTTACCAACTTGAATATAGATAAAGTCTAGTGTTCTATTGAAGATACTCTAAAAAGAGAAGCTCAAACCTTTTTCAAGAACCATTTTTAGACATCAGACCCATGCAACCCTCACGATTTAAAACTGAGAGCAATTCCTTAGATAGAAAATGATTTATATGATCGTCTTCTCAAGCCTATGTTGATTTTTTCTATGAATATTCCTACAAATTTCCCGGTCTAAACGACTTTCAACATATCTTCTTCTACACGTACTGGGAGCCTATTAATAAATATGTCTGGGAATTAGTCTCTAATGCTTTAGTTACTAGAGTCATTAACCCAACGCTAGTTGAAACACTCATTGTCTCCATATCCAAGATTGATGCTCATACTACCTTGAGAGAGTTCAAGGCAATCAGCCTATGCAACATTCTATTTAAGCTCTTCTCCAAGGTCTTGGTAAATCGTATTAAACTCACTTGGATTCTTTAATTGGTCCCTTATAAATAAGCTTCATCTACCAACTTGAGGGTACGTTTGACAATGCCTTTATTGCACAAGAAATCACTCACCACACACACTAGAAGAAAGAGAAAATAGGTCATCTACACTTTAAGATAAACTTTGAGAAAGCATATGATTAATGGACTAGAGCTTTCTTTCCCTCACCTTGACTGAATTTTGCTTTCCCCTGTTGATTATCAACCTAATCAGGAATTTCATAACTACCTCCACCCCGTCTTTAAGATGGAACAATGAGAAGCTTGATAGCTTTGTCCCCCACTAGAGAGGTCTATAGCAAGGGGACCCAATGTCACCCTACTTAATATTAAGTCTAAGATAATAAATGGAAGCCTGTGATAGCTTCCTATATTGGTCATGCAGTTTCTCACCTATTTTTTGTGGATGACTACCTCTTATTCATAAAAGCCAGTACCTCCCAAGTCAACTTAGTCCAAGTGGTCCTTGATTCCTTTTATCATGCTTCAGGTTTAAAGATAAATATTTAGAAATCTTGGTTCTTGGCTTCCAAGAATGTCTCACACTTAAAAGTTGTACAAATTTACCTCGTTATTGGGTTCCATCATACCTAAAATTTAATTAGGTAAATATATTGGGTTCCTTCTGTTGATCGACAAAGTGAAAAAGAGTGATTTCATGTACATCCTGGACAAGATAAATAATAGACTAATGATTTGGAAAAGCAAACTTTTAAACTGTGCAGGTAGGGTGACTTTGTCCAAGTTAGTGCTTGCATTGATTCCAATATACTCCATGCAAAACCTATCTCTACTTGAGGGGATTATTGAAAAAATTGACTCAAATATTAAGAGCTTCATCTGGACAAACCATCATGTTATTGGGTCAATTGGTAAATGATTACCCAACTAAAGAACAAGGGTGGACTATGTACTTGGACAACAAGGTAATCAAATGTGGCTATTTTAGGGAAATATGCCTAGACAATCATGCACAAGCAAAATAAATTGTGGGTTAGACTGCTATCAACAAAATACCTACATGTAGACTTTATACTTCATTAATGTGCGTTGGTCTCCTCCGGAGGAGAATGTTTTCAAACTCAATACAAATGAAAGATTTCTTGGCAATCTTGTTAGATCAGGCTTTGGGAGAGTAATTAAACATTCGCACGGGCAATGGGTTGTAGGCTTCTTTAATTCTTGGGGCTTTACTATAAACCTCAACGTTGAGCTTTTTGCTATTTATCACAACCTCCATTTGGTGTGGACTACAGGGTAGAAAAAAGTTATTTTGAGTTTGACTCAATAACTGCCTTCAACTTAGTGTCTCAAGTCTTGGAGTCTCAATAACCCTCTCCATCCATGCACATCATTGGTCAATAAGATTTGTACTTACGTAACCTACGCATTGGACCTCAACTTTCAACATACTTATCATGAGGGTAATGCATGTGCTTACTGGCTTGTGAAGTTGTTATATTATCTTTGTGTATTTATATACTTAAATTAAAGTTGTTCATTTTTCACTTTGTAGAAAAGAAAGTTTTACAAGCAGTTTAAGAAACATGGATTTGAGCATGATTATGATACCCTTGGTGAGATATTCAATTCTAGCAGTAACTAGAAATTTATGTTAAGCTTCTACTCAAGAGCCACCAAACTCTAATGAAGAAAGAGAAATAGAAGAGACTTTCTTTCAAAAGGTGTGCATATTGAAACTAATGTAGTTGATGTTAATGGAGATAATTTGCAAGAACTTGGCACTAAAAGGAAAGGTAAATGGTCATCTTCAAGTGAGCAACGACATTGAAAGACAAGAAATTCTGGACTTGAGATGCTAGAAGTAGCATTAAGCTAATGGTCTGAGGCAATGAGCACTAGGAATGAAGCATCAAAAGCTAAGGCAAACTTATATAAAGCACAAGCTACTCAATCTACTAGTCCAATGATTGATCCTTGTTCTGTTGATGCATGCATGAAATTGTTGACTTCATGGATGATATTTTTGATAAAGCTTACAACAAAGCTTTGGATAAGTTTACTGATAACAATTGGAGAATCATGTTTATTAAGATGTCGTCATATAGAGGAAGAAATGGATAGCATCTCTTGATGAGTAGTGATTAGTGAATAATTTTATGTTAGTTTGTTATGACATTGGTAGGAGGTTTAAGCAACTTATTATTTGTGTTGACTTGTTTACTTTTCAAGTGTTGGGTTGCTAGTATATGTTATTTCCTGTGTTTAGTTGACATTAACGTGTATTAGTTTTACATTATTTCAAGAATTTGAATGCTTTATATTATTTGTGTCAATTAACACTATCATTTATTTGAGTAGGTTAATATGTCTATACATAAATCCATAGATATTTCAAGTGAAAGTAGCACTGATTCTTATTAATTTGAGTGACTTGGGAGATGTAATTATTATTTCAATTATCAAGGAAAATAAGCTAAGTTTTATTACTAAGACATCGTGCAGGACTTCTATGTTGAATGGAAAGATGTATACTATTGAATTATCAGTTGTCACGAAGCTAGATGTTACGAGAATTTTAGAATGAAGAAGGATATGTTTATGAATTTGTGTGAAACTTTAAGGAATGTTAGAAATTTGAGAGACGAAAAAAATTAAGCGTAGAGGAAGCGATTGCAATGTTCTTAATCATAATGTGTCCTAACTTGCGTCATCGAGTCATTGTTGAACACTTTCAACACTCCTTGCATATTGTAAGTAAATGGTTTATAATTGTTCTAAGAGCATATTACTAGTTAGGCATGACAATTATTTGCCAAAGAAGTCAAACAACTACACATCCTTATATTGAAAATAACCAAAAGTATTTTTCTTATTTTAAGGTAATTTTTTCACTCATGTATTTAGAATATTTGACATTTTTTTTCTTATTGTACTAATTATTATTCATATTGTATATATAGAATTGTATTGGTGCTATAAATGGTACACATGTATTTGCTTGGACTCTTGCTTCAAAACAAACTACTTTTTGTGGAAGCAAGATCTTAGTAACACAAAATGTTTTAACAGTGTGTGATTTTGGTATGTTAGTCACATTTGTTTATTCTAGGTGGGAAGGGATAACAAATGATGCAAGAGTA
The DNA here is from genome assembly GCA_004329165.1 of Spatholobus suberectus. Lineage (NCBI taxonomy): Eukaryota > Viridiplantae > Streptophyta > Magnoliopsida > Fabales > Fabaceae > Spatholobus > Spatholobus suberectus. Next base: position 16,307,823 of record CM014733.1, read on the forward strand.
TTTTTAGATGCTTTAACTCCTGAAAATAATTTTTCAAATCCCCGTAGAGGTTTTTTTAACAGTAATTTTATTTCTTTAACCTTTTTGAGTTATTGAATAAGTGCATTGTTTATTTTACACTTGCTGACTCTAAATTTCGAAATATTCTTGGTTATCTTGCCCCATTTCATAAAAAAAGATATGATTTGCATGGTTTTTGTGATGGAGAATGGCCATGAGGTAAACAAGAATTATTCAACTATAGACATTTTTCTTTGAGGAAACTTATTGAAAGACGTTTTGAAATATTAAAAGCAAGACTTCCAATTTTGAAGTTGATGCCAAATTATCCTATTAGAACAATAATACTTGTTGCTTGTTGCACTATATATAATTTTATCAGAATGCAACATAGCATAGATACACTTTTTGACCAATATGCCCGAGAAGAGTTAATTATGGATGAACAAAGTTTAAAGGTTAACCAAAAGGTGTTAATATGGATGCTACTCTAGTTGTTGAAATAACACAAGTTCGACAAACTATTGCAAATCAAATGTGGGAAAGTTACCATAGGTCATGAAAAGATTGTTATGTTATTATTTTTTAATACAAGTGGTATTGACTATATTTATATTTATTTTGTTTGTGAGACTTAAAATGCAATGCTAGTTTTATTTATTTATTTATTTATTTTGTAAATAAACAATATAATGATTTTAATATTATCGAGGATATATACTATAAATTTATTATTCAAAATTTGTTTGTAAACTTTATGTCAAAATCATTTTACGAGCTTTTATTGAAAATAGTTAAACCAAACACATTTTAAATATTTTCATTTTTGAAAATAGAAAAAAGAATTCAAACCAAACATGTTTTCTAAATTTAATAATTTAAAAATAAAAATTATTTTCAAAAAATGAATATAGAAAATGAAATAGAATACATTTTTTGAAACCAAACAAGCCCTTATACATTCCAAAAATTTTAGTCCATTTGATCTAAGAATAGTCACAAATGGGACTGGTGCTTTGAACATCATGTGGGAGGCATTAAACATCTCGTGAGCTGATATTGAGTTGAGTTGTACATATCAAAGGAAGAGAAAGACTCATAACTGACTTGTATTTTTTTTTAGTATTTAATAAATGTTTTAGTATTTTGACTTGTATTTGATATTATATTAGTATGTGGCTTTTCTTTTAATTGTGTAATATTTAAGTCTCCTCTCTTATTTATCAAATAATTTTAATTGTATAATTATTTATCCAAGAGTATAAATTTATATTAATTTAATTCTAAAATTTAGTTTATAAAATTATTAAAACTTTGTTATATCCTGAAAACTAAATTTATCAATGTAATAAGATAATCTTAACAAGTTCAAAAACAAAATTGAGGAATGTAATAAAATTTTAACTATTTCGAAAACTAAATTTTGAAATTAGATTAATTTTATTATATTCCAAAACAAACTTAGTTTTCAGAATATATTTAATATTTATTAGAAACTAAATCTCGGAACATCTACATATTACTAAAAATATATTTTGGAATAAACTATTAAAATCATTTCTAAAGTGTTATCTTCTCTCTTAAATAGTTCCTAAAGTAAACAAATTATATAAGTAATCTACCAAGTATTGAAAATCATATTAAATAATCTTCCAAATATTGAAAAATCCTTTAAATTAGTCCATGAGCATTTCTCTAATATATCAAAGTAGAGACTAAATTGAAGAATATTCAATACTTTAGGAACTACTTATATAATTTCATAATTTTAAGGACTATTTACGAGAAAGTTGTAATGCCTGACCACTTTTAGAATCAATGATTGTCCCCACAAACCAACACAAAACTTTTCAACATGCTTTGTCCTCACTCACACGCTTCTTAGAAAACTTTCCAAGAGGTCATTGTATCACCCTAAAGGGTATTACTATAACTAGGTCTAGATATTTAAGAACAAAAAAAAGAAAGACTTAAAAACATAGAAACAACATGTTGAAGCGACTCATAAATATAATTATATTCATATAAGAATAATACAATAAAATACCATACATGCTAATACACCTCATCTATCACCCGAAGGTGTCATACAAAACATAAAGAGGAATATAAGGAAACAATATAAACTAGACAACGTCTTCTTGCATGTGACTCCAAGCTCCATCTGTACACGTCTTAACTTGTATCCTGAAAAAGGAGAAACTTAAAGGAGTGAGACATAATGTCTCAGTGAGTGCTATAAGGACTTTACGACTAGGTTAGGCTCTTCTACTCGGACAACTTTCATCACTTATCTCTCATGGCTTAAGCCTTACTAGGTCTCTTGTAATTATCCATACTTATGGTTGGGATTACACCTTTCAATAGTCAATGCTTCTGTTAACTCCTCTCTTATTCTCACAACTATTATACAACCTTACTATCTTATTCTTAACCTAAGAACTCTTTCTTACCCAAAACCCTCTCTAATATTTAAACCCTTCATGTTTAGATTTTACTCTTCTTCCTTTTGATATTTAAGGTTATTCTCTAGGGTTTAAGTCTAAGCTCACAAACGTTCTAAAATACTTTTGACACTCCCTTAACACTCACCTTAATACCCTCATTTTGTTCTCTCTTAATGTCTTATACCTTTCCATTACGCTGTGTGGGGATTCACTCTTTCTTTGTCTCATTCACAACTATTATTATCTAACTAGAACCCTCATAACACTATCCTAGGGCCTAGTCTCTCACTTATCCTTAAGGTAGCAAACACAATTCTAACTACAAGCATACATTTATTTCACATCTTTTGCCTAATAACTAGACATACAAATCGTTTTGTTTCATCAAACAGGCATAATATACATGCATAACATAAGCACATATACATAATCTTGATAATTTATCACAATACACAATCATATTTTCACACGTGTACACATTACATCATTTGCTTATGAACAAGGTCACATAGACTTCACACAATTACGTAGCACAGTTCAACATATCACACTACAGCAAGATGCATATGCATACTAAGTTCCTAAATATCTACTCATGCACATGTGGTACCAACCTAAACTTGTTGAAAAGTAGACTAGGAGTAAATGCACGCCATAAAAAGCGTCATCAGTACCGATGCCTTTGACTCTCGCACTCTCAACTAGTATGATATCCCCTGGCGACTAGTCAGGGTTACCCATTTTTGCCAGTACGCCCTGATTCCATGGGATCAGTATAGACCATTGGAGTTTTCCCAACCGAATAACCCCCAAGGCTAGGGTTACACAACCCATCATGGCCTCCACTAAGCTAGATTCCTACATACTTTCCTCATCACATAACTCAAATGTTATAATGCATGGTCACATGTAATGCTTACAACTTTTCATAGATTTTTATCATGAAACATTGACACAATTTCATATCACACTCAGTTTTTCAAGGTAAATAACAATCATACATTATAAACTCAACAAGGCATAAAAGAAACAAATAACCATGAGTTAAAAATTGCAAAATAGAGTTTATAAGCACAAAGAATAGAATAACAAAGGTCATATCCGCCAACAGGACGGAAGTCCCGCCTGGCGGTTCAGCAAACCTGCCAAGCGGGTTTGCGCCAGAACCCAACCCACCCGACGGTTCGCGTCAGGACCCAACTCGCCTAGCAAGTTTGTGTCAGGACCTAACGCGAATCCAGTTTTTAAAGAAAAGTCGCCCAACAGCTATCTACTTCCACTGAGCGGATCCAAAATATTAATTTTAATTTGTTTTTCCTATTGTCTTTGGTTTCTAAATGCTCCAAAATAAATAATTAGGTTCTTAATCACTCTTCTACATTGATAATTGGTCAATCTAATCTATAAATTCCTTACTCCCCATAATCCCCTCAAAACCCATCAAATCCCTAAACTTAGGCATAAGGAGGCAAAAAGATAAATAGATGAACAAGAACAACATAAAGCACAAGGAAGGACATAGGGAGAGCACTCACCTTTAGGAACCACAAAGCTGAATTCTAGGGCTTGGGTTCTTCGGTTTTTATTCCTTCTCTTTTTCTTTTGCTTTTTCTTCCCTTTTTTCCTCATTCTCTCTAACTTCTTTCTTCTTCTATCTTGTGACGACTAAACCTAACTCTCCTTTCCTATTCCTTTCTTCTAACATGTGGGTGGGTATGTAACTTAGTGGGCTTTAGTCTCCTATTGGGCTTTATATGTTCTTTTGGGTTCTATGATAACATACATACTAATTTCTAATACTAAGGTGTTGATAACAATAACACTAATAATAACAATAATAATAATATAATAACAACACCATAACAAAGAATAATTAATAATAATAATAACAACAACAACAACAACAACAACAATAAATATAATAACGATGATAGGAACAAAAATAATAATAATAAGTGATCTAATAACAATAACTCTTAAAGTATCTTTTGTCTAATAACACACGAGAAGGGTCCTACTAAGAGCTATCTCGTGGTTTATTTATAGTACTTGAAATTTGGGGTGTTACAGTCACCCATCCCATAATTGCTTTAAGTCAAGCACACTTAACTATGAAGTTTTTAAGTGATAGGCTACCAAAAAGTAGATGTATCTTGTTGGTATAGGTAGCACTTATTAATTCCTTTAAGCTATCCTCAACTGTACAATCTCATACCTACATAGCATCTGAATCCCACTCATTCTGGTGTGTATTCGATTCAATCATCTGTCTCTTTGCTAGAAGCTGCTAAGAGTCACTCCTCGCCCTCGTTAGCGCTCGAGATGTTACAAAAGTAATACTTGAGGGACCAAATTAATGATTTTTTTTTTTTTGTAAATATCATAGGTATCCTCCACTGGAGGCAATCCTGCTTAAGTCGGGTATGATCACTCTAAGTGGCAAAGCTCTCCCTCCAGACCAAATTAATGGTTTACTCTATATTCTAAATTAATTTAAAAAATATTTTTAGAAGAAAAAAAATACAAAAACACGTGAAGATACGAACAGAAAAAGGAGATGAAAAAAAAAGGCTTTTGATAATTACACCTCCTTAATTAATAAGTATACTCATTCCTTTTTAAAACAAATTTTTATTACCAAAATAACCTTTTATATAAAAATAATATTAACCTATTTTTACACCCTATCATTATTATTATTTAAACCCTAATTTTACACCTCCATCTTCATTATTCTTAAAACTTGAATTTTGCACGCCCATCTTATCATTCTTTAACCTTATTTTTGTACCCCCCCCCCCCCCCATCGTTATTCTTTAAACCCTTTTCTTCTATTTTCATTCTTTATCTTTTTTCCATTATTCGAGATAATGAATACGTGATACATGGCTCGTTTTCATCGTTTGTATCAGGCGGTGCGTTTTTGCGATTGCATTTTATGTAGTGTTTTTATCCTTATTGTTTGTATTAGACATATTGTTTCTGCAAATCAGTGCATTTTGATCATTTTGTCAATATTCTGAAAATTACTTTTCAGAATAGACAATTATGTATTTCAAAAAGTAATTTCCAGAAGTATTTTTTTTTCGTTACTATTCTTTTTCCATAAAGGAGAGGAAGGAGGTGCATCGTGTGCATTTCAGAAAGCTTGGTTTGAAATTAGGAAAAAATTTAAAAGGTTGGGTATTTTGGGAAAAATTAAGAAAAAAAGGAAAAGGGGGGGGGGGGGGGGGGGGATATATTTATCATTTTGAAAAGGGGTGCTACATTCCCACCCCAATTGTTGCTCTTTTCACCCCATTTGTTGTTTGTGCTTTTTTTATTTTGAAAATACCCCCCGACGAAATCGCGTTTCCGTTGTGATTTTGTACAATAGAAACACATTTTCGTTTTGATTGAGGGGGTGCGCCCATCTATAAATAACAAAAACGCGTTTTCGTTATGTATTTGGGAATGATACATAACGAAATGCGTTTTCGTTATGTGTTTTAGAGTGATACATAACGAAAATGCATTTCTATTATGTATCATTCCCTAATACATAACGAAAACCTGCATTTTCGTTATGTATTTGGAATTTAATTGTTTATATTTATGAAATTAATTTTTTTTAGGGATTGTTTTTAATGGTTCACTGACTCGTGAACAAGGCATGCATTTGAATTGGTGAGATCTAGACGAATAAGTGTAACATATATAAAATTTGAAACATCTATAAAATCTAAAAATATATACAAAAGGTTCATACATAATGTATAAAATACTAAAAAAATGATCTAATAGTAAAAAACAAGAGAAAAAAATCAAGCATCAGAGGTGGTCGTCATCTTCCTCCGCCTCCTCCTCTGATAGGTGCACCCAGACTCCATGCCTGACTGAGCAATGGCTAATGTCTCCTGAATCATCCTATCAGCGTCAGTGCCCTCTATCACCACCCTCAGACACAACATGCGCTCCATATGGCTAGCAACCCTTTCCCACTATGCCTACAAAAAACTATTTAAAACACAAATAATTCAAATCATATAAATAATTAAATAAAAATTTATTTTAAAAACAAATAACTTAAATTATTTAATTCATTAATATAAAAAAATTGTTTAAAAAACAAATAATTTAAATCATATAAATAATATTTAAATAAAAAAATTAAGAGTTAACTATGTTTTAGTCTTTTAAAAATTGACTTGTTTTGGTTTTAGTCATCGGAAAAAAATTTCTTAAATAAAGTCCCTTAAATATTAAAAATTCCTTAATTAGATCCCTGTGCTAAACTCTGCTAACCTTTTCTATTAAATGATGGTCATATTAGCTTCCAAGTAAAGTATTTTATTACTTGAAGTGCTTAGTGATAATTTTTAATAAAAAATCGAGTAATTACTTTTGCTTTAGGGTTAAAAGAATATGTGGTTTAGGGTTAATCATGTAATAATTTTATTCAAAAAATATGTTACTAATTTGACCTGGACATAATAGTTGACATAGACGATCACATCATCAAATTAATGGTGACTGTGATGTTGATGTGGCTATAATTTAATAGAAAAGTTAGACAACGTTTAGTACAGGGATCTAATTAGGGTATTTTTAATATTTAAGGGACTTTATTTAAGGAATTTTTTTTTTTTAGGACTAAAACCAAAACGGGTCAATTTTTGGAGGACCATAAACATATTTAGTAACTAACTCCTTTCAGATGAAGTTCAAATGATCTGTACACTGCAAATGTGTAAAAGCGTAACAACCTCGAAATAATGAAGTCTACGTACCTACTCTCGAGAAAAGAAGGAATGTGTGTATAGATGTCAGTACGGAAAAGTAAATATGTCCACTGTTACAAGATTGAGTACGAGAATGGCTAAGATAAGCGGATTGCTTTATCTTATCAAAGTGACAAGTTGGTGAAAGACATTAAATACTGCATTTAATACTTCAATGACTTTTTTCAACAGACGAAGGATGTCTCCTATAAGCACTCACAATGGACACTTTTCTAGAGAAGCCTATAAATAGAAGAAGAAACCCCACTCTCAAATGATGGTCAATTGATAAAACTTTAACTATTGAAAAGCTCTCATCTTGTAATATTCATATATGCTGCTTGTAAAAGCTTTCTTTGAACTTCATTGTATATTCGTCTGATAGGACCTTAAACTAAGTGAGATAACTCACGTTCAACCTTTTTCTTTAAGAAATCGGTAGAAGCCTAAAGAGGCTTTCATTCAAAGAATACTTGGGTTTTTTGCTTGGAGAGACAAGTTAAAGACTACTTAAGTTGAGCTTGAAGAGGCTTGGTTAAAAGAATACTTGTAACTTGATTAAGTTAATGGGACTTGGGTTTTGCAAAGAACTGGACGTAGTCTCTGAGGTGAGACGAACCAGTTAATTCCTTCGTGTTCCTTTGATTATCTTTTTGCATTCGTCTTTCTTTAAATAACGTTTAAAAAAAATTTTGGTTAATCCTTCAGACGATACATCTTTAAAAAGGTTTTTGTGAATATTTGTTATAACACAATTCAACCTTCCTTCTTGTGTTATTTTCTGTGTTTACATATTTAACCCAAAAATTAAAACTCACCACATGCACAATGGATACGCATTTCCGTTATGCATCTTGACAAGATGCACAATGGTGTGTATCACTACACACCGAAATCACGATTCCGTTCAATCTACAAGTAAAAAAAAACAAACAAATGTCACATTTGACGATAGCGCGATAGTAATGTTGACGATGGTAGACTGCTTGTGTGTGGCTCGTCGGAGTAAGGCGACGCAAATGAGACAGAGTCACGATCTTCTAGTGACTGGGGGTGGTGGTGTGGAGGAGGGCACTAATGAGAAATGAAGAGACTGAGAGATGAGGGAGGGAAGTGGAGAGTGTGAAAAGGGAAGACGGAGGGTGAATTTAAAATTCTATGGGAACAAAGATGTAATTTTATGTATTTTTGAAAAAGGAATGAGGTGAAAAAAGAAAAAAGAAAAAAAACGAGTGGCAATAACAGCCCCCTTTGAAAAGGTATATTTATCATTTGCCAAAAAAAAAATCTGCATTAAAGTGAAGCCCATGACAAGGGGGCTTGCAGGCCCACCATCATCCCACACCAACCCTACCTTGTTGTCTCGGCCTTCATATAACCGCTCGAATCCCCACCCAAGCTGGTGTTTAGGGTTTGCCGTTTGTGTCTGTCTCATGATTCTGTTTAAGGTTTCAATCCCATCTACACCTCTCCTCTGTTCTGTGTTTCTTCTCTTGGATGCATAGATGTAAGGGGCTGGAGTTTGGCTCTTCGGCTTTACGAATCCGTGCCTTGGAGATGAATGCAGCACCCTATACCAAACCCTTTCAACCTTCTCACCAATCTTCGATACCAAGTTTGCTCAATCAATCTGGCGAATCTCTTTGGTAAGGTTGGCACATTTTATTTTTTTTAAATATTCGAGTCACTGTTTTTTAAGTGTGTGAAAATTGAACAATTTAAAGATGTAGCTATTGAGTGGTAATTCAGGCAGCCTTCTTGCCACGATTGTTAAATGGCAGGAAAGGTGTTAAACCACTCGTAAATCAAATGCTTTTGCTCTTCAGACTTGCTGAGATTTTCTCTGAAGCTCGTCTAGTAAGCTCAAGCACATTTTCTTTTTTCAAAATAAAAAACCTTCGTTGAATAATGATCTTGCATTTATTTATCACTGTATTTTAATATTTATTTATTTTTGTATTTGAGACGTATTTATTCAAAATTCGTAATATAATCGAATGCAATGGATTTGCAATTATCTAATCCAAGCAGCGTATTTCTCGGGGAAGAATTGTGGTAATACGAACAAGCATTGTTCTACAAATTGACATTGAATTATAATCCTTCGTTACGAAATCATATTTATTATTTAGGCTCGTTGCTGTGCTTTCCTTTTGTTGGAAGCTGTAACCAAAATAATTGATTCTAAATTATATCATCGTGACAGATTTTTAGAATCAATTATTTAGACCCTACATATATAAATCGTACAAACATCCTTTCCTAATGGTATTTATCATCAATCTAACTACACATGCATAAAGAAAGAAACGTTAAGAAATGTCAATGTTGCTGGTGTTTTTTGCCCCCTCTCCAATGATCAAAGCTTGCGTTGCTTAATTGTCTCACCTATGTAATTTGCAAGCAAATTTTTCTTTAATTGAATATGGAAATTTTTGCATATTAAAAAACTGTATATATAATTTTAACAAAAACAAATGCATGTAATAATTGTTTTTTTTTTTTATCATATTATAGATGTGAAATATTTACTGCTTTGTCAACGACTAATCTTTATCGGAAAACTGGACTAACCAATTTTAATGGAGTCTCCCTTTTCAACTATTTTTTTTTTAATTCACAAGGTTCAAACTCAAGACATTATTTAAGAAATTCAAGTCTAGTTTTACTAAGACTAACGTATGTTAGTAATAATGGATTGTGTAAATTGGTTGGTATAAAATTATTTTAACTTGATTAATAATTTTGAGTTCAAACCCTTAAAAATGCAATTATGTTAAAACTTGACCGAAATTTTTTTACAACCTATAATAATCTTATTTGACCCAAACTAGATTAGTCAAATGTTTAATATGGTATACAAATATTAGGATCCAAGATGTAAACAGACATATCAATGTAATCAGCATAAAGTTATATTCTAAGTGCATATTTGGCTCAACTTATGAGATAAATTAGATCCATGTCTAACTTGAATCTATTGAGTGTAGCTTTCACATTTTTATTCATTTTGATGCAAACAGGATGAGTATACATGCATATTCAAGGCAATTCAAACACAATGTGAAACTACATGTCTAATTTTAACATAAAGTAATACAAATCAATACTATTACACTATCAATAACTGAAAACTAAATGTAAATAATTTATTAATTAATCATTATATGACATTTTGGCAGTGGATCAAGTTGAGTTAGTGATCTGGTTTAGCACAAGGTCTCTAGCCCTATTAATAGTCATGAAACACAAATACAAATGTTCTTCCAACTCATCCAATTGATCACTAAAATTGCATTGGTTATTCTTTAACAAGCGCACCACTTCACTGTCAACTTGAATTCTTTCCTCTTTCCTCTCAAGCCAAAACCTCACTGTTGTCCTCATGTACTCCAATTCGTCATTTAGTCGAGCCACAAGTCGACTCGTTATCTCCAAGTCCTTATTCAATATATAAGTTCCTTTTGCAGCTGCATCGAGTTGAGCCATCACCTTAGCTAGCTTCCTTTTTGAAGCCAAATTCATGAAAGCCAATCCCGGCGTAGCCACAAGCAATGCAAAGCCATGAGTCATAACAATCATAACAAGTGAAGCTGTGATTATTGCAAATAGACAAGCTGAGCCACATTTTAACCTAGCAACTAATTGGAGCTTGGCTCGTGCCTTCTCGCGGCTAAACTCAAGCCGCTTTTGCAAGTTGGAGCATTGGCATTCGGTGGCTCGAACTCGACTAGGGGACGGGCTAGATGTGGCAAACGAGTTCAAGAAATTGGAAAATTCAGTTAAATGGGTCATTACCATTGAGGAAGGAGTTTGATTGGTTGGAACACATTGAAGAATGGTCTTGAGTGATCTATACTTGGCACGTACACGATCAATGTCTTTTAATAGATGGCTACAAATAAGAGAAGCATTAGCAGTGTGTGCAAAATAGTCTGACAAGAGAGAGTGGATCTTGGGTCGACATTGGGCTTCGAATAAGGCCCGAGTAATCGTGGGCTGATCTGGGTCCAAGAGCTGCTCCGCGAACAAACGATAAGAGGGGAGCCGAGCCGAAGTGGTGGACTCTCTTGACAAACAAGCAGAGGATTCACCCTTGGAATATTGAAGGACACGTGTCCAAAACTCAGTGTATGACTCTGTACGGAATGCGTTGGCATATTCTTCACGCACGTCCACACATGTTTGATGATTTGGGGAACTGGTGCTACATTCTGTTACATGTCATTGCCGTTAGTACGTTATTACCACTAAATGTAAATAATAAATATCACAATTAACTCTTAAGATGGTTAATTGGGTGCTTTTTCATATGATAGTTATAGTTATTCATAACAAATCTGAATTAGCGAAAGTTTGTTGATGTTTCTCACATTAAGCTTCTCTGATGGAGCTAAGCAATTGATACTTTTGTTAAATGAGAGAAATTCGTTAATTATAGGAGTTTAATTACACTCTGTAATTAATGGATATGTATGTATATGGATTAGAAGATGGAGAAAGTTAAAGAGAATTGCTTAAGTTTTTGATCAACTGCAATATCCCTTACGGAATCAAAATTGAAATAAAAAGTACATGAGTTTATGTAGTGATACATGCATGCATCCCCATAGCATTTTCCTTTTCTTTTTTGATGAAAAGCATTTATAGCGCACATAACAAATACAATATATCAAAACCTCGCACCATTGACAAAGAGGACTAAGCCAAATGAAGGCAATATATGCGCTTCACTAGTCACTTTAGTCATAATGTTCAGATTAAATAATGGATTTGAAGGGAAGAAAAAACAAAAAATCCAGAGGGAGCAATAAAAGTACAGTAGTTGATATGATCTAGCCCTATTTCCCACAAGCAAACAAATGATCTTTTATGTGTGAAAACGTGCCTTGACCATCGAAACTAACGAATATTGGAAAGGTATTATTATAAATAACATCTGGTAGCTGTACAACCAGACTAGCTTTTCAAATGGGTAAGGTACTGATTAGCAAGAACATTATGCTCATTTTTAAGGTGCAATTTGTTAATTTCTTAGGCCTTAGCTATAAAGGCGGGAACAACAATTGAGTAGATGAAGAAGCTCAAGTTGATACCTTGAGATTCTCCCACCTAAGACTATAGTTTTTTGGAATGAGCTCTTCTCAAATGTTTATGTGGTAACAATTGATACTTTCATTGATAATTAGACTGCGAAAAGGACTACTGATAAGTTAGACTAAGGGTAATGCATCGAATACCATAGGATAATGAAAAGAGCTACTTACAAGGTCGACCTTGGGCCTAGTCTGGAGAAGCGACAACCCAAGGCCTAGGATTAGAAGGGGTCCAAAAAATAAAAATAAAAAGTATGTATGATTATACATAAATTATTTTATATTTTTTTTTATAAATGGAATAAAATTATTGTCTCGTTTCATATCTCTTTTCTTACCCAAATTAAAATGTGACATGTGATTAGAAATTATTACTCTCTTTGTTGTTAATTTTTTTTTTTTATGTGTTACATTCATAAATCCATGTTGAATGAATTTTTAGTTCAAAGTGACATATCAACATGTCATGGATCTATGATAGTAGAATTAAATTGATTTTTTTTAACAAGATAAGAAACACAAATCAAAACTCAAATTATAAAGAAATTAAAATGAAAAGTTAGTATATTAATAAAGAACAAAAATATATGTAAGCTCTAATAAGAAATGATGATATTTTATCGTTGATAGACAATAGCAAGAAGCTAGAGCATTTTCTTGGAGGGGGCTAAATATAAAAATTAAATTTAAATATAATTTTAAAATTAATATATTAAATTTCACCAATAGCTACAAAATTTATAATAATTGACCACATATCATGAAAATCAAAATTATATAAATTAACCAAAAGTTACAAGATTAGTTGTAGTGGGAGAAAAGAGATTCAATTTTTAAAATTTGTGGAAACAATTTTAATGATTGGAAATCTTTATATATTTAGATATCATTTTTGAAGTTTTAAAAGCATAATTAACCTTGAAATTTTGTTAAAGCATAATTTAATTTTTAACTTGATAATAATAAGAATAATACGTTCTCTGCTTCAAACAATGAAATAATATTTTAATTTCTTCTTTATTAAGAAACATATTTAGGAAAAAAAATAGAGAGACCTAAACTTTTTTTGGAAATGGTAGTTGTATACTTTCTAGGAGGTGTATCTATCTTGAATGGTAAGAAAGATAGGAAGAGTAGAAGAAAAAATGTGAGATGTAATAAAAGATGTAATAAGAAAGGAATGGAGAAATAAAAAGAAAAGAAAAATGGAGGAGTTATAAGAAATAAAATTGTATAAAATCATTACAAAAAAATTATATATGCGTATATAGTGTGTATAGTTTTTTGTTTTCCTTTTTTAGGGGTGACCTTATATATAAATATTTGTGTGTATGTATTTTTTTGGACAAAACATAAATTGAATTATAGACGATAATATAAAAATAAATTGAATAAAAATGTGATATATCTTTGTGAGATTTGTTAAATCTATATTATTCGTTTAATGTAATAGAAAGTGTAATTTTTTTAATGAAATTGTGTATCTATTTTTTTTATGTAATATATATTTATATTTTCGAATACTTGTATATAAGGGAGACCTTATCTATTATTTCGTCTCGGACCCAAAAAATCTAGGACCAGTCCTGGCTACTTATAAGTTAGATTAAGGGGTAATGTACTGAATCGCAATAGGTGAGGAAAGCCACCAATGTATGGGGAAATGGAATTGGGTTAGGGTGATAAAGTGAAGCTGCCGTGGACTTCGGTTGTTAAAGGAATAGAAAGCTTTGTGGTTAATAAGAAGCTTTTGGGTTGGGTTCTCCTTGGGTGATTACGTAGTAACAGGGTACTTCAAGATAAAGATTACCTAACTGTTATGACTTTTGACTACACCATATTTCAGCCACTATCTCTGGAATAACGAATGTAATTATGTAAATCGTTTCCATCTCTCTTAATTGGATCTCTCAGGTGAAAATAAGTACATATACGTGCTGCAGCTTTCTATGTCTATATCAAGGTTCAATCTCCTTGTTATTTTCACAAATGTCTTTTTGTTTACAAAAGAAACATTGTTTATCTTAATCAATTTATCTTTCTGTTACTGATAACACCTACAGACCAAACTAAATAAGGAAAGGAAAATAATGCATAAAGAGAAAGGAGAAGAAAAACACGATTACCAGAACACGAAAGCAACTTTTTGATCCGCCGAACCAATTTGTTCTTCATTCCTAAATGTGAAAACTGCAAACCAAGGACGCAAGAGAAAATCAGAAGATATGCAATGAACTACGGTAATTGTCAGACGGAACAGAGAAAGAGGAACATAGCTGCAATAAATATAAACTTTCCTATTGAAATTAAATTGGATGTTAACCTTTGCGAGAACCTTAATGAATGAGGCCTTGGCGCTTGAACTCTTCTCGTCAATGAAAGGAAACTCAGGGAGGTCGTTGAGCTGGTACTGTTCTGTCTGAGAGAGGGAAATTTTCCTTTCTTTTAATAACGCAAATTGCAAAGCCGTTTTTCCGCTCTTGCTTGTAAGAAAGACCTATGAAAATAAGGCAATGTAGTGACATCTTGTAGTGTACGGGAAGGATAGTTAGTGCTATCTTGATTTAGCGTGATGGAAGGAAGTTCTAGAATTATTTTCTCTAAATCTCAAAGCTAAGTAACTGCTTGTGAGTTTCTACAGATGGAAGAAATGGAAAAAAAAAAAAAAAAAAAAACTCAGGGCATGTTTGATCCCCTTTTCACTTTCTAGTTTTAAAGATTATTTTCTAAAAAAATTCTATACTGTTCACCGATCAAATTCTCATCCAAAATATATTAAAATTTAAAATTATTTTCAAAACTAATATTTTAAAAACCAAAGACAAAAACAGTTAAGGCTCGTTTGGGATAGTTCGTGAGTTTTTGATTTTTGATTTTCAAATTCAATTGTCAAAACAAAACGTGTTTGGCTAAAATAGAGTTAAAATGGTTTTTAGCTTAATTTTAAAACACTTTTACATTCATTTTCAAAACTAAGAAAAAAGATTTTGTGAATCTATTTTTTAGTTTTTAAAAAAGTACACATCACTACATTTGACAATGACTCTTCCCACCACCACCACCACTAATATCGTTGTTGCCGTCGCCACTGCTACCACCACCATCACCACCACGACCATCAGCGCTGCCATCACTGTCATTTTGTCATCACCACCACTATTATCGCCACCTTTGCCGCCACTACACAAACATATCCTTAAACTAATTTTAACAAAATAAATTTTTTTTTCAAAATGAGTTTATTTTAAAACCAAAAATTTGAGAAAAAACTAAAACTAATTTTTAAAAACTAAAAACTAGTTGCAGTTTTTGAAAATTTTGAAACTCATAACTAAAAATCATCCCAAACGGGTCCTTAGGAAATGTTTTTTCGTCTTGTTCAACTTTTTCCACAATTTTACGCTCTATTATGTGTCTTACACCACCCTTTAATTTTGTTTAGTTGCATTTTGAACTAAAAAAATCATTTTTAAAAATAAAAATCAAGCATATCCTTAAATCTTTACTATTTGTTTGAAAAAAAGAAATATGTGAAAAAATTCTTCTAAATTATAAAACTAGTAAAAATGATATCTTTCATTTTTACTTTTTTTTATTTAGTTTATTAAAAAAGAATTTTTTTAAAACATAAAAATGCAAAAATAATAAATAATTTATGTTAAGAAAAAATAATAGAATAAAATGTTTAATTTTTAGGGTTAAATTTAATCTTTTTAATTAGTATAAAAATATTTTTCATATAATTTATTTATTTATTTTTACTCATCCAATCAAATAGAAATAATATTTTTTCATTCTTCTCTTTATTTTATTTATTCAAATAAACGTAAGAAATTAAACCAAAATCAAAAAATAAGATGAAGAATCAAAAGTTTATTTTATTTTATTTTTTGGTTAAATATGTTTTCGGTCCTCCAAAAATTGACTCGTTTTGGTTTTAGTCCTCAGAAATTTTTTTCTTGAATAAAGTCCCTTAAATATTAAAAATACCCTAATTAGATCTCTATACTAAACTCTATTTAAATTTTCTATTAAATGATGGACACATCAGCATCACAGTCACCATTAATTTGCTGATATGGTTGTTCATGTCAACTATTATGTTCAAGTCAAATTATTAACATATTTTTTGAATAAAATTATTACATGTTTAACCTTAAGCCACAAATTTTTTAACCCTAAAGTAAAATAATTATATGATTTTTTATTAAAAATTATTATTGGACACTTTAGATAATAAAATACTTTACTTGGAAGTTGTTGTAGTCATCATTTAACAAAAAAATTAAGCAGAGTTTAACACAGAGATCTAATTAGGATATTTTTAATATTTAAGAAATTCTATTCAATTTTTTTTTTTAAAACTAAAATCAAAATAGGTTAATTTTTAGAGAACTAAAAACATATTTAACTTTTTTTTTTTTATTTCACTTTGGGAAGGCTTTTCATCTTTAACATGGGCCAGACATAAATCCAAAATATTCAGGCCCAACAGCATAAACACAGAGTGTCTTTGTTGGCTATATATACTCTCACGAATCCCCCGCTAGAGCTCATGCTTAGGGTTAACAAGCGGCGTAATTGATCTACTGCAGTGTCGAAAGAAATGCGACCTTGTGTTTGTTTCAGAATTTTGTGTTAAGGCTTCAATCTAATTGAAACCTCTGTTCTGTGTTACTTGTTTGTCACATGTAAGGGGCTGGAGTTTGGCTCTTTGGCTTTATAAACCTGTGCCTTAGAGATGAATGCAGCACCCAATACCAAACCCTATCAACCTTTTCACTAATTTTCGCTACCGAGTTTGTTTAGTGGGTCTAGCGGATCACTTTGGCAAGGTTGATACATTTGTTATTTTTATTTTTTTACCCTACTTATGTATATATGATTCTGTGATTTTTAAGAGTGAAAATTGGAGAATTTGGAAATGTAACTATTGAGTGGTAATTCAGGCAGCCTTTTTGCCACGATTGTTAAATGGCAGGAAAGGTGTTAAACTACTCGTAAATCGAATGCTTTTGCTCTTCAGACTTGCTGAGATTTTCTCTGAAGCTTGTCTAGTAAGCTCAAGCACATTATTTATTTATATATTTGTTTTAAGGATGTTGAAAATCTTTTTCAGCAAAATATGTGTTTTGAATTGTGTTTTTGGCATTTGAGAAGCATTCAATCAAAATACGTATTTTAACAATTATTGATCCTTTGAAGCTTCGACTTTTTTATTTTTTTAATTTTTGTCACTGAATAAATGTGGCAAACAGAACAATTTTTGTTAAATTGAATTAAGGGCATGGCTCGTAGAACTTCGCCCTGCTTTGAAGGGGTTTGGATTGATACTTTTGTTTTACCCTTTGTTGGAGGAAATGACCAAAATAAGTGATTGTAAAAATCATTACGAGATTTGAATTCAGATGATTATGGCAGGATAAAATATTCAAGTAACGAAAATTCTTGAGAAGCACAAACTGCATAAGAAAAGGGTTTCAACATATTTATTTAAAAGTTCAGGTCCCTACAATTAAACCAAAGTAATTTAAATCATTTGACAAACTGTTTATTCAACACACAGAAATGTCTTCCAATACGAATGGAGCATTTAGAACCTTAATATGAATAAAATTAGCAAATTTAGCATTTTACTACCACAACCTGCAGGTCCGTAAAGCAAAATCCCATCTCAAGATCCACCCCAAATGACTGAAATAGATAAATCCAAGAAACACTGATCAGTGATCAGCTTGTGATAACTATAATTTTTCATGGAACAGATTAAGACAAATTCAGTTGATCAATTTTTAGATTAAGAACGTGAAATTTAGTAGGAGAATTGAAGAAAACGACTACCAATGATTGATCACAGATTTTATGGATACTATTACACAGATAAGGAAGCTCATATAATTGTAAGGTTGCTCCTAGATTAGACTCAGGGACATGACAGGAACAGGCTCATTATTGTAAACAGATGCAGAGAAACTTCACTCTAATCTTCATTAATGCAAATTTGAAGAGAGAAAAATGGCCAAAATGAATATTGAGTTAGGAAACAACAGAGGTATAATTGATTGCAGCTAAACATACTGGATCCTGCATCAATCTCATCTCCAACTCAGTTCTCTACAATTATATCCTGCTGAATGAAATGGACTGCCCTGACATCTTCTTTTAGACCCAACTCCGCTCAAAGTGCTTTTTGAGCAATTGAAGAAGGCTATGCCAACTGCACCTGTGCTAGGTTTGCCTGATTTTTGCAAAATATTTCTTGTGAAATGTGGTGCTTTTGGGAAGGTTGTTTATGCAGAATTAATGCAAGAAGGCAGACCGTTAACATTTTTCAGCAGGTCTTAGCTGAAAGAAGTTTGTCTAAATCAGCTTATGAAAAAGAGCTGATGGCTTTGGCTCTTTAACATTCATTGGCAACTGATTTTTTTTATTTTTATTTTTTTATCTGCATAGTGTAATTTGAAGTGAAATTTACAGAAGTGAAACTTGAAAAGTAATTACATGAGGGGGTAAGTGATATATGGAATTTGAGACTTTTAAAAGTGAAGTCACACTTCCAATAAATTACCTATAATTTCATTTTTTTTAAAGAAAAACTTGATGACAAGGGGCTATGGAAATCATACTTCCCTTGTTTTTAAAAAAATAATAATAAGTCATATATTGGAAGTATGACTTCAATTTTAGAAGTCTCCAACCTCATATGCGACTTATCCTTGTAATTACTTTTCAAGTTACACTACTTTGATAAATTCTACTTCAAATTGCACTATGCAGGTCCAAAGGTTGGAGATGCTCTAACTAAATTTTTCTATGTCTCTCCTGCACAAGAAATCATTAGGTGGTTTGGAATCACCATATGTATCCATGATCATGATCAATCTCTCTTAGGTGTCTACCTGCCTAGCACTCTTTTACAACCCCAACAACCAACATGCTTCTCTCTCTTTGCCTTCAGCCAAACACCTTTCGCACCTCTTACATATACATTACTAAAATTAGGCTTAGGCCCATTAACTACTTGGGTTGTTGACACTTTGTCCATTTGGTAATGTGGGTTGCTAAATGCTGACAATTTGTGTTTTATAGAGGAAGAAATTTTATTTGAGAGAAGACAAGTTGGAAGACTTGATATCCTCCTAAACATGGGATCGTAAAAGCCGGCACTAATAATGTTCACATATTGTTATTGCATGTGCAGTAGTTGATCTAGATTGCAAGAAATTTGTATTCCCAATGAGCATGTTGAAAAATGTATATTACTTTGAGCATTGATTTTTGGACGTCTCATTTTTTTAAACACTCCACTAACACTTTTCATTTCTCTTTATCTCTCTTTTTTTCACATTATATTATCTATCATATTTATACTTTTTTCTCTTTTATCTTTCTCTCTCTAGGGGTTAAATAACATGTGGAATGTCCAAAAATCACTTTTGTTTAAGGTTTCGTGGCGCAATTTCTAACTTGTGGAAAATAAAAATATTAGCCTCTATACCATAGTTCAAATTTGTATCATAATCAGAAATGAAAAGAGCTCTTCATGATCACCCATGACATACTTGCATTCTACTGAAATGGACCTTAGAGAGAAAAGGATATCAAAGTTTGGTGCTGACACCATTGGAGAGAAAAGTAATATGCAACATGTTTTGTAACACTTCAATTCTTTGCAGTACTGTACCCTATTTCAGAGCCTTGCATTTTTTTATTACATAAAATAGACATTGACTATAACCAAAGCTGATCACTAAACATTAAATAACATTAGTACTTACTCCCTAAGATTCATAAATGATTAAAAAAAACTAAAATGATTCATATAAAAAAAATACGTAAATTCTGATTTTTCTTGATATTCAAAATAGTACCACTTGCACAAAGTATACTAGTGTAGGTAGAAGACGCAAATCCCAGTCAAACCAACCACCATCTCACTTTCCTTGGTTTACACACATTCGCATACTCATGAATTTGGACTCTTGGATCAAGGTGAAACGGTTTGCATTTCAGATGTGTATTTTAAGTCAAATTTATTGGGATAAAATATGCCAGGATGGTTTGCATTTCAGATGTGCATTTAAGTCAAATTTATTGTGAAAAAAATATGAATATGCATCTTAGATGTGCATTTCACCTGATAGACATATGTCACACAAGAGACAAGTATTCATTAAAGTATTTGTTGCTTCTGCGTTAATTTATATTCTTTAACGTGAAATTCTCCAAAGACACACTCTAGTAGCAAGATATTCGGATCCGTGAGATTCATGTCTCCCCTCGTGAAATTGTAGGTAACGAGTTTAATTTTTTTTTCTGAAAAAAAGAAGAAGTGACAGAACACGGATACATAGTGGTGGATATAGACTAGGTTAGGCTAGGTTTTGCTTAGGCCTGAACTTGACTTTGGTTAAAAACATATGGCCTGAGTCTAGTCTGTTTACTTATTATAGGTTTTTTTTTTTAAGGCCTGCCTGGCCTATATAAAAAAACTTGGTCTAGCCTATAAGCCTGTTTAAAGACTTACTTTGTGATAATTTAATGTCATGATATAGGTATGAAAATTTATTTAAAAACATGTTTTACAATAAAACCTCTAAATAAGATATAATTTATTTTTTAATAAACTTATAAGCTTAAGTCTTTATATAAGTCAACATGTTTATCATTTAAAAAGATAAATAAATGTATAATATTAATATATTATAACAAATTTAATATAATAATAATATTATTATTATTATTATTATTATTATTAACAATAAATATTTATTTGTATTTATTTAAATAAGTTGGTCTGTTAAATCTAAAAGACTTTTTAAATGACCTAGTCTAACCTTTTTAACTAAATAGACTTTAATAAAAGTTTTGGCTTGATTTATTTTCTCAAAAAATTTGACTTAACCTAAACTTGATATAGACTAAGCTATAGATTTTTGTTTAGCAGCTGACCTACTTTTATCCTACAGGCAGTCTATAACATGTTAAAACTGTCAGGAAATGTTTACTCTGAAGATTATTAGTCTAAACTTTCAAAGTTTTATCTAATTACAATTATTCAACTAGCTCTTGGTGTCGAATTTACATCGCCAACCTCAGTTTTCCGCAAAATAACAAAACTGCCACTTCCACTCCCGCTTAAACTCCCACTCCAGTTCCATCGTGCGTCAACGCCGAACCCACCCTCGACAAGTTCGCATCGCATCGCACTAAAGTCACTAACCACGACCACATCCGTTAATTAATACTCATCAACCCTTAAACAAACACCGACCTCGAACTTCAAAGCCCGTTCGACCTCACCGCCGAAATGACTCCACCGGCGACGGCCATCCTCCTCGCCGCCACCCTATTCGCCGTCGTCTCAGCCGCAAGACCACCGGAATGCGCCCCCGCGCGGAACCAAAACCCCCGGACCCTCCGCCGCGACAGGCTCACGGTCCTCATGAACGGCTTCTCGGAGTCCCGCATCCCGCTCCTCGAGTCCCTCGCCGCCGCGTACTCCCTCTCCCCCGTCGTGTCCGCCGTGCTCGTCCTCTGGGGAAACCCCTCCACCCCGCCGCGCGTCCTGACGCAGCTGGCCCGCAACCTCTCCCTCTGCTCCTCCGCCTCCGCGCCGATCTCGCTGCTCCCCCAGCGCTCCGCCAGCCTCAACGGCCGCTTCCTCCCGCGCCCCGACGACATCGCCACCGACGCCGTCCTGGTCTGCGACGACGACGTCGAGGTGGACGCCGCGTCGCTCGCGTTCGCGTTCCGCGTCTGGACGGCGCACCCCCGCCGGGTGGTGGGACTCTTCGCGCGGTCCCACGACCTGGACCTGAACCGGAGGGAGTGGGTCTACACGGTTCACCCGGACCGGTTCTCCATCGTGCTCACGAAGTTCATGCTTCTCGGGACCCGCTACCTGTACCTTTACACGTGCGGGGGCGGGGCCCGCATGGCGCGCGCGCGGGGGACCGTGGACGAGGTGAGGAACTGCGAGGACATACTGATGAACTTCGTGGTGGCAGAGGAGGCGAACGTGGGGCCCGTGCTGGTTGGGGCGGGGAGGGTGAGGGATTACGGGGACGCGAGGAATGAGGAGAGTGCGGATTTGTTGGGGTTGAGTAGCAGGAAAGGGGGGCACAGGAAGAGGAGAGGGTGGTGCATAAGGAAGTTTCATAGGGTGTTGGGGAGAATGCCTTTGAGGTATAGTTATGGGAAGGTGGTTGATTCTGTTGGGGAGCAGGGGCTGTGTAACAAAGGTGGGAAATTGGTGTTTTGTGATCAGTGATGGAGATGAATGTGTTTTTATTTTTCTTTTTAATGTGATTTCTTGCCTGTTCTTAGGTCAATTTCGAGAGAAATTATTAGGTGGTCTTATGCTGTCACGTAATTTTAATTAATTTTCGTATGGTATGTAATTAAATGTTATTGTTTTTTTTTTTGTAAATTATAAAATTTAAATATTTATTATATAGACATGAAAAATGTTAGCAATATACTTTTTTTTTTATAAAAGCTATATACTCTTTGATATACTATTTTGAACACTCTCTCTTATTGGTTAATTTTTTTAGAAATTACAAAAAATTGTAGGCTGCATATATTATTTAATGATTCTCTTTTATGATTTTGTAATTTTTAATAAATTTCAACTAATAATAGAAAATTCGTTAGGAGAAGTGTGTTAGAGGATGTGTTGCTAATACTCCTCATATAAACATTGGTTAGAACTTATAACTATGAAAACGTAATAGTTCTAAACTACTTACTAATTTCTCCAATTCAAGGTTTTTTTTTCTAATTAAAAATTAAAGACTAATTTTTTGAATTACTAAAATTCAATCAAGCAAACTAATTTTTATGTGTATGTTCTTTCATACATACAAACCTAAAAATCAAACTTTTTATTCTTTTAATATACTCCCTTCAAACTCATATATAAGTAAAAAAAAAATTTAATTTCACATTAATTAAAAAAGTTAGTTAACATCATTTAATTTTTTTAATTTTAATTAAAAATAAACTTTTTTTCTAAATTGTTCTTCATTAAAACTTGATATTATGAATAAAAAATCATTAAAAATAGAATTTCAATTAAATAAAAGATATTTTAAAAATAATATCATTAAATAGAATAAAATTAGTTAAAATTTTCTTATGTTTTAGACTATCATATATTAATTATTATTTTTTTACTTATATTTGAATTCAGAGAGAGTAATTATTTGTAAACCATATTACATCATTTGTGTTGTGTGTTGTGCTTTACCAAAAAAATTATACTTTACCCCAAAAAAGTGTTGTGAGTTGTGCAATTTCGGTGACTTGGTGATGTAATTTTACTTAATATACAGCTAGTAATATTTTGTGCCCGTTAAGTGAGTATAAAAGAAATTTCGGAAATTTTTTATTTATAAATATAATTTTGACGTATTAAAAATTTAAATAAGTTACAAATAAAAAGTTGATAAATAAAAAACACAAGATTGATACTAAGAAATTAAAAATATAATTGATAGTAAGAATGGATATTGAGATTGACAGTACAACTCACATTAAGAATTTGTAAATGAATATTACTATTTTTTTGAATTGCCATCTAATGGAAATGTAACACGTCCAGTTTTATTAAAAGAATTAAAATGCATTTTTGATGAAATAATGTTAATTTGGGTTCTTTTTTTTTGCTAGGAGAATGTATGTGTGTGCCTTTTATATTGGGCTTAGGTAATGAAGAGATCCAATCTAATTTTTACGTGCTTGTTTGTATGTTTTATGGGAAGAAAACATGTGTGCCAACATTGATCAAACCTAAGATAAAAAACAAATTTATGTGAGTAAATTAATGAAAAATAATATGTGCAATGAGAGTGTAAAGATTTTATACACTATCATTTAATCATAAATTGTTATACCAAAGATGATTTTTAATTGATTTAGAACATAAAAACTCTTTATATTGAAAATGTATTAAACACTAAATTTAGTTATAATCTAATAAAGTAAGAAAAGGTGCAAGAAAGATTATCTAAATGTATAAACTCTAGTGGGAATGTTGTTAAACACTAACCTTTTCCCTTGGGCATAAGGAGTGTGACTAGAGAGAGAGAGAGGAGTTAAAGGGAACTTAGTGTAAAATTAAGAAAAATCAAGTCCTTAATGTTGGGCCAACTATATAGCTAGAGTACCCTCAAAATTCACTAAGTAATTCTCGTGGCTTACATATTATCTGTCGTGGCCAGTCCGGTAGATTCAGAGGATCAGAAATGTAATGGATTCGCCTCTGACGTAATTCGCTTGGTCCAAACTCGGCTACTCTGACCATACATGCATACTATCTCACTTGGGGTGCTTCGGCAAAATCGGCATATTGTCCCATAATTCACATTGTCCTATTGATTGATGGCTGATGCCGCTACCCACTCCCTTACATGCATGCTCCCACACGATTTGGATTCAATTTCAAATTCAATTTCTGAGTAGTTGAAAATCATTCTAGAATTGTAAATGTGCAAGACTAGGACTTGAACCCAGTCCCTTGAATATGAAAAAAAAATTTAACCACTACGTAAACTATACATTTGAACTAATAGTGACAAATATATTATATATATGATATCTTTAGTATATAATTAATAAATTTAATATGTATCGGTTCATGCGATTCAATTAATAACTCACTAGTTCAACCAATAACCCAATGCCTTGACCGAGTAGATGACCGGTCTAGTTTTAATAACACTAGTATTATATATAAATTCTAATGTAACAATTATTATAATACATACATACTAAACATATAACGACAACTAGTTTAACATGAAAACAAATCTTCATGAAGTTTTCTAACAATTCGCCCGAATAAATAACTACAAAATCTTTATTGAATGCTGACATAGTCTAACTTAAATTAGAAGTTTCACCTTTGATAGTTCACAAATTTAAATAATGCTTGAGTTCTTGACTTATGAGCTACTGTAATGAAATTTCATGCAAAGGAATGCTTCATTGTGTGAGTTGAGAAAGAAAACATTGAGAGACACGTTTCATTGTTGGGCGAGAGCAAGGATTGGAATTTAAGCATGCAAATGCCATTATGGCAATACAAACTATGTCCAGCAAAACTGACATTGTTGGTTGTGGGAGATGTGGGTCCAATACTTCAAATAATGTGATGCCACGATCAATAAAAGCTGATTGAAGTGACTATAGTATTTCCTTTGGATACCTTCCCACCAAAATTTCAAGTGCCACTATTCTGAAGCTATATACATAACGTTTTTCACTCACAACCATACTATAGGCAAGCTTTGCATTTATAACATTACCATGAGCAGATTCGAAGATCTAAGGGAAAATAGTTGAAAAATAACAACATTAAAATCTACAATTTGTATAAACTCAGTATTAAAAACTAGTCCATTTGCTTGTTATAATGGATTAGGCATGCATTACATCAAATAATGTATATATCAAATGGACATATATAAGTGAAAGGGAAAGGGACCAAAACAAAAAGACAAAAGAATTTACTTGGAGTTATATATCCATGGTTCTAGTAGCTATAGTTTGATTCGATGATTCCAGGTTGAGGAATCGAGTTGTGCTAAAGTCGGCAACACTGGGCTTTTACTTTGAGTTAAGCAAGATATTGCTGGCTAATATGTCTATGTGCACTATTGGAGGGTGCAATCATGATGAAGATATGACAGAGCATGTGCAATGCCTTTCACAATGTTAACCCTCTTTCTCTAACCTAATTCCATTGCTTCCACATCATCAAATAAGACAAAAAACAAGCTTCCTTTCTCCATGTAGTGATAGATCAAAAACATGATTCTTTTGGGCAAGCAAAATCCATAAAGCTTGACAATATGTCAATGCTTTATTTCTAATAATACTTTGATCTCATTTCTGAAACTATTATCAAAAGTTGGCACCTCTACTTCAAAGCCATGAAGTTTTTTCAAGGTCACTTAGCAATTGTTCCTTATAAACACTCTCATATGCTCCTGTTCCAATACAATATTTCATGTCGAAGTCTTTGATTACTCTTATGATGTCTTCATAGGCTATGCTGCATAAGGAGGGAAACAATATGGAATGGGACCCTTCAAATAATTGAAGGTAATGTGCACATCATAGAAATGTTTTTGAAGTATGGGAACCATTCCGATAAGATTATTGTAGTTTAGATTCAGAATTTCTAAGGATGGCAAATATTCAAGCTTTACACCACTAACGAAGTTGTGATTGAGGTCAATAGTCATTAGCTGTAAATGGCTTCCAAGTGACAAGGGTTTTAGGGAATCAACAAATAGATTGTTGGAAATGTCAAGCTTTTCTAATTTTGTGAGATTTGTAAGTGAAATATGCAAGGTCCCATTGATTATGTTATGAGATAGATACAAGACAATAAGATTTTCCAGGAACACCAATTCACGAGGAATGGAGTCTTAAATGTGATTGTAAGCTATGAAGTGCAAACTCTAACATGGACACAAACACAAAATGAACATAAACAATCTAATATGTCTTAAATATAGAACACCGAGACACTGCACACACATAAAAGTAGGGACAGAGGCAGAGATTTATAACAGTGAGGGCCGAATAAAAAATATATTTATATATAAGAAAAAGTAATTTTTTTTAAAGACTTAAAATTACAAATATTAATATTTAGTTTTACATGTTAAAAAAATTCATAAACTTATAATAAAAATCTACATTAATTATAATTTTTTACAAAAGGTTTTATTAATTATATTCTTAAAATCTACTTAATAAGAATGAACCATGTTACTCACCAGATTATCTTTTACAATAATAATAGCCAACAAACATTGAAAATATTCAAAATGTTGGAAAGTAGGAGAAGAATGTTGTATCGTGCCAACGGTCACTGCCTTAGAAAGCGAATTTCGAAAAACATCTGATACAACTGATATTTGCTTTGCTTTCGCAATGTTTGTTAATGGTGTGTCTTGACCCTGTGCACTTAAAAATAGAGGCACATTAAAATATTATACATGTTAAAAAAATTTTAAACTCAAAAAAATCAGGGGAGGCGCTAATAAATCTGTCCTTGCATAAACAAATATTTGCATATTCTTGTATGTTTATCTTTTCTTTTTTTTTTGATAATGAGCCTCACAAAAAATATTGAGGTATTTTTTATGGTTTTTTTTACAAGAATCCCAAAATAAAAAAAATGATATATCTTTCAAGAAAGATATATTCACCTTCTTAAACTAATTTTGTAAATTTTTTTCTATGATAACAAGCTTCTCAAAAAAAGATGAAAGATATCTTTCAAGAAAGATATATTCTACTTCAAAATAGGGATTTCCTATCAATCTAAGTCATTCTCATTTAAGCCTAATCCTTTAATTCCATATCTAAAATAAGGAAAACCCTTAAATCAACATAAACCCTCACCATAATCTCAGTCTACCCTCGAGCGATCACAATTCAGATTAATCATATAAGTTCACGTAATAATAATAATAATAATAATAATAATAATAATAATAATAGTAACAACAACAACAATAATATTACAATATATCCACATAAGGACGTACATGCATGATATTACTATTTCTTAATTCTCAAACATTAGAATGTCTTCTGTAAACCTAACAAGCTAACACCCATTCCAAGCCCTCACTAAGCCCTAACTATGGGTGGTGCACATGAATACAAACAAGGAGGAAAGAACAACATTATTCCTAAACATTAGAATGCCTCTATCTTAAACCCCTTAGTCATACAATGATATCAAAAGCTCTACCCTAACCCTTTAATCTTGCATAAACATTAACAAGTCCCATATGGCATAAACATACAAACATCATGGCAGGCAAGACAAACAATAACAAACAACTGTGGAAAAGAGGAAACATGTCAAGCATACATACAATAGAGATTTATACAATTATGGGGAAAGAGGAACATACAGAGGGTTGCATTCACCTGGAGATGTTTGCCAATTCCTACTCTTCTCCTCTCTTCTCCTCCTTTCTCTCTCTTTTCCTTTTCCTAGTTTCTAACAACTAACTCTAATCTCTCTCTATCTTTCCTTCTTATAAAACATGGGTGGGTTTGTGGCTTGGTGGGCTTAGTCCCTTATTGGGCCTTTGTTGCTCTCTTTGAGTCCTATTATTTCATTCTTAATAATTTCTAGCACTAAAATATTTATACAATTATAATCCTAATCCTAATAATAATAATAATAACAACAACAACAATAATAACAAGAACAACAACAACAACAACAACAACAATAACAACAATAATAACAATATTAATAATAACACCTAAGGTATTCTTAATCAAATAATATAATATTAAAGTCTTAAAAAGGGCCACCTTATGATTTATTTTCAATATTCAAAATTTGGGCTGTTACAACAATCATCAACATTAAATGATCACAAATTCTTATTATCTTCAATGGTGGCTTGTAGAGCAACTTTATGAGTTACTCTACCTTATAGCTTTATGGTGCATAAGGGATTCACCTTAAAGCCTTGAGGCATCCCTAAGTACACAATTAACACGATACACACACCTTCTAATTCATAAATCACAAAATCACTCATAAAGTAAAATAGAACAATATCATAGTTTACTCAAATGGAGCTATAAGTCATTAGGAGCGAGGTGCCCTTGAACATGTGCCCATGAGATAACGATAAAAGAAAAATGGTGTAGCTTTAAAAAAGTACTTTGATCATTGTGATCAGGAGACTATGAGGAGTAAACTTATAGGCTCGTTTTAGTCAAATGAAGTCATGCGAAGCCTTCTCTTTCAAAATGAGAAAGTGGAGATCAAGAGAAAGAGAGAGATTTAGAGAAATTGAGGATATACCAAGTCAAAACAAAGTCGTAGGCTTAATCATGGGCTTAAATAGATAAAGATCCACCAAACAAAACTCAATTTTGGGCTTTGGGAGCATCAAATTGAGACATGCAAAAGGGTGAGAGTAACACAGGCTTGAGCTCGTGGCTCTTTGTGGTGGTGAGAATGATGTGCAATGGAGAAGGAAATGGAAACCATGTCATGGTGGAGGTGGGGCATCATGAGAATGAGAGACCACTGTGGGTGGTTTGGAGAACATAAGAGGAATTGACATAGTTGTGGTATTGGAGGAGTATACCTGTGACTTAGAGAGCAAGGGTAGGGGTTGACGTTGTGATTTTAAAGCCAGGGGTGGTGTCGGGTTTGTAAGATGGGGTTTAGCTTCTCAATGAAGTTTTGCACATGAATAAAATATAGGGTGCAGTACGAATCTATAAAGGAGTTATAAGGTGGGGGTTTTTGCAACAATGAAGGGAAATGAACTTAAAATGTATAGGCACAAATCTAAGTTATAAAGGAATAACTTTTAGGAATTAATTTAGATAAATTATGGAGATTAGAGGTAGTTCTAGGACTTTAAGATTGGACAATAATCTCAATATAGATGTTTAATATTTTTGAATAGCTTATAGAAAGTTTTGGTATCTATTGCGGGTAATTAATGATAGACAATCATTAACTATAACTACAACGAAGCTATCTAACTTGTGTGTGTGTGCCTAATGTTTAAAACCTTTATAGTAACTTATATTTAAATAACTATAAGAAATATAATTCGTTCATTTTGAGAAAGCCTCGCTTTCAGTCTGATCCTAGAGAAACTCATCTGACAGCAGTTAAAAGAATCTTTAGATACTTAAAAAGAACCACTAATCTTGGTTTATGTTTTAAGTCAACTAAAGAATACAGATTAGTTGGTTTTTGTGATGCTGACTATGCGGGAGATAGAGTAGAACGCAAAAGCACTAGCGGAGGATGTCACCTCATTGGTGGAAATCTAGTCTCCTGGAAAAGCAAAAGATAAGGGACAATTGCCCTATCCACAGCGGAAGCAGAATATGTCTCACCTGCGTCTTGTTGCTCACAACTCTTATAGATCAAGTATCAGTTAGAAGACTACAGTATCTATGAGAGTAACATTCCTATTTTCTATGATAACACTGCTGCTATAAATTTGTCAAAAAATACTATCTCGCATTTTAGGGCAAAGCATATTGAAATAAAACATCATTTTATAAGAGATTATGTTCAGAAAGGAATTGTCGATATTCAGTTTATTAACACTAAAAATCAATTGGCAGATATATTTACAAAACCCCTTCCTGAAGATAAACTCATCTATATTTGAGATCTTCTAGGTATGGAATTTATAAGTGAATAGTTCTATTCAACATGCCTTGATCGTCCAAAGTTCGGTAGCGTCCAATGTTTTCATAGCGTCTAATACTTCATTGTCCACTTGCATATATTTTCGCATTCCATAACGACTGTCATTTGTGTGTGCATCATTATTTGTGCTTAATCATGTTTTCTCTGAAAATGATTTGAAATAAATGCTTCTTTTTGGTCTGAGTCACTCATGCGCCGTATAACCAACCTCGAGAAACATAAGCGCCTGACCCCGCATTTATTACACATCACCTCTTTCTTCGAAAGTAAAAGAACTGCCAAAAGCAAAACTCTTCGGTTTCGTCACATACATTCAAGCCCAAACCAAATGCTCACTTCTTTTCAAATCCACCTGAACTCCCTCAACTTCTCAAAACCCTAACCTCCCTTCAAGCTCTCAGATATGGCAACTGAAAAGGCAGGTCCCGCTGCAAAGGTCGTGGCTCGTGTAGAGAGCCTAGACAAGGCTGTTGTTCTCATCGAAAGTCGCTTCGATATCCAAGCTCTCGACAACATGGGGGTGTATGTAAAGGACAACTTGCTCAGATGTGGAATTCTCAACTACTTCCATCTGAACGAAATCATATACCCAGAACTCATTCGACAGTTCTGGAATTCTGCCTTTTTCTCAAAGACGAACATTACTGGAACCGTTTTGGGAGTTAAGGTCACATTGGACCTAGGCTCTGTCGCCCAAGCCATTGGATGTGAGTGGGCTGGGTCCTGCATCAAAAACGGCTGGGAAGACAGCTTTGGAGGTCATGACACAGACGATGCTGCACTAATGGGTCCCGAAGGACAAAGCCCAGTCGAGTACAACAAACTGACGAAAGAAGGGAAGATATTCCAGTAGTTTTTGAACAAAGGAATTCTTCACAAGGCTGGATCTAAGGACAGCGTTACCTTCTTGCACTGGTTTGCGTTGTTCCACATGATCACTGGTCAACAGTTCAACTTGCCGCACCTCATCTTGAGCAACATCTTCAGGACCATGAGAGGACGCGGGGAGCACGACCAGATTACGTATGCCGCACTTCTTAACAGAATCTTCTGGCAACAGCAAGTATTTGATGCTTTCTTTGCCCTTTCTCTTGGGAGCAAAACAAGATTCGGATTCTGGGTGGTGGCCATAGATTCACACAACTGCCGTTCGGACGCAACAATGTTGCGCAGATGAAGGCTAGGTTCATGCTAAAGCCTTTAGAGACCACGTCCAAACTCGTGGACGTCAAAGAAGAAGCAGTTGAGATGGCATCTCTACAAACAGTAGCGCCAATCGTCCAGCATGTTACACCTATAGACGACGAGGTACTGTTTGAAAATCATATTGCTGCCAGACTATCCACCAGAAAGAGGTCGTCCAAGGCACAGGCAACCAGAGCTACAAGGTCTAAGACCTAACGACCTTCAGCTCCATTTGTTCCACTTGCAGCTGCTCCTGTTGCTGCATCTGCTTCTTCTGTTGCACCAACCATACTTCCTGTTAAGAGACAACTGATCGTCACCTCTGATGACGAAGATGATGAGCCTATTGGTAAGCTGCTCAAGAAATAGAAAGTTGCCACCGATGTTGTTCCTGTTTAACCACAATCCCAACCATCTACCTCACCCAAACGACCAGCAGACACTGCCAGGGAAGTACAGTCCAAGAAACGTAAGCTTTCCTCTCCTGTTGCTGCTGATGAACTTGTAAGTGTTTTTATTGAATCTATACTTATTGAACCATATGAATCTCTTACCCGACCACAAACCGAAACCCAAGCCACACCTGAACCAGAAATGTTGTTGCCTAGTGATGAAGGTTATACCTGCACCATTCCTACTCCTGGTATCTCAAAAACTTACCTCCCCATTAAACCTCCTAAATCATCTCCCTCCTCAACCATCATCCCTTTCCCTACCCCCCCTCAGAAACTTTGGCACAAACCAAATAGAAATGACCTCTACTGTTTGTTGAAGGAAATTCTCAAAACCTCCTAGACGACAATGCCATCATTCTACGTCCAGAGCTTCCTGAGCCAGACTTTGGTTTTGACTATTCTCCAATTGATATGGAGAAGTATATGGATGACTACGTCCATTAGTCGTCGAAAGAATACCTGGCACTACCTCCTAGAGCCATTGATCACCTGTCGCTCAAGCGGTTTATTAGACGGAGGTATCCTAGAGTTGTACAAGCTTGGTGCATAAATGCTCATCCTCCTAGAGTACTTCAACACAGAGTACCTCTAGTCGAAGACACCGAGAAAGCTCTACAACAAAGAGGACGAACAGACGAGTGGATTATTCATCTAAGGCCTGCAGATTTGAAGTTTCGGCCTATAGATCCAGAAGAAGATGGATTCTTTCCATCCGCCTTTGAGCATATGTTATGCAACACACTCAAAGGTTCGGAGTTTTTGAAGTATCAGCTGTTCATTCTGCCATCCCAACATATCCGACCTTCCATAACCATCCGCATCCAACCAGACCGAGTTTGTCCAAGACTGCCAATCATCGATGAAAATCGCAAGAAGAAAATTCTGACCAAGGCATCATCTTTGCCTTTACCGTCCAAAGATGAAATTCAACATCATCCAACCCATTCCCATGAATGGTTTTTAGCTCAGCATCTTCATACAGACATGGACGAGACGGATGCTGAACGCTTTTGGCATCAACATATGTTCCTATGCGAACAAGAAGCGTCCAAAAGTGGCGTTTCAACAGACGACAAGGCTGATATCCCAACTGCAACAAACTGTGAATTCACGTAGCGTCCAGCTCGTGTCTTTCACTTTTTGGACACTTCAGCTACCTTTGTTCGTCCACCAGATGAGTGTCCATTCCTTGGTACAGAAACTTCTATCCTATACACTTTGATTGCTGCTCTTACTCATATCAACACCTTCCAACCACCCTACCCTTGGACCTCTCCTCGACCTTATCAACTTGACGTGCCAAACCTAAAGTTTCTAGAAGCACCTCCTCCCCCCTTTGAAACTCTTCCACCTTCTCAACCAGCTTCACCTACACCTCTACCACCGCTTACTCCTGGCTCCCAAACCTCTGCCAGCCTCCCCATCTCCACTTCTACCCCTCATCCATCCCCTCTGTTGACCCCGTCGTTCAACAATATGTTGCCACCCAACTTCAACCTATTTTCACTCTTCTTCACCAAATTCTCCAGAACCAACAAGCCCTCCTCCATCCTTCTTAACCTTCTCTTCCTCTGCCGCTGCCACAATGACTGTGATGATGACTCCCTTTTTTTCTTTTTTTTGATAATGACAAAGGGGGAGAAAGCATTATGTTTTTTTGTTCTTTTCTTTCTACCTTTGTCGTATTTTTTGTGTGCATATATTCTTGTCAAATTTTATGCTCTGAACAGCTAAATAAAATACAAAGTTGATCTGCTTTGCATTAAGTATTGCTTTGCCTATATTAAATCTTATATTTGTTATATAATATGCTTAATACTTGATATGATATTTGATATGGATTCAAGCTGATATCCCGTGTCTCAAATATACAAAACTTGGTATATCTGATTCAGGGGAGCATAGTAAGTCTTTCGAAAACTTCTTTTTGTGCTTCTTTATTTTCTATCAAAAAATTAAAAATAAAATAAA
This sequence comes from Spatholobus suberectus, assembly GCA_004329165.1. Classification (NCBI taxonomy): domain Eukaryota; kingdom Viridiplantae; phylum Streptophyta; class Magnoliopsida; order Fabales; family Fabaceae; genus Spatholobus; species Spatholobus suberectus. The sequence goes on from CM014733.1 coordinate 16,341,978, forward strand.
ATTAATAAGGTTTGTCATCATCAAAAAGGGGGAGATTGTTGGAACCAAAGACGTAGAAGCGTTTAAACCCTTTATGTTTTGAAGATAACAAAGCTTATTAATGTTCATATTTGCACGTATAGACTAATCCTGTCACAGCTAAGAAGAAGACTCGCCAACAAGGACCATCCAGTGTCATGTTAAAGACCGTCCAGTAGACGTGTGAAAGACCGTCCAGTTAGACGTGTTTAAAGACCGTCTAGTTGAACAAACTGGAGGCGACTGTCTAAGTCTCCAAGATCATATATTCAAACGGTTAAGTTTTTAGTCTGAACGTCAATTACATTTATGCTAAGTCTGCCTCGTAAATTACATATTACTACTTCAGTTAACTAATGTTCAAATCTGTTTGAAGCATCAACATTAATTCAGTACAAAAGCACAACATAATAGATAAAGCAAGTCAACTTATCAAGCTGACAAGACAAATGAAGAAGGTTCAGAAGAACAGACCGCCAGCGCAGTCCTACAACTTCCCTTGTAGTACAAGTCTACAACTGTCATGCCTGACATTTCTGAAAAGATGGTCTGCACGCTTCTCATTGCGTAAAGAGTCAAATTATCTACAACGGGTCTTTTTCTTAAAAATCATATATATACGTGCACTAACGAAAATAGAAATATTACAACGAGAAACGAAAAGGTGAATAGAAAAAGGCAAAGTCTGTCAAAAAGAACAAGAATGTAAAGTCTTTTGTAATACTCTGTTAAGAGCGTCCAGTGGACGATAGCAAAATTTTGTAAAGATCCTTGAAGTGATCCTGAGCTAAATCTTTCAAATCCTCACTACATGAGTTGACCCTTCCTCTTTAAACACTTGTGTATTGTGAAAGCCTGGAGAGGCTTAGTGTAAAAGAATACTTGGGTTAAGCAATCTAGGGAGATTGCGTTGTAAAGCCTGAAGAGGCCACGAACAATACTTGTAACCTAAGATTGGTTAGTAGAAACCTTCTGGGTGAATGGACTGGATGTAGCTCAGGTTGAGTGAACTAGTATAAAACTTTCTGTGTTTTTCTTCTCCTTATCCCTACACTTGAAAACATTTTTTTTGATCTACTTATTTCGAAAAAGTTTTACAAGGCACAATTCAACCCCCTTTCTTGTGTGCTTTTTCGTATTTCAGTTACACCTCTAAGGGCAATGAGGAGATGTCTAGAAAACGGCCTTTGCCAACTCTTCTTCCTCCTCCTCAAAACATACTATGATAAGATTGAGCAATACCTACCTTATGAACATGCACCGTCATATGTACATTTGATACTATCACACCTTTGGGGATAAAGCAAGTAATCAGCTGACTTTCAAAATGAACCTCATTAGCCTCCATGTCCAAACTCCATCCTTTCAAACTCTCAGGGATGGTGAGGATCAACTCTATACTAAAAAACTCATGCAATCAATTCGCTGCCATATGCTCTCATGATAATGAATCATCACGATCATCACAGTCATACACACATGGATAAACAACGTAAGGATAAGCTACCAAAAACAACATATATAACAGAAATATCACAGTTCACATATACTATGTGAAACCCAACATAATTTATATAATAGATCATTTGAAGCAAATAAAAGATTCAATGTGTCATTAAGAAAGTTCTCATTCATAAGAAGAAATAATATCACATCTACCACATAACAACAACTTAAGTATGCAATGTCATGTATGCAACAACTGCTTTGTGGAGACTCCACAATGAGTGGCTAGGCAAACATGTCCTTCAATCATGGTAAAATCCAACACCTATCTCGAGTAAATAGTAGCACGTGCCAAAACCATTTAGGGGATACCATAATTGATCTAGGAAAGTGATGTAGCAGCTCGCTAACATAGATATACGCGGGTAGTGGCTTACCATGCTGTAGGATTTGCATGACCCTAGCCTACATGTGGCATTCGCCTATCTACTTATCCCCAAGGTAATCTATCCTTCACTAACCCTTCCTGCACTAGGAATGAGGTCTCACCTAACAACCTAGACTTACGTGCATACTCCCAACACAACATAAGCTATAAACCCATGCATGTATACATGTATATTTTCATCAACATCAACAATTATCAATAACCACATTTTGTTTTATTAAAACATCACACTTATCCTCGTCACAACGATCAACAACAACATAGAATCCTATCTAGAGCGACTCCTGCAACAATAGGATCCTATCCAGAGCAATCCACAACGAGAATACGTCAAGGTCTTATCTAAAGCAATCCCAACTCAATAAATATTTAATCTTTCCACTTTATAAAACTTATACGAATCCATTATAATTAATCTTTTTAATAAATTTTGTAAAATCTTTATATATATTTTAATAATTTGCTTAAAATAATTGGATTATTACCAATAATTCAGAATAATCAAATTTACCTTTTTATGGTTTTTAATTTAATTAATTTAATTAATTTATCAAAAATACTAAATAATTATTAAAAATAACATAAACTTAAAATTTTAATTAGAAATATGAATTTATTCATTAAAATCAATTTTATAAATTTTTTAAAAGCAAATTAAAATTTTAAACAAATTTATCAACTCAAACCTTTTAAGAAGACAAGGTAAAAACCAAGGGTTTTAGCCCCTATTCTAGGTTAGATTTAAAATCCTTTTTGAATGACCAAACGATTTTTTGTTTAACATGATCTATAGTTTTTGTGAAAAGCTTTGTGAGCCCATTTTCTAGAACAACAAACCATTTCCTCAGCAAAAATCCACAAAAATTTCAAATAAATAGATAAAACAAAGAGGTTAGACTGTCTTATTAGTAGAACAATCAATTACTCCTCAAAATTTTGCAATGGATTAAAAACATTATGAGACAATTCTTGACATCACATTGTACATTTTAAGTATAGTTTCCATATTGACAAAGAGAAATCAAAAATTCAATGTGTGCAATTTATAATGATTTTTCTCCTAAAACAGTTCCAAAACCACAATTTGGCCAAAAACAGTGCATCATCTCAAAATTTTAAAAATTATTAAAAATAAAAAATAGCACTGAAAATAACATATGATATATCCACTTAAAGCTTGAAAACTCTAGTTTTTAGTTGTTCAAAATCATTTACTAAACAACCAACACGAAATTCCAAAATCAAGAAATCATTCATTTACCAAACAACTAACGCTTCTTGAGCTCATTCTGTAGCCCTTTGAGTTCATTTTCATTTCCAAAAAGAAACATCTTGTTTTATCAACCATAACTTCAGTTATGGCCAAAAAAATTGACGAATGTTCTAATAGAAAATCACCAACAAATTCATATGAATTTAATATCTATCATATATCTTGAAACCAATAAACATATATCACATTTTAAACAACAAAAACGAAATGTTCAAGTCAAGAACAATTCACCACAAAGGCATATCATCACATAACACACATAAAGATAAGCTTTCCTTGTTGTTTTGCTCCAAACAACCAAAAGGAAAGAAAAAGATGAACAATGTATTTGGTAGAGATGAATTTGTTTGGAAATGGAGAGGAGATGGTGGAAATAGGAGAGTGAAAATAAATTTGGTTGTTTGGTGAAGATGAGTTTGAGGAAAGAAATAAAAAAAGTGGTGGGACCCACCTAGTTTAATTTCTTCACTAATATGTGCAAAAATAGAGTAGAGAATGGAGATATGTTTATATTTTGTGACAATTTTTTTTTTTGCGGTTAAAAATTGCTAGAAAGTGTTATTTTGTAGCAATTATTTTTTTTGCTTTTTTTAAATGCCAAAAATATAAAAAATCAATTTTCTAGTGCTTGATAATTGATTATCAAGCCTAAGATTATCAAGCCATGATAATCAATTATTTTGGTGCATAATCATTCTTTCTGATAATTTAATATTCTTTTTTTTATTTCTCTCCTCCCTATTTCTTTCAAACCAAACACCTCTATTTTTCACATATTTCCATTCATCTATTTCTCTCTTCTCTATTTCCATGCACCTATTTTTCATTATTTATTTCCTTCCTACCAAATACACCTGAAGGTTTTTGGGCTTCTTTTGTAGTTCTTTTTTAGATTCAAAACAATATCCAAGAAGAACAACATTTTTTCCACCAAGAAAATGGGAAAGGAAGAACAAGAGCATGAGGAAGCATTAAGAGAAGATGAGAAGAAATGAGAAGAAAATGGAAGAAAAATGAAGAAAAGAAAAGAAGGAAACAAGAAACTCACCTATAACTCTTCTTCTCCTCTCCACCAACACTTAGAAGAAAAGCTTGCAAATGAGAGACTAAGGAGTGGTGGGTTTGTTTTACTTTTGTGCCCTTAATTGAGTTAGAAAAGGTGGGGGCAATTGGGTAATTAAATAAATCAACAACTTATCAACTAAGTTGTTAAAGATATATTTCAAATGGCTTCCCTAGAAGCCTCAACATGGCTGATCAAGATGGGTAAAAACAAGGGGCTAAGGTGGTTTTTATGGAATAAGAAATGTAAGAAATAAAATGATTACATGTACTTAGGTTAAGTACACTTAGTTAGGTTTTTAGTTAGGATTAAACTAACTAGTTTCAAGGCAAACAATTGGTTACCCATTTGGTCAGGGGGTGTGACCTATATATGGGTATTAGGGAAGATAAAATTTTAATTTGTGTACTGGTAAAGAGTACACAAATAATTTACAAGAATTTTTGTCGAAAATTTTTGAATTTTGCGAATTTTGAATCAAATAAAATTTTATTATTTACAAAGGAATGGAATATTTAATGAGTATCTAGCTCATTAAAATGTCCTAGAGTGATATTAGAATGTTTCACCAAGAATCCAAAAAGTCAGTGCCTTCTTGTACTGAAGTTTGGGCCTTAAACACGATCAAATTAAAATAAAAACTTTATTTTACTCACAAAAATAAGAAAATTTTACTAACCACTCTTGAACATAATTCTAATTAAATTTAATTAAATTTTTAGGTCACCATATTATTTGTCAGTTTTTATAGTGTATCTCTGCATTATCAGTTACTAAACAGACTCAATTTATGTAGAAACTCTCTACAAAATTTCAAGTAGAAAAATAAACACATATTTTAATTATTTATTTATATTGAAATTAAATTAAATTTTCTCTTTTAAATTATTCAATCACTTATTCATAAATTAATAAAAAAAAATGTCTTACATTTTGCCCCATTGATGATGCCTATGCATTTGTTACGACATTGCTTGACTTAGAATCAACTTTTTGTGGAATTGAATGCAAGCATTTCTCTGAGGGACATTTATTAGACTAACATATTCCATGAATGGGAATACTTAGAAATGGTTGATCAAGTCCCTTGAGGACTGTTAAAACAAAGGACAAATTTGTAACCCTTAAATATTTTGATAATAACAAACAGTTAAAATTATGTGTCCTCACTTTATCATTTGATGTCTCGCTCACTTTATCGTTTGATCTTTCGCTCAAATTATCGTTTGATCTCTAGTACGCATTATATCCTTTGACTTTTTTTTAATTGAATATCGTCTTATCTTTATTTGTATAAACTTAGTAGCTAACAAAGCTTATAGACGATGTAGAGTAGTCTAAAATGATCTGCACAATCAAAGCGTAAGCTACCTCAAAACGTATTATGCCTATACACCTACTCTCGAGGAAAGTCAGCAAAAAAGGAAGAATATATGTGCGAATGTCAGAACAGGAAAGTGTATATGACAACTGCTAAAAGATTGAATACAAGAATAGAAAAGATAAACAGACTGTTTTATCTTATCATATGACAAAGTTGGTAAAAAGCATTAAATGCTCCAACGACTCTCTTCATCAGACGAAGGTCGTCGCCTACAAAATACTCAACGGATACTTTTGAAGAAAGATATAAATAGAAAAAGAGACCTCTTTCGAGCAAGAAGTCGCATTTTACAAGTGTTATTGATATATTTGCTGCTGAATCGAAATATTCATTATTGCTTTGAGAAAAGAAAAAGTCTTTGTAAAATTAGTTTGAAAATCTGTTTTGAACTTCATTGTATTTTCGTCTGATAAGAGATTAAACCCAGTGAGGAAAACTCACACAAATCTCTTTCTTTGCAAGATTGGTTGAAGCCTGAAGAGGCTTTGTTTCAAAGAATACTTAGGTGTTTGCTTGGAGAGGCAAGTGAAAGACTACTTGGGTTGAGCCTGAAGAGGCTTATGGAAAGAATACTTGTAACTTGTAAAGTTAGTGGAACTTGGTTGTTGCCAAGAACTGGACGTAGTCTCTGGGGTGAGACGAACCAATATAAAATCTGTGTGCCTTTCTATTTTGGTCTTTCTACTTTCGTCTGCCTTTTGAAATGTTTTTGAAGATCTTTTTGATCTTATTTCAATCTTTACATTGCCTTTAAAAGAATTGCGAAAATTGGCCTTAACACAATTCAACCTCCCTTCTTATGTTAATTCTGTGCTTTACAATTTGGTATTAGAGCTTAGCCTCTATGGGTTGAGCACCTTAACAAGTGTTAGAGGAAAAAGATCTGCATGGCACATCTTGAAGGACAGCTCATTCTTGAAGGAGCCTCTTTGTCAAGGCCTCTAGCCTTCAATGGAGAAGATTATGCATACTGGAAGGACAAAATGGAAATGTATATCAAGTTCACTCACTATAGTATATGGAGAATCATCACACATGGAGATCATGTTGTAACCAAGCCAGAAAACGAATACAATCAAGATGGCTACAACATGTTACAACAAAACGCAAAAGCTAAGTACATTATAACTTGTGCCTTATCAAAAATTGAATATAATAAATTTTACAGTTGTAGAGCTGTTAAGGAAATGTAGGATGCTATACGCATAACACATGAAGGCACGGAAAATGTTCGTCTCAGGTGAGCAGCAATTCTTCAAAGACATTATGAGATGTTCACCATGAAGGAGACTGAAACCATTGATGAAATGTTTGGAAGATTTCAAACAATTCTAAATGGACTTCAAAGTCTTGGTGTTGAGTTCTCTAAGGCTTAAAATAATCTCAAAATCCTGGATAGTCTTCCCAAAGTGTGGGAACCCAAAGCTACAGCCATAGCTGAAGCAAGGATATGAAGACTCTAACTCTAGATGAGTTATTGGGAGCCCTTAGAGTACATGAAGTACATTTATTCAAAAGAGACAATCAAGAATAATGACTCTATTGCCCTAAAGATTGGAGAAACAAATAAAAGAGCAAACGAAAAAATTGAAACAAAAAGAAGAAACAAAGCGCTGAAAGTTCAATATGAGGAATCCGAGAGCTCAGACGAAAGCTCTAACTGCTCAACAGACGATGAAATCTCCTTCATCACCAAAAAGTTCAAGAAGATGACAAATTTAAGCAGTCTTCCAAAAGAAAGATACTAGATTCAGAAAGCATCCTCAAGAAGAAAACAATGAGATCATCTGCTATGAATGCAAAAAACTTGGACATATTAAGGTTGAATGCCCGAAAATAAAGAAAGGATGGAGCTCAAAGAAAAGATATAAGAAGAAAAATCTTCTAACCACCTGGGAAGATCTGGACAGTAGCAGTAGCAGTTCAAACGATGAAAAGGCCAATATCTGTCTCATGGCAGATGCAGAAGAAGTAACGTCTGAGGTAAACTCTGAATATAATAACTTTATGCATGAGTCTAAAGATAGTGAATCTGAATCTGAAGATGAAGATATGTCATATGACATTCTCCTTGCTAACTCTCACAAGATTGCTCTTGAGTACAAAAAATATAAAGAATAATATCAAGACGCTCTTTTAGAAAATGAGATACTTAAGAGAGATCTGATGAAAATGCAAAAGAGTCTAGCTTCAGATCCTAAAAAGGCAATACTTCTTTCTGAAGTTGATAAACTAAAGAAAGAGGTCATTAGTTTGAAACATGATCTAACCAAATTTGTAGACAGATCTTCAAAACTTCAAATGATTTTAAAACATAGAAGATCTCCGCTTGACAAATTTGGGATTGGATTTGTAGAAGACAAAAGTGCTAAAACATTGTGTTCTAAACCATATTCAACCTTCTGTAACTTTTGTGGAAAATTTGGACATTCATTTCAAAGATGTCAACACAAAAGGAAACAGAGGTCAAATAAGATCTTTGGGACTAACATAAAAGGACCTAAAAGTATTTGGGTACCAAAATCTCAAATAATTCCTGTTGCAGATATCCTTAATAGGAGAAAGAAGGGATTCATTCTGGTACTTGGACAGTGGATGCTCACGTCACATGACAGGAGAAAGGTCTATGTTCCTAGACCTCCAATCACATGAAGGAACAGTCTCTTTTGGTGGAAATGGAAAAGGAAAAATCATTGGTATAGGTAAAGTTGGTAAGCCTCCTCTTCCATCAATAGACAATGTTCTATGTGTTGAAGGATTAAAATACAATCTACTTAGCATCAGTCAATTTTGTGACGGTGGATTTATTGTATCCTTCAACAAAGAATCATGTATAGTCAAAAGAAATGATGAATCTATTCTTTTCACTGCCAAAAGACACAGTAATCTATATAAGATTGTGTTTGAAGATCTGAACAAACAAAATGTTACTTGTTTAATGACCAAAGTAAATGAAAAATGGATTTGGCATAAAAAACTTGCGCATATCAATTTGAAACATATTTTGAAGTTATATAAAAAGAGTTTAGTAAAAGAATTGCTTAAGATTTCTTGGAAAACTCATCTTCTTTGTGAAGCATGTCAGAAAGGGAAACAAATCAAAACCTCTTTTAAATCAAAAGATGTTGTTTCTACTTCTAGACCATTAGAATTACTGCATATGGATTTGTTTGGACCTACAAAAGCTCTTAGTCATAGTGGGAAAAAGTATGGTTTTATCATTATTGATAACTATTCTAGATATACATGGGTTTATTTCCTAGCTCACAAACATGAGTCATTTAATGTGTTTGAAATATTCTGTAAGAGAGTTCAAAATGAAAAAGGTTTTTGTATTACTGCAATTAGAAGTGACCATGGAACTGAATTTGAAAATGCTGAGTTCAAATCCTTCTATGAAAAGAATGGAATTTTCCACAACTTCTCCTCGCGCTGAGAACACCTCAATAAAACGGGGTAGTTGAAAGGAAAAATAGAACTCTACAAGAGATGGTAAGAACCATGCTTTGTGAAAATTCAGTCCCTAAGTACTTCTGTGCAGAAGCTATAAACATAGCATGTTATGTTCAAAACAGAATATTGGTCAAACCATTTATTAAAAAGACTCCTTATGAACTGTGAAGAGGTAGAAAACCCAACATTTCATACGTTCACCCCTTTGGATGTGAATGCTATATTCTCAACACTAGAGATCAATTAGGAAAATTTGACTCTAAGGTTGATAAAGGTGTTTTTCTTGGATATTCCGATACATCAAAAGCATTCAGAGTATTCAACTCTAGAACTTTTGTTGTAGAAGAATCTATCCATGTTAAATTTAATGATACACTAACCCTTGATAGGAGACTGTTAGATTTGGAAGAAGATTTTGCAGATTTATAGATAGAACCGTCTGATCAAATAAGAATAGACAAAGTAAAAGAATCAGAAGAAACTTTTCAACAACAAACCAATGATCAGACGAAGGGATTTCATAAGGACTGGAAGTTCGTTATCTACCATCCTCAAAATCAAATTATTGGAGAACAAACAGAAGGAGTCAAGACAAGGTCATCACTAAAGAATCAAGCGTCTTGTGCCTTAGTCTCAAAAATTGAACCTAAGACGATAGATGAAGCACTAACAGACGATGACTGGGTGATAGCTATGCAAGAAGAATTACATCAATTTACAAGAAATGATGTTTGGATTCTTGTTCCCAAACCAATACATAAGAGCATTGTAACACCTCGTTTCTCCTAATACTTGATGAAGTGTTTTAATAACTAAAAGCAGGAATTTAGATATGTAATCTAGGTGATTAAAAGAAATAAATGAATTATTGTTATGCATAGTATGTTGTATGTAGTGATGGTTTGGTGTTGTTTGCTTAAGCCAATGTGGGTATGCTGTGAGTGTGATATTGGCTTTTAGGAGAAAAACAGTTGAGTTAAATCAGTTTTGGGATAAGAGCAATGGTTTGGTGAGATTTGAGTCTCAGTTAGCCAAAAGTCCATGTAAGAGCTTCAGGAAGGTCGAGTATATAAAGGAAGAAGAGGTAGATCTTCCTCATTCTCTCCTTCCTTCTCTCTCTTTTCACTTTCTCTCTCATCCCTTCTCTCTCTTTTCTTCATCTTTCACTATTTCTCTCGAGATTTCTCAGGTTAGTTAGGGGTGTTAATGGTTTATTAACCCCAATTTTGTGTTCTTGAGTTGTAGAGGGTAGATTTCTTGGAAGATTGGCTTAAGAGTTCTCTTCTCTCATATTCTCATCTTCCCAACTTTCAGATTTGGAAGCTTTTGAGGTAAAGGAAGCTTACTATTGTTTGATTTCATGTTTGTGGTCGTTGATATGTAGATTTAACTCTTTGGAATCGATTGATTTTGGTGAAAATCTTACGTATATAAGTTTTGGGAAAAATAGGTTTTAAAAAGGGATTTTGAGATTTGAGGTTGTTTATGGCTAAAAATTGTCGTATAATTGGTTAGAAATGCATTGAAAGTGTTTAGAATTGATTTGGAATGGTTGCATAGTAGTTAAAACTCAAGGAATTGAAGAATCACATCCCATACACCTTATTCGCGTTATACCCCGCCTGGTGACGGCTCCCTCCTGCTGGGTGAGGTTCTTCCCAAGCCCAGAATGGGGTTTATGGAGAAGTCCTGCTGGGCGACGTTTTGGTCCCGTCGGGCGACATTCAGTCAGCAAAAAGAAATGGGTCTTGGGTATCATGTCGCCGGGCAGTAGTATTGTGCTACCGAGCGGTATGTTGTTTGTGAGTGAATTATTTGAAAATTTTGTTGTGTAAAAGTTGGGTCTAAGAAAGAATATGAAATGTAATTGATTTCTTTGGATTACATGTTTAGATGTCATCCTTTGAAGCATTGGAAAAATGTTTAGCCTTAAAAGAAAAACATACTTGTCATGTGTGCCTAGATTTATAAGATTCGTTATTGTTTATGTGTGTTGTTATTACCATTCCAAACTTGGCTATTTGCATACTTTATTATTGTCATGAATTGGTTGATAATTTGTTGGAAAGGTAATAGTTGGATGGAAGGTTATTTAAATAGAAACCTCCACTAGTTGTAGAATGAGGTGATAATGAGATATCTTACTTGTTGACCATGCAAGAGGCTAGATTGGGCCTGCATGGAGTTGGTAGTGATTGTTGGACCATAGGTGGTGCTAAGTAGGTCACGTGGTGATATGTTGATACACATATGTATGATGTGTTGATTGTTGTTGTTGCGTGGATGGTTGTGATGATATATATATATATATATATATATATATATATATATATACCTATGGATATTATGAATGGTTGTGGTTGAGTTGGTTGTGGTGATGATACATGCATTGATATGCATATGTTGTTGGCTGAGGTTGTATGGGTCTTATGCCGTATGCGGGTAGGCATAAAAGTTGGGGGTGAACGGAGTTGCGGCTCAGACGGGCCTCCAACCTAGTGCTTGGATGAGAAGTGGGGTCTAAAAGATGGGCCTAAGGGATAAGTGGATGGGTAATCCCGCAGTGGGACCAAGGCAGTGTAGGCCTTATGTCACGGTATACCACCACCCACATACACTTATTTTGACAACCATAAGCTTATCCAACAAATCAAAGTTTTGGCAATCCCTGAATGGTACTAGATGGCCATGGTAGGGGATAAGACCTGGCTGATCGCCTGATATGTAGAAATCTCTTGAGAGTAGTGTCTTCATACATTAGTATGGTGATTGATATCACTACGGAAGAATGTGACTATATATCATGAAATTTTATATATAAATGAAGTTTTCGTCTGTAACTTGTTGGTGGTGGTAATGGTAGTGTTGTCGTTGTTGTTATGATTACGTGGTAATTGTGGTTGTTTATTGTCGTGGTTGCTATTATGGTTGGAAGTGATGGTAGAGGTATGGATAATGCCTTGTTGTTGATGTTGTTTCTATTTCCTATTTGATTATTGATATGGAATGAGGGGATTTTTCTATTACTTTACTTTTAAAATATACGTTTTATTATTTCAAGTAAGCTTACCCTTGCATTATTTGCACGTGTGGTTCGTGCTTGTGATGATCACGTCTTTGGCATGGGAGTAGATTGTTGAGTTTTTGGCAAGTTTAGCTTCTCTTAATTGATGATGAAGCTTCATTTTAGCCAGTGGTGAGATGGAACAAGTATGGAGGATTACTTTTTTTGTTCCTTTAGAGGAATTGATGTTCCTTTTGTTGTTTATTTCCATTAAAAGAATATATAGAGTGACTAGCTATAGAAAGAATGTTTTGTACCCTATATTTATTGATATAAAAATGTTTAATAATGTTGGGGTATGTATTTTCTTTTGATTTCTTGATGTATACATTGATGTAATTATTTTAATTAGAATGGATAATTTTCTCTATTATTATCTTTAAAGATGGAGAAGGCGAAAAACAAAGACATATTTTTATAATACTTTATCTAATATCTTTATTAAGAGAAGCCTTCTGAGAGATAAAGTAGAAAAGTTGTTATATAGCGGCAGTGGGTCGTTACAAGCATCATTCGAATAAGATGGGTATTCCGCAACAAGCTCGACGAAAATGGTAAAGTGATTAGAAATAAAGCAAGGTTAGTGGCTCAAGGTTACAATCAATAAGAAGGTATTGATTTCATTGAAACCTTTGCTCTTGTTGCTAGATTAGAAGCTATCAGAATTATGCTTGCCTTTGCCGCTCATAAAAACATTAAGCTTTTTCAAATGGATGTGAAAAGTGCTTTTTTAAATGGTTTTATTGAGGAAGAAGTCTATGTTAGACAACCTCCTGGCTTTAAGGATTCAAACTTCACAGATCATGTCTTTAAACTTAAAAAGGCTCTGTATGGTCTTAAGCAAGCACCTCATGCTTGGTATGATAGACTGAGTAGTTTTCTTATTGGAAATGGATTTATGAAAGGCAAAGTAGATACAACTCTTTTTAGAAAGGAATCCAACAAAGATTTCATTATAGTTCAAATTTATGTAGACGATATAATCTTTAAAGCTATTAATGAAACTCTATGTAAGGATTTCTCAAACTTGATACAGAGTGAATTTGAGATGAGTATGATGGGAGAATTAAAATTCTTCCTTGGACTACAAGTTAAACAAGAAGAGAAGGGTATATACATTCATAAGCAAAAATACACAAAGGAATTGCTTCAGAAATATAAGATGAGTGAGTCAAAACCTATGAGCACACCAATGCATCCGTCTGTGGGTTTAACAAAGGATGAATGAGGTAAATCTGTAGACCAGACTATTTATAAAGGTATGATTGGCTCACTTCTCTACTTAACTACAAGTAGACTAGATATCATGCACAACGTCTCATTTAAAAGCTGTTAAGAGGATTTTTAGATATTTTGTTGGTACATCTAACCTTAGTCTATTCTATGAGAAAAACAAAGATTTCAGGTTAGTAGGATACTGTGATACAGACTATGCTGGTGACAGACTTGAACGAAAAAGCACAAGTGGTGGATGTCACTTCATCGGACTATGTCTTATATCCTGGACCAGCAAGAAGCAGAACTCATTTGCATTATCCACTGCTGAAGCAGAATATGTATCTGCTGCAAGCTGCTGCTTACAACTCCTATGGGTAAAGTACCAACTTGAAGATTACTCTAGCTTTGAGCATAACATTCCTGTGTTATGTGATAATACTAGTGCAATTAATTTATCTAAAAACCCCATTCAACATTCTAAAGCTAAGCATATAGAGATAAGACATTATTTTATTCGAGACTATGTTTAAAAATGTGTTTTTGAAATTAAGTTCATCGATACAAACCATCAATGGGCTGATATCTTTACAAAAGCTCTACCTGCAGAACGTTTTAACTTCATCTTAGAAAACCTGCACATGAAAGTTTTGCAAGAATAAATCGTCTTATATGCATCGTTTCATTTTATCTTTTACGATTCGTCTTGTTCTATTTCGTCTTATTTTACTTCGTCTTACTTTATTTCGTCTTATCTTATTTCGTCTTACTAACACGATGGTTTTTGAATATGAAAAGTCTTTACGTTCATTAGTCTAATATTCCCTCTAATGATTGCTCTCGGTAACCACCCAAGAAGCATGCGCCGTATCCCCTGCCACATCAAGTCACTATAAATGCACATCTCTTCAGTACTTTCAGAACCTCTCTTTTTATTCAAATTAACTGCTCTTTCTTTCTCTTTATGCTCTCTAAAAAATCTCTCAAAATCTCTGAACTGAAACCTTATCCCTTACCTTTACTCTAAAATCTCTTTCTCTCAAACTTGTACTCATGGCTGCCCAAAAACAACTTGTGCCTATGGAGAGATATCAAGAAAGTGACTTCGTCGCCGAAAAATGGGTCGACTTATAAAAGCTTAAGGAAAAAGGATTCCCTCTGCAAATGTATATCAAGAACGTCAAATGGGAAGCTTTCGTGTAGAAGAAAACTTCATGGTACCATGCACCATACACCTACTTTTGGGCCTCTGCATCTGAAGTCAACGAAACTATCATTGAAACCGTCGACAATAAAGCCATTATCATCTCTACCGATGCCATTACAGCAGTGTCTGGCTGTAAAGAGGAGGGTGACCTCTTTACTAAAAACTAGGAAAAGGTTATAACCTTAGAAATTGTTGACAGGGCATTGTATGGAAAGCTCCAGCCTCAAACTGAGAACAAGGACGTTCTAAGGAAGTTCTTATACGCTTCAAACATGAAGCCTATATGTCGATTGCTTCACAACATCTTGTTGCACATTATTTTGCCCCGAAAAGGCTCAAAGGATATTGTAACCTCTAAGGACAGATTCTACATCTACAAGATGATGATGGGTTAGAAGGTCAATCTACCTATCTTAATCCTAGACAACTGGAGATCCTGTATCTCCAAATTGAAGGAAGGTGCCTAGAGCAAGCAGAAGCATCCTATTCCCTACGCCATGCTTTTCACGGAAATCGTCCGTCTAGCAGGAATAAAAGAATCCGAGTTGGAAAAGATGAAACAAGGTTTTGAGATCGATGTATCCATCCTCCGGAGGATGAAGATTGCATATCTCTCCTCTAGATATGTTGCAAGACATCCAGAGTTGGCATTGATCAAGGAAGAACCACCAGAAGAAGTTGTCGGAATTGCATTCAAAGTGGGATCGTCTGCTGACCCCTCTAGTGGTACTGCATCTGTTTAACCTCCTTCACAGACAAAACACTAAGCCCAACACAAACAGACCAAACCACAAAAACCTAAGTTACCAATCAAGAGACCTTCACAACTTGACCCTCAACCCAAACAAACCAAACCTCAAACCTCTTCGTCTCCACCTCATAAGAAACAAAAACCATTAACCATTCGTTTGAGATCCAAACCAATTCCCCAACTTGACTCAAACGATGACCTTTTCATTAACACCCTTCTTCCTACTCCAAGCACAACCACTCCTGCCCCTCCATCGGATCAACCACCTCTACCACCTACCTCTACTGAATCTTCTCCATCTGTCGAACATTCTAAAAAGCCCCCAAATCCAAAAACATTCTTGTACCAAAAACAAGGGCTCAAGAAGAAAAATAGCTCAAGAGAGCCCGAGTTGAATCAAAACGGGCTAAAAAGAAGAAGAAAGAAGAAGTAGAAAAGCTAGTTGAGGTTGAACAAGAACAGATTGAGGAAGCAGTGCTTCAATCAGTGATTGAGGATTCACTACAAACAGCCCCTGCAGAGCCTAGAGCACAAGAGCTGTCGACTTTAGAGGACATTGCTGCTACCTCAAGACGTAGATTACCTAGATCTCTTTTCTAGGAAGTTCCACAATCTGTTTCTTTATCTCAAGTCTTCAATCGTCTTTCTGTAGACTTAACGGTTGCACCCAGCCTTGATCAGCTTGCAAGGGCTATTCCACTCTTTGTTTCCTTCCTGGACCGTGAAGTAGAAGGAACTTCGTTTGGAGGAGCTGGACCGATGATAGACTAAACAGCACCAGAAGAATATCGCTCTGAAATGCCTTCGTTTGAGCATCTCCAAAGGCGCACAATGATTTATTTTGAATAGCCTGAAGCGCGTCAGACTGGCACCACAAAAGAATATCAATTACCAGAGTCCTTTGACCCAGAAGTTCTCCAAGCCCCTCATCAACTATGAACTGGGGGAAGTTAATAATCCGAGGATGTGGACGACTCTAATAAATGAAGAATGGTCACTTTTGGTATGCCATGGGTATGTTGAGAAATTCCTTGATATTCCAGAAAAAGCTACCCCCGCACTATCCTATGAGCCGCACATCACCCCCTACATTTGAAAGAAAGGGTATAGCACTCTGTCGAACACTCCAATCTTCGTCTATCCGCCATCAACACGAACGAAATTTCCAGTTGGATATGAAGTTTGGAGACAGCGTGGAACTCTGTGTCACACTTCTCCTTTCATGCTGAAATGCAACTACTTCGAACATCTGGTCATGTGCAGAACGTATCATTACAAGCCAAAAATCATTTATTCGTTTTGCCATGGGATGATCAAGACTTACCCCCTCGTCATTCGTCCAGAAGACAATCCAGACTTTGAAAAATGGCAGATTGGTGATGATGACTGGGAGTTAGGGAGAGTGATGAACAACTTCCTGTAGGAAAAGATGTAGATCTCTTTACAGCATGCAATCTATGAGTGAAGGTGTCCAGACCTTGAACTAGGCTCACCTAGATTCATGGCTACTTGGATGCGGCTCCTCATGAAGCCATGGACTACCTTTCGCATTAGCTGTCAAAAGAACTATCCGTGCCAAAATCTATCTATGGGGAAAGGAAAAGAACCGAAATTCAAACGAAACCCCCAAAGGCACGTGATGATCAGACAAAGAGCACTATCGTCTGCACAGCTGGTCGTATCAAAAGGCAAAGCAACTCTCCGAAGCACAGATCGCAAAAGGTTACAAGATCACGTTGAAGTGCTTAAACACTTTTCTGGTCTCTCTACTGATGAAAAGTGTGTGCTAAGTCATGAAGCTGCCCTTCGTCTGACGGGTCACTAAATGCAAGTCTCTCCATCTCCCTCCACCTCTACATCCAACCCCCAAAACCAACTGTCCCTAAACCAACCCCTCACTTATATTTTCTTCTCTTCTAAAACCTTTGAAATTTATCTTCCCTACAGTCACTTTTGGTTTTATGGTCCTCCTGTACCGTATGTTTTCAACTTATGTTTTGTAGAGGAACCCAGTGATGAAGCAGCTACCAGCTCTACACCTGCACCTTCAGACGACAAACAAGCCTTCAATGAATTGAAGCAGACTGTGCTGCGTCTTGAAACTGATCTTCAAAAGGATTGCAGTGAGCGTAAACGTGCATAAGTTTTGTTGGCCAAGCTGGCAAAGCACTTCAAGAGTGACCTTGGCTCATCATCTACACCTTCAAACTCTGAATCCTCTGATTGATGATGTCAAAAGGAGGAGAAAAATAGAAGACAAAGGGAAGTATAACGATATCAATCTTAGGGAGAGTATATTTCTTTTTATATATACAATGATGAATTACGTTGAATGATATCGTCTGGTTTTCTTTTAGTAACTTCATTATATATATTGCATCTGCTTAACTGAAGTGCACCTATATAAAACATGTGTTTTTCAATAACTCACTAATCAAAAAGATCTTTAATAGAAAATTGTCTTTACAAGAACTATAATTGTTTGTCATCATCAAAAAGGGAGAGATTGTTAAAACAAAGGACAAATTTGTAGCCCTTAAATACTTTGATAATAACAAACAATTAAAATTATGTGTCCTCACTTTATCGTATAATGTCTCACTCACTTTATCGTTTGATCTTTCGCTCAAATTATTGTCTAATCTCTAGTACGCATTATATCGTCTGACCTTTTTTTTAATTGAATATCGTCTTATCTTTAATTGTATAAACTTAGTAACTAACAAAGCTTACAGACGATGTAGAGCAGTCTAAAATGATTTACACAATTAAAGTGTAAGCTACCTCAAAACATATTATGCCTATACACCTACTCTCGAGGAAAGTCAGCGAAAAAGGAAGAATATGTGTGCGAATGTCAGAATAGGAAAGCGTACATGACAACTGCTAAAAGATTGAATACAAGAATAGAAAAGACAAGCAAACTGCTTTATCTTATCATATGACAAAGTTGGTAAAAAGCATTAAGTGCTGCATTTAATGCTCCAACAACTCTCTTCATCAGACGAAGGTTGTAGCCTACAAAATACTCAACGGATATTTTTTAAGAAAGATATAAATAGAAGAAGAGACCTCCTTCGAGCAAGAAGTCGCATTTTACAAGTGTTGTTGATATATTTGCTGCTAAATTGAAATATTCATAATTGCTTTGAGAAAAGAAAAAGTCTTTGTAAAATTAGTTTGAAAATCTGTTTTGAACTTCATTGTATATTCGCCTGATAAGACGTTAAACCCAGTGAGGAAAACTCACACAAATCTCTTTCTTTGCGAGATTGGTTGAAGCTTAAAGAGGCTTTGTTTCAAAGAATACTTGGGTGTTTGCTTGGAGAGGTAAGTGAAAGACTACTTGGATTGAGCCTGAAGAGGCTTGTGGAAAGAATACTTGTAACTTGTAAAGTTAGTGGAACTTGGTTGTTGCCAAGAACTGGACATAGTCTTTAGGATGAGACAAACCAGTATAAAATCTGTGTGCCTTTCTGTTTTGGTCTTTCTACTTTCGTCTGCCTTTTGAAAATCTTTCTGATCTTATTTCAATCTTTATGTTGCCTTCAAAAGAATTGCAAAAATTGGCCTTAACACAATTTAATCCCCCTTCTTGTGTTAATTCTATGCTTTACAAGGACAACATTGTCATTTTGGAATTATCTTTAAGAATTGTGAGGGGCCACCATAAGTTTAGGTACCAAGAGAATCATAACCAATTTCAAGAAAAGAGGTATGAAAGGAATAAGAGATGAGAATAGTCGTTGGAATAGATAACATATATTTATTTATTTATGAACATAACTATTTGTAGCCCAAAACCATGTTAATTATGTGAATCGATGAGCATTGGTGCATATAATTTCTTCAAGGTTTTTTTTCTAAAGGTATATAAGTAATAAATGAAGGAAGGAAGAGGAGATTGAAAATTATGGAGAGAAAATTATGAATGTTGAACTCAATTAAATGATACTTATTAATGTTATTAAAACTAAACCGAATTGGCCAATTCAACCGCATCCGGTCCGTAATAAGTATAAAACCATTAATAAAGAAATAAAGAAAACCAATATAGAACCGGTAAAACTGGTTTCCAACTGGGAAAATGGGTAAAAACTATCGGTCCATAAATTGTGATCAGTTTAGTAAATTTGATGTCATATCTGTAACATTTGTCCCTTTTATAATAAAGCAACTCGGCTACTAGTAACAACCTACCAATATGGGACTTAGTATCACCAGGTAACTGGCTGTGTGCATGTTTAAGGTTGATTGCACAATGCTGTACAATGTGGGACTTACCTTCATGCTTCCAGCTCTAATTCCGTGTCACCTCCCTTTGTCTCTTCTTCCATCTCCAATGTGGATGCATCTGTTAGCAAGCATAGAGGTACTAGCCTTGGGATTATTTGTAGAAATCACATCGGAGATGTTATGCCCTATGCAACTTAGCTTTTGGGAGCTGATTTCAATGTCCTTATTATTGAAGCTTTGGCAATAAGCTAGGGAATAAAATTTGTATAGTAGCTGGGCTTCACCCAAGTTTTATTTGAATCAGATTTCAAGCAACTATATTAGTGTTGGCGTAAAGATAATATAGTCCTGAACATACTTACAAAGTATAATCGCAAAAGCAAAAAGTTTTGCTACTGGTTTCAACTCTTTTCCTTGTGCCATATTAAGAGGTGCTCTAACCAAGGAGCTAATCAACTTGCAGCTCTAGCTTTTTCTTATACTGAAAAGCATTTAATTAATGATTTCCCACATCAAATGTTTTTAATCTTTTTTTTCTTTTTTTGCATTTTTGTTGTGAAATAATGTGTAAAATAATAATATGTGAAAATAATAATTGATTAATTATTAAAGTTTAACTGTGTAAGTAAACGAGAGGGAATAAAAACATGAATGACAAAATTTTGTGGGACTAAAACTGGTCAAACTTTTTTTTTGAGGACTAAAAACGTAAATCGTGATAAAATGAGGGACCATTTTCATAATTTACATTTTTTATCAATTTTTTTTTAAATTGCCATGTGGTTGCCATGTTAGCCTAGTAGTCCATGTGGCAGCCCATGTGGAACCACGTCATCACTTAACGGTTAAAGTTAACGGCAGGGACTAAAACACAGACGAGAAATTTATGAAGGACTATGACCGGTCAAAATATTTTTGAGAGACTAAAAACAAAAATCGACAAAAAATGAGGGACCAAAAACTTAATTAACCCTAAAATAAAATTTATATATTTAAAAATGTATTTATTTTGAATTTTAATCATAATATAATTTATAAAAATTTAAAAATACTTATTTATTATAAATTATAATTATAATTCCAATTCTAATTGTATACAAACAAATATTTATATTATGTAATGTACATGTTAAAATACTAGTATATTGCATATTACATTAGTACTTTTAATTTATGTATAATTTAAAAGATACAAATTAAAAAATATAGAATAAAGTATTTCAAAATATAAGAGACTAGTATTTTAACATGTGCAATAAACAAAATAAATGTTTATTTTATATAACTAAAATTTATAATAAATAAACACTTTTGAATATATAAATTATATTATAATTAAAATTCATAATAAATAAATATTTTTTAACATATAATTTATATTTTAGATTTATGATAAATAATTTATATTGTGATATAAAATTATTTTTAATTATTGATTATTTTTTTTAAAATATATTGAGATACAAGTAGAAAAATCCTTAAAAACATTCTCACTAAAAAAAAAAATCCTAAAAATGCTTTCGTTGAAAAATGCATCATAAAACATTCTTGTTCAAGATAACTATTATAATTTATATTGAGATAGGATTTTAAGTCATGTATATATAGGATAAATAATTATTTTTATATAATTAAAATTCATAATCAATAAATATTTTTAAATATAATTTTTTTAAAAAGCAAAAGAAATTTCATCAACGAGAGTATTCTTAAGAATTTTTCATCAACTAGAGTGTTTTTTAGGATTATTTTTAACTTCTTATCTCTTTTAATCTATCATTTTTATTTTTATTTCCAAAATATTTTTTAATATTTATTACATTAAATTATCAATAATTAAAAATAACATTATATCACAATATAAATTGTTTATCATAAATATAAAATATAATTTATAAGTTTAAAAATATTTATTTATTATGAATTTTAATTATAATGTAATTTATATGTCCTAAAGTATTTATTTATTATAAATTTTAATTATATAAAAGTAATGTTTATCTTGTGCATTGCACAAGCTAAAATATTAATTATATTATAATTAAATTTATAATAAATAAATATCTTTGAATATATAAATTATATTTTAAGTTTACAACGAATAATTTATAAGGTTATTTTCCATTATTTATAATTTCTTTTAAAAAATTGTCTATACAAATAAAAACAAAGAGGATGATAGTTTGAGATAGTTGAAAGAAATTTTTTTTGACTAGTTGCTAAGGCAGTGTGTAATATGCACATCCAAATAAGAGAAGAAAGATAATATTAAAAATGTTTAGTCAAGAGAGTGAAAAGAGTGGGACTCTCCCTTTTTAAATTATGTATTCTAATTTATAACTAGTATTTTACCTTGTGAAATGCACAAGATAAATATTTATTTTATATAATTAAATTTTATAATAAATAAATACTTTAATTAAATTTCATAATAAATAAATATTTTTGAATATATAAATTATATTTAATATTTATGATAAACAATTTATATTGTAATACAAGGTTATATTTAATTATTAATAATTTTTGAAAAAAATATTAAAATTCAATTTAGAAATAAAGATGAAAAGGATATATTAAAATAAATAAAAGGTTAAAAAATCTCTAAAAATGCTTTTGTTTATTAAAACGCTCTTGTTAAAGAATAACTCATCAAAATGATTTCGTTCAAAATAACTATTCTAATTTAAATAGACATTAAAACATAAGTAAATTAAAATTATTAAAAAGATGTATGCATATTTAATTCAACAATTTTGAATTTAAAATTAAAATAAGTTATAAATGAACCATGTCATCCTTTGAGAAAGTTTAGACTAAAAAATTAGATCACTCTCAAAGTATAGTATAATCTTAATACAAAGGAATGAAGCAGTTGAGATTTGGGGAACTAATTTGAAAGTATTAAAAATTAAAAATGGAGATTTGGTGAGAAAAAAAATTAATTTAAAGTTTAAAATGTTAATACAAAGGCATTTTCGAAACATGATTTGGACAACTGAAATTTAGAGATTTCAACTATTTTATGAAGGGAAAAAAAGTTAGGCTTAATCGCAATTTGTGCCATCCAAGTTTTATCATTTTGTAGATTTTGCTATTGTATTTTTTCTCGCATTTTGTCATTTATTTTTAAAATCTTGTAAATTTTGCCCAATCACCAACTATTTATTAAATAGAAATTCATAAAATTGGGCAAAATTTGCAAGATTTCAAAAATAAGGTGACAAAATGCAAGAGAAAAAAATACAGTGGCAAAATCGACAAAATGATAAAACTTGGGTGACACAAAGTGTAATTAAGCCAAAAAGCTATTTATAAAGAGACGGCCAACGTTATAATAAAGGCTAAATTATTAAGAGTTTAATGGTTATGCACTGTCAGTGTAAAAAGTTTTACACTGTCAACCAATTAGAATTCATCGTTGTTATGAATTTTAAAGTATTTATTATAAAAGTCAACAAACTTACAATAAATGATGGTTTGTGATCGAATGACAATGTAAAACTACTTTACACTGTCAGTACATGACCCGTTTTCTCAATTATTAATTTGGTTTCGTAATTTACTTATTTTATTCAATTAGGTCCCTTTATCATTAAAAAGTTTAATTAAGTTTCATAATTTTTAAAACGCTCAAATGTTATCCTTTTTGGCTAAAACAACATCATTTTCCATTATGTTTCCACTACATTTTTCAAGCCGTTTAGTGTAAAATTGGATGAAAAATGAAGTTGTTTTGGATGAAAAACATAATATTGGAGTGCTTTTGAACATTATGACACTTAATTAAACTTTTTAAAAAATTATGGAACCTAATTAAACTTTTTAATAATAGAAAGGCCTAATTAAATAAAATAAATAAATTAAGAGATCAAATTATTAATTTAGCCAATAATAAAAACTAGCCAGTAATAATTGCTTAAACTGGTTCAATCTGAATCAGTTATGTGATCGGTTCAAATCAACTGGATAGCAAATTGTTGTGCAATCAGTATGACCTAACTCGGTCACTTACTTGGCCCGGTTGATGCTTTGTGTATTTTAGAGCAAAGCTAAAACGATGACGTTGCAGAATTGGGGATGACACAAAAGCCCTTACCTCTTGCTGCGCCATCATCACCCCAGTCCAAACTTCTCATACTTGAAAGAGACAAGGTAAGCGCTTCCTCAACTCTAATGCCATCTCCTTTGGTTTTTCACGTTGTGCATACCTCATGTCTGATGCATCATATTTGAGATTTGAGAAGGAAACTAACTATATCTTTGTTTAAGCTATGATTACTATTAGTGACAAGTATAGATTAGTAGAAATAGCATCTATAACACCCTAATGGTATTACCTAAAGCTTTACATTTTAACAATCAGAGTGCGGATAACAACAACATACATTTAACAGCACTCATTGAGACATTGTCTCATTAGTTTAGTATTTATGTTCCAGATTAACAAGTAAGGATGATTGGTGCGTGGCCTTGAAGACATCAATTTGGTGATTGATGTACAGATAAGCTATAGGATATACTTTTGTAAGACAATGATATGGAAATGTAATCTTTTGTATGGTAATCCCCTGAGTAAAAGGATTTCCTTTTACGGTGTATGTGATTATGCTCAAAGAAATTCTTGAGTAATGGAATCACATATTGTGATACTCTTACATGTATGTTGTTATTATCCGCACTGTGATTATTAAAGTGTAAAGCTTAAGGGAATACCACTTAGGGTGTTACACCATCCCTCATCTTTTCACGAGCAAACTAACAATACAAAATGAACAATCTAAATACATAAGTTTCAAACCCATTATAAGAACTTTTAATTTTTGAATCCAAATATTCAGCACTTCCCATAAACCTCCCAAGACGATAGAAGTTTAGGAACAAAATAACACCACACCCTCAAAATAGAAATTAAGCAAATTTAAAATAACATTAGGGAAAATAGAATCAGAATGACATACAAATTGGGTCTGATACCTAAAAATTTCTATTAACTCAGAAGCGATAGAACAAATAAAAGGGGCAGGACAAGTTAAATTTTGAAGAAATGTAAGTGGTTTTGTCTTAATTGTACAAATATGTGTATGTGTATGATGCAGTGTTGTCAACCGCGGATCGTGGAAAATCGTGAAAGGTTGAAAATCCACTATACCATATAGCGGATAACGTCACAGGCAAATAGCAGAAACCGCATAGCAGTTGAAAAATAATGTATATAACAATTATATATGAATAGAATAATATGCTATATGCACATAAAACTAAGCTGTAAAATATTGACATAATATTAACTCAAAAGTTAAATTGTTCAAGACATAATAACAAGAAAACTTCAAAAAGAAGCTACAATAGTGAGACATATAATCAAAAAAAGCTAGAGTGGAACGAATAAATCTTTAAAATATAGGGAGAGTAAGAAGGAAAAAAGAAAAAAACAAAACTTAAAATTTGGAAACAGGTCAAAAAAGAGGGAAAAAAGATTCAAAAAATAATAATAAAAAAGAACAAATTTTTATAGAACAAAAGAATGAGAAGGGGAAAAAGGGGGAAAAAATTTAAATTTTAGAAGAAACAGAAGTAAAAAAGATAAAAGATAAAAAAGAAAGATAAAAAAAGAAGAGTCAAGAAAGAGAAAAATTAAAGAGAAGAAAGAAAGAAAAAGTATTGTTATGTTGAAAGAATAAGGTGATTTAATGAAGAAGAACACACTTAGTTGATGACGAACAACATACTAGTTGATGGACAGAGGAGTTAGAGTGTATGTTACGTGATTTCTAAATTTCTTGAGTGGCAAGAAAATTAATAAATAAGGATTAAAGTGTTGGGCTTTTTTTAAAAAACTGAAAAGACATTTGTTGGCACTTTTGGGCTTTTATTTTAAAGTTTAAGTGTAGCCCAATTGATATAGCAGAATAAAAAAATAAAAAAATAATAAACAAATAAACAGTTCTGAGGGTCACTTAAGCTTTAAACAACTCAAATGGCATTCCCTTAACAATCAACACGTGATTTTTAAGGGGGCTACTATATCCCACCCTTGTTTTGCTCTTTTCACCTCTTACTTTTATAAAAAAGTGTAAAATATCTAGTGTTTACACTTTCTTTTATTTTTTTCTCTCTTCTTCACACCCCTATTTTATTAACGGAAACACATTTCCGTTGTGTATTGAATACAGAATGGAAATTTGTTTCCTTTATGTATCAAACTTCATTACACAACGAAAATGTGTTTCTGTTGTGTATCAAATACACAATAGAAACTTGTTTTCGTTGTGTTAATTTTTTGAAAAACTTAATTAAAATATTAATTATGATATAATTTATCCCTTTTAATATAATCAAATCAATTATAATATAAATTACCCTTTTTAATTGAAATTAAATTAATTATGATATAATTTACCATTTTTAATAGTAATCAAAATAATTTTGATGCAAATTTCCTTTTTTAATAATAACCAAATTAATTATGATACAATTTTAAAAAATATACTATACAAGTTACCATTTTTAATAAGAATTGAATTAATTATGATATAATTTATCCTTTTAATAATAATCGAATAAATTATGATGCAAATTATCGTTTAAATAGTATCATAAATTGTATCATAATCAATTTAATTACTATTAAAAAGGGTAATTTACATAATAATTAATCCGATTCTTATTAAAAATGGTAACTTATATCGTATATTTTTTAAAATTGTATCATAATTAATTTGATTGCTATTAAAAAGGAAAATTTGCATCATAATTTTTTTGATTACTCTTAAAAATGGTAACTTAGCGTAATTAATTAATAAGTTAATTTTTCTTAAAAAAATTAACACAACAGAAATGCATTTTCGTTATGTACGAATTTGATACACAATTGAAATAAACAGGTCCTGAGTTTTAACTTTTAAGTAAGAAAGCATGTAATTTTGAAGGGAACCCACAAGGGGCCTGCTATTCCCACCCCAATTTTTGCTCTTTTCACCTCAAGATTTGTTTGTTAATTTTTTTTCCAAAATTACCCCTTGACAGAAGCTCGTTTCTGTTATGTAATATACATAACGGAAACACGTTTTCATTATATTAGGGGGTGTGCCTTTCATACACAATGAAAACGCATTTTCGTTGCCATAATACACAGCGAAAACATGTTTCTGTTATGTATTGAATTCATACACAATAAAAATGTGTTTTCGTTATGTTAATTTTTTTTAAAAATTAAAATATTAATTAATTACGCCTAAGTTACTATTTTTAAGAGTAATCGAAATAATTATGATTCAAATTTTCCCTTTTAATAGGAATCAAATTAATTATGATACAATTTTAAAAAATATACGATATAAGTTACCATTTTAATAAGAATCAAATTAATTATGATGTAAATTACACTTTTTAATAGTAATTAAATTAATTATAATATAATTTATGATACTATTAAAATAGTAATTTTCATTATAATTTATTTGATTACTATTGAAAAGGTAAATTACATCATAATTAATTTGATTCTTATTAAAAATGGTAATTTATATCCTATATTTTTTAAAATTGTATCATAATTATATTTGATTACTATTAAAAAAGGAAATTTGCATCAGAATTATTTTGATCACTATTAAAAATGATAAATTATATCGTAATTAAAAAGGTAATTTATATTATAATTGATTCGATTAATATTAAAAGGAATAAATTATATCATAATTAATATTTTAATTAATTTTTTGAAAAAATTAACATAACAAAAATATGTTTCTATTGTGTATTTAATATACAACGGAAACATGTTTCTGTTGTGTATTAAAGTTTTGATATATAACGAAAATGTGTTTTAATTATGTATTCGATACACAATGAAAACACGTTTTTGTTAATAAAATAGGAGTGTGAGGAAGAGAGAGAAAAAAAAAAAGAATAAAATAGATATTTTATATTTTTTTGTAAAAGTAAAAGGTGAAAAAAGCAAAAAATGGAGTGGGAATAGCAGCCCGCTACCCACAAGGCCAAAATAGACTTGAAGCCCACCTGTGAGTCTGACCCGACTGTCTTCTTCCTGAATATGAAAACGCTTAAGTGCCGTGACGGAGAAACTATGGTTGTGACCTGTGCCCGGAAAACCTCGCTGTTGTGAGCTGCGCCCGGCCGCCGACGCAACACCCGCGACGCCAAACGCTGCCGCGACGCCTAATGCGGCCGCTATAGCCCTTGTCGCGGACTCCGCAACCCGACGCCATCGCGATTTCGTTTCTGCTAAAACGCCCAACGCTATAGTGTTATTGCTCCGTTATGCCCGCGATCTGATAACACTGGTGTGATGAATGTCCTTAAAACTGAAAGCTATTATTTATTTTGAAATTTTGTGATACAATTTCCTTGGATAGGGAAATATTTGAGACATTTCTACAGGTTTAATTAGAAATTTAGATTTCAGGGTACAGAAGCGAGATCATTTCCCTCTGTAATTTATGTGGCGTTATGTTTAGCTGCTGTAAAATCTAGTGTAGAGCTTATAAACTAACAGCTTCAAATTTTTTTGTTTGAAGCGGCGGGAAGAAAATGAAGATTGTTTCAGTTGCAGTTAGGTCATTAAGTGCCAATTTGTCACATCAGTTTCATCGGACCCATTTGCTCAGAAGTCTTTCCACTTGGAGATTTACAGGTACTTGGTATTTTTTTTTTTGTTTCCATTTTAAGCAATGCTCTGTCTGTCAGCGTTGTTGCTGATATTAGTTGTTGAAAAGAAGAAAACAGAGACATATTTGATTGAAACCGTGTGTCTGAATACACAACAGAAACGAGTTTATATAGGCTTATTACATTAATGATACATAAATAGAGAATATTTAGTTTCCTCTAAATCAATGATTATATGTCTATAAACTACAATAAATTCAGAATATTTTATTCTGATTTTCAACACTCCTCAAGCTGGAGCATATAAATCATATGCACCTAGCTTGGTACATATATAGTCAACTCTTGGTCCCCTTAAAGACTTGGTGAAGATATCTGCTAGCTGGTCACTAGAGTTGATGAAGCTCGTGGTAATGTCCCCTGACTCGATCTTCTCCCTAATAAAATGACAATCAACCTCAGTATGTTTGGTTCGTTCGTGAAAGATAGGATTGGATGCAATATGCAAAGCCGCTTGATTGTCACAAATCAGCGTCATTTTCGTGAACTCTTCAAACTTGAGTTTCTTGAGAAGTTGCTTTAACCGTATGAGTTCACAAGTTACTAAAGCCATAGCCCTGTATTCTACTTCAACACTAGATCTTGCTACAACATTTTGCTTCTTACTTTTCCAAGATATCAAGTTTCCTCCAACCAACACACAATACCTAGAGGTGGATCGCCTATTACTGGGTGAACCAGCCTAATCGGCATTTGAGTACCCAACTATCTGAGTGTGTCCCCTATTTTCATAAATGAGACCTTTACCAGGAGCACTCTTAATGTATTTGAGTAATCGAATTACTGCATCCCAATGATCTTGACAAGGAGAGTTTAAGAACTGGCTTACCATGCTGATAGCAAAGGCAATATCTGGACGAGTGACTGTGAGATAGTTCAGCTTTCCAACCAGTCTCCTATATCTCCTAGGATCTGATAAGGGCTCCTCCTGATTTGGTAGCAGTCTGGCATTAGGATTCATAGGAGTGTCTATTGGCTTGGCATTTAATAGGCCAGTTTCTTCTAGGATATCAAGAGTTTATTTCCTCTGAGAGATCACTAAACCATCCTTGGATTGAGCGACTTCGATACCTAGGAAATACTGAAGCTTACCAAGGTCTTTAGTCTGGAATTGTTGGGAGAGGTACTGTTTCAAATAGAGAATGCCATGTTGATCACTGCCCGTAATGATGATGTCGTCCACATAAACAATAAGATATATGCATCCCTGAGGTGAATGGTAATAAAAGACAAAGTGGTCGGCTTCATTGCGAGTCAAACCGAACTGCTGTACAACGGTACGAAAGCGGCCAAACCATGCTCGGGGGGACTGCCTAAGTCCATATAGGGATCTACGAAGCCGGCACACCATAGTAGAGGACTCCCCCTGAGCAACAAACCCAGGAGGTTGCTCCATGTAGACTTCTTCATCAAGATCGCCATGCAGGAAGGCATTTTTGATATCAAGTTGGAAGAGGGGCCAATGGCGAATGGCAGCTGTAGAGAATAAGAAGCGGACAAACGCCATTTTGGCTACAGGAGAGAAAGTATCAGTGTAGTCCTGCCCATATACCTGTGTGTATCCTTTAGCCACCAGACGAGCCTTGAAATGATCAATGGTTCCGTCAGGGCCAACCTTAAGAGTGTATAGCCAACGACACCCAACAGCGGACTTGCCAGTAGGAAAAGGAACCAAATCCCAGGTACCACTGCTCTAAAGAGCACACATCTCGTCAATCATTGCTTGCTGCCAGTCAGGGTGAGATAAGGCTTCCCTTGGAGAATGAGGAATAGACACAGAAGACAAAGAAGAGAGGCAGGTATAATGCAAAGGAGAAAGATGGTGATAACTAAGGTTAATATAATGAGGAGACGGGTTGCGAGTAGAATGAATACCTTTTTGTAGAGCAATGGGCCAATCAGTGGCAGGGGGCAAGCTCGGATCCGGTAGAGAAGATGGTGCCGGGGAAGGGTCTGACAGTGCCTTTATTATATCTGTGGAAGCTGGTGCAGGTGCAGGCGTAGGAATGGCAATAGGTTGTTGGCGACGGTGATATGTTCGAAGAGGTCGCACGGCCGGAGGCTCCGCTGGAACATCGTGATTCACCACAGGGGCATCCAAAGAGACAGACGGAAGGGGGACACGAGTAGGGGTACCAGGAGGAGCAGACAGACACATATCGGGAGGGGAGGAAGCATACTCAAAATAAGGGATAGACTCAAAAAAGGAGACATTGGCGGAAAGAAAATACCTTTGAAGGGTAGGAGAGTAGCAGCGATATCCTTTCTACGAGCGATGGTAACCCAAGAAGACACATTTGATGGCCTTGGCAGAGAGTTTGTCGAGACCTGGAGTTAGGTTGTGGACAAGACAGGTAAAGCCGAAAATTCGAGGAGGAAGCTCATGAAGGGGTGAGTGAGGAAAAAGGATCGAATGGGGAACCTGGTCATTCAGGACAGAGGATGGCATGCGATTGATGAGATAGCAGGCTGTGAGTACAGCATCACTCCAAAAGCGTGGGGGAACATGATTGTGGAGGAGAAGAGTCCGAGTAGTTTCAATAAGATGTCTATTTTTGCGTTCAGCCACTCCATTTTGTTGAGGAGTGTGGGCACAGGATGTTTGATGGAGAATGCCCTTGGATGCCATAAAGTGCTGAAACTGATGAGACAAATATTCACGAGCATTATCACTACGAATAGAGCGTATAGGAATACCAAATTGGGTTTTGATCTCATGATAAAACTTCTCAAAAAGGGAAAAGAGTTCGGATCTGGTTTTCATTAGACATAACCAGGTACAACGAGAAAAATCATCAATAAAGGTTACAAAATACCTAAAACCAGAGGGGGTAACAATACGAGAGGGGCCCCAAACATCAGAATGGACTAAGGCAAATAGGGACATAGCCTGTTTATTGACTCTATCATGGAATGCAGCACGAGTGTGTTTTCCTAATTGACAAGACTCACAGTACAGACTAGAAATTTTAGAGAGACTGGGTACCATCTTCTGAAGCTTTGGCAAACCAGAATGTCCCAACTGAGCGTGGATGGTCGCTAGAGAGACAGTGGTTGAGCATGCTTGCGGAGGCGTAGAGAGATAATAGAGGCCATGAGACTCACATCCGACACTAATCATCCGTCTTGAAGTCTGGTCCTGTAAGGTAACAAAATTTTTAGTAAAGGTAATGACAAAGTCATGGGATTGGGTAAGACAATGAACAGAAAGTAGGTTAAAAGGACAATCAGGGACATATAACACAAACTCGACAGTTAGGGAGGGTAGGGGATGTGCGATGCCAATACCACTGGACTTTGTTTGAGAACCATTGGCAGATGTAATCGTGGGTAAATAACCAGATGTAGACAGAGAAGAGAAAAGGGAGCGATTACAGAAATATGGTCAGACGCACTAGAGTCAAGCATCCAAGGACCCAGGAAAGGAGATGTGGAGATGCAAGCAATAGAATTACCGATTTGTGCAACAGAAGCAGTGGTGCCAGGGGTTTGGCGAGTCTCAAACCACTTGACAAAATCCTCATAAGTCGCCGTGGTAGCCCGGGGTTGATCAGCAAGCTGAGTAGTTTTTGCCTTAGGTGGAATGGAGGAGCCAGAAGACGCCATGGTGATTGGTAAAAATCGTCAAAATAGCCAACAGATGAACAGTACCAGACTTGCGGGTAGAGAACAGGAGGTGGTCCAAAATTGATCGGATGGAGACAAAACTCGGAGGGTGAGGTAGGCTGGGTTTGGCGACATCGGAGTCGGAGTTGCGGTCGGAAAGGAACCTCCACGCGCCGCCACGTGCCGGCGAGAAGCGCTGTTTGGCGCAAAGAAGAAGGGCGCGTGAGCGCTCGTGGATTGTCGGATGTCGGTGCCGTCAACGGATCTGTGTAGATCGGCGGACGGCGATCCGGACCAAGTGGTCGGTTGCCGGAAAAGTTGCTGGAGCAGGGGCGGCGGCCTGCGGCAGTGGCCGGAGAAGATGCCGGAAAAATTGGAAGGTGTCACTGGAACAGAGGGCGAATCGGAGACATACACGGTTTGCCAAATTTTTTTTTTTTTTTTGTGTCCAGGGACAGTGGGTCCACCGGGCAGGCACGATCCTTGAGATGCCTCTGTTAGGCTCTAGATACCATGTTGAAAAGAAGAAAATAGAGACATATTTGACTGAAACCGTGTGTTTGAATACACAACGGAAATGAGTTTATATAGGCTTATTACATTAATGATACATAAATAGAGAATATTTAGTTTCCTCTAAATCAATGATTATATGCCTATAAACTACAATAAATTCAGAATATTTTATTCTGATTTTCAACATTAGTAATTGATTTTGATGATTTGGCTATTTACATGTTCAATTTCCATGAAGTTTGAGTTTGTGAATGTTTTGTGCTTTACTCTTTGTGATCAGAAGTTTGCTAGTGAACCAAAAGGGATAATGACGCTTGTCAGCCTGTGTGCTAAATGCCTTTTACCATTGTTAAGATTGGAAAATTTTTGCTCATAGGTAAGAGAATGTGTTTTAATTTTGTGCATGTTTTAACTATTGTAGTTTAACGAAGTGAAATTCTTTGCTTGGAATCTGGCTAGTGTGACTGTAAATGATGATAAACAAATGTAGTGTTGATGGACAAATTTTTGACGATTACATTTCCATGGATGTGCATTATCATTGTTAGGATAAATTGTGTTAGCAATTACTTGTATGTTATGTTAGTAGTTACTCGTATGGTATGTGTTCTTTATAGACAAACAGAATTATATTAGGAAGTAGGATGGAATAAGGAACTTGATTAATCAGGGCTGACGATGGCATGTGGTTTATCAAGTATCCCACGGCAGGAATTGCATCTGCCTAAAATTTTAAGGGAGCATTGGCCTAG
This sequence comes from Spatholobus suberectus, assembly GCA_004329165.1. Lineage (NCBI taxonomy): Eukaryota > Viridiplantae > Streptophyta > Magnoliopsida > Fabales > Fabaceae > Spatholobus > Spatholobus suberectus. The sequence continues at coordinate 16,375,104 of CM014733.1, forward strand.
ATTAGTAAGGTATGAGTAATGTCGAGGAATTTTTTGCAACACCTTTTCTTTGTGGTGTATGCGGGTAATTGGACTGATGAAGCATGCCACGGGAGGACATAAACGATTTGAATGAGGCACATAAGTATTCTTTTGTATTTTCACTTCACAAGATGCGAATAGTGTCCAAATGAAGTGTTGAATTTTAGAACAAAAATTTTGAAAAATATCAAACAATTCTAAATGATCTTTCATCAGAAATATCCAAGTCTATATTGAGAAGTCATCAACGAAGGTCACAAAATATTGAAATAGAACTAACACGGCACCGTCCCTAAACATCTGGATGAACAATTTCAAGTAGAACTGACTATTTTCTTTACTTGGGAAAGAAGATCGAGCATGTTTATTAAGCTGACATGATTCACATTCTAAAGACTAGGAATGTGAGCAATAGGGAAATTCCTATCAGTAGCCGTGTTTGCATTAATGTGTATGAAGAAAATTTATCAATGCAAGAAAAGAAAAAGAGGACACAGCCCTTCCAAGTCAGTGACTACTTTGGACGCCAATTACAGAATCAAATTCTGATACCCCTGCATTATTCTCACCCCTCCTATATAACAGAACCTGTATTCTCTATACTCTTTCTCTACCCATAACTAGCTCTCCTCCAATTCCCATCTGTGCACCTTCTAAAGTGGGCCCTGGGTCTTTGGCCTGTGGGTATATAGACCTTAAGGGGCTTCTCCATTGAGTCCGATTTCCTATCAGGGAGAGATGGAGAACCATTCTTTTAAACTTATTTATGCTTGGACAATGATTGAGGAGATTTGTATTTAGTGACATCAGGGTTTTAAATAGCGCGCTATAGCGGTGCAGAGCGGTCCCTACCTGCTACAGGGGCTGCCGTAGCAGAGCGGTTTAGTGTAGCAGCTGTAGCAGACCAAATAGCGGGTTAAATAGCGGCCGTAGTGGGCGCTATAGCGGCGCTATGTGTTGATTCCAAAAAAATCTGAACAGACATTAGGGCTTTGTTGGAGGGCTAGTTTTGGGATTTTGATTTCCAAAAATGAAATATATAAATGCAATAATAGTGAAAAATGATAAAGAAGACCTGGCTTTAGAAGATGATGATGATTGATGATTCCTATCTAGGAAACTTGTATTTGACTTTTGTTGGTATTTAGTTTATGCTTTATTTAAGACACCCATAACTTTTTATTGTTAATTATGAATGTCATTAATTTTGAGTAATTTTTATCATTTTTGAGAATTTATATGTATATAGTATACATTATATAAACTATAATTTTTTTTTCAAAATAGTGGCTATCCTGCTATATTCTATCTCGCTATAGCGTTTTTGGAGCCGGCCGCTATGCACCACTATCTGAGATTTAAAACATTGAGTGACAGTTCTAACAAAAGAAGGAGACTAGAGATAATAGAGTCTGCATGATTCTGAACCCGCACCAATCATCTTTCCTGTACTCCGGTCCTAATGTGGAAGGAGTTAGAGAAAAAGGTTATTGATCAGTTAAGATAGTGGGTTAGTTGGCTGATTGGAGCTAAATTGAATGGACAATCAGGAATGAGAAGAACTAAATCCAAAGCTATGGATGGAAGAAGAGTTCTTGATAAACCAGTAGCTTTAATCTTAAAGCCGTTTGCAAGGGTGCTAAAATGAGAAATTTTTGTGGTAGATAAATTTGAGAAAATAGAAGAGTTTCCAACAATATGATCAAAAGCTCCAAAGTCCAAAATCCAGGATCAAATAGCCAAAGATTGAGAAAAGCAAACTAAGGAATTACCATACTGAGTCACTAAGGCTGAGGTAAATATTGAATGGACTGTCTGTTGTTGAAGATTCTCCTTAAATGATGTGAAAATTTTATTCTTTATAGAGTATTATCCTTTTTTTCGAAATCCAACACTTGGGATTGAGACATTTTTGTAGTCGTGAAGGAAAGTGCAAGCACCTGGGTAAGGTAGGGGAATAGGTGGGCTCCTGGAGGATCGAGCCTGACTTGGGTTGGTTCCCATTGAGCTACAATCTTGTTGGCCATGCAGACATTTTTTTTTTTAAACTGATTAATCCCTATCATCTGTTCTCTTCTGTTTGTTTCTGGGTGAAGTAGTGTCCTGGCAATTTGTTTCTCTTCATGTTCTTGGGTATTTGTATATTTTGTCCAGTGTTGAGAAGGGGTAAGTGGTAACTATGCCTCTGAATTTTTATTTTTCACAATATGTAGTGTTATGTGTCTAGGCCCAAAATGAAGTATATTTCTGTTAAATATTCAAAACAGGGGAGGTTTGCATAATTTCTGGAATAAGAAGGAAAGAAAATGTTATATAGTAAACCTCTATGTATTTAAGCTTTAATCAGATTAGAATTTCATGTGTTATGTTATAACTGGCTTAGTGTGTGTTTGGTTAACCATTGGAACGGGGCAAACAGACGTTCAACATCAATGACACAATTTTTTCCTTCTCCGTTTGATGCTTTGGAATGTGTGAACATCCGTTTGTAGCATTTCAAACAGACTCCCAAACATAGCCTTAGTCTTTCTATGGTTAGGATTGTTAGATATAGCATATGTAACACATGTATGATGTATCACGTGCCTAATCAGATTTCAGCACATATAACGTATGTAACATATTATTAGGACTTTATTAGCATCTATTACTGTACCCAACTCATGTAAGTATAAGTACAATAGTGTGTGGTGTGCATTAGACACACAATTTCCCAAATTGTATAAGGATGTTTCAAATTTGATCTTTTTGTCTCTGTCTCATTCAGTGGATTTACTGATTAATCCTTATGATCTTCTTGTCGAATGTTTGAGCAGATAATGGAACTGGTAATCAGCAGGCTAACAAGTCAGAGTCTCCTGATGAATTTGAGCAGTTTGGTGAAAATCCTGGGAGATATGCCCAATTTGATTCCATTCTTGAAAAGATTAACCAACAGGGAAAGGCTCGACATAGATCTGGTTCAGTAAATGGTGCTAGTTCTGAGATGATGGATGATCTAGAAGAAAGTTATGACACATTATCTGATGGAATGGATGGAAAACTGAAGAATGCTGCCACATACTTTGAATTTGATGAGGATGAAATTGACAAAGAAGATTATGCTTTTCGATATGATGCTAATTTTCCGCTTGGTTCGACATATGATACAAAGGCAAGTTGAATAACAATGCCTAACTTCCTTGGCTATCATTGTTTTATTTATCTTTAATTTTAGATGTTTGTATATATTTAATTTTGTCTTGTGCATGAGGGCATCATAGGGTTTTTGTCTGAATTGATGTTTGATGTAGTGATGAATTATACACGTTTGGTGGAAGGTATTTTATGAAATATAATAAAGAGTGTCTGGCAGGATAGTTATCAATACTGAATAGCAGCACAAAGTGACTGACACCAAAATGCTATAGCAGAATAGCGGGATGGCTGTTATGTTGAGATTATAGATCTCTAGCATAAATAATTTATCATGTATATTTATAAATGCTTAAAAATAAAATAAAAATAAAAATATCCAAGTTAAAAAAATACTCATAAGTTATAGTCTAAAAAATAGAACAATGAGTGTTGAGTGGTTGAGTAGCATAATAGAGGGTGATAAAAAAAGAACAAGATTTGCAAGCTATGACGGGTGGGAACAGAGAGTGAGTAATGGTCCAGGAAGTGCATGATTAAGGTTGAGTAGCAAGAGACACTAGTTACTAGAGTGTGGGTGTCGGAAAATGTTGAGAATGGTTGGAAATAGCACTAGCAATCAGTTGGCTTGAGCTCATGAGGGTGGATGAGATAAAGGCATGTGAATATGGTTGGAAAGGAATGAAAGAAGTTTTAAATTTCTTGATATCTTATGTGTTGGAGGAAATGAATTGAAAATGGAGGTATCTTCATTGATTGTATCAATTGAAAATGGAGGGGAGTCTTCTTTATTGCAAGACTATGCATTTGAGAAATTTTGAATGGGTGTTCTCATCTCGTGTGATCCTCAATTATTTACTCAAATCCAATCCTATTTGTCGATATTCCTCATGAAATAAAATTCTGTGATGCGGTGGCTTTTTTAGAATTTTAGGTGGCTAGACAGAATTACTGATTCTCTCTGTCTGTCTCTTACTTTTCCTTTTTAATTTCTGGTGATAATATTTGACACACAATTTCAGTCTATTGCATTGAAGGATTTAAATTACATGAATTAACATATACGCATTGTATTATTCAGATTCAATCAACGGTATGGTTAACCAATAATGTTAAATGCTTTTGACCCTATCATCAGTTTTATTCTGTTTGCTTTAAACAACTATGGCTATGATATCCTATTATTCACTGCTTGGTATTTCGACCTCTACTCTGTTAATGTTTATTTTGTGTTATGTGTATCTATTAGTTTTCTGATCGGTGCTGTATCTTTCTTCATACAGGCTCTGGATCTTACAAAACCTGGTGTACGCAAGCCCCCTATAAGGAATGAATTCAAAGTAACCACTAAAGAAGTTCTTAGTCAAGCAGATTTCAGGGTTAGCACTTATGTCAGAGTAGTTCCTTACTTCCTCTATAGTAATGCGTCTACTATGTATTTTTGATTGCTATGTTGAAGTGAAAATTGTCACTTGCATGAATTTTTTGCTTTTGTATATAACTATTGTGAATATAATAAAATAAAACTCTTAGTTCACCCCTTGCACGGTTCTCATAGAGACACTTTCATATCTTATATTAAAAATTTTGTTATTTGTGTGTGGTTTGTTGCGTTGTCATTGGTGAAAGAAAAACTGGTAATGAATAAACGCATATGTTGATTGTCAAAAATATCTTGTGTAGATGGTCAGGTTGTTTCTTTACAGTGCTCACCATATTTTCATTTTAGGATTTTTGGAAATGGTGTATAAATGAGTCAACCTTAACTTGTATACCATCTTGGCATCTCCCATATGTCTTAATATTAAGACAGATGTCTTGTTTATGTTAACAATAAAAACAAAAGATGACTGGTATAGATTGCAGATTCATTTGAACAAGGTAAAGAGTTGTCCTTCCGGTTTGCATTCGCTAAATCTTAGAGCCAATTTGGTATCCCTTTAAAATTGTGTGAAAATTTCTGGTTAAGTTTTTCACATGCAATTCATGCCTAAAATTTTTGCCAGTTTCTTGTTACCCTATAGTTGCAATCGATTTATGTTGAGTCAGTTTTGTTTTTTGTGAAGTCAGATGAAGGTGAGGTAAATATTTGTTGCTACTCACGTTAGCTTTTGTTTCATTCTTGCTAGTGAGGTTACGATTCGCATATTTCCCTTGATAACAAAAATATCTTCTCATTAATGCTATTTTTGAATAGCTCTTAGTAATATATATTTTTTTAATGCAGAATGTTAGATTCCTGGCAAACTTCATAACAGAGGCTGGAATTATTATCAAGAGAAGCAAGGTAAGTTCTAAAACTCAGCTGGGCACTAGAGTTTGTAAGAATGATGTAGGATTATGGAGGAAAAATAAATGATGGGTGTTTTAGAATTAGTACTGCACTCATTTTGCTTCCTCTTGTTTTGTTCCTCAAAATTATGTATAAACTTGTTTTAAATTGTGGTATCTTGACACTGTTTCTTCTTGTTCATTGAATAGACTGGCATTAGTGCAAAAGCTCAAAGGAAGGTTGCCAGGGAGATAAAAACTGCACGAGCATTTGGCTTGATGCCCTTTACAACAATGGGTACGAAGTCATTTGTTTTTGGGAGAACTATGGAGAATCTTGATGAAGACTTTGCGTACCAAAGTAAAACTATGGACATGGATGGGGAACCTGGTATGGAAGGGGACCACGCCTAGAATATTGATATAGATAGTTATGAGCGTGGGGTTGAAGTAGCTTGCATCATCTCATCTACTTGTTATTTTATTTGCTTCTCTCCTTGTCCAAGAGTTGAAATTTATTGAAATCTTAATTTTGCAGGTAGTTATTTTTTTTATTACTAAGGAGCTTGTAGTTTATACTCGTACTATGGCTATGTTTGGCCTAATTTTTTTTGGCCTAAAAGTTACTTTAAATTAAATTTAAAGCTCATAATAAGAATTTTAAAAATAAAGAAGTTTGACAAATTATTTAAAACTTCCTTTTAAACTAAGTTCGGTTTCAGTATCCTCTATCATGTAGTTTAGGATGAGAAGGAGAGGGATGACAAGGTATGCAGTTCATTTTTAAAAATTATTTCGGTTAGTTTTTTTGTTTTAACATTACTTTGTCCCTTCTTTTATAATTTTCTCTAAATATGTTAACATCTCTTTTTAAGAAAAAGAAAAGTAAAAAGAAAACAAAAAGATGGATTAAACAGTACCTATTTTAAAGCTATATGGTAATATTGATTTGCATTTAATATTTTAAAAATTGAATGGTCAATGAAATGCTAAAGACAATTACTTCTGATACATTCGTTTTGGGTCAATATGTTTTTAATTCTTTTAAAATGAGCAAATTTTGATTTTGGTTTAAAATTTTTTTTTTTTAGGTTTTTATCATTCTAAAATTTAAAATAATTATTTTTGGTCCATATAAAATGAGTATATTTTGATTTTGGTTCTTATAATTTTTATTTTAGTTTAATGGTCATGTACTACCAATGTTAAAAATTTTATATTGTCAATCAATTAGAAATTACCATTGATATGACTTTTAAAGTATTTGTTATACAAGTCAACAAACTTACAATAATTGGTGGTTTGTAATTAGATGACAGTATAAAATTACTTTACATTGTTAATGCACGACTTTTTTTTTTTTATGATTTTCATTCCTCAAATTTGAAATTGTTAATTTTAATTGCTAACATTCATTTTAGGATAGATAAATAATATTGTTTTAGGGCTATTTTTTTTTAATATCACATATTGGCATGGCATTAGATATGTATTATTGGGTGTCACTTGAGATGACTATGTGATTTTTCATTAGACATATAAACAATTAATTGATATCATGACAGTAGGGATCAAAAGTATTGATTTTAGAGGGATGAATGAACACCAAAGAATGTTTTTTATAAGAACAAATTAAAATTTTCACATTTTATATAAACTAAAAACATATTTATTCTTTTATTTTATAATGGTAAAATTAATGATAATTAGGTAAATATTTTTAATATTATATAAGATATTAAGTAATAAATTAACATTAAATTTTAAATTAACATAAAATATCGTGTTATATGTTTTGCGAGATAAAAATTATTATTAAAGTTATACGTGAATTTGAAGGCAATTATTAGTCTCAATTTTTTCAAATAAATTGATAAATAATATTTTAAAAGTAAAAAACCTAAAAAATTAGTTCAAACTAGGTTTTGCCAATAAGTTTAATTGATTTTGTATGTTTTCAACCAATTTGATTGGATTTTCATTGTATTTGCTCCTTCACCAATTGACAGGGTTACTTAGATTAGACAGGTGATTTGACCGATTTATTAGTTCTTTTAGTTGAATTAGTAGTTTGATCTGTTCATCAATTTTCCGATTGAATCACTCATCTAGTTTTTTAGACACTGCTATGTATGAAGATTACAAGGATGGTCAACCCAAATGTAAGATGACCTTATGTATGCACTAGAGCCGCAGAAATATTGGGGTCTGATTCAATTATTACAAATATGCTGCTCCTTTTATTCAGATGGCATTGGCGGGAAGTCATTGTGTCATCTATCTTATTACATACTTGGAGTTCTGGCAAACCAAATTGCATTCTTCTTGCATTGCTAATATGTTATCAATCATGTAACCATAAAGAAAAGTTATCAATCACCAGTCTGTTATGGGTTTTAATGGATGAACTTTCATATAAAATACTGTTCGTATAGCACTAATGTTTGTTGAGGCAAATTCTGAATTAGAAGTGGTAATGATCTAATATGAAAAGGAAAGTTTAAAGTATTACTTGTCACATGTTAAACTAAACTTGTTTTTATTTATCTCATTAAAAAGTTTTAAATATATTTTTGGTGTATGAAAATACGACTGGAAAAGAAAGTATTTACTACATTAAAAATACATGGTTTAGTAAATATTTCTTGATATCTTTTTTGTTTTTTTATTTTTAGTTGTTCAAAATTAGCTCTAAGGTTAATGTTAATAGAACCATTAAAAATATAGAAACAATGATACAAGTTAGGCATAGAGATAGAAAGAGGTCAAACTAGTCATTAGGGCCTTACGACTAGAGGTATAAACGAGTCGAGTCGAGTAGAGCACTTAAATTTCAGGCTTAGCTTGTAAAATAAATTTGGATATTCAAGCTTGGCTCATTTATTTAAATAAGTCTATTTAAAAACTTGAGCTTGGCTTGCTCAAAGAATATAAGGCTTGAGCTTGATTTGTTTAACTCATTTATAACTTAATTATTTTCACTTTTATAACAAATTTTCTTAAATTAATTGTTAACTTTATCATTTTAGTATTTAATAAATATTTTTAATATTATATGATAATTTACAAATAGAAATATGCGCTCAATATCTGCCATGTAGAATTCTAACATTCTAGATTATTGCATTTTCGTAATCCATAAATAAAAAATTCATAACTTCTTAACTACTTAAAAAAGAAACTTCAAAATTAATTTTAATGCTCTCAACAAAGTTCTATATATTTCCATAATGAATATATATAAATAATTAAGGATAATAAAATCAACATAATCAATTTAAGTAAATGAGCTATTCACAAGCCGTTAATGTCGAGCTTGAAAAGCTTGAGCTTGACTCATTTATATAATTGAGCCAAATTTCACGCTTGAGTTCGTTTATTTAATTAAACAAATAAGCTTTAACGAGCATTTAAATAGTTGAACTCAAATAGTTAACGAATAGCTCAACTCATTTACACATCTACTTACGACATAGTTGGTATTAGGCTCAGGCTTGATTAAGCCTATCGTCATTATAGTTATGATTATAAACGAGTTGAGGTGAGTGGAGCACTTGAAGTTTAGATTTGATTTGCAAAAAAAAATGGGTTGCTCAAGTTTGACTTATTTATTTAAACGAGTCTAATTGAAAGCTTGAGCTTGATTTGTTAAAAAAAAAAAAACTTAAGCTTGGCTTGTTTAGTTCATTTATAGCTTAATTACTTTTGTTTTTATGAAATTTTTTCTTAAATTATTTTTTTAACTTTATCAATTTAATATTTAATAAATATTTTAATACTACGATGATCCACATATAGAAATATATGCTTAATATGTGGTATGTGGAATTCAAAACATTCTAGACTGTTACATTTTCATAATCCAATAAATAAAAAAATTATAACTTCTCAACTATTACAAAAAAGAAACTTCAAATTAATTTTAATGCTTTCAACAAAGTTCTACATATTTTCATAATGAATATATAAATAACAAAAACTAGTAAAATTCTCATTTGCAATTTAAATAAATGAGTTATTCACAAGTCGTTAATGTTGAGATTATAAAGCTTGACCTTGATTTATTTAAATAATCCAGTTCAATTTCAAGCTTAAGTTTGTTTATTTAATTAAACAAATGAGCCTGATCAGACATTTAATGAGTTGAGCTCGAATAGTTCACAAATAGCTACACTCCAAATCATAATACTAGTAGTAGTAGTAGTAGTAATAATAATAATAATAATAATAATCATAATAGTAGTAGTCGTAACAATAATAATAGTAGTAGTAATAATAATAAGGCTTAATTGCACATTTTGCCACTCATCTTTGATGATTTTGCGAATTTTGCCACCTAACTATTTTAATTGCACATTTTGCCACATAATTATTTTACTTGCACATTTTGCTACAAAACTTTCAAAATTTACGCATTTTGCCACCCCAATTGTTGATTGCCAATCAACAGTCAACTAAAGGGAGTGTGACAAAATCACAAATTTTGAAAGTTGGGTGACAAAATGTGCAAGTAAAACAATTGGGCGGCAAAATGCATAAATTTTAAAAGTTGGGTGGCAAAATGTACAATTAAAATAGTTAGGTGGCAAAATTTACAAAATCATTAAAGATGGATGGAAAAATGTGTAATTAAGCCTAATAATAATAATAGTAATCATAGTAGTAGTAATAATAATAGTAGTAGTAGTAGTAGTAATAATAATAATAATAATAATAATAGTATAGTAATAGTAGTGGTAGTAGTAGTAGCAAGGATATTTTAGTAAAATTGTTTCACTAAGTAACTTATTTATTGTCTTTTTTAATCTGCGTGAAAAAACCTTAAACATCAATAAAAATGGAATGGAAGGAGTATTTAATAATATAATATTTTCTCTCTCTTGTCTCTCCCCTACCACCACTGTCGCTACCACCACCACCTTCAACATTGCCGTCGTCGTCGTACTGCCACCACTGTCACCACCCTATTGCTATGCCACCACAATCATCGCCATTGTCGTCACCACCACTACCGTCATTATCGTTGCTACTACTACCATCGTCACCATTACCATTACCATCGTCGCCACCATCACTACCACCACCATTGTTATCGTATTAAGATAATTAATATGCATTGCATTAAGATAATTGATATGAAAAAGAATATTGTAGCGAATTTCACATTATTTTATTTGTGTTGTTCATTGTCTACCAAACAATGCACATGATAAACATTTGTTTTGTAACTTAAGCTTTTGTCTAGTGTTGTTCTCTTTGTACTGTACCTCAGTGTGTATCAAGCACATTCACAAACTTTTTCCTAAAGGCTAATATCTTAAATTTAAAATTCATGTTAAGAACAAATCTTATAAAGATTAACTCAACCATTTGTACCCTTGCTTATGGGTTTTAATCTGGTATTTGATATTGTTAGAAACCAAAACCCACAGCAACAGTAACACACAAATGAAAAAGCAAGCTGAGTATTATTTCTAAAATGAAAGGGATACAGTGGAAGGGAATTCCAATTGCGTAAAGCAAAACTCCTATAGAGGCATTAAGGCCTTCTGTCCATAACAAACTTCTAATTCTACCCGCATACCCCCTCTCTCTTTCTCATATAACAGAATCCCATTAATCAATTGGCAGTCGTCCTTCACCCACTGCCACATCACCCCTGGCCCTTATTTTTTCTGGCATAGACCTGCCACATTGGCTTGGGCAATTGATCAACTAACTGCTCACTTGGGCCCAAATTCCTATTTGGGGTCCTAACATATAAGGGTGTTTGTGAGTCAGGTTGGGACAAGTTAATCCGTGTCTTTATTTGGCCTGAAATTTAGATATGGTTAATTTTTTCGAATCCAATTAAGACTCAACAAGACATGGAACAAGATGGGGTCAACTGGCTTTGTTGTCATAGTATATTAATCTTAACATTATATGTAGTCAAATCGTAAAATTAAAGTAGTATTCAATTGCAATTAAGGTATATTTTACAATATATATTTAAGATAAATAATATCAATATAAACATAATATCATGTTAGATAGCACATTATTTATTAAGTCAAAAATTGTATTATTAATACATAATTGTTTAAAAAAGTATACTTTTTTTAAAAGAATATATGATATTGGACTGATTTGGGACGACTCAAAGTACAATCCGAACCCGTACTCAAAATATGTCAAGCCAAATTAATTTCTTGAATTTGAACCTATCAAAAGTCCTTTTGGACTGGGTTGGGTTAGTGGAACAGAACAGTTGTGAACACACCTACTAACAGATATCAATGAAAAGACTATAAAGTTCAAAATCTAAAAATGAAGCTTTGATATTTTTCTATTGGATTTGTAACTTAAAATATAGTTCTCTCTCCATCAAGTTACATGTCAATCATCTCCATTTTTTAGGGAGTACTTATTAAAGTACATTTGAGGATCTTACACCCAGTGTCCATCCATTGCACATGGTTAATCATGTATATAAATGTGTTTAATTTTATATCACAAGTGGTTGATTATTATTACATTTAAATATCCTCGTTACGCTATTAACCACTTATGAGACAAAGTTAACCACTATTAGACATTTTAATAATCTCATGATGTTGTTAACCACATATTGATAATTGTATACAATCAAATTTATTTACTCTTAACTACTTGTGTGACAAAATTAACCATATTTATACCAGTAGTTAATCACATGTGACAGTTAATAATCTCATTACACTATTAATCACTTGTAAGGATAAATTAACCACTATTAAATATTTTAATAACCTCATGACACTATTAACCATATATCAATAATTGTATATAATCACGTTTATTTAATCTTAATCACTAGTGAGACAAAATTAATCATATTTAGACATGTAGTTAATCACGTTTGACAATTAATAATCTCATGAAATTATTAACTACTTGTAAAACAAAATTAAATACTATTAGACATTTCAATAACTTTATGACACTATTAATCACATATTAATAAATTATATACAATCATGTTTATTTATTTTTAATTACTTATGAAACAAAACTAACCATAGTAATACATGTAATTAACCAAATTTTCAAGTGGACGAGGGATGTACATTCTTGGTTGTACGTTGCTATTTTTCCTTTCTTAGGTGACTGTTAACTTTGCCCTTTAACTCCTCCTAACATGGAAAACTTCTGTTGCCTGTTTATGCATGTGACACACAGAATTCAAGTGGCGATTATTATATTCTTCATCAGAAATCAAAGAAAACTTCTTATCATTGGGAAACGAGAATTTCCATGGTCTCAGGCCCTATAAATTGGAAGCATGCACCCCCCTTGTAGCCAAGTCACTAGAAAAGCAAAGAGCCCCCCAAAAAACTAATCCTCACCCCAGCAAAAGAGGCACCATGTCTATGGATCTAAAGAAATCTAACAAGATCAGAGAAATTGTTAGACTTCAACAGATCCTCAAGAAATGGAGAAGGCTAGCCAACTCTTCAAAAATCACCACCACTAGCAAGAGCATGAAGTTTCTGAAGAGAACACTTTCTCTATCTGAACGTGAAGGAGGGTCAAGCAATGTCGTTCCCAAAGGCTACCTAGCTGTTTGTGTTGGTGAAGAGCTTAAGAGGTTCACTATACCAACTGAATATTTGGGTCACCAAGCCTTTCAGATTCTCCTGAGAGAAGCAGAAGAAGAATTTGGGTTTCAACAAACGGGTGTTCTGAGGATTCCTTGTGAAGTGGCTGTTTTTGAGAGTATCTTGAAGATGGTGGAAGGAAGGGAGGACAAGATTTCCTCCCAAGAATGCAGACTCAGCATTGAAGAAATGATGGGGTACTGCTCAGAAAACCAACTTGCTTATTCTCACCATCCTCAAAGTCCATTGTGCAGATAGTATATAGCATATATTGCAATTTTTATCCTTTTCTTTTTTGTCCTTTTGTTTTACTTTTGTCCCTTATAACCGATCAAATGTATGAGAGAGTGAGTGAGGTGAGTTCAATTAGATGTAAGAGAACCCTTTTGGGATTTATGAAGCAAGGAATATGATTATGACTTTCATTGTCCAAATCACTAAGTCTAGAGCTTTATTGTCTGGTCTATTATTTTACAGCTGAAAGTTTTGGCATTCTGCAATTTATTCATAGTATGAACATCTTGATCCTACTACTATCAACATTTCATATCATATGACCAAACAAAGCCTCTTAGCCTCACCAAAAGAAAAAACAAAGCCTCATATATTTTCATTCAGACTAGTGATGATGCAGTTAAGGTCCCTCCCTTCAAAGTGAGTCTACATACACAAGTATTGGATCATGAAAAAGCAGTCATCAACTGGAACCTGAGAGATGAGGGTCAAACACCATGAGCAGAGTGTAGTTCCAATTTCCAAGTAGAAATGATTTAAAATATTTTGCATTGAAGATATAAACATGTTCTGAGGTAAATAGTAGGTGCTCTCTAATTTTCATATAGTGAAGAGTACCAGTGGTCCATTGACTGGCTATTCAAAACACCCTACATTAGCAACCTTGTCAATATTGGTAATGCAGTTCAGTACAGTAAATTAACTATATTAGTTAAGAAAATAAAAATAATTTTTTTATTAAAAATATTAGTTATATAAAAATATAAATTATTCAATACTTAATTTTTAAGGTTATTGAAAATCTTTAGAGGATATATTTCATGTGCCTTAATTAATACCTTTAAAGACTCCTAAAAGAAAATATGACAAGAATTTGATTGAAGTACATTGATAATGTAAATGTTTTTTTTATACTTTTATGTAATCTTATTATATAATTCAAAATTATCATTTTTTATAATGATTATTTTAAAATTATATTTAAAATATTTTTTAATTATTTAATTTTGTAAAAAAACACTAATAATTGTCAAAATTAAAGTCATGTGACAAGCAAGTTGTGATAAAAAAGAGCAACTTTCAATTTGGTAGTACTTAATAAGGTAACTCAAAGTCAAAGGTGTACAGGAGTCTAGCCTCCTTGCAGGGGTGATGCTTAACAATTAACATTATTTCTCTGACAAGTTTAAGCACTTAATCAGTCATTATTTTTTTAATTAATAAATTAATGAATGATTTAGTACAGATAGCTTATAGGGGATTAAAGTGGTCCATCTTAATTATAGCCTAGTGAATGATTAATGTTACTCTAAAGATCACGGGTCTTGTAAATTAATATTTTGAGAATACTAATTAAGAATAAGAAATAATTTTTTTTATTAAAATCATACTAAAATACACTAAAAATCATGAAAAAAATGTATTAATAATAGATTAAGTTGAATTCCTATACACTATTAATGTAAAAAATTATAAATTGTCAACCAATTAAATATTATGATAGATATAACATTTAAGATAATTATTTAAAAGTAAACAAATTTACTGTACTTATTAATTTATGTTTAGATGCTAGTATAATTTTACACTATCGTGTATAAAATATTTTCTCTAATATATTTTTAATAAAAACTTTTATTTTAAAGAATTTAATGACTATTCATTATTAGTATAAAAATTTGTATACTATTAATCAATAAAAAATTATCATTAATAAGACTTTTAAGATAATTATGTTATCAAACTTATCATCCATTATAATTTTTAATTAATAATAATAAAAAATTATTTTATGTTGTCAATATATAATCTATTTTTTCTATTTTAAATTTGTAAAGACACTAATTGGATTTTGCCGATCATTATTTTTTCCTTATCCTCCTTTGTGTTTTACGGATTAAATTCATGTGGGGTATTATTTAAATCACGGGTGACTAGGACTGAGATCCTACAAGTGCATTATCAAATAATTAAACATATTTTGCTAGATTAAAGTGAGTGATAGGTTCTGACTGCACTCTTTTCCAACGCAAACCGCCCTAACAGTCAGGGTACCCTCGTACATTACAATTGTACCGTCAAAAAACCTCATGGCTTAATTATTTTATTGCTATGCTTTCTTTTTTTAACTGAGTTGATGGTCCTGAGATAAAGTTATTTTTGGGATTTCCATGAGAAGCATGTGACATGGCATTAATAACACAAACGGTGGCAGAATCAGTTTCAATATAGATTTTAATTTCCCAAGTCCATGTTCAACTTCAACTTAAATAAGGGAAACTCTCGGGCACAAGTTTAATATTGTAAGTTCATTGCCATGTGGTCATGTGGAAGAGCAGCAGAGCACAAGGAACACGAAGCCTAAGCCTGTACTTGAGGATGAAAAAAAATGAGAAGAAATAAATAATAAAATAATGAAAAATTAATGAGTAAATTTTATAATTTGTTTAAAAGAGTTGAAAACAGAAATAAATTAAGAAAATAAAAATAGAATATTCTCACAACTCATTTGGTTAAATAAAAAAAAGAATAGAAACATGATAAGCATGTTTACTTCTCTTTTCTATTTTTATGATAAAAAAATTAGGATTTTTTAACTTATTTCAAGTAAAAATAAGGTTAAATAATTTTATCGTAAAAAATTGATGTAATTAAAAATATTAAACCAATCATCTTGAAGTACATAAGAAAATTATATCAAGTATAGAATTGTTTAATCTCAATTTTGTTAAAGACAAGTTAAACTGAAAATTTAAATGGGCTATTTTAGTCTTTTCATACAGAAGTTACATTCTCCCTCACTTGTATATGTCATACAACAATAATAGAACCATCAGTCTAATGTTTTTGTCCATACGAGTGTAAAAAAGTTTATCACGTGGAAGCAACATATTTTAATCGTAAAAGTATCTTCATCGTAATAAATCTCTCTCACCAAAAGAAAGTAGAAAGTATCTTCATCGTAAAATCTTTCTTCTTAAAATCCTTTTCTCTAAAATCATTTAAACCAAAGTGCAAGAGGGGAAGTAGAAAAGAGAAGAACGAAAAAGACAAGTATTTTCAAAATTAGATTGATCCTGCAATAGGCTAAACAATGATGGTTTAATGTTTGAAAGTAGAACAGGAGTTATATGAATATATAAGTATAAAATAATATGTAAAAAAAATGCATCTCTCTCTCTCTCTCTCTCTCTCTCTATATATATATATATATATATATATATAAGGTGGGGATTAAGTTACTCCAAAAGTAACTCATAGTAAAATTATTCCACTCAATAACTCTTAATATATGTTAAATTTCAACAATCTTTTCATATTATATCAATGATCATGCACATCAAAGTTTAGGTAAATTAGACATTTGTAGCTGGTTCATCTTATAATTGACATTTACTTACAATTTAGAAAAATATATAATACGTTAATTTAAATTTATTTAATAAAGTATCAAATAGTTTTTAAACTTTATAAAAATTAATATACTTGATCTACTCAATAAATCTTTTAATTCAACGGTTGAATCGTTGAAATTTAATATATATCAAGAGTTATTCAGTGGAGTAATTCTACCAAAAGTTACTCTTAGAGTAACTTAATTTCCACCCATATATATATATATATATATAACTTAAAAATATATAAAAATATAATTTAACATAATTAAATTGATTTATTACAATCGTAAATATTAAACTAAAAATCACGCACTGTTGGTAAGCGTAAATTGACCCGTTCCGCTTCGTAACTACAAATTCACCAAAATGAAATAGGATAGGTTGACCTATTTTTTGAAAAATGAGTCCAGAATGTCTATTGCTTTTTTGTCTTATGACGAGACGACATGTTACTTTGCGTAAATTATAAAAATAGAAATAAGAAAGTTAAAAATTAAGAACAATTGTAAATGGGAGTAGAAATTAAAAGCAAATAAAATTCAGTTTAAGTTAAGACCTTTGAGGACTTGAAAATAAAGAATTAAAAAAAAAAACCAACAACTTAATCTATCCCAACTCAGCCAATATATTTAACGAAACTTGTAAAAAATATTGAATTAATAAAAGGAGAAGAAGAGACTAGTTAAACTCTTACCCAATGACATAGATATCAGCTGGTGAAGGCAACATCAACTAAAAATCACCAAAAAAAAACTCTTACAAAATTACATTCAACAAATTAAGAAGAGAAATGTTATGCTTATTAATTGGGAACCAAATAATTAATATATAATCATAAAAGTTCTACACCTTTTTTTTTTTAACTGTTTAGACTATGACTGATTACATAGGGCAACTGATTTAGAGCGTTTTTCTTAACTATATTTATTTATGAAAATTCAATTTTTAGGGTGATATGATTGATAAGTGGACCTATTTATTCCCCCCTTCTTTTTAGTACTTCTATGATTTGAACATCAATTTTTCAACATCATATTTTTTTTATGCCATGTTCGAATCCACGTTTTGATGATTTGAGAAAATATTAGCAAACCACAAAGCTAAGAAAGGAATTAACTCTCAACATCATATTTGACATAGTATACATTTATCTCTATTTCTTAATTTTTATCTTTTGCATATCTATGCATCTAAGAATTATACTTCACAAAATTACAGAGAACCAATGTTGTCCTAAAATTGTTGTGCAAAAAATATTACCCTTTCTGTTCTAAAATTATTAATACTTTAACCTTTCTTTTTTGTTTCAAAACTATTGATATTTTACAAATTACAAATCTCATTAATTATTTTTTCCACATATGCTCCTATTTACAATTGCTATTAAATCATGTCATACTCCACAACTACTCTTATAATAGATATTAAATGAGAGTATTTTAGACTAAATATACTAGTTTATGAGTAGTATTCAATATTTCTTAAGTTGTGTACATTAACTTTAAACATCAATAATTTTCCAACAGATGGAGTAACGTTTTTTTTTTTTTTTTTTCCAATCTGGTCGTTAGTTCGGTTAACTAATTGAGTGTTTGATTCTTCCTCAAATGGTTATTTCACAAATTCCTATGTCGCATTCTATGAGAAGCAACAAATTAAGTTACTTCCGATTCAATGCACGTTCAGTGTCCCTACAATGCAAAAGCAAACATGCATGCATTTACAAGAAAAAAATTAAAATAAATTTTGTCATGTGAAAATCTCAAATATTAGACAATTCTAATTTAATTTATGTAGGTAATTTGTAGGTTGTAATGTGACTTAAGTTCTATTGGCTTGAAAGCATCAATGAGAAAATGTATTTAAGTTTGTCAAGCACAAACTAATCAGAAGTGAATTCTCTCATGGTAAAATTTCACATGAATAAAAAATTTGTGTTTATCTCTCTTAATGATTTTTTACAAAAAAAAGTCTATTAAAAGAGAGATAAATTTAAAACTGTCACATGAAAAAAAATTATTTCAAAATTAATAACACATGAAAATAATATGAATATACCTTAGCAAAAAAGGGGTTATATTTGATTAATAGGAAATTTCCGTTGAAATATAATTTATTAATTTTCACGTTAAGTAAATAAAGTTTGGAGAAAGTTTGGGTGGAAGAGTTTAGTGGCATTTCTCTTCTTCTATGAATATGATTGAAGAAATATTTATTAATGAAGTGCAAAATTTCCATAATACGTACGTAATTTAACTACTTTCATACATGAGAATAAAATAGATGATCATAACCTGGAAGATAAATTAATGGGTGCTTGAATGCAGATCAGAATGGAATATCTACGGAATGGAGCTCCTTGTTTTGTTTGACTAGGTGGTGCATAAAATAAACAAAAAGCCATTTGACCTGAACTATATTATTTCTTAATGATTTGAATATCATTAGAGGTGCTCTTAACATGATCCGCACTCCATTGCACCATTTGAGAGCAGTTGACGATCAATGATGATATCGAAATGGTAACCAATTATTCATTGGGGGACGTGTGATTAATATTCAAATTAGTTATATAATTTGATGAAATGTTCCTTAATCCATAATCAAATCATTGGAATAGCAAAACAAGACTTGGTTTCGTGATGGGTGGGTTTCTAGGTAGTCTCATCATAGGGCCTTCTAAGTTCATTAAATAACTGTACTATTTAGTTAAGTCTATTCCGTTGTTTGTTGGAGAGGAATTGCTTGATTTATAGCTAGCGGAATATGTGTCTATGAAAAAGACAAAAGGCCTATAAATCTAGGCATTTTGTTAATGAGTGTGTTAAACTATTACTTAAAAGAATCAATCAATAATTTTTTTATTAGTAATCATAATGAAAATGCATTAAAAATTTCGTTAAATTTTTTATATACGACCATTTCTTTATTTTTGGTCCACTGTTTTTCTATTCTTGTGAGTATATGCCATGTCACTTTACCCTTAAATGTGAAAGCTTTACTTTTTTGAAAAATAAATTATTATTAAAAAAGACTGAAGACGAAAGTAACCAAGCGATTGTATTGTGACAGAGTTTATGTGAGTGGAGTAGATGAGTGAAGCGGCACCTTAAATATAACTGTATCGTGCGGTATTGTGCAATCAATTATCAATATCAATATAGGAAATATTTCTAAGGATAATGTTAGATATGAGACGGATTAATTTTGTATGTTAAAGATTATTTTAATTAATTTTACTTTCAACCATGTATTTTTTCATTAGGGGGAAGCAACTATAACGTTGAAAGATATAAAGGTAAGTTAGGGTTATTCTATTATGGGAGCCCCTGTTTCTAATCCTCTTGTTAGTGATTAGAAAAAGGAAATAGAATAAGAATTGATTACAATGTTTACATTGTTTTTCTCATCAATAGTCAAAAGGACTAGACCATACCCTATGGATAAGGCATCTTATGAGGAATGAGAGTTGTGTGGAGCATGATGTGTTATTGTCTTTGTGGTAGACAAGGTTTGTTTTTCCTACTAAATCACAAAAAGCCATTGTGAAAAGTGTTTTTTCTATTGTCCATACATCTAACTAGAGAGACCAACAAATGCTCTTGTACTTGTTGTGTTAGCAAGCATTTATAAGGATTTGAGTTTACTAAACAACAAAATCAAAATTGTCACAAAGGTTGAGACTTTCTTCTCTTCTTCATTTTCTTCAACACGACTACACTGTTAACCCACACAATTTTCACTTCCAAAAGTGGCGGTTCCAAAATGGTGAGCATGGAGCAGGAATTCAAGTTGTGGCGGGGGATTTGGGTTGAGTTGGTGGTTTAAGTGGTGGAACTTGCAAGATGCAACAATGGAGATGATGATTGTGTTGAGGATGACAAAGAGGTAAGAAGGCTTGAAGCACAAGATGAAGAAGCTCCAAAGGTTGCCATGGGAGGTGAGTGGCGACAATTGGAAGAGACACCTTGAGACCCTCTATAAAGCACAAGCATGTAGAATCATTGCTTAATAACAAATCTCTTGAAGAGAGGCTTAAATTGGGAAAGGAAAGTGTTGGCTATTCACTCTAACACTTTCTCCTTTCCAATTGGCACGATTGGGAAGAAAGAAACCTTGCTAGTTTTCTCTCATCTCACACTCACACTCCCAAAGATCAATAATCTTTAAAGTATTTAAATATAAGCTTTTTCTTAATTATAAACCTTCCTAAATGGAGGCTTAAATTGGGAAGGGAAACATGTTGGTTATTCACTCCAACTCTTTTCCCTTTCCAATTGGCATGAGTAGGAAGAGAGAAACCTTGCTAGTTTTCTTTTAGCTTACACTCACACTCCCCAAGATCAATAATCTCTAAAGTATTTGAATATGAGCTTTTGCTTAATTAGAAACCTCCTTAAAGGCAGGCTTAAACTGGGAAGAGGGAAAGTGTTAGTTATTCACTCTAATACTTTTCCCTTCCCAATATACACAATTCAAATAAATTTAAACAAATTTCAGAGCAATATTCAAGCAACAATAAAACAGAGCAAAATTCAAGCATAAAATTTTGGTATCAATTCTCGCATAAAATTCAACTAAGAATAATATCAAAATCAACTAAAAACATAAAGCAAATTCAACTAAGAACATTGAGCAAATTCAACTAAGAACACAAAGCAAAATTCTAGCATCAATAATCAAAGAAACCATAAACAATAAGACAAAGCAAAATTCAACAAAGACAGAGCACCTCAAATTAACAAAAACCAAAATTACATAAACCAAAAATAATAAAAGAGAACTTAGGGGGTTATACCTGCTGCGGTGGGGGATGCAGTGGTGCGTTAGGGGAGTGGTGGTGCAGTGGCTAACACGATAGCAACGTGGTGGTAGCATGATGTTGGAATAGTGGTGACATAGTGGTGGTGCAGCAGTGGTGGGGTGATGCGGTGGTGGAAGGGGGTGACGTGGTGGTGGAAAGGGCGATGCAATGGTGGAAGGGGTGCAACAGTGGTGGGGGACGACATAGTGGAGGGGGAGAAACCAGAGAGGAAGAAACTAGAGAAAGAAGGAGAATGAGGGAAAAGGGTGTGCACGACGTAATGTATCCAACTGTAGAGTTAGTCTGGCCGATGTTATGCATATGTTAGAACATCAATGTACTAGAGGGTTTGTATTAGCTTCCAACAAAGAGATATTTATTGTAATGTTGGCCCTAGCCAACGCTAAATTGGATGCTATATCATAAATGGTCAAGTGCATATTAATTACAATTTAGTGTTAGCTAGACCGACACTATGGTAAATACTTTTTTTAGCGTCAGTTGTTTGAAGGTAATTCAAATCATCAAGTACATTAATGCAATAGTGTATGTGTAGCATCAGCCTAACCAACGCTAAATTCAAATTAATGACGGCTGACACCAATGCTAAATATTATCTTACTTTAAAAAATAATTTTGAAACTTTGCCTTCACTTTGTGTCGGCTTGACTGACACTACTAGTGTTGGTGTTAGGGGCGACACTAAGGTGTCGATGCCATTTCCGCTGTTTCATGTGGTGTTCATTAGTTCAATCACTAATTTGATTTTAAAACTCTTGATTAGCTAGATTTGATTTGATTCCTCTTAATGACGATGTGACTTGATTTGTTTCCTTTTGTGTATCTAGACTTTTTCACTCACTTGTATAAATACCCCGCCCTGTGTGAATGCAATCAGACACCAGTACTCTCTATCTTCTCTACCTTTCTTCTCTACACATTTTTCTTTACTCTCACTATATCTTTTGTCTTTTATTTGTATTTTTTATGACATGTTATCAGCACAATCAAATCTCTAACGATATAACAACATCCTTCCTGTTTCTGCTTAAGTACAAGAATCTACCAACTACATGATGAGTTTGATTAAGATAAAGGTTTTGTCAAATGAGTAATATATTCTTATTGTTTTATAAATATAATTATTTATGACTAACAAACCATCATTTTGTCAGTTTATTTATGGGAAAATTAAATTTATTGTTATTATATGTTATTATTTGATATTGAATTTCATCCATTTCCTTTTATTTATGACAAAGTTAATGAATATGATTATTGTTGCCAATACATAGCTAAAACAAGTCAATTTTTGAAAGAATTACAACATAAAAGCTTAGTTTGTATACATTAGGTGTTTTCATGTCCATTAGATATGCAAAGAAAAGAAAATTAGAATTTGGGAAAGCATGATCATGATGAAATTGAGCACGACCATGTTGAATTGAGCATAGTTGTGTAACATAAATAACATGCTATGCATCTTATAAATACTCAAAGCTTATATATGTGGACAACCTTGGATGCTTAATAATTAGTGACACCATTTTCTCTCTTCTAGAACCATCTTGACCTCCCCTAGCAGTTGTTAGGTTATGAGTAAGTAGTTGGAATCACTCCATCTTCAATATCAGATTTAATTTGTTAAATGGGCTTTCTTTTCCTTTTTTCATTATGGATTTATATTGGATTTGTTAAATCCTATGTGTTTAACTATTTGTTTTCCATATTTTAATATAATTTGTGTTTCCTTTTCTATTTGGTTTGTTTTATTGCTTTGAATGTTGTGCTAAAAATTGATTAGTCTTAATATAGTTTAGTCAATTGGCTAGCAACTATACTGCAATTTATTCATGGAGGTATATATAATAAATCGAGTTAATGGGTTCATGGAGGTATATATAATTAGTTAAAGGGACCAATCAATCATATTCTTTTCACTTGTAACTAGGTTATTGAATTAACAAGCCTATTGGAATTTCAAGCTTTTCTTAATTGTTGTCTTCTATGATCATTGGGAAAAAGTGATCATTGGGTGGTAATAGATTTAGCATAAGTAATTGGTAATTAGGAAGAAACAAGGGCTATAAAGGAATTAGGTAATATTAATAATCACACAGATAAAACCAAATGCTTTAGGTAGGGGTGTAAGTGGTCGCGATTGATCCATGAACCCGACCAACCTGACCTAACCAACTACATTTCAGTGGGTTGAGTTTATTTTAAGTGACCTAATTATAATTGGGTTGGGTATTGAATTGATGACTTTCCAATCCGATGAATGAGACCTAACCTAATCTAATAATAATAATAATAAATAATATAATCATTCACTTATTCTAATTTTCTAATTTCTAGTATCACTTAAAAGTTAAAGCTTATCATTACTTATTTGATAGTCACCTCTTTAGTTTTAATTTGTTATTTTTATTATGTAATTCAAGTAATTGTCAGTGTTGTTTGGGACATATAATGTATTATGCCATTTAAGACATGTATTGTATTTTTCTTGTAAGTGTTGGATTTGGACAGTTAACTTGTATTTAAATTAGACATACATTAGATAAGTTGAACTAATTATGTACTTCATTTTTCTTATTTTTTTATTTTTTCTAAACTATATCAAATTTCCAGAAATAAATTAATATTTTAATTACTCAACTTGATTACTCAATCCGACCTAATCGAATTAAGGTCAGGTTGATTTGGGTTGGGTCGCTTCACAAAAAAAGTAAACCCAACCTAACCCAACTCGACTATGCTTAATTGAGTTGGGTCTTAAATTAGGTCAAACTTGACTTATCCCAGTC
Source organism: Spatholobus suberectus (assembly GCA_004329165.1). Classification (NCBI taxonomy): domain Eukaryota; kingdom Viridiplantae; phylum Streptophyta; class Magnoliopsida; order Fabales; family Fabaceae; genus Spatholobus; species Spatholobus suberectus. The sequence continues at coordinate 16,399,396 of CM014733.1, forward strand.
CACTTACACCCTAACTTTAGGCTTTCCATGGTTGAACTATTATTGTGATTGTTTGTGCTCTTTCAAACTTTATCTATTTTCTTTCTTCTTTTTGTTCCTTCATCTTCTTTAATCTTAATTTGAATTTTGCCTTTAAATATTGTCTAAATAATTAAATATTCAATGATCTTAATAAGTAGTTGTAAAATAGTCTATATAAGACAATACTTGGAATCTTAAGTACTTAACTTTATTACTTATTAATTGGTACACTTATAGCTAGTAGGACAATGACTTAGTTTCTCTTTTTTCTTATGACTTTCTTCATATTATTTCTAGTATGAATATTTGTTTCATCCATTAAAATTTTATTATTAAATATTACTGAAAATATTTTACCTAATATTGAATTTATTATTTTTGACAAACTCTTGAAGGAATTATATTTTTGACATCCCTGAGAGATTGCACAACATTGATAGTTTTCTAAGTAATTATTTATATGTAGACTTCTTATATTGGTTGTGTTGTGATCATAATTGATGTAAAAAGTCATTTTCTACATTGGTTGTAGTTAAAATTGATGTAGAAACATCACTTTGTAAATCATTCAAGACTTGAGCTGATATAGAAACTAGACTTTCTACATCAATTCTCGCTACACTTGGTATAGAAAGTGATTTTCTATATCAGTTCTAGAAGTGATATTGAAAGTACATACATTTTATATCAAGCTAATTTCACATCTTCCTAAAGCTGATTTAAAAGTAAAAAACAATGATATGGGATTTTTTTTTTTGTATTAGTGAAAATTTGTTTGATATTTGATAAGCAACCATCCGTAATTACATACTCCATATAGATCAAACATTACCTATAATTTCCAATTATACAAAATTACATCACATGCATATCTTTCATACCTATCATTATAGGTGATCATAAAACCAGGCAATCTACAAATAACTTAATTAATTATGTGCTTGAACTTTAGAGGGAGTAATGTGAGTGTTTGTCAATACGTTTTTTTTTCTTGTTAATTGTAAACATGGGCATAAAATGATAATTATAAATAAACTATGGATCCGTTTTTTGCTTCTCCCTTTTAGAAAGTATTGGTATAAAACTCGGTTGACAAAAGATTCATATTTCATTTGTTATATCTCTTAAAATAAAAATAAAAATCTCCTCACATATATCCCTTCAAAAAAAAAAAAAACTTTATGATTAAACTCATTGAATGAAATTTTGAGTTATCAATCCTTAATTTATATTTATTTTCTAAATTTTTGCCTTTACTAATATAATTGCATCAGCTTTTAATAAAGCAAGATTTGATAAACATAGATAATATAGTAACTTCTTACCAAAGAAATCTTAATCAATATAATCGTTTATAGTAGTCATCATTATCATGATAATTAAGTATACTAAAATGTATAAAAATTAATGTTTAATATGCTTTTAATCCTTATAAAATTGTGAATTTTCAATTTTAGTTGTCTGATTTTTTTTTATTAGTTTTAGTTCTTATAATTTTTTAATTTTTTTTAAAATGATCGCTATCAACATTTATTGATCGTGTGATATGTGATAAATCTATAACTAAAGTAGATTTATAGAGCCGTTTTACTTGGATTTTGCATTAATTTAGAGGAAATTAGTAAAAAAAAACCCAGTAATGAAGGATTCTATGTAATACATGCATTCATTAATTTTTATTGAAAAGTTCACATTTTGTCCTAATTATTTGGGTTTTTGAAGGCTAAAAAATAAGCAGGAATCATATGAAGACCCAAGGATGAAAGAATCGATGTTTTTCAACCTTAATATACTCAAAATGTAGTGCTGGGACGAACAAGGATCAAGAAAACATCAAGTGCAGCACTATGTGGGTTAGAATTGAAGAATGGAAGCACATAAGGGTCGTGGCTGCCCAATGTGAGCAAAGCATGCCCGGCGTGAAAAAGCACTACCATGTTGCCACCTAGTGGGTAAGCACCTTGCCCAGCACGAGTGCATCACCCCACTCCCATTCGTGTTCCCGTCCAGCAGGAAAACAGGCTACCTAGTGTATTCGAGCCTTGTTGAGTGTTTCCCATGGACTTGGTGCTTGAAAAAGAAGGCAAAACTGGTCCAGAATCAGTTTAAAAGGAGAAAAAGCCTATCTATTATGCATTCTTGGATTATTCTGAGGACCGGAAGCGAGGAAATAATTGAAGACTCACCCTCTTGCCTTAGATTTGGGGACTTCAGATTCGATTCCTTGAGGTTCAATGACAATTCTATATTTTTCTTTTTATCTCTTTTTAGTTCTTAGTTACTCCATGAGTTTCTAAGCCCTTTTTTAGTTAGGTTAGGATGAATAGTGATTTGAACCTTATGTAATTTGTTATTCTTGTTGAATCTTTTATTGGTTAATGCAATTTAGTTGTTAATTTCATGCTTAATGCTTTTTTTTATGATTCATACCTATTTGAAATTGGTCTGTAATTCAAACTTTACAATCAAGAAATTAGGGTTTGAATTGTTCCATTTTAACAACCATATAATTCTTGGACTTAGGGATATCATGAAAGGTTGTATGCCTTTGTGTTAATTTCTCACTTTTAATGCTTATGACTAAGTTTTGCTTGCCTAAGGGATTAGGGTGCATGATTAGGAACAAAGGGTTTATTGCCTAAGGAATTAAGGTTGAATTAATTTAGAGAAATTGAAGGTAAATTGCCTAATAAGAATGGGTTTAGAAGGAAAAGGAATTGCATTAGGGGAGAATCACCAAGAATTTTGAAACCTAACCACTTTATCTCTCTAAATATCTTTAAGTTGAATTCTTGATTTCTTTTACACCTTTAATCCAAACCGCCCCAAAATTCTTAATCTTTCTTTAATTCGTAAACACGTAAGTAATTGTTTGGTTGAACTGAGATTAAACCACAATTCTTGTGGAGGCGATAACTTTACTTTACATTGCATTACTTGTACGATTGATACACTTGCTGCGATCCTAACAATATGTATCTAGATATGACATGTCACATGCTATCTTAGAGTGGTTGCAGTGGTGGCTTGTCTAAATGTATGTCAAACCAACATGTCATTGGTCCAAGTGGAATTGGGCTCGAATCCTTTAAGCAAGGTCTTGAGTTCGAGCATTATAGATGGAAAAAATGTGGTTGGGAAGGGAGACCCCACTAAAGATGGCCAACTAGGTTTTCCGACGGAGATTAATCATTGGCAAAACTGATGAATACTTACTATAACATGATGATAAAAAAAAAAAACAATGCAAGGCGCGTTATTACTAAATAATGACAAAGATCATTTTATGAAGATCAAAACTAATAAAAAAAACTTGGAGAACTAAAATGAAAAACTTGCAATTTTATAAGGAAAAAATATTTAATTCTAAAAACTATAAGATATGATTTAATGGTAAATTTTTAAGTTAATTGCTTGGAATTATTTTACATGCAAATTTTATATATTATTTCATGGCATCTTTTAATCAATTTATTTCATTTTCAAAATTATAATTAAAAAAATTTAAATTTATTTTGGCCAAGTAGTTTATGGATTAGAAGATATGTTAATTTAAACATACACTAGGAAAACGTACAAGGAATGTCTCAAATGTAACACCCACTATAATAACACATACATTCATTTTATTTTATTATTTCTTAATTTGTTTGTTAGAACGTCGGCTTGATTTAAAGCTAATATGTACTTATTTTTCGCAAATGTGTAGTAATTCCAAGAGACATTATATAAAGAACCATGATTGTGAAATAGACGGCAAGTCTTACGTACAAAATCAGAGTACATATATAAGAAATACATAAGCAAATACAACAAAAGTACATCCTAAATACGTACCCGTAGTTGTACAACAAGATGACCTATGTTAGAGCAGTGTAGGTCTATACTAAGCTAGCCCATCTTATAAAATCTACAAAAGTCATACGTAGAGTAGTCGTCACTGCCAATCCTCAGAGTCCATTTGCTTGTACCACGATCATATATGAAAAGAAACAAACAAGAAAGGAGTGAGGTTTTTATAAAAGGCTCATTCGTTTCTTAATAGGCTACAAACAATAAATTAAACAAGCAATCGGGAAAAATCCTAAGGTCTGACCTACATTATTACAACTCAATCTCAACCTTTACCAGACGTATGGATCCATACCTATCTCTGATGATTTACTTTAACCATCAGGAATCACTAGGAAGCGATTGAGAGTTCGTATAATCCCTCACAAGGTACAGACATCCATGTTGTAATCATCATCCTCGATGAAAGGGCCACATGCCCATCAGGGATATATACTACACCAATCATGGTGACGCTGAGCAGGCGTTAGGGTTACCAAGTCGATTTACATGATTTACCCCAACCCAGAGTGCTAACCTGACCATTAGATGTTCACAACTCAACACCTTTACCCTCAAGACCCAAACAATGGTCCCTGCCTTTCATCCCATAGTGTACCAAACTGTGACTTCCCAAACATAGCCACTCATGCTTCTCAGCATGGTCCTAACTCAATCAGGATTTTCCTATGATTTTGCTTTCTAAGTTTCAAGACATACTCTCTGGATAATCCGGCAGAGTTCCAAAGTTACTCATCATAGAGATTTCATTCATCCATCACTTTTACTTAAAACTCAGAAATAATTTGATACAAATGTCATAGGAAAGAAAATATCAACAATCAAAGTTACATACATATTCATTCTCATACATTTATCATAGTTCTTATTTTAATCACTTTGATTTATCCTTATCCTTTTCTAACTTTTCAATTTAGACTATTTTAAAGAAAAACTTTTGTCTACAATTATAACTAGGACGTAGTAATAAAATTTAGAAAAGTTCTTTTCTGATTGTGGAAGGTCAGACTATGCTGCAACCACGGAGCATACTTAGAGTTCTCTGCAGTTACTTTCCTTTTTACTAAATTGGAGTGTTCATCTTACAAACCAAGACTTTTAATTTCTTCAAGAAATCACGTAATTGTATGCATTTTATTAAAACCTTGTTAAACATTATTTATTCATTTCCATACTAGCCATACTGTTGTTCAAAATAATGTTGAATGGTAACAATTTAAAATTTGTCAATAAGGTCTTTAGTTTTGAAAACTTTTCCTACTTGCCTAAATCTATTAGCTAATTTTTATTTTATATATATTATAGTATTATATATTTTCCGATTAGCCAAAGATTTGTTATTATTTTATCTAAGTTTTATGAATTCAATCTCCTACGTAGATAAAATTCCAATGCTTATATATATATATATATTCAAACGTACATATAGGAAATATTATATTCACCTACTTACGATTGTTTTAAAACTTGAAATTCAGGAGTTATATTTTTATATTACTTAACATTTTAAAACATAATTTAAAATAGATGAAATATGTACCTACAAGTTTTATTCATTTTGTTATATAAGTTACAGTACCTATTATTATTATTATTATTATTATTATTATTATATTATATTATATTATATTTATGTTTTACTTTAATCCAATGTATGTAAAAATCCATTCTTATGTGTGTAGTGGAACAAATTTTAAAGTTCCCATCTAGATATTAAAAGAATTGGCCAAGAACCAACAAGGAGAAAATGGGTTCCAAAATTTATTACTCCAAGTGATCTTAATTAAGGCTTTAAATTGGTTTTTAAGAAAATAGCTAGCTTGTATAAAAATAGGCTCATTGATGGTTATTTATAATAGGACATTAAGTTATCATATGATACCAACAATAAAAATAAATAACAATAATTAAGATGACAATAAAATAAAGCTTAAGTAAATAACAATAGAATAGACATAACAATTTTAAGACAACAATAAGGTGAATGACAAAAATTTAAATGGGCAAAATATAAATTGCAATAAGTAAAGCAAGAAATTGAAGGGCAAGAATTTAAATAGCAAAAAAAATTAAACAATAAAGTAAATGACATAAGGTAAATGGGCAAAAATATAAATAGAACACAAAATAAAAATAAATGGCAACATAATGGAAATAATAACAAGGCAAGAAAATAAATGGACATTAAAGTAAATAACATAATAAAGCAAGAATTTAAATGAATAAGAATATAAATTATTACATAGTAGTAGTAGTAGGATTAGTAAGCTAACTGGGTTTAAGGGATAACCTCCACACACACACACACCCATTAAGAAACAAATTTAGAGCCTAAACCTCACTCTCCCTTACCTCTAAATAAGGTTTGTTGGTGGAAGATTACAAGAGGAGAGGTGGCTTAGAGGTTTAGGACCCTAAAACTTGGAGGAAAGCTTTTAATGGTGGGGAAAAAAATTCAAGAACTTGGAGAGGGATGAGCTGCACGTTTTAGCAGCTGGGAGGTAGAGAGAGAGCTCTGATTTCTGAAGTGAGGAGTATAATAGTGTAGTGGTTGATGGAGTTTATTTATAGGACAAAAAGTAAGTAGTTTAGATTTAATTTTTGAATCAAAAACAATAGAATATCATTTTTATTTGTACTTTCCACATGTGGGCTGAGGGGAAACGTCCCAGACCATTCAAAGGTCTGAAAAAATTAAAAAAAATATTTTATATAATTATTAGATATTAAAAATAATTAAATATTAATTTAATGCAACAAAATTAGATAGAAATTTTGGATAGGGTTTGGAAAATCTGGCCACACCACGTTTTCAAGTATATTTTAGTGAGCCTTAAATTTTTTTTTCATATTTTTCTCATGTATATATTATTTATAATAATGTTTTTCACTAAAAAGACATTTATTAAGCCAGTAAATCCAATTTTTTCCAAATAAATATATTTTTTGAATTTTCACTATTTTCCACTTAAAATAATATTGGAATAATTAAAATATACTCAATCTAAATTTTTCAATTTTTTTGAGGTTAAAAAGTCTCCTGCTGGCTGTCATAGTTGGCTAAGGGTATATTGGTCATTTCACAAAAACTGTCTCAAAAATTCCAATTTTTTAAAAAAATTATTATTAATTATTTTTGAATATAAATATGATTTAAAAATAATTTTTAAGCCTCTCTAGCTAATTTTTGCTATTTTATCCTATTAAGCAAGTTTTTAAGGACGAATTAGTTGTTTTATTACTTTCGGGCCTTAACCCAATAAAATAAAAAAGAATCTAAACTAGATAGAACTTGCTAATATGAATATAACCATGAGAATCATACCCTTGAGATTCTCATTTGATTTTTTACAGTTAATCATAGAATAATTAAAAAAATAATGAGTAAGTTAAAGTGGGGTGTTACATCAAACATCGAATAAGTTTAAACTTAACAAAGACTTGAGAATATAAGACTCAATACTCTAAGCATACACTAATAAAAGATAACTTTAGTTACTTGAAACTTATCTATGATGATTTCGTTTCTCAACTTTCAAAAGTTATCAATTATATTTGTTTATATAGCTCCTAAACATATTTTGTTGGACTTTCAGCCAAAATGGCTAGCTGTGTCCTAAATTAAAAACCATTAAAATGAGTCTCTTTCTCTCTTTATCTCCAAAACAATCATTGCCTCACCACCTGATTCTGTATGATCTGTAATCCCCTTGCTTCCAATTGTTGTCATAGAAAGGTCGAGCAGGTTGGAATCGTCATCATAATTTCTAAGATTAGCACTTTTCTATATAAACTTAATGTAAGAACTTTGTCTTTAGGCTTATCATTGGAACGAATTCTGATGCATTATACAATTGAATTATTCTGCCAGCTAATTGGATTTATATTTGAACTTTGAAATAAAAAAAGAGGAAAAATATCATAATCTAAAGTTATCACTTTTAGCCGGGATTCGCAGTCTATCATAAAAAACTTCATAATAATCATTAGCTAGCCACACACAAAACAATAATGCATCTTGATTTTCACACAAAACAATGTAATGAAACACTATAAAAATGGTAAACACTTAATGAACTGTACCAAATGTTATAAATTAAATCAAGATTTCGTGGGAACAAAATATATTCAAATTCTCAAGCCAATAACTTTATGCTTAAAGGTTAAATTATTAGTTTAAAAGCTTTTGTAAAAGTTTCTACATTTCTAATAGTTTTTTTTTAAATAGGTCTTGATTTTTTTTATGTGTTTTGTTGATTAAGAAACATATATTATTATTATCATAATTGCTCTAACTTTCACTCAGGCTGGTCTAGATCACACAATTGTCTATTGATATGAACAATCAACACTTTTAAAAGTCAATGTGCTAATCAGATATTATGATGTCAAGTCTTTGACTAATTTTGTAATGAAGTTTGATGTCACTTATGGAAAAGATTTTAAGAATTTTAAATTCTATAGAAGATCTTACTTAGGAGGAGTTGAGAAATGAGAATTGTTATTTTCAATAAAATCAAGTTTTGAAAGATCATTTTGAAAAACATTTTCTTCATTTCTCTGATAGTCAATGCTACAGGACAAAGCATTATGCAAAAGTTGTTGCTACCAATGAAATAGTAGCACCTAACCATGACATGTACTCATAGACATTCTTTATGACAAATATGGAAGGAAGGTGTGCAAGAACCTTCAGAGTATCATTTAATGTTGAACAAGTGAAGTATTTGATAGCCTTTTGAATCTCTCTCTTTTCTTTTGAAGTCATTCTCATCTCTTTCTTTGCATCCTCTATACATTCTCCTACTTTAGAGTTTTGGCTTTGTAGTTTCTTAGTTGTAATCCACTCTAAGTGATGTTAGCCCCACACAAATGTTTTATTATATATGTTTTTATAACCTTTAATTACCTGGTAGAGGTTGATGACTATTCTAAGATAGCTTGGGAGTTAAGTTTGAAAATATTGTTTGTAATCTATACTGAGAGGTTAATGTTAAACAATAAACATTCCAAGTTATATAAATTTTAGCGGAAGGGATGGACGTAGACACAGAATTTTGATTGAACTAGTATAAATCTAGAGCCTAGTGCTATCGTTAATTACCCTTATATTTATTTACTTTTTGAACTGCCTTAGTAATTTACTTTGATCACTTATAGTTTAGTTGCATAAAGAAATGTTTGTAAAAGCTTCTAAATAAGGTAACTTTAGTAAGAGTTTTCTAACTTCAAGAGTTTTTCAAACTATTTAAGAAAAGTTACTTAAGCACTATATTATCTTTTGAACCTAAGCTCTCTATTAATATATCTCTTTGATCTAACTTCTCGTATATGCAAGTGAACACACAGGAAAGATAAAGATTTAATTGCACATTTTGCCACCCATCTTTTACGATTTTTAGAATTTTTTTACCCAACTATTTTAATTGTACATTTTGCCACTCAACTTTCAAATTTTCATGTATTTTGTTACCTAATTATTTTATTTGCACATTTTGTCACCCAACTTTCAAATTTTCGCGTATTTTGCACCTCTTTGTCGATGCTGTTAGTTGACAAATGATGTGACATTTTGACTGTTATGTGGCAAGTTGCATGTCATCATTAGCCTTCCGCATCATCACTCCACATCAATAGTCAACCTGCCACATCAACAGTCAAAATGCCATGTTACCAGTTAATTAACAACGTCAGTTAGAGTGGCAAAATGCACAAAATTTTGAAAGTTGGGTGACAAAATGTGCAAATAAAATAATGGAAAAATGAGCAATTAAATCAAAATTAAAATATTGTGAAAGTTCAAAACAAAATTCAACTCCCTTTGCATTTGATACCTTCATATTGTTGTTGAAGTAATTTCTTAATTACTAGAAATCACTCACAGTGTAAGAATAACATAATTTTTGTGAACTTTTTAGTTCATTTTGTCCAATTGGTATGGTTCTTCGTTTGTGAAAATTGTGAGCATAAAAGCCCCTATAAATTGTCTTTTATGTTTATGTTTTGATGATTAATAAGCATACTTCAGTTCCATTTATCTTCTCTCAGGACTCTAATTTTTGGATGTGTTCAACATTGTTCTTAAAAATAGAAGGATGATATTAAGCTTTCGTGTCAAAAGGACAAGGCAAAACAACTATACTCAATGGTTCGGAAAGGTCAAGTGTTGGCATAAGAGTCAATCATGTAATACTTCTAAAGAACTTTAGCCAAATGATAAATCGTAATAAGAGCCAAGGTTAACTAAAATTACTAATAATGATATGGGTTTCTCATGACCCAACAGGGTGACGTATTACTCATGGATCAAGATGAGCCTGTGACCTACCAAGAAGCCATTACTGGCCTATAATATGAGAAATGGCATGAAGTCATGAGATCTGAAATGGAATCCATGTACACTAACCAAGTACGGACTTTGGTGGACCCACACAAAGGGGTAAAACCCATAGGGTGCAAGTGGGTTTTCAAATAGAAAATTGACATGGATGGTAAAGTACATGCCTTTAAGGCATGATTGGTGCAAAGTGTTTCAAGCAAATTCATGATGTAGACTATGATGAAACCTTTTCTCCACTCACGATGCTTAAGTCAGTTTAGATCTTGCTTGCTATTATAGCATACCATGATTATAAGATCTGACAAATGGATGTTAAGATTACTTTTGTAAGTGGGAAGCTTCTCAAGGATGTGTACATGACACAACCTGAAGGTTTTGTCATTCCAGGTGATGCTGGAAAGATATACAAGTTGCAACGCTCCATTTATGGATTAAAGCAAGCTTTTAGAAGTTGGAATCTTTGTTTTGATAAAGCTGTAAGATAGTTTGGATTCATCAAAAATGAAGATGAGCCTTGTGTCTACAAGAAGGTTAGTGGGAGCACAGTTGTCTTTCTGGTGTTGTATGTAGACAACATACTACTTATCGGGAATGACATCCCTACCCTACAAAATGTTAAGACATGGTTAGGGAATTGCTTCTTTATAAAGGATTTGGGTGAAGCAACCTATCTACTAGGTACCAGGATTTATAGGGATAGATCATTGAAGCTGCTTGGTCTTACTTAGAGTACATACATAGACAAAGTGTTGAGATGCTTTAATATGCATGAATCCAAGAAAGGACTCTTGCCCATGTCGAATGGTATATGCTTATCTAAGGTAGAATACCCTTTTATCAAAGAGGAGAGGGATTGCATGAGTAAGATTCCATCTGCATCTGCTATTGGTTCTATCATGTATGCCATGTTGTGTACTTGGCCATTTGTCTTGTATGCTTTAAGCATGACAAGTAAGTACCAATTTAATCCTAGTGAAAGTCACTTGATTGTTGTAAAGAACATTCTTAACTACTTAAGAAGAACTAAGGAATCATTCTTGGTCTTTGAAGGTGAGGAAGATCTAGTTATGAAAGGTTACACCGATGTTAGCTTCCAAACTGACAAGGATGAGTATATTGCTGCCTCTAATGCAGCACAGGAGGTTGTTTGGATTAGGAATTTCATCTCTGAGCTTGGAATAATTCCTAGCATTGTGGACCCAATTGATCTCTATTGTGACAACAATGGAGCAATTGCACAAGCTAAGGAACTTAGATCTCACCAGCGATCCAAACATATACTTAGGCGTTTCCATCTCATTCGAGAGATTATCAATAGAGATGTGAAAATATGTAGCGTATCGAGACTTGACAACATTGCTGACCCATTTACAAAGTCCCTTGCTTAGTAGAAGCATGAGAGGCACACTAGGTCTATGGGGATTAGACATATGCTTAATTGGCTCTAGTGCTAGTAGGAGATAATTGGTGTAAGCACTAGAGGCCAATATCTTATGGTTTGCATTTGTAACTTGTTTTGTTCATTTATTAATGATATGAGACATTTTATTTACTATGTGTGTATTGGAAAATAATAAATTCCATAGAATAATTTATTCTTAAATATCCTAAGTCAAGTATTATTGTTAGTACGAACAACAATGTACATTGAGACTAATATGTGAGTGAATTGATGACCACGTATCACATGTCATGAATATGAGATATCAATTCTTCACTTGGATTGACCCATTATGAGAATGCTACTTAGAAGAGTTATGAAAGTATCATGAGTGTAACACCCCTACCTTCGTTTATAATTATTTTTATGATTACTTGTGATTTTATTTCTGAAAAATTGAGAAGGAATCTCAAAATTTTGATTTCTATAATTGCGTTCAGAATTTTGAGAACTACTCAATTGTGATTTTTAATAATTTTTCCGAGCCAGGGCTCGAAGAAATGAAAAAATGACAATTTTGTCTTGACTTCTCAACAAAAAGGACTTAACATGTGAAAAGGGTTCAAATGACAGTACAATGTCATTCCAAGCTTGAAAACATGTTATATATATATTAAAATATAATTTTGAAAATTTTCTAAAATTCTTGAGAAAAATGACCAAAATGTCTTTGGTTGACTATTAAGCAAAACCAGTATTGGTTTGATATCTAAAAATAGTGAAAGCCTTATTCTTAGCTTTTTTTTTAAGTGGGAAACTTAATTTTATAATTTTCTTAAAAATTTTGAAATTTATTGAATTAAAATGAATTTAATATGAATTTTTTAACCTAAAAATACAAAATAATTACTTTAAATTTTGAAAAAATTATAAAAAATTGATTTTAAATTTTGGAAATTATTTTTAATCATTGAATATTGTTTCTATCAAGTTTAAATTGAAAATTTATTTATTTGATATAAAAGTAAACTATTAAAGTTTAAATGATTTTTATAGGTACCTGGTCGATTCGATTGCTGAGAAAACAAAATGCAGAGACTTGAGAAACATCTACAAGGCAAAGCATAGAAAAATCAGCCAGGGATTAAAGTGATTCTAACATTAGAATCACATGTCATATTAGCATGACATCACTCTAGATTATGTCATCTAAAAGACATAATCACATGCCACCTCACCCTTTTTTTTTTTCTATAAATACCCCTTCTAAAATTAGATTTTTTTTTTCACTCCTTTGTTGCCCAAAAACTGGCTAAAACAATCCTCCTTTGCCTCCCCACCATTTTAGTATTTCTTTCATCACTTAAGCTTTCATTTCTACACCTCCATTAACCTCTAACAAGTTGCACCATTGGAGAGGCTTAGAAGACAACTTCCAACCTTCATCCCTCCTCCATTTTCTTCACCAACTTGAAAGGTAATGGGAGGAGTGGGGTGGTTCACTTGCTTTAATTATTTTCACATGAATGCTGGAAGGATTTTGTCCCCCGCAAATCCATTAGTTCTTGATTTGCATGTTACTGCCTGATTTTTAGATCAGACATTTGTTTTTTTTTTTTGTTTATAACTTGAGCTGTGGTTATTATTTTTGAGTGCTTATTTTATTTTTTTTGTATGAAACTAGACAAAATTTGCTTCATAATGGACTCAAGAACTGCATGAAAAAGTTAAGAAACAAAAATGTTATGCTTGTTGAAAGTTGTGGTTGCTATCTTGAAATGTTGTTCTGGCAGTGTGTAGTTAAATGTGAGTTTGGAATTTTCTGTTGGGTGTTTGATGAAACTATTTAAATAACTAAAAATTAAATTTAATAAGATTTCTGTTGGATATATGGTATGCTTATATTTATTGATGTTTACTATTTTTACTTATTTTTGAAAGTTGATGGTTGTACACTATTCCTGACTGAGAGTATTTTTGGGAACTATGAACTTTTGAAAATTATTATAATTGTGTAAACATTTTTTTTTAATGATCTTGATCAATTTGGAAAGATTATTGAATGTACTTTTGAGAAAAATTTTACTTTTATGCTATATATTATAAGATAAACGAGAAAAAGCTAAAAACAGTTTGCTAGTCATCCAGTGGTTCTATCTGACCTCAATGGCTTGTTATTTATTTATTTATTTTTTGGTGAATTTTTCTTTAATGTGATCCTTGATGTTTTAGAATTAGACAAAATTATCTTTCCAACAAGCTATGGATCACATTTTATAAAAATATTCAGTTATTCAAACTTGAGGATCAAACTGAGCCACTAAATATGAAAAAGAAAAAAAAGTCTACTTGCTATTTTAGACAAAGTTTACAATCTCTTTCATTAAAAAATTTATTTGCTTCAAACTAGTTTCTAAATTTTATCTAAATTATTTTCCTAAAAGTGATTAATCAATGTTTTAGTAAAATTTTAGCAACCATAAATTTTAAGTCCTATTCTAATACATAAAGTTTAGTAGAAATTCAAATTTAACTTGGGTTAATAATAATTCCAATGGTTAACCCGTGTCTTAAAATAAAGTCTAGAATTTTAATTCCTTAAAGTATGCAATTTGATTTTTATAGTTAAGATTAATTAAATTTAAGTTTTTAAATTATCAATTAATTAGTTTAATCTTTTATTAAGTACCTAAGATTAATAGTATAAATTAAAATTAAAATTTGTTTAATAATCAATCTTAAGCAAATTCAATTTTTGTATTATTAAATATACAACAATAATTAACCTTAAACTTTAAATTGGGTACTTAAAATAGCTGGATAAAGTTTGATTGATAAGTAAATACCTTGCTAATTTCTTTTGGACTATGATTACCTTGATGTTTAATTACATGCTTTTTAAATAGTTTACATTTAATTTGTTTAATTATGTTAGATATTTATGGATGTATAAACTCTAAATTATTATATTGTTATGTGAATAGAGACTAAGTCTTTACATAGTGAAGCAGAGACATTGAGAATGGGAGTATTGGTGCTCAGACTTGCTGAGACTAGGGAATCCTCTGCTTAGAGATAAGTCCATTAATAATGAACTATTAGTTAGAAGAGCAATGGGCTGCGAAGGACGTGCGATTGGCATGAAACCCTACAAGGAGAGTCACAGTTTGATACGCTGAGGAATGAAAGGCAGGGACCCACTTGTAGAGGCCTCGGGGGTATGGTATCGAGCGGTGGAAGTCTCTATGGCCAAGATAGCGCTCTTGAGCTGAGATACTCACCTGACCAAGCTTGATAATTCCAACAATTGCTCAGCAATCCAGGATTGGTGCAAGAATATACCTTTATGTGGACAATAGATGTCCTAACCTGACAGATTGCTCCATTCCTTGATGAAGATAAGAATTGTACCATGATGATGATGATATAAGGAAGAGGTATATGTACTCTTAATCACTTCCAAGTTTTGGTGTGATGCATTGCTCATCAATGAGGAGTATGGATCCATACATAGTAAAAGGTAGACTATATAACTTAGACAAAAATCTTAGGTTTCCTTCTTATGATTGTCAACTGTGTTTTATCTTGTATTTAACAATAGGATGTCCTACCATCTATGTGAAAGTGATTTTAAGAATAGATCACCTCACTCCTCTATCTTTTCTTTCTATGTTATGTACAGATGGTTACGCAAAGATGGCAACGATGCCCAATGATTGCACCCCTCATACTTCTCCAAATGATTTATAGATTACTGAACGAATGACGAGCGGTAGGATCAGTGACTTTGCTTTCTTTTTGATTGCATACGAGATGGGATAGGTAGTAGACACTGCTCTGATTCAGGACCTTTTTATATAGTGGGGTAGGTAGTGTCTTTTGCTGTATTTTGAATATTTCCTTGTATCCCATTGACTTCCTATGTATTTAGCATTTATGTATTTGGTAGAACTTATTATATAGACTTTGTTTACTTATCTTTTACTCCTATTTTCAAATTCTATTTTTTTCTATTTTAAAAAGCGATGTATGCGAGACGAACGTAAACAAATGAAAAAGAAATTACCCATGTTTTCAGCAACTAAATAATAATAATCAACTAAATAAATAAACAAGTATGAGTTGTGTCTAATGTGAATGGGTGTCACAATGAGCAATTCTCAAAGTGATTATGGTATGTACAATCCTTAGACCTAAAGTCACTACGATTCCTACATGAGTTGTATGTTTTAATGCCATCAAACATTGTCTATGATAAGGTGACTACAAAACTAATTATTAGACATAGAATAAATCCTAAAGAGGGATATGAGTGGTTTAGATGGGATTTGTCCCTCTTTTGTAATAGGAGTAATATCTGTGGGCCTTCTTGATAGAGTAAGGCATTATGCATGGTCGTGCTAAATGAGTTAATATGGGATATCGATCTCATTTACTCTAATGTTTTATCGGGTATCAATAAATAAATAATTAAACTATACAAGGATGAAAAGATCTATGCCTTGTGTTCAATTATGATATTTTGAAAAAGGGACTAAGTTACATAAGAATATATTCATGGAAAGGTTATGTCACAAGACATTCTTATTACTTAGGTAATAGATATGTATTGCTAGATACCACTCACTATTTATAATATTAAATAGGATTTAATATTATTGCCAATGTAATGAGAACCTACAAGGGTCACACACATAAAGCAGATTAAAGGAGAAAAGAAATATTAAGTATGACTATAATATTTCTTATAGATTGGGCTCATAAAGTATGAGCCCACTTAAAGAAAAAGGTCCAAATAATGAGAAATAGTACATCGTGTTTCTCATAGGCCGAACTCTTAATGTAAGAGTTCGGTACTACTAGGTTAAAAGTGCTAAGGAGCTCTTATATATAAGTAGCACCTGAAGCCCTAAAGCGCATCACCTTTATAACTGCATACTACATTTAGTGTGCATAAGAAACCTTAACTACTGTGGACAACGTTTCTAAAGGCATAACTGACACTATCCTCCTTTCCTTGATTATGAGACGGTTGAGGAGTTTGCTCACGTGGACTTAGTATAGTTCGACTTGTGATTGTTGGACTACGTGGTTGACAACAGTGTCATGCTCTAAGAGGTAAACTCACACACACAGCTTCATGCACTTTTGCATGGATCTAGTGTTGGGATTTTTCCACCGTGGTTGTTTTGGTTTATGTTTCCCAACAAGGTTACCATCTCATCCTTCTTGCGTGTGATGCTCTTAGACCATCGTGTGAGCAACTATTTGCTTCTTTTGTTATCTTTATTTTTCTAGGCATTTTCCTAATCATTGGCATAGAAAAATTCATAAATCCAAGTAGATAAATATTAAGGATAAAAAAAAATAGTTTTACCTTCTTTTTTGAATTTAGACAATAATAAACAAAAAAAGCCTGGTTTCTATTTATTCCTTCTGAAACCATTCCGATCAATTAATCTTTATTACGTGAGCCATCATCCCTTTGCTGCAACAATTCTTTCCTATGCTTTCTCCATTTTATGTTAAGTGATTTGAAGAGATAATTTATATGAGCATCAGAATCAACTTCAAACTTAACCTTCAAATTATTAGACAATTAAAGTTAACAACAATTTGAGTATAATTGAAATTATAGTATAAATAAATAGCCTACATCATTTACTTGAATAATGTTCTTAAGTACATTTTCTTTGTAATCTTTGGAAATTTTCCTCCAATTGGTATCGCTAATAGGAAATACATTGACGTTTCTTACAACACGACCTAAGAACCTATTCAACAATGCTCCATTATCTGCAATCAGTTGGTCCTCATTATTCTAATGCACTGATAATCTTGTTCGTAGGAGATAAAGACCAAACATCATTGACTGTTAACTATTTTTCGTTTTTTGTGCCTTGATCATTTGTCAAAGTATCAAATATATTAGAGAAACAATAATTTAATTTTATACAAGTAGTAAATTTTGGTGCTAGTAACCTCATCTCTAAAGGCTTGGCCAACTATTGCAATATATATATATATATATATATTATTATTATTATTATTATTATTATTATTATTGGTCACAGACATTCAATTCAATGGCCATGAAATTAATTCATTAGTATATTATTTTAGGCCTATTATATTACTTTGTTGGTGCAGCCATATACTTCCTATCCTGACAGCACCACTTGCACAACACTAACAAAGAGCTAGTGTGAGTGGTAGTAAATCAGAAGCAAAAGAGGGCCTATGCAAAAGAGGTAGTATATTATTTTAGGCCTATGATATTACTCTAAACCATAGGCCAAGTGCTTCGGTGTGATTTGTTGCTAGTGTTTTTTTATTTTGGGCTAGTGGATCATACAAGAATAAGATAATACAATACACTAATATAGTTCCTAGAAATTGTAATTTTCAGCCGATTTCAATCAATTTCCTATCAGGTAATTGTAGTAGACTTCTTCCTCTAACAGCTAAACATATGAAATATTTACACAATTCTTGTATAATTTTATTACTTTTGTGTCAATTTTTGCTCGCTATTGTTAGAGATACTACCTTAAAAGCTGAACATACAAAAACATCCAAAAATATGCTAAAGAAACAAGACCAGATTTAGCTTCTAGCCACGGCTAGTTATACTAGATAATTGATGGCAATATGTTGTTTGAACACAAATCATGATAACTAAAATCAAAGATCAATAAAATTTTAATTCACTTTCCATTTTAAACATGTTCATATATAAACCATTAATTAGGTCTTTAATATAAAGCAATTAACTCAAGGTAGTATCCCTTTCCAATTCTTCTTCACTAGTGATTCTATGATATTTAGCATGTGCTAAATTTTTAAAAGCTATGCTCAGGTTCGACTCCAAAATCTATATTAATTCCTATCTATTTTTCAAAGGCTTTAATTATTCTTTGAATTTTTATTGTGTTTTTCTCATAAAATTTTTACACAAATATACAAATTTATCACTCACCTACAGTGAAGGAAAATCTGCAAATGAAGTTGCAAATTACATTCAAAGGGTTCTTGTAGGGACTTTGGGATTTGAGTGCACCAATTTAACAAGTAAGAACAAATATGCCATGTAAGACAAAACAGATGGAACAATTCCATCTAAGGAGCAAGCTTGAAAGAAATAGGGAAAAAGTTTTCCCTTTTGATTATTTTGTATTAGTGCCGAACATATTTTCAAAACACATAAAATTATGATAGAAATAAATCTAATTGTGACAATGCTGATAAAAAATTACAATTTATGTATATTTTGTTATTTTGATATATATAAATCATAAGCATTGTTATTGGACCAGTCCTAAAATCTAGTTAGTACATTTTTTTTGCCTTAAAGGTTTTACATATATACTCTATGTCAGTATGGATATGAGATAATTATAGCAAATGTAGGTCAAATATGAACATGTGGCACATAGGATCATAAGGTGCATTGATTTTCAATAAAGTAGTAATGGTATATTGTTGTAGTATTATTAACTTCTAGTGAAGTTCAACTAGAAGGTTAACAAGCATGTCTAAATCAAGATAAATATGTATTAATGGTAGAAAATGTTGACGCAATATGCATATATATTTGGCTAGTTCATTGGTCATATGCAATGTTTTTAAAACTGAATCGATCATTGAACTAGTCAAAGTATTAGTTTTAGGTTTAATAGTCCAACCGTGGTCGAATCGGTATTAATAAAATATATTATTTTAATTTTTTTAATATAATATATTAAATAAAAATAACATTATGGTGACACTAGGAATAGTTTTCGTTAATCTTTTATTTTTTTAATACATAGTTTCTGTCAATCTTTTAGTTATATTTATACTATTACCTGCTAATTCATTTAAAGTCACGTAAGCTTATTCATTTAAAGCCCCTTTTTTTGTGTAATATTCATTTAAAGCCCTTATTCTTAATATTCATCCTGCAAAGAGATAAGTGCAGTAAGCTTGAAATCGGTGATAGTGGAAAAAGTTGAATTGGCACAGTTTACCTGCAATGCTTAAATATGTTTTTAGTTCTTGTAATATATTGTTTTTATTTTTTATTTTGGTCTTTATAAAAATATATTTTTTACAATGATTCTTGTAAAATTCTTTTTTTTTTTTATTTTGGTCCCTATTATTTTGTTTAGTCCTTGTAATATATTTATTTTTTTCATTTTTGTCCTTATAATATATAAACAATTTGCTTTTAGTCCTTACCAAATTTTTTCGAAAGGACTAATTCAAAATAAAAAAAATATTATAGGAACAAAAACAAAAAAAATAAATATATTAAAGGATTAGAACAAATAAAAGGACAAAAAAAAAATTACAAGGACATTTTAAAAAAATATAATTTTACAGGAATTAAAAACAAAAAAATAATATTTTATAAGGACTAAAAATATATTTAAACCTATATTATATATAAGTTTGTATTAAGTATTCAAAAATCAAATCCAACGTTGCGTGGAAACTTATTGTTGTGTGAAAAAAATACTATAGACGTGATTGAAGTCTGTCGCTGTTGCTTGAAATTGTGAAGCAAAATAATATATTTTGTTTAAAAAAAGGAAAAGAAGAAGAAGATAACTTAAACTGATGCCTTGCAAGACCCGCTTTACCGTTTCTACTTCACACTGTGATGAACCTAAATGCCATTATCTCCCCACCGTGGCAACCACTAAGACCCACACCATCTTCATCTTCCTCTCTTACGTGCAAAGCCAAAAGTTTCCTCGCCCCCCGCTTCTTTTCACCGCACCACTGTTGGTGCATACACAATGCTGCTGGTGCAAGGAGACCCCTTCTCCCTGTGTGTGTTGCCGATGTATCTTTTCTCCTATAATAAGTTGCTTCCCATTCTAGTACTAAGAAGAACCGGTTAAACCCGGTGAACCATCAGTTTTCACCGGTTTAGCCGGTTCAACACTAGTTTTACCAATTTTAATCCGGTTTCTTGAAGAAGCGGTTTTAAGGTTCATTTGGATCGGATGCCAAGCCGGTTCCTGGTTGAGTTGGTTGAACCGGCCGGTTTGGTCCAGTTTTAATAACCATGGTTGTATGAATGTGATAATATAACATCTTTTGGTGAATATTTGAGTTGGCATGGTTTCTTGATGATTTAGATTGAAAAGTCTTGAACTTTGATGTTTTTCATAATCTTTATTGAACAAAAATGGAATCTTAACCATACAACAAAAACATCATGCCTCTATACAGCCACGAAAATGATTCATAAAATTTTGGATTTGAGTGTTAAGGAGATATTAAGAACCCAAATCAAGATTCTAGTGAAGTTGAGTTTCCATTGAAAAAATACTTAAAAATGTAAGCTTTGGTAAAAACAATGACTAAAACTAATTATTGAATCTTATTAGAGTAAGATTAACTTAATAAAAGTGATTAAGAGTCATTAGAAATGAATTAATAAGCTTAACAAAAGTTTGGATTAAAAAGATGCTAGCTAATTTGGACTAGTTTTGAAGCTTTAATTGAAAATTTGATTAATTAAGGAAAAAATTGTAATTTCTCCCATATTAAAATAAAGTAATATTTAAAATATTAAGATTTAGTTAAAATAATTTATTGGGCTCAGATTTGAAGAGTAACTAATTTTTGGACATAAATTAAGATAAATACTAGAAAACTAGTAAAAATGTGAACTTATAAACAAAATAGTAATTTCACTCCAAAAGCCCTTAGAAAATTCTAGAACTCAATATTCTAAAATTATAATTTATTTTAGAATTTTTACAAAAGAATCAAGTCAAAAGAGCCTTGTAATTCTCTTGGAATAAAATTTTGATGTTGAGAAAATGGTATTAAAATAATGGACTTTTTAAATATTTCAAAAATTCAAATTAATTAAAATTTGAACTTTTACAAAGAATTTATAATGGTTGGATCTAAGTGAAGAACCATATGATTGTGGTGGTACTTTGATTTGTGGCCCTTGGTAGTCTGTGTGTAAATTATGTGGTCGTCAAGCCTAGGCACATGTTGGATTGAATTGATCTTCACTTAGAGGACTTAAAAGTGAGGATTTAACGATAATGTGAGTGTGTGTATTACTATTGTCGTGTACATATGAACATGTGTTGAGTTGTTGAAAATGAGCACACACTTTATCATTTGACAAGTGAGAAAAAACTAGTAGAGGTTGTTGAGTTGGACCTTAAGGATGTGAGAATGCATGATTCCATTGAGGGTTAGGTGAATGCATCTCTGTGTCATGCTAGTGACTACCATCGTACGACACATCTTGACGAAGTCGCACTTGCTCTCATTGATCAGAGTTGGTGTGTTTGTTAAGTGGTTTAGGTAGTGTCATGGTTAAGAATGTGGATAATTTGTCTAAATATGAGTCCTAAAGAAAAGTATTTATGACAATTATCAAAATGAAACACTTAAAAGAAAAATTGTGAAGTTTAAGACCAAGTTTGACACACTTAAGATCAGACTACGTGAAACTCAAGTCCCTACTAAGACTATACATTCTTTTGAAGTCATTAGACTAAAGGAAGAAGTAGTTAGTCTTACCAAGGACTTAGCCAGTTTTGCTAATGAGATTAGTAATCTCAATAAGATTTTGAAAGACAAAAGGCACCCAATTGAAAAACCAAGCATTGGGTACAATAAGAAGGATAATAAAAGGCAGCATGCATCTATTCCATTTTGTTATTCTTCTTGCACCGTTTGCAGGAAATCTGGACATGTAGCTATCACATGTCATCATAGAAAAAGATAGAGGTCTTTTATGACCACTGGAATTAACATGAAAACACCTAAGAAGATATAAGTAACTAAGTCTCAAATTGTTCCTATTGCATATTGTAACACTCATTCATATTAAATACAATTCATATTAATTTAGTTATTAAGTTTAAGTAAATAAAAAATACGTGTAAATTTTTTTTCCATTTTTAAAAGAAATTCCAAACTTAATAGAATTTGGAAATGGTAGTAAAAGATAAAAGATAAGACTATATATATATCATAAAACTATACATCATGGTTTGATAATATTGAAAATTAAAAAAATACATCAAAAGATAGACACTATCTAACCCACTATGTACATCGAAAAGATCTTATAGAGAGCAGTATTCATCTACCCTATCCCTCATACAAAAAGAAAAATACTATAGGTCTTCAGGTCCTCCCCCGTGGAGATGTCCTCTAACTCGTACTCAACATCACGAGGCGTTAATGTCGTCTTCAATAATTACGATCAATCATACATAGAAGAAAATTATGGAGTGAGGTGTTTTGTTCTAAAATCACTTTTATGTGTATGGTAAGAAATCTACCATAAAACAAAGATAAAACACAGCTGACAACAAAAGGGATCCTAAGGTTCATTCTAAGTTGTATCAGACTACCCTTACTAGGTATGAATCCATACTTCCCATTAGTGGGTAATAGTTCTTAATAGAACCTGGGAAGGGACTGGGAGTACATATACCTCTCTCAACATCATCACGTGGTACAGTCCTCATTATCATTGAGGAAAATAATAGTCAGGATATTCATTTATAGAGATATACTCTCAAACCAATCCTGGAATGCTGAGCAGTTATCGGGGTTATCGAGTTTGGTTAGGCGAATATCCTAGCTCAAGGGCGCTATCCTGC
This sequence comes from Spatholobus suberectus, assembly GCA_004329165.1. NCBI lineage: Eukaryota > Viridiplantae > Streptophyta > Magnoliopsida > Fabales > Fabaceae > Spatholobus > Spatholobus suberectus. The sequence goes on from CM014733.1 coordinate 16,422,626, forward strand.
TCATTGGGACCTTCACCACTCGATGCCTAGCCCCAATACCTCCGCAAGTGGGTCCCTGCCTTTCATTCCTTAGCGTACCAAACTGTAGTTTCCCTAGCAGGGTGCCATTCCACTGCATGTCACTTGCTTTTCATTACTCACTAAACTATTATTTTCTAACTTCTCAAGTAAAAGTTTCCCTTGTCTCATTTAATTTGAGCACCAGTACAATCAACATTTCTGTCTTATTTTGCAGAAATTGTATAATACCAAAATTTTAATGGAATAACAATTTAGTACTTATATAAAATTTTAGTAGAATAACAATATAGTAATTATAATTTAATTACTAAAATTTTGGCAGAATAACAACTAAATAAATGCATTTTGATTTTCTAAATTTGAGCAAAGTAACAGCTTAGTAAATGTATTTTTATTTTCTAAAATTGAACAGAGTAATAGCTTAGCAAGTAAAATTTAATAATTTAAATTTGAGCAGAGTAACAATTTAGTAATTATGATTTAACAATCTAAATTTGGGCAGAGTAACAACTTTGCAAAAATTAAAGTTTAACATTAAACAATAATAACAATAATAAAACTTAATCCTAAACGGGTTTAGGGGAAAACCCTTCCTACCAACATGCAAAGTAATAATAATTTAGAACCAACCTCACTCCCCCTACCTCTAAGATATTTGATGAAGAGGATGGAATTCTTGGTGCAAAGCTTCTAGGAGGAGAAGTTCTATTAGTTGAAAACTAGCAAAATTTTAACATAAAAACTAGATAAAAATATTTTAGAGAGAGAAAACTTTAGAAAGAGAAGCTCTCTAGCTTGGGAGAGGAAGAGGAGATGCTGAAAATTTGAAGGAGGAAGGGGCTATTTATAGAAGAAGAAGGGGTCTTAGGTGTCCACCAATGACATAAGCAATTATGTAATAAATCAAGTTTAAAATTTGTTTTTAATTTAAATTTAGGGACAAATATGCACACTTAGGGACACATACACCATTTAGGGTGTTGAATCACCTCTCCTAGGCTTGGGGATGTGCTCCACCAGCTGTCCCAAGCTCCCATGTGCCAATTTTGATTTGTAGGTGAATTAACCGATACCGATAAAAACGCCTAAACTTGAAAAATTAACTTTTAATATCAAAAAAATGCAATTAAATGTAAAACTGGAAAAATACATTATTTTTCATCAAAAATAAAATCCTAATAATTAATTTTAATTTTTATTAATTTATTTCAAATTATGTATTTATTTTGTATTTTTGAGCTAGAAATTCATAGAAAATCCATTTTAATTCAATAAATACCAAAATTTTTATAAAAATTCTAAAATTAAATATTTTACCTATAAATAAACTAAAATTACCATTTTCACCCTTTTTGGATGTCATACTAGTACTAGTTGACTTATCAGACACTTAAGGGCATTTTGGTTATTTTACACAAAAATTCCAGAAAATTTTCAAAAAAATTTCCAAAATTATATTTAATATATATGACATAATTCCAAGCTCAAATTGACATTTTAATGTTAATTGAATCTTTTCCTCATGTCCATCCTTAATGTTAAGAAATAGGAACAAAATTGTCATTTTCTAATTTCTCCGAGCTCCGACTTAGAAAAATTATTAAAAATCATGATTAAATAGCTTTTGAAATTTTGAGCAAAATGGTGGGAGTCAAAATTTTGAAATTCCTTTCCGATTTTTTAGAATTGCATAGTCAAATATAAAAATAAAAAAAAACAGTGAAAGAATTGAAGTAGGATTGTTATATTTTTCACTACTTTTCTTTCAAAATAAAGTTTTTATAATGAGAGATACTTAATATAAAATTTTCAAAATATTTTCAGGTTAAAAAGTCTTTGGTTGGTTCCTACAGTCAACTAGGGGTATTTTTGTTATTTTACAAAAATTATCTCAATAAATTCTAGAAAAATTTATAAATTATTATTAATTGTTCTAAATACATTGATGACTTAAAAACAATTTTAAACATACAGATTAATTTAATATATAAAAGTAGGGGTGTTACAGATATCTCTTTGGTGAGCAGAAGGAAAAAAATCCAAATGTTACCAAGACAATGGCTACTCACGACACATGATGGCTATATATGCTCCTAAACCTGCAATCCTGTAAACATTATATTTTGCCCATTCAATCTTTTATCTACTTCCTCTATTTATGTTATTTATCTTTGTTATTTTATCAATATCTTTATCATCTAATCTTTTTGTTAAAAATGAATTGTTTATCCTAATGAATAACTTGTTCTATTGTAGACTTTTACTATTTACACTCCCCCCAATTGCTAAATACACTCCTTTTCCCTTATTTTGTAAGTCAATTTGCTTAAATAACCTTTTTTTTTCCTTTTGAAACATTCTTATATCCCTAGCACATTCCCTCTTTCACAACAAACTCTCCCGCTTTTTCATTACATTCCCCCCTTTTTCACCACACTCTATCCATTCCTCTGTGTTGGTCTCTTGCTTTAGCATTAGGATTCCATCATCCTCCAAACTCTAATGCAGATTTTTTAATTGGACCTTTCGATTCAAAACATGGCTACCAATACATTTACACTCCAACGTAGACACAAAATAATTATTTTTCATTTGTTAATACATATATCATTACATCTTTTCTTTGGTCGAATAAAAGAAAGAGATTCAATGCATTGTTACGATTCATTGTAGCCACCATTGGGTTGAATTTTAATGAATAAGATAAAGATCATTTAAAGCATAATAATTTGGGTACGTGTTGCATGATTATATCTTCAACAATAGCCTACATGTCTAACTAGAATATATTGTTTTCCTGTCACTTAAACCTTATTTGCTTAATTTAATCTTTTTGATTTGATTTCTTTTAAAGAAGATAAGTAAAGCAAAGGTGTCCTAATCTCTTGTTAATTATACAACTAATGAAGACAAACATGAAGTATTTTGTCTACGTAGCAGGTAAAAGTTTTCATAGCTGTGCTTTTATCCACTGACTTTATCTACAAAGTTGTCTTATCGATTATGCTTTTGTACCAATCACATTCTTTAAGATACAAGAGTATGTTAGTAAACTCTCCCTTTTGTTTCTTCTAACTAAGACGAAAAATTAAACTTGTTGGATACGTTATTTAGCTTATATTCTTCAATATGCCTTAAAGTCTTGATATCTTAATGACCAAGAAGTTGAACCCTCGTTTCACTGGTCCTTCCCAAATCCTCCAAAGAGTTGGGCCTGTGGCTTATAGGATCTCCCTCCTTATCCAATCTTTATGATGTGTTTCATGTTTTCCAACTCAGAAAATATGTCTAGGATTTGTCTCATGTCATAGAAACAAAGTCAGTTCAATTAAGACCATATCTCACCTTTGAATCAAGACCAAGTCAGGTTGTTGACTGTAGTGTGAAAACACACACAAATAAGACCATTCCTTTAGTGAAGGTCATTTGGGAGGAGCTCACCTTTAAGGATACTACTTAGGAGAAAGAGGACGAGATGAGGTCAGTACACCTGCAGCTCTTTGAGTCAGGTATGTCATAAGTTACAATTTTTTAGGACAAAAATTTTGTATGGAGGGGAGAAATGTAACATCCCTAAAATAGGTTAATACTAATTATGTTAACATTAGATAAATAATTGTCTTTAATATTGTTTTCATAAGTGCTTTGCATGGGATGGAACGTTGCTCTGTATTATGATTTATTAGTGGGCTAGAGTTCATTAGTTGAGAGAATAACTATTAGGCCCAATAAGAGCCCAAGGCCTTCTTAATCTTAAAACTGATCTCAAACCCTCACTCTTTCACACACACACCCTTCTAGTCCTAGACAAGGGAAATGAGAAGAGAAGGAGAAGGAGCAAGGGACACCCACACACTCAATCACTCTTGGACTTATCGTGAATGCTTCATCTTCATCTTCTTCCCCTTTCCCTCTTAATTCATGTGGTTTTGTGGCTCTAGATTTTGGATTTTGAGTTTGCAACCCTAACAAAGGGGGATTTTTTAGATTTTTGTTAGTTTTGCATGATTGATGAGTTGTTTGATGTTAAGTTTGAGTTTGTACCCTAACATGGGGGTTACCGCTTTAGGTTACCGCTCATGGTGGGGCGGAATTTGCAAATTTAATGGTGGTGCTATGGGTACTATAGTACCCAACCCGCCCCATACTTGCACACACACACACACACAATATATATATATATATATATATATATATATATATATATATATCTTATATAATATACTAAAAAAATAAGTTCTAGTGAGTATTAAAATATTAAAAATCTTGATTCATTAAAAAAAAAGACATTGCAAGAAATATAAACAAAAATAAGAGTTTAATTTATATGCATTGTTATTGTAAATTTTTTTACATATATGTAAGCTAGAAATTCACTATACTGCTGCATCATATTAATAAATGGGATAATATGATGAAATAATTAAATTTTATTAAATGTCTGTGTAAAAATGTTTTGCACTACAATTGTATATAAATTAAATATCAAAAATAATTTATACTCCTTTAAAAATAAATTATATGAAAAGATTATATTCTTTTTCAAATGTACACATGCTTCTAAATATTATTGAAATACTTGTAATTATTCTTATTGTTAAATGTAGATTTTTTAAAGTAAGATTATTCAAGTTTTATTAGTTAATAACTATGTGTAAATGATGGATTAAATGAATTTTCCTTTATATTGAAAGTGAAATATTAAAAAAACTTAATTATAAAAATTTGATCAATACTTTCATAATTGCTACAAAAATAAATGAGATTTGTCAAACTGTATAAATTAAATTTTGAATTTCGCCTAAGGCTACAATTTTTTTTTCATGGCACTACATTAAGTAAAGTGCGGGTAGCGGGTACGGGTATGGGTATATAGGTACCCAGCGGGTACGGGGATGGGGATTAAAGTTGCTACCCGCGCAGGTATGGGGGCGGGTACGGGGATTTTTTTCAAACGCGGGTATGGGGACGGGTACCATAGTACCCTACCCAGACCCTACCCATTGCCATCCTTAATGTTAAGTTGATGTTTAGAGGCATTAAGGATTATTTTTGAATCATTTATGAAGAATTTGAACTTTTGGGGTGGTTATGGTTAGCCTAGAATGCATAGAAATTGCAAAAATCAAGACTTTATAGAATTGTGTTGCTGCTGAGCGAGTTATGTTGTGGTTGAGCAAAAATCATATTCTTGCTGAGTGAGAAGGGGTTTGGCTCAGTGAGAAAACCTCTAGAGACAAGTCTGGAAGCCTCATGTAGGCTTGTTAAGTGAAAGTAGGCGTCGCTAAGTGAACTTTTGATTCTAGAAAGGGTGTTTTCCCTTGCTTAGCGAGAAAAACTCTAGCTAAGCGAGGAAGGGTCTAGAGAACAAGTCTGGGACCCCTGCACATGTTCACTAAGTGACCCTTAGGTGCACTAAGCGATAAGATCTTACTAGCTAAGCGAGGCTAAGCCATAGCTTAGCAAGAGACCCTTGGAACTACATATTATTCATATCATTTTGTGATGCTTTATTAGCACTGATGCATAATGAATATTGTTTGAGAACATGATTTAAACATGTGGGATTATTAAAAAGTCTCTATTGGGTAAAGAAGGTTAATAACCTCTCCGATGCAATGGAAGACCAAATGCTTATGTAAAGATAAAGATGCATGCTAAGACTGAGCTACCCTTTTTAGGTGAATGGGTAGGTTTTCGTCACTTCCCATTCTCTAAAGGCTAGTGGCTAAACTCCTCGACCGGAAGGGTATAGAAGTACATGGTCTTATTATTATTTTAGCATGTTAGGGGACACTACCAATTGATTGCTCAAATGTAAAGTTATCTCCTTTCCCTAATGAAGACTTTTCAATAATCCTACATGTTTATATCATGTCCTCAAACAATATTTCTTGTACATCAATGCTAATAAAACATCACAAAATGATATGAATAATATGTAATTATGGGGGTCTCTCGCTAAGCGAAGGCATAGCCTCGCTCAACAAGTAAGACCCTATCGCTTAGCACACCTAAGGGTCGCTTAACGAACATGTGCAAGGGTCCCAGACTTGTTCTCTGGAACCTTCCTCGCTTAGCCAGAATTTTCTTGCTAAGCGAGGAAAAACACCTTTTCCATAGTCAAAATTTCGCTTAGCGAGACTTATTCTTGCTCAGCAGCCTCTAGGAGGCTTCTAGACCTATCTCTAGAGATTTTCTCGTTGAGCCTAGACCTCTTCTCGCTTAGAGAGAATATGATTTTTGCTTGGCCACAACATGGCTCATTTAGCCATAGCATGATTCTACAAAATCACAATTTTCATGATTTCTGCGCATTCTAGGCCAACCATAACCAGTCCAAAGGCCCAAATTCATCATAAATGGTTCAAAAATGATCCTTAATGCCTTTAAACATCAACCCAAGATCAAACAACTCATCAGTCATGCAAAACTACGAAAAATCCCAAGATCCCCCTTTATTAGGGTTCAAACTCAAAATCCAACCACAAAACCACATGATCAAGAGGGGAAAGGGAAGGAAGATGAAGATGAAGCACTCCTTTCTTTTTTCTTTTCTATTTCCTAAAACTAGAGGTATATGTGTGTGTGTGAAAGAATAAGGGTGGGAGATGGGTTTTAAAACTAAGAAGGCCTTGGGCTTTTATTTGGCCTAATGGTTCTTTTCTCAACTATCAGACTCTGGCCCACTAATAAATCATAATACAAAGCAACATTCCATCCCATGTAGAGCACTTATGAAAACTATATCAAAGACAATTATTTATCTAATATTAATATAGTTGGTATTAGCCTATTTTGGGGATGTTACAGTCCCTCTTTTTATTTGAATTATTCAATTTGATTCTTCTATTTTTAAAATGTTCAATTTGGTCCTTTAATTTAAAAAAATGTTCAATGTTGCCCTTTTGTTCAAATTGATGTTAATGACGTTAATGAAATCGAACAGAAGGACAATATTGAATATTTTAAAAAAATTAAAGAATAAAATTGAATAATAATTGGTAAATAATTTATACCTATGTATAATCTTTAAATAAGTGTTTTTATTTATCTTAAAATTGTTTTAGATTAAATTAAAACAATAAAAATAATAAAAAATGATTTTTTTTTGAAAATAATTGATTTTTGGATTGGTTCGACCAATTCTTACCAGTTATGAGAGGCTCTTAGATAGACTAGTTGAATCGACTGCCCAGTTCAATTTTTAAAATAATGATTAAAATTGAAAAAGAATCATAAAAACAAACTTAATTACCTTTACAAGAATATGGTAGACAACAAATTGAGTACTTGGAATAGAAAAAATAAAAAATAAAATGATCACAAAAGGAAGAAGGGGTTATCTAATAAAAGAAAATATTGAGTAGGTAAAAGGAAATTCAAATTTATCTAGATAGTAGAAAATTGTTATACGTGTTTGACAATCACATAATTTTGAAAATAGCTATTTTTCAAAAGCTTTTATAAAAAGTTAATAAAAACTAATTAGGATAAATTACAATTTGATCCCTCTTTTTATTTAAATTATTCAATTTGGCCCTTCTATTTGTAAAATGTCTAATTTGGTCCTTTAATTTTCAAAAAAATGTTCAATGTTATCCTTTTACCCAGATTACACTAACGACATTAATGAAATTAGACAAAAGGGCAACATTGAATATTTTTAAACAATTAAAGAACTAAATTAAACATTTTAAAAATAAAGAGACCAAGTTAAATAATTTAAATAAAAAAATCAAAAGTATAATTTACCTTCTTTTTTTAAATTTTTGGATGTCGACCGATAAATGCACATAAAATAATGATAAGGGGGTTATAAACTGATTTTTTTTTGTTCCCCTTCAAATCATGTCTTTATTGACCTACCTTCAATAAATGGCTTAGCTAGAACCATTGTAAGCGTGAATGGGATGATGGAATTTGTACTAATTATTCGTTATGAAACAGATTAATTTTTGACATTTTTCTTTTTTTACTTGGATGAATAATCCTCATCATTCACAGAATATCTTTACTAGCGTAATCCGCAACTTCAATTCTCATGATTTTGGAGCTCTCAAAACTTCAATTTAGAAGTGTAACACGTTAGATTTCCACCTGGCTGCAGAAAAGGTACAAGGACAAAGACATGGGAAGCGAGTGCATTGTGACTCTCCTTTTTAGGGAAAGGAAAAAAGAAGAAGAAGGGGGAAGTATAAATATAATTGAAGAAAAGTAGGATAAGCACTAATGACAAATTTCGCATACATTTTATTATTTCTTAAATTTAGTTTTAGAACTTAGAGTCACGTCTCTTTCCACGCAAAGAAGTGCATTTGCCAAGTAATCTGTTCCAAAATTAATGAATAAAAAACTAGCATGCTAGCTTAGAACCAAAGTGTAATGATAAACACAAATTACAATTTTAACATAAATTATTAGAAGGTTTTTTAACCATATATGATCGTCAGCATTTGTTACCAATATAACATTGCAATTTGAACCAGCTTTAAATGTGTACTTACTAACTGTGGCTAAGGATCTTAAGAAGCATATTCCCATTAATGGGTTATCTTATTTCATTATATGAAGCTTCCCCAAGAATTGCGTGCTAAATGTTAGGTATGTTGGAGCAACTGGGGTCAATTAAAGCAACTATTATGCTTATCCAAATAACAATTAAGCAACTATTACTATTTCCATTCTTTTTTAAATGTCATTTAAAGTTTTTTATATAAACTAAAAAATGTAATAATTTTTTTTATTTTTTATAAAATAGTTTTGAAGTTTTCTGTTGTATCATACCTTATTTTTACTCACAATAAATACATATTAGTTGTAAATGTGTAAATTAATTAAAATTAAGTAAAAAATAAGAATATAATTAACAAAAAAAATAATTAATGTTATTTTAAAATTTAAAAATGACAGATAAATTTGATGGAACAGAGGGAGTATTAAAGTGGGGTGTATGCCTCAAATGTTACAATGTAATGTCAGTTGAAACCATTAACCTGGAAGATTGTGTGGTTGGTCTCTTGGTCCTGGGGCACTAGGCACACAGTGGGAGTAGTTGGACATCGATGTATCCACTTATTGCAAAGGCTTGTGCCTTGTTGGCAACCCACTTCTTATGGCACCCCATTATGTATGCCTTTGGTTTGATTGGACATCTCGCTTACATTTTCATTGAACAATACATTTGATCACTTTTTTTCTTTTGGTTTTTCTCCCTTATGATAGAAAATTGTTATCTGAAGTATGCAAGGCAAATATAACGAGCCTTTTTTCTTAGCATCTCCAGCCTGGCTTTGGGGATTTATAATTCCAAAGATAATGTCCTTAATTATGCACATCCCACTATCCTCTTCTCCAATTTGTGCTTTGGCAGAACATGACACAGATTCAAATCACATTCCTTGTATAAATGAAACATCTAGAAATATTATCATGAACGCAACAGGTTTATCACATTATAAAAAATCTGTACTTTCTTTATCAATGCCTTTTTTCTTTAACTTTCTTCTTGTTTTTTTTTTTCTTTGACCAACCTTTTTTTAAAGTAGGAGCTGATTTAAAAATAAATCATAGAAGTTTTTGCCTTTTCTTTTCTGAAAAAATGAAAATAAATAATTGAGCATAATGTTGATAATAATAAAAATGTATTTATTATACACACACACACATATATATATAACAAAAAAGAAAAAAACTAAGTTTCCTTTTACATACTTAATTGCACAAGAGATCATTAATAATTTGTTTTGGCATTATTTGTTTTGGGTTCTTAAAAGTATTATGTTTTATCGTTTCTAAAAAAATATTTATCCTTTACTTTATCTTTTACAAATGTTTCTTTGATTTTCTATTTTATTAAAAGAGTTAAATATATTTTTAATCCTTATAAAATGAGTGAGTTTTCATTTTGTTCCGATATTTTTTTTTCATTCCTCTAAAATTGGTAATTATTATTTTGGTCTCTGTAACATGAATGATGAGTTTTAGTTTTGGTTCCTATAAAATATTTTTCTTTATTTTTTATCCTTCCAAAATTTGAAATAATTATTTTTGGTCTTTAAAATTCATTTTAAGGTAGACAGATAATATTCAATTTAGGGATCTACAAAAATTTTAGAAGAGCCACATGCTAACATGGTAACGTAAACACTAGTGATTGTGGGTGTCACATGACAGTAGGAACAAAAAACAAGAATTTCAAATTTTTTAGGGATGAAAACCAAAGAAAAATTTTACAAAGACCAAAATCAAAACTCATTTATTTTATAGAAACTAAAAACATATTTAAATATTATTAAAATATGTTTTTAGTTTATAGGTTTAATTACCTTTTTGGTCCTATAGTTGTACAAAATTTTCCTTTTGATCCCTATAGTTAGAAATAATCTATTTTAATCCCTATACATGCACTTTCGATATCGGTTTGGTCCCTGCCGTCAAATATGTCTTAACTTCGTGAAATAAAACTATCATAAAATAAAAATTGGCGATGTAAAACTGCCATAAATGGACATTTTCTAGTGTTTTTTATTTAATTTGTAGCAATTTAAAAGACAGGAACCAAACCAATATCGAAAGTGCATGTATAGGAACTAAAACAGAATATTTCTAACTATAGGGATCAAAAGAAAAAATCTGTGCAACTATAGAGACAAAAAGGTAATTAAACCTAGTTTATATCATTAGTTAATTTTGTTAAGTGATGAAGTGATAAATGAATCATTATGTCATATCATCATTTAATAAAATAAGTCTAACAATAAGAATTATGAATATGTATTTCAACTACTAAGCGCTTGAATCAACTGATATGAAGTAATTTTTAGCTTAACCAATTATGTCGAGTTTAAGTTCTAGATATGTAGCAACATTAAATACTCAAAGGGAGGGTTTTGCCGCCTATATTGATTCTACCTGAATCGAACAGGATTGCTTTCCATAAAAAATACTTGTAATTTGCACCCAAAAAAATGAACGTGAATTTCAACAAAATCATGAATCAAATTTTTTTTCATAAGAATTAAAATAAAAAGTAATATTATAGAGATAAAAAAAAGATATGTAAATCAGTATTATTTTAGTCATTACTTTAAAAGAAGATTAATTACCGAATGAAAATTATTAATAAGTGTTTGCTGAATTGGTAAAATGAATTACACCGAAATTTGCGCATACATAATCATATTGTAAATATATTTGCAGTAAAATTCATAGATATTTCCTGCAAAAAAATTTCACTAGAAAATCATACCTTTCTAGTAGTGTTTATATGTGCATTTTTTTGCTATTTTATTTCATTTGGTTCCTATATGAAAAAGAACATACTTGTAATTTTGCCATCTATATATGTACATAGAGGTGTCTACAACCAGCATTTTTCATCAAAATTAAATATTTTCGATTTTATATTTTGCATGGTCACCCGAATCATACCAACAAGCTAGTTGAATCTTAAAATTGTTCAAGATTTGTATAAAATGATAAAAGTATTTCTGATTTTGGAAAGTAACCATAGTTTTATGCAAAACTATAGAGCTTAAACTTATATAATTGAGCCTTGTTCTTACGTGGGTTTTGGAATTGCTCTGTGGGTTCTTATAGGCGTTACATCTATTTCGATCCACGTCTTTTAGGAAGCAGGCTATTTAAATTTCTGCATCATTTGAATTGTTTGACGTGATTTCAACAATAGATGTAGTTTGAAGATGTGGTTCCAAATACGCTAGCTATTCACCATCTCATACGCTTCGCGTTAGTAGGACAAAAAGGGTGTGGTACCTACAAATACTTCAATGGCTAAGTTAGTCTTGAAACTTGAAATTGAATATAGAAAACCAACAAACCTGAGAAATCCCTGATGTGTGTTTATGCAAGTCATTGAAGAGGATAATTGCTATTCCCATTATCAATGGTAACTATCCCTAAGTGAATAAGGGTGATAACTATTCACACATGCAGCCACAGAGAACAAGCCTAAATACAATTTGCCTTGTATATCTACTTTTTAATTTGTGTATGTTGATTTTGGAATATAATATGATAGGATCCAAAAAATCAATTGCAAATACTCACGACGGTTTGAAATCATTGTTGTAACCGAAGTCTCAACAGGATAGCGAAAATACGTTTAAAAACAGGGAGTTGCCAAGCTTTCTAGGTGTGATCAAAACTAAGAAAGAGGAAAAGGTGAGCCTGTTCACTTGAGAAAAGGAGGATGTGGTGTATAGTTAGAGAGTACGTGTGTGAAGGTGCGTTGAGTGATCAAGTATGTGAGTTGAATGAGTGGAGAGGATTTGTGTGTTGCTAAAAAATGAGATAAGAGTGATATGTTGTTATTAAGGGTGCTAAGAGGAATAACCAAGTGATGAGGGGTTCAATGATACTATTGAATGCTATGAAATGTTTATGTGAAATGAAAATCCCAACATTACTTAGACAATTTTTTTATTTGTTTACTTTGAAAAACAAAAGATGATGATATCACTAAATTTTGTTCAATGCATGAACGATATGTTAGGAAATCTTTAATAAAACGAAACGCTATTTTTTATGCGATGATGCAAGACAAACATTTTAAATATTATGCATAAATAATGAGATGAAAAGATACAATTAACATTTTTAAAATTTTATTAGTAATGCATGCTAATGAATTGACTCGAATAAAATGAAAGTGGATGCATGAAATGTGATATGTATTTTTTGGTATTTTGTTTTATTTTTTGAGAATAACAATAGATACAAGTAAAATCTAGAAGATGAAATGCAATGCAAATCTTTGTTCATTGAAATTAGAAAAGTAAATTAACAACATAACATGAAAGGGTTTTTTGTTTAAGACACATGCAAGAAAGATTTTTCTATTTTTCAAGATTCATGTAGGAAAAGAGACTTTTCTCTAAGTGAAAGAATGATTTTTTTACTATTATTCAATGGTCATAAAAAGATGTGAAGAATTGTGATGCAAAATTATTTTAAAGATGCAAAATGTCAAATTATATGTTATAAAAATACAAAATGCGTGTTTATTGTTTTTATTTTAATGAATGGAAATTAAGATGAAATGAGAGATGCGAATTATTCTCACTTTTTTTTTTTAAAAAAAGATGATTGATTTTTTTTTATCTTTTTATAAGAAAATGATGCTACCTTTGTGACCTACAAAGGTTCTCTCAGTAATTGACAACTTTATAAGTCATTTTAATATGTGCCCCTCCACAATAGATAGTTCTAAGGTTCTAAAATGAGTACCTAAAGCCAAGGACCTTCTCTTGGAATATTGATCACAATAATAAGTAAACTATTAGAAGTGATAATATCCTTGAAATGATCAAACTCTAGCTGAGGCCTTTATGATAACCAAATAGGATGTACATCCAAAAGTATACCATTACTCAACCTCTTACTTATCCTAAGATGCACTCAGGTCTGAGTATAAGACTCTACTCATAAATGTGTGAAAGTGTAAGTGAAATGTGTGATGGGAGCGAATACTAAACTACCCGATCTAAGACAGAAAATGCACAACATAATATAATCAAAGGTCTTCTATCCTAAGGTTCAAAAGCATGTAAAACATATTCACAAACATTAAGGCATGAAATGAAATAAAACTACATACAACAATGAAACAAACAACAATAAAAAGAAAAGAAAAGAAAGGGTGAGATAAATAAATTAAAAGTTACAAATAATTTGCTTAATTAATCATGGCAGGCTTGACTCTCAAAACATCCCTAATGGAGTTACCATCTATTGTAATCAGAGTCGGGGCGGGACGGCGAAAATAAGTTTAAAAACAAGGATTCACCATGCTTTATAGGTGTGATCGAAACTAAGAAAAAGGAAAAGGTGAGCCTGATCGCTTAAGAAAAGGAGAATGTGGTGTATAGTTAGAGAGTTTGCATGTGAAGGTGCATTGAGTGATCAAGTATGTGAGCTAAATGAATCGAGAGGATTTGTGTGTTGCTAAAAAATGAGACAAGAGTGATTTGTTGTTATTGTGGGTGCTAAGAAGAATAACCAAGTGATGAGGGGTTGAATGCCTCTGTGTGGTAATTGATGCATGAATAAAATAAAAAAAACCAGTCCTCTATATGCTTATTTGTGCATGTGTTATATTGAGGTGAGCCGAGAAAGCAAGTGTTGTTGTGGGTGTTCTTTTTTGAGTGCTATGAGCTGAGTGAAAGGAATAATAGTGGTGGGGCCTTGTGTGCATGTGTGGTTATGTGTCTTCATGAAAGAGAGCACGAGAGATGGAAGTGAAATGTGCCTGTTGTGAGGTTAAGTTTCTGTCGAGGTGTAGAGGTTTATGTGTAAGAAAAAAAGAGTGGGAACAACTATGCATGAGAGAAAGTGTGTCTTAGTGTATGGTTGAGTTCACTCTTTACGTGCTGCAGTGGAGAACTAACGAGGTCAACCGCTAGGCATTGAGTATGATGGTCTTTGACTGGCAAGGCCAGCCCTGGGCATGGTTTAGAGGTGTGACAACTCAGGGCCCATAAATGGAAGGAGCCCCAAAAAAGTAAGTTTTGATATTTCAAGAAAAAAATTCAATTTCATTTTCTAGCTTATGTTTTTACGCTATCATTTCAGCTTCTCCAACCTTAACTTTCACGTTTCCAACTAATATGAACATTCAATTTCCACTGAAACATTAAACGACCTCCACTATTTTCTAGGTTTGTAGCAACAGGAATGGCAACGAGAATAAGTTTTCTATATTAAAAGACATGGAAAGTATGAAAGCAAATAACATGAGAGCCAAAGAGAAGAAAAATGGTGATACACTACACTAATTACTAATATCATACTAATATAGCTGGTGGAAATTGGAAAAGGGTGATATAAGCCAAATAGCATTTGGATTGATTGTAAAGCTAATCACCTAACCGTATGCTCTGAATTTTGATGCTCATTGTTAGTGCCTAACTTAAACTCAACGATTAAACTTTCTTCTTGTGATTGACTATGACAGTTTAACTCCGTGAGGCACATTCGCTGCTCTGTATAAGGCACAATGCCACAACTGTGTATGTATGTGCTTTATTTTTATTTCCCCATCGTTGTGGTTCGTAATTGGGATGGCAACCATAATCTTCTTTCATTTTATTTTACTATGAAATTTTATTTTACTAATTTCCATAATCTTCATTTATAGCTTTTATTTTGTTGATGTTGCAGATTTTTGTAGATGGCCTTCTATGATAATTGGTAAGTATGATTGTATGATGTGACACTCGTTCATATTGAACACAATCTATGTTTAATATTACTTAATTAGTTATTTTACTTTTGGGTTAGCAAAAATACGAGGAAATTTTTCGCGTGCATTTCATATTACATGCAATCGTCATACAAAACTCTTTAAAGTAGATAAATTGTAAGTAAAATAGAATTTGGAGATGGAAGTAAAAGATAAAAAATAAGTCGTATCACATAATCATAAGTCAGAAACAAGTACATCGAGTTCTGAATACATCTGAGTTGAATACAACTAAATCCAAACTGAAATACATCTGAAGTCATAAGTACAGGGAAATCAAAAAGTACATAAAAGGACACAGACCATCCCAACTACGTACATACAAAATATCCTATATCAGAATAGTGTCTATAGATCTACTCCTAGTCCCCGTATACAAAAGAAACCCGACCCCTACTGTCACTTTTTATCGGTCCAAGTCATCTCGAAGTCGCTTGAGTCTGAATGGTGAGCCTGTCCATTGGGAAACCCTTGAGGGGACTCAGCACTAGGTGGAGCTGATGAAGGCGATGAGTGCCATCTGTTGGCAATACCTACCTAATACTCCACCATTAGGGAGTTTATAGGTGACTCAGCCAAGATGACTTCCATAGGAGATCCCTCAAGGTCCTCGAGCATGAGATATGCGACAGGAGGTAAGTCCATGGGTGGCGGCTCAACAAGCAATGCGAAGGCTGTATAAGGGGCCATAAACAGCATGGCAAGATCCTTTGGTGGCATTGGCAGGGCGGGAGGAACATACTCAAAATCGGGTGACTGGTGAAAAAGAGACAGAAATCGAAAAGGTCCATGACATGGTAGGGACATGCACTCCCATAATAGGGGATAAAAAGGTGATCCTAACAAGGCCTCGAAAGGTCAAGTAATCGGTCACCTTGTCGTAAAACCATATCCCTACATCATAGTAGCCAATGTGCATATGAGTAAGATCAGGAACGCAGCCATCTTCAAGTATCAATCACGAACAGTCATGCATCAAGAAGATAAATAGTGGAGTGAGGTGATTTTGTTCTTAAATTCACTTTCACGTAGACGGCAGGGCATCCTGCCATCATACATAGTTAAAACACCATTGATAATAGATAAAAGGGAAACTTAAGGTTTGTCTAAGTTATAGCAACTACCCTTGACACTGTATGAATCCATACTTTTCATCGATAAGTAATGGTTCTTAACAGAATCGGGAAGCAGGCTGGGAGTATATATACCTCTCTCAATATCATCAAGATGGCACAATCCTCATCATCATCAAGGAATAGAGAAACTACTTAGGACATTCATCGTCCATCAGAAGTATACTCTAGCACCAATCTTGGAATGTTGAGCAATTGTCAGGATTGTTAAGTTTGGTCATGCAAATATCCCAACTCAAGAACGCTACCTTGGTCATTGGGACTTCACTGCTCAATACTGTACCGTTAAGACCTCTACAAGTGGGTCCCTGCCTTTTGTTCCTTAGCGTACCAACTGTAACTTTCCATGCAGGGTGTCATGCCATTGCCTGACCCTCGCATCACTTATACTCTATTTACTAATCATTGTCCTTAATATTCATAATTTGGATAGAAGTTTCCCTAGTCTCAGTACATCTGAGCACCACTACAGTCTCTACTCAATATCTCTGCCTCTTAATGTAGAGGTCGAGTTTAATCACAGTATAATTCACGGGGATTATGGACAACTAAGTATACATTTAAGAAATCAAGAGAACAAAAGGGAAATTAACAATCAAACTTTGATTTGTCTTAATCGCCTTAAGTACCTAATTTAAGAGTTAAACTTACTTAGAAAAATCCTAAATTAGCCACTAATAATTTAGACTTGATTATTTAAATCATTAACCTAAGTAGAGACTTAGGTACTTAATAAAGAATTCAACTAGTTAATTAAGATTTAGTATATAATCAATCCTACATTTTAGGGATTGAATTGCTTAAGATCCTAAATGCCATCATTAATTCATTTTATTAAATTAACTTTGGTAGTTAGCCATGATTCAAAAAGAATTTAGTTAGACTAAGTTATTTTCAACTTGAACCAAAAAAATAAGCCCTTTTAAAAATAATTGATAGGGACTCTTTTTAATTGGATAAAAATATAATGTCATATTCCTTTTAAGGAAAATATGTTTAACTTTTACTAAACTGGTTCACCATTAAGTTTTAA
Source organism: Spatholobus suberectus (assembly GCA_004329165.1). NCBI lineage: Eukaryota > Viridiplantae > Streptophyta > Magnoliopsida > Fabales > Fabaceae > Spatholobus > Spatholobus suberectus. The sequence goes on from CM014733.1 coordinate 16,440,078, forward strand.
GCACTGAAGAAAATGGGATTTTGCAAACTAGAAAAGTGCCATTTATTTTAGCTCAAAAAAAACTCTAGAGATAGCAAGTTTTTGCCTCAATTTTGAATTTTAATTTGGACGGTTAAACGATTTTTGTTTGACATAATCCATAGTTTATTGGAAAAGGTATTTCTTTCTAGTTTTTAAATTAGTAAGGATCATCTCAAGCAAAAATCTACAAAAATAGATATGAAAATAACAAAAATAGGGAGGTTAGAAGACCCTACTAGAGGACTAGTAGCTTTGTTTTGCTATTTTTGTGTCTTATCTCAATCCTTCAGTAATCAAGAATTTTTTTTTTAGAAAGTACATTAAAAATGCTTTCCAAAAAGTCCAAGAACTCCAAAAATCAAGGTCTATATGATTTATAGTAATTTTTCAAAGTTTATAGTTGTAAAAAAGCATACCATCAGAAAAGTGTATCACCTCCAGATTCTAAAATTTATTAAAAATAGTAAATGAAAACGAATATACTAAAAATCTTAGTGAATCTACTTTTTAGTTGTTCTAGGAGTCGATTAACACCCAATAGAACTTTCAAAAATTGCTTTTTTGTGCACACTACCAGTTACTATTTTCAAAAAAGCAACTCCAATTTTAAAAGTGTAACTTCGTTGTTTCTCAACTTTTTCAAACTCTTCTTGTGCCCATTTTAAAGAGAATGTTGTCTAGTTTCTAACAAAAATAACAAGTACTTAAAAATATTGAGTGTAACTCAAAATATTATAAAAATAATGACTAGTGTTCAGATAAGATTCGAAGATAGCTTACTGGAACTCAAGTATCTCTTCATAAAAATCACTCTTTTCATCAAGTTATCAACTTTAAATGGCCAAAACAAAATTTAGGGGTTCTTAAGTATATCAAAAACTAAAATAATCATCATCACCTTTAACTAAAACTGTGATTTATTGGGGGGGGGGGGGGGGGGGGAATACCAACACTTGATGTTAGCTTAGCTTGGGTTCAGTTTTAAGAGTCCTTTTAAGTTCTTGTTGTTCTAGGGTCTTTTGTTGATGAGTAAAGTTTCAAGCTTGTCCTAAGAAAGTGACTATCTTTTAAGTCCCCTTTGAAAGGACTTGGCCATGGGTTCAAAGAGGGTTCAAGATTAAAAAGAAGTCTTCCTTTTTCAACTTTTTATTAGGTTATGAAAAGTTTACAAGCCTCAAACTTTTGTTCATAGATTTTAGGGTTTTTAACCAAACTTTTACCATTTTATGATAATGTAACAACATAAACTAGCATCAAATTGTTAATAGCAACATTATATAAGCACTTCCACGCATAAAAATGAAATAGGGCAGCAAATCAAGAAATGAGCAATAATATAAGCAAAGGCAACATCAATAATAAGGAGAAATAAGAATACAAGTAGTAAGGAAACAAAATGCTAAGGGTTTTGGGGGAAAAACTCACCCTAAACCCATCCACATGAAAGTAAATAAATTAAGAACACCCCACTCCCCCCTATACCTCACGTGCTTGCCAAGGAGAAGAGGAGAAGATGAAACCTTGAAGCTTCCAATAAGGTGGTGTATAGTGGTGGTCTTGGAGGAGGTTGAAGGAGGAGAGAAATGGAGGATTTGGGTGTTTAAAGTTTTTTGAAATGGAGTTAGAGGAAGGAGGATGGAGTTTCGGCCAAGAGAGGGGAGGCAAGAAAGTGAGAAATTTGTTCAACAACAAGCCTTTAATAGAATAAGTAAGTTGTCTAGAAAGAGGCAAAAAAGTAAGCCTACTTTTCTTCTTTTTTTTTTGTATTTATTTTATAAAATGTGATAAATTCAAGGGAGTGGGTTTGTAGAGGAAGAGCTTAAGCGTGCCATATCTTTGCTTCCTAGGTCTCTGCATTTCATTTTCTCTACAGACAAATCAACCTATTCCGATAAAAAGGTCTTAAACTTTTATATTTTGATTTTTATAGCAAATGAATGAATTTTTCATTAAAATTTTGTGAGCACATTAATCATTGATTAAAAATAATTTCCAAAATTAAAAATTAATTTTTAATAATTTAATTCGAATTTTTAAGTATTTATTTAATATTTTTGTGTTAAAAATTTATAGAAATTTCATTTTAACTCAGAAAATTCTGAATTTTTTATTAAAATTATAAAATTAAATATATATAACCCAAAAATGAACTGAGAATATTCATTTTGTCTCTCCTATATGTTAAGCCTATACTGACTATAGTTTTAGTAGACAATGGAAGGTAGTTTGGTCATTTTTTACAGAAATCTCAAAAAATTCTCAAAATTATATTTTAATATATATGAAATGTTTTTAAGTTCAAAATGACAATTCACAACCATTTAGACTTTTTTCATCATGCCAACCCTCAGTATAGTGAAATTAAGAATAATTGTTAGTTTCTTAACTCCCTAGTTTATTAGAGACAATTTCACAAATATTAAGAAATTTAAATATGGTACTAAAATGAGGATGTTACATATAAGGTAGGTGCAATAAATATTTTTTATATATTTTTCACTTCTAGTTTTTTGACTGTACAACCCAGTGAAAAGACGTTTATATAATTATATCCCTAGTGGTACTGTGGTAGTGGAGAGTAGGTTCACATGGAGTCCTCTTGTTCTTCTTGTGTTTCATAGCAAATGCCAATTGCCACCTCGCATTATTTGATTTATTTCTTCCTTGTTGAAACAACCAAGCAATAAGAGATCGGAATTAGGTCCTTGTTTATTGTTTTTCTTAATATTTTGTGGTATACTATTTTTTATTGATTTGTTTTTCATGCGATGATAAATTTATGGTATTTTGAATTTAGTTTAGTTTAAATATTTTTTAATAAATATTTATGAGAAAAAATAACACTTATTTTATGTGGTGATATATTTATTAAATATTGAATTTTGGTAGAATAAAAATTATGTAGAATAAATATTGATTTTTGGTATAATAAAAAAAAATTCAGTTTTGATATTTCAATAAAAAATATTTTCCAAAATTTTGTTTTATTATTTCAACAATTTACAATTTTTTTTCTTGCAAATCCTTTTGTAATTTCTCTCACATTGATATTGTTAATTAGTTGTGACTAATTTTATACTGATTTTTTTAATTATGTTTATAGTGTTTGAATTTAGCTTTTTGAATTAACAAATGTGTGAGCGAGTATTCAATTTTGACTTCTACTTCCAGATGCTATTCTTCTTCTCTTGTGTTAATTGACTATTTGATTTATCTTTTAAAAGATGTTGTCTAAAAAACATTTATTTGGAAGTGAAAAAAGAAAAAAGAGACAATGAGCGGAAGAGTTAATAAAATCACAACAATGAGCTATTGGTAAATTTGTTTTTAGAAATGTAGGTTTTCATGAAAATTTAGATCAATCAAATGAAATTTTGAATGATGAAAATCATGTAAGTGAAGTTGAGAACGGATGAAATTAATGATTCAAGTGAGCCTAATGATGTGCCAAATGCATCTAATACTGAAAATCTTGCCATTGGTGAAGAACAATCAATTCCTCCATTTTATATTTATGATCCTAGAAATTGAGATAATCTTGATAACAAAGCAAGAGATATTTTAGTTGAAAATGGGCCTTTGAGACAAATGAATTTTGTTTTTCCTTTGGATAACACTTTTAGACATTTTTCATATGCTTATTATTCTAGAAAGCTAAGCAACGGTGAGACTAGTGATAGAAAATGGTTAGTTTACTCCAAATATGTTGACAAAGTATATTGTTTTTATTGTAAGTTGTTTAAATCTGATAATAACAAAAGTTTGTTAGCAAATGATGACTTTAGAAATTGGAGGCATATTAGCGAGACTTAAACAACACGAGAATAGTGTTGAGCATATGACTAACATGAATACTTGAAATGAATTGAGAGCAAGATTGTATAAAAATCAAACAATTGATAAAACCTTGCAACAAGAGGTTATGAAAGAGAAAGAATGTTGGAGACAAGTTTTAGTTAAAATATTTTCAGTTGTGAAATGTCTTGCTAAACATAATTTGGCTTTTCGGGGATCCAATGAAAAATTATATCAAGATAACGATGGTAATTTCTTGGGATTAATTGAAATAATTGCAAATTTTGATGTAATAATGCAAGATCATGTTAGATGCATTCTAAATCGTGAAATTCATTATCATTATCTTGGGCATAAAATTCAAAATGAGTTTATCTCTCTTTTGGCTCATAATGTTAAAAGTTCCACCATAAAAATCATTAAAGAAGTGAAATATTTTTCTATAATTCTTGATTGTACTCCTGATGTGAGTCATCAAGAACCGATATGACTCTAATAGTATGATGTGTAAATATGTCAAATAATAAAATAAAAATTGAAGAGTACTTTTTAGAGTTTTTAAAAGTGGATGACACATCTAGATTAAGACTTTTTAATGAATTACAAAATGTGTTGAAGTCTCTTGATTTTAATGTTGATGATGTAAAGGGTCAGGATTATGATAATGGTTCTAATATGAGAGGAAAACACTAAGGAGCTAAAAAGCATTTTCTTGAAATAAACCCTAGAGCATTATATATGCCTTGTGCTTGTCATAGTCTTAATCTTACTCTTAGTGATATGGCACATTCTTGTGTTAAAGTTGTTTCATTTTTTGAAGTTGTTCAACCTATATATTCATTATTTTTGAGTTCTTTAAAAAGATGGAAAATTTTGTTTGATAATGTTCCTGGGTAAACTGTGAAATCTTTGTCTAATACTCGTTGGGAAAGTTGAATTAAAAGTATTAAAGCTATTAGATTTTAAAGTCCCCAAATAAGATTGGCTTTGTTGGAATTACATAAATCTAGTGATGATGCTAAGTCAAAGAGTTAAGTGAAGAGTTTGGTTAATGCACTTGAGAGTTTTGAGTTTTTGCTTTGCATGGCTATTTGGCATAACATCTTGTTTGCTATTAATATGGTGAGCAAGAAATTGCAATCTAAGTCTATGTGCATTGACACTATCATAAAGCAATTAGAAAGTGTATTATTGTTTTTTCAAAAGTATAGAGATGAAGGCTTCACATCTAGTATGGATGCTACTAAAAGTGTTGCACTTGATATGGATGTAGACCCTATCTTTCCAACAAAATGTCATGTTATTAGAAAAAAACAATTTGATGAGAATAATTAGGATGAAGAAATTTAGTCAGCTAATAAGTCATTTAGAGTTAATTATTTTTTAATTGTTGTGGACATGACAATTACTTATTTAAAGAACATATTTGAGCAATTAAAGACATTTGTATGTATTTTGGATTTTTGTTTGATTCAAAGAGGTTAAAGTCATTAAATGATAATGAATTGAGAAAATGTTGATGTTCATTCTACCTTTTCTAATGGTGATTTATTGGATGTTGATTTAGATGATTTTTTCTCTGAATTGAAAGTGTTGCAAGTGACTTTGCCTAATAACTTAATGTTAACCATTGAAATTCTTGAGTTTGTCAAAGCTACAGATTCTTATCCATATGTTTCAATTGCTTATAGAATTTTATTAACTGTACCTGTGACCATAGTATCAATTGAAAGAAGTTTTTCAAAGCTAAAATTAATAAAAACTTAATTGAGGTCATCAATGTCATAAGAAAGGTTGACTGGTTTGACAATTTTATCTATTGAGAAGGATATGTTAGAAAACATTGATGTTGATGTTATCATTAACCATTTTGCATCTCAAAATGTTTGAAGAAATCATTTTTTATGATAATTTGTGTATTTTGTTTTGTAGGTTAGCAAGCCAACAATTTCACAAGTAGAGAAAACTATTTGTCGATGATAGAGGTAAGCATAGTAGTTGATTAAAGAAAAATTATAACACATCTTTTTTGAGATTTGTTAGAACTATATTATTCACTTAATGTAATAATACATACCATTTTTAATAAAATTACGCGTCTATTTTTTTTATAGAATAAATTATATTTTAAATTATTTATATATAAAGGGGCCTTTATCCATTGTTTCACCCTAGGCCCATAAAACGTCAAGACCTACTCTGTTGATGGATGTAGTCATTCCATTGTGCTAAAAATGGTTGCTTTGGTGTGATATAGCTCCCCTTAGCTGTGAATGTAGAAACGCCATTTTTCTCGCAACGTAATGGCAGTAGCTTTTCCAAAATGATATCTTGCCTCCACTATATCATGTTATTACTTTTCTCTCTCTTTTTTTTTTCTTTTTCTTTTTGTTTTATTGTTGTGTTTTTCGATTATTTATCGTCTTTAACATTTGAATTTTTTCTTAAAAAGAATAATTAATTAACCCCCCCCCCCCCCCTTTTTTGACAACATTCTTTTTTTTTTCTTCGTTTTTGGCACTTTTTTTAAATAATTCTTTTTGCTATTTTAGTTTTTTTTTTTTTAGATAAAATTAGGTATTCACAATCATACACCATACCCATTTTAATAGAACCATGTTTTAAAACATTGATTAATTAAAAATATTATTTAATTTGGTCATTACTTTTTATACAACTCCCAAACCTTACTAGAATGTTGGTTTTATAAATTTTATGGATGCACGTCAATTCGCATTATAACACATAGGCGATACAATTAGCTAGTGTGCAAAATACGAGGTAATGATGAAAAGTATATTGATGTGAAATGATAATGTGTGCATAAACCCCGTGTGTGAGTAAGCATTATTCACCCCCTCAACTTACTAGCTCCGCCAACGTGATTAACTGTAAAATGATTGTATAGACCGAGATTATGATGTATTGATGGTCTTGCCTAAAATATCTACATAACATGTACTTGATTTTTAAATTTATAAGACAGAGTGAATAAAATTTAGGTATATATCATGTGAATATTTGTCGGGACTATAATCATATAATGATTCCGAACCATAAAATAATTTCTGGGTGAATTGGGTTGTGAATTTGTCGTTAATGACCAAGGTGTGAGCAAAACGGAACTGCTTAGTTGCATGCAACCGCAAAGCTAGCGCGGGTTTGTTGGTGAAAGCGTGGGTGAACGCAATTCGGTTGCTTCCAAACTCACGAGGGAGGCGTGTGCTCGTGTTTGTGTTGGTGTCGGGTTCATATCTTATCCCCTCTTACAATGACGTAAAATGCGCCTTGTCAGAATCTCACTCACATTCCATATTCCTAACTATCATTTTCATTACCCTTTTCAACCTTGTTTCCTCACTTATATAACACATTTGCCATTCTGCTTGGGCCTCACTCTTCTTTTAACCTCTTTTTTTTTTTACAATGATCACATCTTAACTGTTTTGAGATTTTTTAAGGAAAACATTGAAAATAAAATGAGAAAGAGCAAAGAGATAGGTGGAATAATAAGTTGATGTATTTGAACAGAGGATGAATGCACAACAAAGACAATTATAATTATAATTTTGGAAATACTAAATTTAATACTTTCAGCCATGATAACCATACATGACTTTTTAGGTGATTAGTGCATAATTAATGGAGATAATATAATTTATTCTTTAATTTCATGTTTCTTGGCGTTCCAACACTTAGAGGAGTCACCATGACTTGATAACTTATAAATATTTTCATTTCAAAAATTTTAGGTTTAAATACAATTTGGTCCCTCAGTCGATTTATTCTATTTAGAACTTTCAAATTCTTATTTTCTATTTAAAATATTTACAAATTGACTGAATTAATTTTTTTTAACCTTCTACCTAAAACTCATCAATCAAAATGCACTCTCAAACTTTTTCCTCTCCAAATCTTAATGTCACATCTTATAAAATCTTTCAAAATTTATTAAATTTTCATTGAAATTCTAACTTATCATTTTTTGAAATGATTTCTTATCCCAAATCTATTACAAACTCTAAATATTTAGATGGAAAATAAAAATTTAAAGGTTTTATGCAGAAAAATTAAGAAAAAATAAAATTTACTTAACTTTAATAATAAATAATTTTAATGGTCCCAATAAAAATATAATCACACTGTTCAAATTAAAGAAAGCAAAGTACAATAAGCTTAATTTTTATATCTCTATTGCGTAGTTATGAAGTTTGTACAAATAAACAAGAGGGCAAATAGAAACTTATACTATCTATATATAATTCTATACTATACAGTGGGTCTGTACATAAATAACTCCAAACCACTATTATTTCTTAGAATGTCGTAACAGAGCAGGTAATAAACGACAATTAAAGTTGAATTAATTGAGCAAAAAAGCAGGCAACAAAGGTGGGAAAAGTCATCCACTCCCACAAAAAAAAATTAGTCCAATGTTTGTAATTTAGTGAAAAAGTAGGGGTCTTTGATTATTCTTAGAACAACGCCTTCAAAGAAGTCCACGTACATCTCTCGTGATTTGCATATATATCGCCCTTAGTACTAGCCATAGAGGAGAGGGGAGTGAGACAAATTTTAAACGGAAATTGCTTTGGCATAAAAGAGTGCAAGAGGAGGAAGAGCAAGTAACAATCTACCAAGTTATCTCTTCAGCTTTGAAAACGCAGAGATGGAATGGAGAAAGTGCTACTTGGATGTGATATTGGTGCCCTTGGGATTTCTAACAAGCATTGGTTACCATTTCTGGCTATGGCATAAGGTTCGAACTCAGCCACACACAACCATCATTGGCATCAATGCTAGTGGCCGTAGAAATTGGGTTCATGCCATGATGAAGGTAACTATCTTATTTTCATTCTTTGATTTAGTTTTTGCTTACTAAATATAATTCCTCTCACTATTATTAATCATATTTTGTCAAATTATTAAGAAGAGTTTGATTATTAGAACAGATATGAGAGCTACTAAACTATTTTAATAACGTATTAGTACACTAAATTTTATAATTAATAGTGTAAAAGGTTTTATACGAAGAATGAATTGAGTTTGAACCATTCGTTTTCTAGCTATAAAATTTATTTTTTCATAAGCAAAATTTATTTTTAAAAATATAAGGGGGTACTCCAACTCTTCTACAAGTGACTAATTAAATGGATAACTATTAAAAATAACATAGTTTTGAAAACCAGACTGGACCGGCCGGTCTGACCGAGAATTGGCCTGGTGGCCGGTTCATTAACTCAAAAAAATTGACAATTTCAAAACCGGTGAGAACCGGGCAAGAACCAGTCGAACCGGCCTAAAACTGATAAAAACCGGTCAAAAACCAATGCAGAAAAACGATTTTAACCAGTGGTTTTCAATTTTTTTTATTTTTTTAAATTTAATTTAAAATATTTTTAAGATAAATAAAAACATATATTTAATAAGAATTATAAATAGATATAAAATGATATTTTATTTTAGTTTTTTGTATTATAAAGTTATAATATTATATTTATTTAATATTATTTTATATATTATTTAATTATTTTTATCATTTTATTAATACCATTTCAACTACAGTTCAACCATAGTACATTGAACCATTAAAATCTTAAACTTGTGTCTTGACCGGTTTAATGACTGGTCCGATTTTAAAACATTAAATAGTGTTGAATACAAGCAAGAGGGTCTACCCACCAATCAGAAAAAGGAGAGATAAGATCTTCCACCTTTTAAAAACCAATATCAAGAACGAACCTTAATGAGATCCATAATGTTTATCATATGAAACCTACCATTCTGAAAAACAACATTGTTCTTCATTAACCATGGAGACCCAAGTTCTTACCCGAAATAATTAGAAGGCCTGTTAATATTTCTTACCCGAAAACAAGTTCCCATGTTGGAAATAATGAACTCTACCACTGGCACGAATAATTGAAGAGATTCCCAACCAAGCATAAGTATTTTGATGCGTGTTCTATGTTGAGTCTAATTTGTTAATTCATAAAATATCCTAATAAAAAGTTAGGATTTACGTATAATAGGTGAAGGTAGGAGAACAATTTATTTTATGCAACTAGCTAATAATATGTACTCGGGCTTCGTTTTCTTAGCATTTCAGGGACCATATTTTTCTGTACCAAAATTTTTGCGATGATCAGTGATCAGCAACCTTGTGTTGGAATTTTTACCATGCATATAGCATTTCCTAGGAGAATAAGAAGGAAATGAAATAATTAAAACTGAAAATGTTAATTATCTCCCCAATAGGATATATATTGCATATTCTATATTCCCTGGCATTTAGCTTTTCTTAATGTATTCTTATTCCAGGTAGGTAAATGCCATTTTAAAAACCACGCACAAACAAAACAAGACAGGATGTTCTTTCTGTGTAAGTGGTATAATTAGGTAAATATCCATATCCAATCCAAGTGCCTTCTAGGTAGACCTAGATAATGTGCATGACAAATCCACGTTATTAATGATAATATTTTAAAGCAATTTGTGCACGCTTAAATTAATTTATTTTAAAAATTACTTTTTTTTTATATTAATCGAACCAAACCAAAAATAGACAGAATCTAAGATTTGTGGCAACAATTGCTAGTTATATACAGTTTCTTAATTTAAATTTACATTACTCCGTATCAATGCCGTATCAGCGTATATATCTTTACAACCTACGAAAAAACAAATCATCAGGATTCTAATTTAGTGCGCGCTGACTTAAATTTGGTGTTTCCTAGCAAGAATCCTCCTTGTTCCTTACAATATATTCCAAAGAAAACAATGCCCCATGATACCAAGAAAAAGAATAACAATTTTTTGTGGCACTCTACACTCTATGCAAATGAGAACTCTTATCGTGGTTCCAAAACAGATCTCATATCTTCGGACCAAAAAGTGCAAAGAAAAACACGACAGATCTCGAGTCTTATCTCATTTACCAGCACCAATTCTGTCACGCACGATCCCGAACAAGAGCATTTAGCGACTCGTTCCATCATTCCTAAACAGTAAATAAGCCATGTCCTTGTAACCATGGCGTGAATGAGAGTTAATATTATTTTTATGTACAATTTTTTTATAACCTTTTTATAATTTATTTTTCTACTTTTTAATCTATCACTTATCTTACAGAATATGTCCGCAAGCATTATTTTTATTTTCAGGACAATAAATCTAGTAACACATTTTTTATAATTTTTTAAATATATTTTTATTAATAATAAAATTTATGTAACTTTTATTAAAAGATAAATAAGAATAGTTAAAAAGAGAACGAGATTCATATTTATTTAATATGATCTCATATTTTACATAAAAATAAAAAATATATTAGAAAGTTGAGTAAATAGTGTACACATTGGCGGAGTAAAGAATTTTTACACTATCGTCTAATCACAAACCGTTATGTATGCTAAGTTTGTTAACTTTTATAATTATTATCTTAAAAATACATACCAACAATATAATTTCTTATTGTTTGATGGTGTAAAATTATTTACATTGACCGACAATGCATAAAAAATAAACTTAAAAAGTATGCTAACAGCATCCCCTTTTCATTATCTTCTACTGACATCCTTGTTTCCAATTAATAGTTCTGTGGTTCATGAACTTAAGAGCCAAAGTAGTTTTCAATGGGGAAAAAAAAGGGGACATTAATTTTAATCTTATAATTGAGATATATTTGCTAATTATGGCAGGATAATGACAAGAAAAACATCCTGGCTGTTCAATCACTAAGGAACACAATCATGGGTGCTACTCTAATGGCCACAACCTCCATCCTCCTCTCCTCAGGTCTAGCAGCAGTCATAAGCAGCACCTATAGTGTGAAGAAGCCCCTCAGTGATGCAGTGTATGGGGCACATGGGGAGTTCATGGTGGCACTCAAATATGTCACACTCCTCACTATTTTCCTCTTCTCATTCTTCTGCCACTCTCTCTCCATAAGGTTCATAAACCAAGTGAACATCCTAATCAACACCCCCCAGGACCCCATTTCCCTGGTGACCCCACAATACATTAGTGAAATCTTGGAGAAAGGCTTCACTCTCAACACTGTGGGAAACAGGCTCTTCTATGCAGGGCTTCCTCTGTTGCTCTGGATCTTTGGTCCTGTGTTGGTGCTCCTATGCTCACTCACTATGGTCCCGGTGCTTTACAATCTTGACTTTGTGTTCACTAGTGGGAAGGGAAAGGTGGACGCGAATCAAAACAGGGATTTTGTATGAAATAATGTAATGTAATAATAATGTAGTAATAATTAATTCTATATATATATATATATACATGTGGGAGTGAGAATTTGATGTAGGTCTTTTTCTCATTTTAATAATAAAATATGTGCATGTATGCTCTGCCCACTAACGAGCTTTCAGTTGAGTAGTTTCTATGATTTGGGTTGTGAATAAAAAGCATACGTGGTGTATAGTTTTAATTCGCTTCCTACTTTGGTTGGATGAACAAAAGTGGCACTGCCCCCCCCCCCCCCCCCCCCCCCCTCATTATTAATTTTAAGGGTAATAGTAATTATAATTATGCATCTATTTTGTATTTTATCTCACTTTTACTTCATATTTTTTTTCTTGTTTCTTACATTATTTTTCATCACATCATTTATTACATTTATCATTTAGACGGATTCTAGGGTAGACCTCCATCATAGTGAAATAGCATGTGAGACACAAGAAAAAGGGGTTGAATTGTGCATATAAAAACTTTTTTAATATAAACCAAGTTTGAAAACATTTTTGAGCTAAAGGATAGAGAAGATAAGCGCACAGAGAATTTTATATTGGTTTGCTCAACCTTGAGCTACGTCCAATCCCTTCACCTAGAAGGTATCTACTAACCAACCTTAGTTACAAGTATTCTTCACGGCCTTTTTAGGCTTTACAATGCAATTACCTCAGATTGCTTTAACCCAAGTATTCTTTGTTCACTAAGCCTCTCCAGGCTTTCACAACAAAAATGTTGTTTACAAATAGATTCAATTCACACAGTGAGGATATGGAAGATTAAACTCAATACAGTAAAGTATCAGAGATTTGTACGCTATCATTCAGTGGACGCATAAGAAGGCAATCAACGTTTTTATGTTCGTGCTTGATTTTTCTTTGTTCACTATATTTATTTTTTGCTCCTTCTTCTTTCTTGATATATATAGTCTTCAACGAAAAAGAGTCGTTGAAGAAGACTTGACTTTAATTCTTCAAGAAAAGATGTGCGTATCAAGCTTTCGATCATATCAGATAAAATAGCTTTTGAACTTGTACTAAAATGGAAAGAGCGGCTCTATGCAAGAGGTCTGCTTTTCTGAACATTCTTCATTTGGTTTGACAGCTCAAGAAGTTGACTTGCTTTTTCTGTCTTGCTGCGCTTTTGCACTAGAAAGTTTCTGTCTACTATTTAATGCTCGAAATATTTGAATGTTAGATCTTAAAAAAGTAAGGCATTAGTCTCGATATGTAAAAGAAGGATGCAAAGATTGGACGAAAAAGACTTAGCCGCTTAATAGCTTATGTCTGGACGCGTCTAGTGTGGTTGTTTAAAGATTAAGAACACCGAGTCCATAAATGTGACTTACACTTGGATGATCATGAATTAGTCCATTGCATGCTCGTATAAGATTGGACGCTGTAAATCCGTTAGTTGAAAAAACAAAAACTTATTAATAAGTTTGTTATCTTCAAAATTTGAGGGTTTGGATGTTTTAGCGTCTTTGGTCCTAACAATCTCCCCCTTTTTTATGATGACAAACCTTATTAATTTTTATGTTTTAAGTCAATATTTAAAACAAGGAAAGCGCATATATAACAAGGTTTTGATAGACTTACTATGCTCCCCCTGAGTCTGAAATATCGTAATTTTCTTGACGCAACGAAATGTTAGTCCAGATAAATGTCCAAGTATCAGAGTATAGAATGTTGATGCATGAATGCAACAAGTA